>CM067564.1:38953128-39573814 GCA_034336665.1 Luscinia megarhynchos
TGCTACTGTGAAAGAAAAATATTCTCTAGGGCCTGAACAGTGATTTCCCACCAGTCTACCAGACAAAGGAATTTTATGATCTGGAGAAAGACCTACCTCCAGCCCAACACATCTGCCTGCTTGTTTGATCTCTACAATACTTTCCTGTTAGGGTTGGGTTTTTTTCACCATATGTTTCAACTCTCTCCAGAGGTTTGTCTGGAATTTATTTCTACTCTTTATGTCAATGTCCTTCTCAGGTAACTTGTTCCATATGCTAGTTACCCTTTAAGTGAAACAGTCGACTCCAATTCCTCCATTTACTCTTTGCACCTACTGTTTCAGATTATACTTTTAGCTTTTGCTTGTCTCCAGTCTGTGTCTTGCACATCTACAATTTCTTTCATTTAGTATACATATTTTTATCTTAACTATTGTTATCAGATTGTAATTGCAGGCCTTGCTTACCACTTGGCTAAGGAGATCCACAAAACAAATTTTATGCCAGTGCAAGTTCCACTGGAAATTAAAAAAAATATTGTCAACCAGCACCTCTGATATCCTCCCAGAGACAATTCAGTCAAAGCATTCTTCTGGTTTTTACACAGCCTTGGATGCTATTTGGTTAATTCTGGGGAACTGTCCCAGGGGGAAATAGCCTACACACAAAAGCATGATGCAGCCAAACTTAGCATCTTATTTACGTAAGGGACAGATCCTGGGAACAAGAAAAGAGACAAGGACAAAATCCCTCTATTCTCACCTTAAATCATTTGACAATCCTTTGCCTTACTCTAAAAATGCAAAGCTGTCTACACCCTCAGCAGAACACCATATGGGAGGTGATGGACTGTGGCTTCCAAACAGGGTAAGCCACTTTGCAGACAATTTATCAAACACACTTATCTCCACAGCTGCCTCTCACTGGCTTAAGGCTCTTCTTTCTTTTCATTTTGAGTAAGAAAACAAAACAAAAAGCAAAAACAAACTCAAAAGAAAATAGACAAAATGCTATTCAAAGTAGAAAGCTAACAGTGAATACCATAAAATCAGGGTAACTGCCTAGGGAGATAGTCCAAAATGCCATAGTCCCACAGAAGGACTAATCCCTGTTCCCCTCAGTTCTAGTAAAGACAAAGGGATGCCTCTCCTCCAGTTGGCTTCTCGTCTCCTCTGTGCTGCACTATTTCTGGGTGTCCAAACTGAATTAGTTTAGCTACTTATAAAAATGCTCACTTTCTGACAAGGCATGAAAGCACAGACCAAGTTTAGCAGACTCTGTTTAGAATATCTGCAGAACCTGATGTACAGCCTTCTGTCTCCATCCTGGAACCAATACATACCCAGCCTAGAATCTGATGTGTAGAGCACTTACCCTTTATTCACCCAAACTGTTCAATCGAAAAAGGAAGAAACTGTAGGCTGGCTTGCTCCTCCAATGCCTCTACACTCTTCTCAGTAAAACTTAAAAGTTAAGAACTTTTGTCACACAAGGGCCAAATCTGCAAAAGCTTTAAGGCCCCCATACTAACTGTCTGCCTATATGGGAGGGATAAAACTGCAGCAACTATGCATGCTGGTGGAGAGAATGAGGACGAGTTCCCTGTTCTACTTGAGACATCTGCTCTGTCAACACTTCCCTTGAAGGATCAGTTGTACTTCCCTCCTCTAACTCCCAAAAGAAACAAGGCTCTTAGAGAACAATTTGCTTTCCAATGGTTGAGAAGTGCCTGTTACTCTGGCTCAAGTGAGCCTGGACAAGTAGTTTAGATGCAAATATAAGTGTTATGCAATTCTATAGAGAAGTGAGATGATTGCCACCAGTGAGCTCTACTGAAATGTGTAGGGAAGGCAGAGTGGGATATTAAGTCTTTCTCCACAGTAGGATACTAATCCTTGAGCCATCTTGTAAAAAGTATTAGATGAAAATTCATCATTCTGATTTTTATTAGAGGAAAAGAAAAAAAATTGAAAATAAAGCATCTCTGGATGACTCCTCTGAAAAAGCTTAAAGCAATTTAAAAAACAGCATATTCAAGCAGTCTGTATCTTTTCATTAATGCAATGGTTCATATTTCTTAATTTTTTTTTTCCAACTAGATATATGGTAGCACTTATATGCCCTGATGGTATACTCCTGTAGTTTTTTATTCCTTTCACTTAGGGTAAAGAGTGGAGACCTCAGAGATGGCTACACTGCCAGTGCCTGTCTTTGACTTCAAGAAAGCTATGCAAACTATATTGTGGTTTCTTCAACTGAGAGGACACACACAAACCAGATACACTGCTTTTCCATGCACAGAACTTAAACCTGCCACATTCTCCATATCAGTGGCACTGTCATCCTACCTTAACACTCTTGTCAGTGCCACAAAATACACACATACACTATGAATGCTATGTATTGTGCTAAATTCTCAATTTTTGCTGAAGCACAAAAAATTGCTAATTTGCTAGTATTTGTAATTGCAACAGCAAAAAAAATAATCCTTCCATCCCTCCAACCAGTAAGTTACCCATGCCTTATCTTCTATTACACGCAGCAGCAAAGAAAGATTCCAGAGTCACAAAAGACGACCCCAGCTTTCCCAAAATTATTCTTATTCACAAATGCCACATCTTGATTTTGTACCACACTGGAGACCAGGAACTGAAACATAATGAGAAGATGTCAGCTTGTGCTGCCCTCCTTACACATCCTCACTATCTGAAGTATCTTGTGAGGAACCTTAACACATTTTTAAAAAGGATGTGAGTATCTTTGACCAGCTGCATTTCATTTTTGAAGCAAAACAAAGCCACAATATTCACTTCTCCCATTCCTAGAGCTTCCTCATCAGACAAAATAACAATGACCAATATAATAAAACTGAAAACAGTGTATTTGAACATAGTCTTCCAACAATAGGTAATGGAAGTCACCTGCTAACAACTGTTATTAAACTTTAGTAGCTTCACAGACTGACTTTTTTCCTTCCTCTAAGTGAAGTATAAAGTTTCAGGTGAATTATGTTCTCTGTACTTGCACCCATTTAATCACTGTGCTCTAACTCATTAAAAGGAAAGTTCCAGAACTGTAGAACGACGTCCTTATAAAGCATCTAAATAGACAACACCTTAAAAATATCACAAGAATATGTGTAACTAAAAAGATTAATTGTATCTGCTATACGAAAGGCCCTTTCCTTTCCCAGAACAATGTGGGTCTTTGTTCTCATACAATGGCATATGGTTTAAGAATTCAGGCACTGCAATTATCTACAAATGTCTTTGTTTACAGTACACTGTTCACTGTTCATGGTGGGTTGTTTTTTTTTTAAATCATGAAGGACATTTTATACACTTCTCACTTCATAAACTCTTATTTCCCACAGTGTCCGCAGAAGGAAAAGGATACAGTGTAATAAAAAACTGACCAAAATATAAAAATAAGGCAAAAAAAACCCCCAAAAAATGGTGGCTACTAAAAGATTCTACATCTCACTTGTGTAAATCCAATTGAGCATTATATCACAAAAGACTCTAAGCTGTCATTATAGAAACAATTTTTATTAAATGAAGACTAGTGGTTCTCTACATTTAATATATAAGATAAGATTCTAGCTCTAACTGCATGTCATCTCTTGTTTCATTGACATGCTAGCTCAACCCAGTTATCTGAAACTTTTATTCTTGGGACAATTTAGGTTTCTGCAGTATCTGAACAAAAATGCAATTTGTTAGAAATCAAGACCTGAAATCAAGAAATCAAACAGATAACACAAAAAAAATATTGGACAATTACTCACCTGCATAAGTTCATTGCTGTCAATCAGACTGTCTTCAAGCATCTCCTGGGTCAGCTTGCCCATAGTACTGTAAAACTCATCTGCTGTTTCACAACACTCAATTTGCCTACATCAAAATACATGTTTTTATTTTACATATGATTCTACATGTCCAAAACAAATCATAAAATATGCATTTTTGCTAGAGAGCTTAACTTTTATTAGCAATTCTGCCTAGACTTCCAAATAATAAAACTGCACACAACATTGGAAAAGCTGCAGCAGTAACAAAGACACACTGACTACAGCTTCCTGTCCAGACTCCTCATGATAACAGATTCATGTATCTCCAGACAGGCTATTCCCTCTGCCCCTTCCACTTCTACAGCACAAGAATCAATAAATTTTGCCTCCTACTAGCACCAGGGAGTTCTCTCATCAGCTCAAAATGAGAGCATAAAGACTTCTTGACTGCCTCATCACTCATTCCTCACCAAGCACCAAATGGCCAAATTCAGTGTCTGAACTTTATTTTCGTCAGACAGGAAGACACTCACTGGCCAGAAACCATTCCTGTGGAATAAATTAAGTATAGGTGCATTCATACATGTCATTGTGTCAAAAAAAGAATTAAGCTAATATAATGCAGAATGAAGGAAAATTCACTCATTGTATTTGTGAATGCTATTTCTAAATTAGGGGTGGGAACTGTGTTGGTTTTGGTTGTTTGTTTGCTTTGGTAGTACACTTTTGTTTGTCTTGTTTTGGGGAGGGGGCCCAACCGGATATTTTTTCTGCACTTTTCTTTAAATTTCTAAAAACAGAATCACTCTAAACACAGAGTGTCATCTAGAGGAAGAGAAATATAAGTGATATGATTTTATGAATTGGTGTTCTACATACATTAGGGTCAGCTGCTAAACATCTTTCCTCTAAAGTGAAAAATATCTCAAGGAAGTGCATTGATGGCTACATATTGTAGCCTCTCCTCCAAAACACAGATGCTGGAATGATGAAAAAAAAATACACTGACTTTTTTCCTCAGCAATAGAAACAGCAGCTTCCCTTGATCTTCAGCATCTGTACATAACAACAATTGAGCTATGAAACTCCTATGAAATCTTAACACAGTTTGGGTAAAACAATGCTTATTTTAAAAAAATTAAAAATCAGTAGAAACAACGGGTATGTAGCCAATTATCACAAACTTATGGCTTACCTGCCTTGATACCTTCAGTCTTTCATGACCTCCTCATATTGCTTTCTCCATGGCACCTATATTTAACTTCCTCACTTCCTTCAGCCTCCCTCAAAACAGAACTATGATTGAGCCACCCGCATTTTAAAACTGCACTTCTCACCCTATTTTCATATCAAGAAGGAAGCTTGAGAAGCACAAAGATCATGAGACTACAAACACTATTTCATGCCCCACCTCTTTAAACCCCCCTGTTCTAGTGCTAATGGTGAACAAAGAAACAAAAACATCCCAATCTTCTCCCAGCATAAACAATGCCCAATATTCTACCAGACCTTCTCCCATTCCCCACAAACAACAGTTATAAGATGTGCAGTGTGATCAGCTTGTTCTCTTAGACACATTCTTATATATTTCTTGATTCTGCTCCTTTCAATTTTTAAAAATATGTTTAATTTTTCTTTAAGTTTTATGGTAAAATCTTCAAAGTAGTAACTTCATTTTCATCATGTTATGAGTTGTAACATTCACAACTACAGCTTTTAAGTGCACAGCGATCCACTGGAAGAATGTTTCATCTAAGACAGTCTGTGACTACATACAGCTCAGTCCTAATGCAAATGATTAATGCAAGTTTCATTAATGAACTGAATATAAAAAAAATTCTCAGGAAATTATTATTCTAATTATTATTCTTCAGATTAAAACTTAAATGTACTAAACAAATCCTCATACAATACTACCGGCCTGCAGTGCTAATTTATTCAGAAAGAAAAAAGGAAATGAAACCTCCAAGGACATAACTGAACATAAATCCCAGTGGTTCAATTCCAGAGAAAAAAGGAAGATGAGTTTTAATAGGTATCACAAGAAAAAATTGTTGCAGCTGCTGATGCCAGCTGAAAAATGTTTCCAGCTGAACTAACATCTGCTTGACCTGTCAGAGCTCACACCTCCCACGGAAGCCAGTGACAAAACTAATTTCTCTGGGAGCACTGTAAACTCTCTGGAACTCAAATATTTGCTTTGACAACAGAGGAGTTTAAAGAACTAACCATCTCTTGTGGTCTGGCCATATGGTGAGTTTCCAAGGCCATAAAGAACTGTAATAGAAACTTGGCTCAAATGCGCTTAAAAGCAGAGAATTTCAGGAAAATTCATTTTTGGACCTTAAGAAAAAGGACTTGAGTACCACAAGGTCATCCCCTTAGTAACACTCAACTCTTGTACTGGGCAAAGCCAATGGCCTCAAACCCTTAAGTCTCTCTAAGTGAAACTAAGGGAATTAACATCCTCACTTTCAGGTACTCAACTAAATTTGGTCACCCTCAAATCACTGTGTGTGTCTTTACACAGAGTATTTACTAATTCTTTCAGAGGCTTATGTTCAGGAAAGTCCAACCTTTTAGCACAGCACAAAGACAACATACACAGACAACTCCAACAACTGGAGACAATTTCTGCAAAAAGGGTCAATTAATTATCATACCCATTCTGACATGATGTCAGAACCACATATTTTTAAGAAACCATAAAGTTCGTTTTTGCAGCTTTTTCAAAACAATCAATCATTCTCCTGAAAGATTGTGTCTTGTTTAGAATTGAGAACATCTTAAGGAAAACAAAAGTTAAACATGGCTCATACTGAAAAGAAAAATCGGATAGAAATGACCACTTACTCTCCTAGCTTTGCCCAGATAGCCAAAGCTACTCTCAGTATAATTTCAGAGCCTTCAAAGAATATTGAATCCCAGATCTTCAGAACTGTATGGTTAGGCAGACAGGTGGCAAAGAGTGTCAGAAACCACTGCATTGTGAAGACATTTGTAAGTGGGGGTTCATAGCCTCCTGAAGTTAAAAAAAAACAAGCAAAGAACAAGTTATTTGACGTAACTGCAACTTACTATCATTTTACAAGGAGTACAAACTGTTTAATAAAATCCACCAGACATTGTAGCACCTCTGTTATTGCTCAAAACTTACTTAGCCTGCAGCTGTCCAAAGATAAGCTGAGAAGAACAATGGAAAAATTACATAGTCACCTTTCATTCTGTTGCACTGCAAAAAACTAAGCAGCACCATTGGCTTTGGACTATAAACCCCGGAATACACCCCCACACATATTTTCCCTTATATCAGAAAGATTGTTTCTCTTTCCCCAAAGCCACATAAAATAAAAACTTCTATCAAAAAAAAGAAACAAAACAAACCCACCAACTTCCCCACAAAATGCTGCATTGTTTCACCAACTGATTGCATAAGCCTTTATCATAGTGATAAGGTGAAGGTGACTGTCTCTGTAAAGTCATATCTATTATTTTAATATCCTGGTGTACTTGCTAAGTTTCAAACAAAATGTAGCATTCCAGTCTGAAAATCTAAAGTTTTACTTTTTTGTTATTCTCAAAGAACACTGTGCATCCCAGTAGCAACTGATGCACTGAAGGCCATGCTAGAGAGGCCAGCCTTTGAAAACACTTTCAAACAGCAAATATTTCCTTGATACCATTTCTTTGTGTTTTAGAGTTTGGGCATAGACACATGGAACAAAGTAGCAGATCTTTTCTAAGGTGGAACTCAGTGTGCACTTAGCTTCCCAACTGAAAAAGAAACCAAATCAACTAAAAAAGCCACCTCCTACCCTCCCCAGAACATTCCCAAATAAAAGAGCTGTAAGTCTTGTAAGTCTGGACAGAATGCTATGCCACAAAAAAAAAAAAAAAAAAAAAAAAAAAAAAATCCACAGTGCAAAGCCGGTTTTCAGGTAGCAACCCAAAATGTACTTCTGAGTTTTGCACCTGTGTGTGCATAAGGATCGAGGTGAAGAAATACTAACCAGCCCCCACTGGCTCTCACATTGTAACTCTTCCCAGAATAGCTATATGAGCCAGCAACTACATGGAGCAGTAGGAGGATACCTATCTTGAGCTAAGGCAAGAAATTACCTTTCCAAGGTAGCCCTTGCACTAAGCTGTGTGTTAGTGTTGTCACTCCATGCTTTGTATATTCTTGTCAACCCAATTCTGTTTGCAGCTAATGGTGGGGCAAATTATTTCCATTTGTCTTTTTCCTGGAAATGCCACCTATTTATGTTAAGGTTATCAATAAGGGAAACCATCATATTTCATCTTAACAATTTAAAATACATATTCTAAGCAATAAACTCATGTAAACCCTTAAAATATCGTATTTGCAAATCAGTGCTCAGATGAAACAACAGCAAGACAGAGTTTGATAGCGTTTTCTGTTGAACATACCTCCACTTTCTCTGTTAGCAGCTCTTTGCAGCGTGTCTAAGTGCTGGGACAGTTCAGGAAGTTTCATTCGTAAAAGATCTCGGAAAACAGCCATATCAACAGATAGTGCACGGAGATTATTGACAAAGTAGCTATCAGGAAGCACCTTATCAATTAGGTAAATCATGATCTGTGGGCAAAATGAAAGACTATCATGTAAGATTGCAGAGCAGTTATTTTCTAGGAATAACAGAAAAATAAAATTTCTCTCTTCACTAAAGAGTGAACGGGAGCCAGTGGCAACACATGCTTATGGCACCTCCAGTTATATGGGGAGAAAATATTATCACTTTGAGCATCTTCAGGTACCCTAGGCATCCACAAGTATTCAAGATGCAAACTTGAAACTGTCCAGAATTTATGAACCATGAAATTACTGAAATCCATGACTGAAATCAATGCCACAGTAAGCTATGCCCAAGATGGCAGCATTACCCACACCAAAAGCAATTTTTGACACTTCTGATGTTGGAACTGTTTATGAGATTGTTCAGTGCTGGAGAGTCTCACTATCCCTTCTCTGGTTAACGCCACAACTAGAAGACTAATCTTGCAAATCCCCTACTTTTCCTCTCCAAAATGCAAGGTGCTGTTCTTTAAAAAGAGATTCTCCAAACATTTTACTGTGATGTGTTACCATGTGCTGCACTCCATCTTGTCACTTTAAAAGGTGCTAAATTAAGCAGCGTGAGACATTTTAAGCAGACATCTGTTTCAAGTGAGGTAGCTCAACTACATGGATGGTAATGGATTAAATGGATACTGTCAAACTCTTGGGAATGAACAAATGCAACAAAAAATATGCAGAAGCTGATGTTTATTGTAGCCTAACAGAAGCCACTGACTTTCACTTCAGGATCTTTTATGATCTCTATGGTCCTCTACCAACCACATGCAGAGAGCCTGCATGCAGTCATCCCATCTGCATCTCATCTCCATTTCTCTCATATGAGCATCCTTATCATGTTTCATAAAGACCTTAATTCTCAAGAAAAGCATTGCACCTACATATACAGGAGACAATCCTCATTCCAATCCCTCTTTTTTCATAAGATGCCCACAGAAACAACTTCTCACACACAGGACTACCAAGAGCACCATTGGACATAGTCCTACTGCTTTCTTTTCTTTCCCAGCTGCTTGTGACCACAAACTGTCATTTGTCCTTGGAATATTTCTTCAGCAATAGCAGTCTTATGCTCCATGTTTTAAAGCATGTGGATCAGTAGCCAACACAGGCAAATCAACAGCTTCTACATGACAGCCTCATATTTTCTCAGATGCATTACCTAACCTTTGCTGAATAGTGGGTCACCTCACTGTCTCGTAAAAATATGCTTTATTTTGTTCAGATATATTTCAACCAATGGAAGAGTCATTTAATATAGCAACATTAACTTACAACTATGCTATTTGTGTTGTCATTAATTCCTTATGACATAAGCTATAAACCCCCATGTAAAAGACACCCTTCTATAAATAAAGGCCTTTGTTCCCTTCCCTCTGAGTAGTATTACTTCACTGATGTCTGATACATAAGAGCACAGAGAAGAACAGAAATCCTTCCCAACACTAAAGTGCATTCTGTTTCACCAACATGTGAATTACTTGTGAAGACTAATTTTTTAAAAAGCACTTCACTGTATTTACCAATTTGCAATAGATGTTTTCTTTGTAACACATCTCTATATATTAATTTTTATTATTTGATTCTGTAGCATTTCCACAGACTAACATGCAAGAAAATTTTTTCGAGTTTCAGTATCTATGAGACTTTTATAGTTTCTACACATGTGAGTTGGGATTTTCTCACTTACCATAATTTCTGTAGGCTAACTTTGGGGCAACTCCAGGGATTTAACTTAATGCCTGCCTTAACTAGTGAACACTAAAGGATCACTGGCTGAGCATTCTCTGAAGCTACCATGTTGAGTCCTATGCTGTTAAAGCCTCTCAGCATCAGTAATACCTGTTGTTTCCTAGCCTCCTGGGAGATGTTTCCCAGACACAGAGCTTTTGTTTATAATGTCCTCCCCAGAAACAGGACTTGACAGGCAAGACTTGAGAATGCCCTCGCTCCCTTAACTCCCAGACTCTACAATAACCCAATACAATCCCAGTACAGAATCTACAATAACCTCTATCCCACAACTACAGTCCTGAGGGCATCTATACAGGCTTCTGTAGCTGTTCACTCATTGCTTGCTTTGGGTGGCAGTAACTACAACAAAACCATCACATGCTAATACCAAATTCTTATTTCCTCCCACCCACCATGTTCCTTTCTCTGCCCTTCCCCTCTTCCCTCTGTCTTCTGGGAAAATTCCAACCCTGCAAAGCCCACACACTAAGCTTGGGAAAGAAAAGACTTTATTATCCATTCTTATTTTTGCTAGGTAAGACCAGTTTTGGTGCAAACAGCCTTCAGTGCTTTACCTCCCTGGGGCAGTCTGGCTCCATTCCATTGTTTCCTCCACACAAGGAATCTGACACAACTCATAATAACAGAGAACATATAAGGATGCATACAGTTCTTATTGTCAACTTGGACTTCTTATACCTTGGGCAATTGTATTTGCTATGCTACCATGCTGTGTTTGAGGAGCTCCTGGACAGTGCAAGATCACAATAAAATGTGATAAATTAATGATAAATTACAGTTAAAAATATCGAGGCAGCTGTCTAGAATGAAGGATTAAATACCAGCTAGCTGGACTCTACTGCCACAAGCTTTATATTTTAGGAGCTCTGAGTGAACTAAAATATTTACCATAATTAAATCATTGTGTAAGGCAAAACAAACAGCTCAGTATCTGAAGAGTCACAGTCATCTTTTATTAATTAGGCCCCCACTGACATATATGAGCAAGTTTATTTAAGGAAATTGCACAAGATCTTGCCAAACCTTAAACCAGGTCCTGTAGTAAACTGTATTTCCATTTTCAAATCATATTATAAATTTCATGAAGCTTTCTTTTATTTACAATAAAAACCATCTAAGAAAAAAAAACACTGTAAGACTAATGTGGCCCAAAAATTAGCTTCAAAGTGACTTACTTTTGTTTTGAATATTTAGTGTTTTTGCTTCAAAATGTAGTCGATTTATTAACTGCCTCACATGGAGCTGCCACATAAGATGCTGATAATGAAATTTTAATATTTCAGCTACCTATGGTGTTTGCAAGCAGATTTTGGATTATGGGATAAGATAACCTACAGTAAGTAGCAGTGATCCCATTTAATTTTTTCGAAAAAAAATTTAACAGTGATAACATTCAAACTATGCATTTTAGCTCAGACAGGATAACAAAATAAAAAATTTATTGATATAAATCAGCTAACTCTTTTGAGTACTGTCTCAAAAATTTACACATTGGTTTATTCTAAAGTTCTAAAGTTAGTATAACTAAAAGCAATCTTCAACGCTGAGAAAAAATATTTCACTCACTTTCAGGGCATCCCCTTCATTGCCCTCCATTACTTCCAGAATAAGTGCAGCTAGTATGTTAAATCCTTGGCAGTAGCCAACAGACTTATTCCACCTGGCATAAGCCAGCAAAACACGTTTTAGTACCACTCGATCCTGCTCTGCCTCCTGGCCACAGTAAGAACTGCAGCCAGTTCGGTGAAGGTCCTTTAAAGGAAAAAGAAATAAAAATAAAAATTACAAGACAAGCAGAGAAAAGATGTGTATTTTTTGTCCCCCATTAGTTCTCTTGCCTGTCCCAGTTTTCCTTCCACTTCCACCCTCCCAGTACATACTCCCAAAGTTGATGACCTTTCTTTTTTAATCTGTTAAACCTTTAGCTTACCGAAAAAAAATAGTTTCAGCAAGGTTTTAAGTAAACAAGTCTCCTAAAAGATGTTCACATAAGGGCATTGCCACAAAGATACTAACAGATCTCTGGGTTTCAAACAGGCAAGACATAACAGCTGCTTAACTGAACAAAAAAGAGCAACTGGTTTTTATCAAAGTATTAAAGAACTAGTAGATAACATACAAGCCAGAAATTGTGTCCTTGAAATTTAAGTGATTTATAAGTAAAAGGCAAAATGTACAAAATGGCTGACTGCTTTAAATATTAAACATTAATCAGCTGAGAAATACAAATAGACAAATGTGTTTCACTCCTGTAAAACAACTGCAAAAATGCTCATTTGCTGTATTTTTAAAACATGCTTTTACTCCCAGAAAACATTGGTATTTATTTTCAGAAAAGGAAAAACTCATGTTCCTCTGTCTTCATTAAACTCCAGCACTTTTTCAAAATTAAAAAAAAAAGTAACAATGAAGGAGAAAAAACCCAGAAACAGCATTTTTTCCCAGCTAACACTAAACAGACTAGGACCAAAGTAGCCAGAAAATAAAAAACTGTGGCGGGCCAAAGGAAATTAGGATACAGTTTTTGACCAAAGCAGTTGCAGAGATGAAAATAAATCCAAATTCAAATGTCAACTTTTCATCAAAAAATTAGAAAAGAAATAACAAATTAGCTGGATACCTTTACTATCTGGATGCCCATAGAGTCATCATCAGGATTACTTCTTTCATTGAATGTGAAACGCATGGTTTTGTCCCAGTCAATGGCTATACTGTGTAAGTACTGATCAGCCAGGGTCAACCAAACCTAGAAATATATATGGCAAAATTAATTATTTCCCTGATAAAATATAAAGTTTTGATATATATTGTTTGATGAATCTCATCAGCTTCACCTATCTGTAATCTGCTGTTAGACTTGAAATATGAAGAAGAGGATTTTAGCTACAACAATTTTTGTACAATTAAAATAACATTATTAAAACATGTTATGCTATTAAAATAACATAACAACAGAAAGGAAGGAAATGGTCAGCATTAAGCATCCAGATCTGTGGACTACTCACAAAGATGCAAGTCAGCTGTAAGTGAATTCACAGGGGCCCTCTAAGATGGAAACACAAAGAAAGGACCCTCTGTCAGTTCAGACCTTCTATCCTCATAACCAACAAAGAGTTTTATAAAAGGATAACACTGCTGCTGGCTCTCCTCAAATGCAGCCATGGATACATCTGGAAATTCCCAAAAGAAATCTAGCAGTGCTGGTACTTCTCTTTATCAGAAGTCTCTTCTGATGACTTTGCAGAACAAATAGCATCTAGTATTCACCATCTGGGATTGATCTGAAAGCATGACTTGGATCAGAACAACTTCTCTTGTAAGAGGGCTTCCAAAACTGTCAGTGCTACAGGGAGTTCTGCAACAAACATTTTCACTACTTTTAGAAGTCTAATAATTGCCAAAAATAGATTTATGCATGTGTATTCAAGACAAAGGCTGGACCTTTATCAAAGATTTGAAAACTTCCTGAACCATGAAAGGCACATGACAGATCATACAATGACAACAAGTAACAATAAAGGACCTTTTTTTCAGGAAACTGAAAGAAATCATGAAAGCTAACTGGTCAAGTTTTATACAAGCCACTAATTCACTCAAGTGAGAAAAGCAGTTTAGACACTTCCCACAGATTTAAACACTTACATAGCTGCATAATGAAGGAATTTATAGAAAGCTCCCAGAATCTCATGTTTTCTGCATCGAAATGTCCCTTCCCACACTTTTGTGAAGTCACCCATGTGGAGGAATACCACTGTTCTGCCTCCCAACAGCCTCAGCACTGCTGACATCCTAGTGATGGTGTTTGACTAGATTCTTTATCTCTGCCAGCCCCAGAAACTAAATGTCACATGCCACAACAACAATGCAGATGTCAACCTGCTCCTTTTGTTGATAGCAAAGGAGGCAATCAGCATGCTGCCACCATAAAATACTTCCTCTATTTTGGTATCTATCATAAAATCATTGTGAACCTGGGGAATGGCAGGAAAAAAAAGACAACATCTCTTTTCTTACCACTACTTCTTTGGTTAGCATCATGTGGTCACATGTGAGCAAACACAGAGATGGACAGAGTGAAAAGGAACAACAGATCTGAGTTGGATGATGTGGCAGAGCATATGCAAACCTGCTGATTACATAGAACTGGGAGGAGTGGATGATAAGCCCAAGGACACCTGGACAAGATGGAAAAATGGTCTGACAAGAACCTCATGAAGTCTCAACAAGGAGAAGTGCAAAATCCTGCCTCTGGGGAGAAACAATGCCAAGCATCAGAATATGCTGGGGACGCCCAACTGCACAGCATCTCTCCTGTGCAGGAAAGCTGAGAGAGCTGGGACCATTCAGAATGGAGAAAAGGCAGCTATGGGGGAATCCTACCAGTGTGTAAAAACACCTGAAAGGAGAGTGCAAGGATGATGAAGCCAGGCTCTTCTCATCCACACCCAGTGACTGGACTGGAGATAATGGGCACAAACTGAAACACAGGAGGTTCTCCTCCAAGATCAAGGAATAGATTTTCACTGTGGGGATGACTGAGCATTGATGCAGATTTCTCAGAGAGGTTATTAAATCTCTGTCCTTGGAGATATTCAAAAGTCACCAGAACACAGTCCTTGGCAACCAGCTGTAGGTGGCCCTGCTTGGGCAGAGGGACTGGACCAGATGACCTCCAGAGGTCCCATCCAAGCTCAGCCCTTCTGTGTTTCTGTGATCTCTGCCACTCATGTACTACAGAGGGACGCTTTCTGGAGTGTGGGAAAAGAATATTTCAGGAAAGAAAAAAAGGCTGTTAGATTCACTGAAGTAGTAGATTAAAAATAAATTCATCATGGTGTGAGGAAAGCAATGCCACTAAGTCCTCTCTTCCTTCTCCCCTGATTTGTAAAGAGGTACAGTTCAGTTTGGACAGGTAGCAAAAATAGGAAAAAGGAAATTAAGCTGATGCATCAGAAATATGTGTAACTATATATATTTTATAAATCTTCAAAAATATTATTTTTATTAAAACTGTGTTTTCAAAGCTGAGATTGTGTGACTCAGTTTTAAAGAAAAAAATTAATATACATGCCTCTTTTTATACCAGAGGACTTCAAACACTGAAGAATGCAATAAAGTAAGTCTAGCAAAATCCCAATGGACCCTTTCCTACAACGCTAACTCAGTGCAATTTCCCGTTAATGGTGCACTCTGCCATTCCACATCACTCCTGACTCTGAACTTCCATAATTTTGGTAATCTGCCTTTTCCTTAACAACTGTTTCTATAAGCATTCTTGGCAGCATTAAGCATCTATCAACTTAAGTGTGACAGTCTACACTGCAGATATGTTCTTCTTTCAGTTATCTTCAGCTGTGGGAGCAATTTCACCAGTGCAATTTCTTGAGACTTGACAGAATGAAGCAATAACATCTGCACCAGAATAAGTTACCTAAGCCTCAAGCAGAAAGAACCCAACTATTAAAAACACCATCTTTACCTGTCTCCTTAGCCTTTCCAGCTGCCCTGTGAGATTGTCACTGAATAATGTAAACAAGGAGAAAAATCCAGTACAACTTAAAAGGTCTGAATATTTGTTATAAAACCCACCAACAGATAATATTGATGTAATTCACCTCTCCTGAGAAATGTATGGCCCACAAGGCATAGAGGTCCACTTACCTTTCTCCGCCACTCCTTTGGGATGCCTGTTGGCAGTCTGGCCACTGCTTTGAGTGCATCATGCCACTAAAAGCAAAAGCATCCAAAAATGTAAAATATCCATCATTAGTTTAATGCTACAGTATAGCAGCATTTACCACCTTGCAAACATGCACATTCATTTCATTTTACTGCACACACTTCAGAGTTTAACTGCTTAATCCACTCACAGGGAAGATACAGATTAATTACCTGATGATGGGACAAAAGTATAATATTCTAGGACAGAAGGATTCAGGAAATATCTGGGTAAACAATGAAAGCCTACTCCATTTTAAAAATACAAATGAAACAGCTCTTGATGCACTTGCAAACAATATGCTTTCATTTCATATTATGATGACAAATGACCTTCTGAACTAGGGCGATCATCTTGACTACAAAGAACCCACTCCTTCACAAACTCAAGAGAAAAATAAATCAAATTACCTGCTGAAAACCATTTTGACCTAATGATGGCTCAAGAGTGAATTTCAACTTTGTATCAACCCCTAAAAAGAAAAATTAAAAAAAAAAGTAATTATTTCATTTAGCTCAGAAGACAAAAATAAGCCAAAAAACTCCAACCACAAAAAACCCACAGTCAAAACAAGAACACAAAATTTTATCTTCTTGTTTTAACAACTACATTTCAACCTGTTTTGGTGAATTTTTTTCTTCACAGTAGATTCAAGGACCATGTCACGAAGCACACGGACAAAATGTTTTTAAAACATTTTGTAGCAACATGCTCTTTAATGATGTAGATTGGTACAGTTCATTTCACTGATTTCATATAGTTCACTATTCTACAAACTATACTAGTACACTGCAAACTGTCATGTGCATCCACAGAAAAATACATGTGCAGAGACAGTTTATGTCCATCAGTGTCAGCTTCTTAACATTAAATCAGTCAAAACTAATTTATAAGTTTGGTGTGCTGAAGTTATTTTGCTGTTCAGAAAATATTCTTTTTAATAAATCCTCAGACCATAATGCACATTTGGTCAGTATTGTTACCTAAGCTTAGATTTTATTTTGGCCATATGAACTATTTTACTTGTTATGAAGTAGGCCTACTAATTGTTCATACAATATTACATAAAATACCAGAATCTCAAGTGGATCAAAACATGGCACTGGATATGCCAGAACATGATCAACAGTAAAATGTTTAATTTGCTTTCCATCCCACAGTTTGAATGTACAATTCCTTGGTCCTCCAAATGCCGCTGTCCAGAACTCAGGTGCTGAACACAGCATCAGATCACATCCCCTCCCTCCCATCTCCTGGCACAAAGAACGAAGCCCTTTATTATTTTCCCTCCATAATTTAATGCAATGGTATTGTTCTATACTTACAATCATGTTATACATAGCTTCTCATCTTTCCAGAATATGAAGCCAAACATTTTTAATATAGAAAGAAACATATACAACGTGTACACACACACATACACACAGAAAACCCAAAGAGATGATAATCCTGCAAGGTTTTTAAGTATGCAATATCCATGCTAATCAACTCACCAGTAATACCCTATTCTTTGGAGGTGTAAACCTGCAAGTCTGACAGAAAACCCAACTGTAGTTGCATTTGCTATTTATGGAATGTAAAATGCCTTTGAGCATTTGCATATTGACATGGTGGTAAGTAATTTTAAAGCCTTACTACCTGATAAATATATATATATATATATAAAGACAAAACCTTCTTCTCACATGGCTTTTTTTTTGCTTTGTTGGGAGTGAGTGAATAGAAACAACAACAAAAAAATCACACAAACTCCAGCACTATTTAGAATTTAAGTATTTTATAATTGTATCACTGAGACCTGGGGATTAGTGCTTTAGTTTCCCTGCTTCAGATCTAAAAGACATGCTTGTCAGATCTAGAAAAATAAAGACTTCAAACCATAATGGATATGTCTTGAAAAAATATTGAAGGATTAATAGCTATTCCTGGAAGTAACTGTTTATTAGTATTCCTCCCCATAGCACAATGGCACTCGGCAGGGACTCCTAATAGATAAACCTTTTCATAATAATTCAAAGCAATGTAACAATGCCTGTAACCTACTAAGATGAAATTGTATCACATTTGCTGAAATTGGAAAATGTGAACTTTATTCTCAAGCAAAAAAAACTTAGTACTGTAAAACCCTAATCATACAAAAATACATCATGACCAAGGACTCCTTCTGTTAAAGTAACAGATGCTGACACATTCCCTAACACTACCTTGTAGCAAAGAACCAACAGCCTTCCAAAATAACCATGTATTCATTTCCAACCCAGCAGCCAAATATTAATTACTTCACAGTTTTCTAAGACTTAAAAGATCCCAGTAACAACTTCTCTCTCTTAGAAGCTTCCTAAGAAAGACAAAAGCAGATACTTCCCAGGTCTTCAAAAGCTCAAATACAGCAAGATAAAATCTCAGAGCAAGGCAAAATCTATCTATAGTTACATGAACATGATGACCAAGGAGCTCACACTACAGTCAACGTACATGCCCTCCTGAGACTGAAATGAGACCCTTCAAATGAGACTGAAATGAGATCACCCATCTACAAAAGTTAATTAAATCACAGCAAACAATTAAGACAGGTATGAAAATTACTGTAAATGAGAATTACACCACACAGTAACACCAGACTATGCAGCACACTCTCTTCAGCATGGTGAGGAACTACTTGGTCAGGCCATGTATAACAGCTTCTTGTACAAGCCATGGAATCTGTGTCCCTTTATTTGTTCTCCATTAGAAGTATTTTCCAAATCAAATTATGTGACAGTTTTGTGGGAGGGGAGGGGAAGAACCATGGAGAATGAACCCCAGAGCATATACAACTTGTTCCTCATTTCTATCCATTTTAAAGAATTTATATTTCCTAAAATCAAAAAAATCATATCATTGCTTAGTAAAAAATACAGAAAGTAAGAATTTAAAAAAAAAAAAAAAAAGCTGCAACCATACAGAAGAAGGTTACCAGAAAATTGGGAGTAACATCTCATTGCCCATTATTTATTTCTGGCACAAGAATCATCTAACTACATGCAGTTTCTGCAGTCTGCTCAAGGAATTTGTCCCTGAGCTTTAGAGCTTCAAGGAAACTAATGCCTATCCCTAATTCAACCTCTCTCGGTTTCCTAATCCTTCCTTTCTCCATCATTCCCCCTCTTTTTATTCAGCTGTCTTCTCTCCATAAACTAACTTAGACTCCCCAATAGTTTCTTCCCCCCTCAGTACCCCATGCCTACCACATATCTGCATCCATTTTCACTGAATTTTCCCATTTCTGACAATCCTCCATCTTTGGTCACATTCCTCTCCACTACATAAACACATGCTTTTTGCAAAAAAGACCCCTTCAGGCCTTAAGAGAACTTTTCTTCCCAGCTTCTCTGCAGGGACAGCCTGGCATAGATGCACAACACAAAGAGTAACAATTCCTACTGTAAGTGTTGTCAGTACAACTCAGCCCTTTCACATCAAATCAGCCAGGCTATAGTGTCATCTGGCATATTAAATATCACCTCCAGTTCATACATTTTCAACAGATTCTTCATATCTGAGAAGCACATTAACTCATATCAGCAGGATTATGTTGGGAACACACTGGAATTATTAGCTCCAGGAATACAAGGACACACAAAGGTACATGCCTGACAACAAATTTCTTAAGGGTAGGGGAATGCCAAAATGAGCTCTGTTCAATGCCCTTCCAAGCCTGTCACCAGAAACCACTGCAGAAAAGTTATATAAAAAAAAAAATTTAAAATTTAAAAACAGGAAAATATACCCCCCCCAAACCACAGTCCTGTAAGATTTCCTGTGCAAAATACACAACTCCTGACAAGAAAAGGCTGTAAGAGGGAAGTCTATATCCCTAGGATTCCCAAATCCTAGTAGACTTCCACTGCATAACCAAAATGTAGCACAGAACCACACAAAGAGCCACAAGAGGGGAGAAAAATACTGTCAGCCAAGTACCTGAGTGACAGAATCAAATTCCCAGTCCACCCTCAGCAACATTAAACAAAAGGATAGGACAAAATCTGCAATTTTTTCAGAAATATCAAACCAGAAGAAAGTGTAGGAAGATTATGTGTTTTGATGCATGTTTGTGAGCTACAAAGACATAAAAGCTTGCAAATGAGCACTATAGGTTCTCAGCTGTACTTCACAGCTGTTGAAACCTCTCCCACAGAATGCAAATAAATATTTTATCAAAAATAAACAAGGAAAAAGGCCTAAAGCAGCTTTGTGTGCAGTGGGAGTCCATACTTGAGAAAAAAGGAGTGTCAATGTAAACTATCACCTTATGCTGCTTGCTGTTTCAAGAGGATTTTTAGCCTTGAAATCTATCTCTAGAAGTAGCATTCTGAGTAACTCTGTATCAAACTGCTTGTATCAGGAGCCAGAGCTCACTGGGATGTATCAAAGCACATCTAAAATCTCCAGTCCAGAAAAACTCTGTACAGACAGCTAATACAGACACTAAGTAAATCTGAAGAATATTTCATCCAGCATATTTTTAAAGGGATCAGCAGTCCCATGCCCACTACTCCATGAAAACATATATCCTGAACCAGGTTATTGTCTTCACCTACACATGAATAATATGAAAAACCAGTGGGATTTTTAGGATTATAGCATTCATAGTTACACCTCCAATCACATCCCCTGCTCTTTGTGTGAGTGTAAATACAAGAGTGTCATTATCCAGATAACGTCATTACCTGGGATAATAGCAGACTACTGTTGGAGCAGGGGTCTTTGAGAATTACAAGTCAGGAAATCTCCTTAAAAACAGCAACACCATAAATCTGTACCAAAATGTACCCGAGACCTTACTAATAACAGCTTCTGAAACTCATCTGAAACACAGAGGCAGTGAGCATTGTGTGCTTGATGCACACATAGCTAGCACAATGGGAAACTAATCCTTATTTATCTTCCTGTATTGCTCCATGTTTCAGTGAATGTCCAGCTTGCATGCTTTGTAAATGCCTAAAATTAGGTAACAGGTATCAACAGCGTTTTAGCTATAAGTGACGGTTTTAAGATGGTAAATTGAATTTAAATGCCTAGATATTTCATTTTTAAAAAATCCAAAATTTTGATGGCAGGCAACTAGAACCTAGCATTCAGTCACGATCACCCATCTGTGCTCCTGTTGAGAGCCCACCTCCTCGGAGTAAACACATGTTGTTTTCTGACCACCCAGCTCTTAAAAGATTTTGACCCCGAAGCAGGATCTAGAAAACATAGCTGCGGAGCTGACGCCGTCCCCTTGGAATAGGCATGGTTGCAAATTTAGACAACACCCTACCGCAGACAAAGGCTGGGCGGGAGGAGGGGTCTCGGGCAGGTCAGGAGTTAGCAGGTTTATCAGGAAAGGTCTGGGGCTGCGAGGAGACTTCAGGTAGAGACTGGCAGAAAGCTGAGTCGCCGAGCCCGGGGGAGGGGAGACGGAGGGAGGAAGGCAGCAGGGACGGACGACACAAAAGCGCTGCGAGGCGGTGACGCCGGGCAGGAGGAGCAAGGAAAGGACCGGGAGATCTGGAGAGCGGAGCCGGGATCTGCGGGCCGGCGGGCACGGGCAGGAGGAGTCCCCGGGGCCAGGGGCAGCGCTGCGTCCCCGCAGGGCCCCGGCCTCCCGCCGGGCCCGGCCCCGCTCCCGGTCCCCGCTCTCCGCAGGGGCCGCCCCGCTCCCGCCGCGCCGCCGCCGCTCCCCCGCCCGGGGCCACCGCAGGCCCCGCCGCTGCCCGCTCCAGGCCGGCCCGGCCCGGGAGCCCCGCGCTCCGGACACGCCGCCGGCCCCAGGCCGCCACCGCCGCTCCCCAGCCGGGGCTGCCGCATCTGCCTCGGGCCGGGGCCGCCCCGGGCGCTGCCCGCCGCCCCGCCGCCCCTACCCGCGGCCCTCATCGCCCGCCGGCCGCCTGCTCCTCTCCGAGCCGGCCCCGAGGCCCCGGCGCTCCCCCCGCCCCGCTAAGCCGCTTACGGGCGGCAGCCGCCGCCTCGCCCGGCCGGCGCGGGTACCTGGCTCCAAGGTGCACAGCAGGCGCGGCGCGGTCCGGGAGATGCAGCTGCGCTTCTTGAGCACATTGCTGAGGATGGTGCCCACGCCGCCGCCCGAGCTCTGCCGCTTCAGGCATCGCCCCCCGCGCCGCAGCGAGCCCGTGAGCCTGTCCTGCCGCATGGTGCCCGGGGCTCGCCCTAGGGCGGCGGGCTGCGGGGCATGGCGTGCGGGGACCCGCACTGCAGACAGCCGAGCCCGAGCGCCGGAGACGACAGGGAGGACAAGGAGAGGAGAAAGACAAAAAGGGGAAAGGGAAAAAAAAATCTGTTCCCGCCCACAATCCTAGCATCACTGCCTGAATAAACCAGCAGCCTCTCCTCCTCCTCCAGCACCACCTGGAATGCAGCGGGCGAGGGGAGCAGCAGCTCTGGCTAGAAATAAAGGGAGCCCCGGCGGTAGTGGTGGGGCTCAGCTGTGCCACAGGGCTTCAGGACACGCACAGCCCCCGGGCTGCACCGGACCACCACGGGCGATGCGGACACGCTCGCTTGACACTTAACAGGCGGCAACACTGACATTTCTGCCGAGAATGAAACGAGCTAAATATCCGCCGAAGAGGTACTCGGGCCTACAGCTGGACATAGATAGTCCTTGCTGCCCCTTTCAAAGAGGTGTCCTCGGAAGGAGTCCCACATGCACTACCAGCCATGGAGCAGGGGGGAGAGCAAAGAGTTTAACAGCAGGTCAGTGCTGAGCAGCAGAGCAGGCTGGGGTCCTGCTCAGCGACAGCCCCAGCAGCAGCAAAGCTTCTGTTTCTCACCCTCCAGCAAAGAGACCCTGAACATCCTCTGCTAAAATAACAGCCTCTTCTATGAATCTACATTGCAGCTGCACTTACAAGTAACACAACATACACTAAATAGTTAAAAGCAGCTATTCAAGAGTACTTTATTAGATGCGTTTTCCAGTGCTTTTTGGCCTAAGAGCATCTAAAAAGGGTTACAGAGATCCTCAAACTAGTGGTTTGATTGACAAGAAGGAAAAGCATTTGAAATAATGATAGCTTCTATAACCTAAACCATTCAGCGTTTCTGTGGAAGGAGAGCAGATTTATCACACCACATTAGTCAGGCTCAAAGGCCAAAGACCAGAAGTCTCAGTCTACCTGCCAACATCTGCAGCTTTGAAACATTTTGCTCCTTTATTAAAAAGATGCATTTCTCAGTCACATTATGAAGAGAGAAAACTGGCAACAGATAAGCAGCAAAGCCAATCATATAAAAGATACAAAATATAAAACAGAATCAAGCCTTTTTTAAAAATAAATTATAACTATCTTTAGAAGTCAATGTTAAGCTTTCAGATAAGTGTGATTTTGATCATGCCTCTTTAAATATCTGCTTGAGTTTTGGAGAAAAGTCACTACATTTGAGCTGTTAACTTGCACTCTGAATAGATAATTAAGTCTGTGTGTCGGTGGTTCTTTTTTTAACAAAGGTGACACTTCCCTGCTGATGTAGATGATGCAAATCACTTTATTTCAGTGCCAGCTGGAGATGATGATTTAGTGGTTAAAGCATCACATTTGAAATTAGTCTCCCTAGGTGTACAGATTGTACCAATGGGACTATAACAGCAACATTTAAATACAGAAATACCCATATTATCTCTATAATACTATTCTCCTCTCACCTGAGCACCTTTTGCAAATAGCACCACATCGTTCTTGGATCATTTCAAAACTGACTAATCCAATACCACATGCTGTTGCCCAAAGTCTCAGAAGCCATAACCAAAGTTTCAGAAACCACTCATTATCCAGACAGCGAGAATCAGTCATTGCACTAAACTGCGTTACCTACAATTCTTTAAACAATCAGAAATCAGGTCTAAGAAAGACATCAATATCTAACTGATGAAGATAACCAGCTCTCAAGATGAGAATTCGGTATCCCCATTATTGCTATTTCTCCTCTTTGTCACCTTGTCTCTACAAGAAAACTGGAAGCAATCAGGACAATCATACTGTGACTGGGCACACAGATACTTCCAAGCATACCATTAAGGAGCTTTCCTGCATGCCAGCCAATTAATACAATGTTATTCTGAAGGAAAAAATGCAAAATCGAACTTCAGGAGACAAAATGAAGGAGCCAAGCCATACTAATAGGTTTGATGACTCACTGGATCATTAGTACAAATGGATTTTAGATGCAGGGATAAGCCTCCCATTAAGCATACATATACATATCTTAAGGGCTAGAACCTAGGTTCTAGAAAAGTGGATGGCACGGGGTTTAATCACTGATCAGGCAAAGCCTCTAATCTGCCTGTGGCAGGACATGTCGACCCTCATGAATCTAGTTTGATCCACCAGTGCATGGAAGTCTGGTCGTGTCCACAAGCCCTCATCTGCATTTACTGACAAGACAGATGACATTCAGAAAGGATTTTGAGGGGAAAAAAAATCAAAACGTTTGGCTAGGCAAGATATTTCAGATCCAGTATTTTGTAATAATCAACATGAGACTTTGCTTTTTTTTCCTCCCTCTCTAGTTCATGTACTCCCTCCCACACAACAGAGTCACTTACTAAAAAACCTTGCATCCTTATTTGGTACCTCCTTACAATCTCACCACCATCTGCTACACATGCCATTTTAAGGCCAGAGAACTTCTTAAGAATATGATGTGTATTCTTGTTCCTTTGTTACAATGAACCTTAGGATGGTCAGTCCCAAGTTCAACGCCAGGTTTTGACCAAATTTATCTTAAACCTCTCCATTCTTTAACCCACTTCTGCCTGCACGGGAACAATGAGGTAAAATACAGGCTGCCAGAAAGGGACAATGAGCACCAACAGGTGGGGCAGAGACAGGAACAGCAGCAGAAATGGGACCACAGAGCAATCTTACTTTTAAAGAATCTATTTGTTTGCATAGAACTTTAACTGCCCAAGCCCAGGATTACTAGAAGGCACAATTCACCACTTCCCTTCTGATGCGTGCTAAGAAAACTGAATGTAATTAAAAGACTTAAAATGGTAAGATATCTTCAGTTGGGTAACGGCATTTCATGACCTCCACATCCTCCTTATTTCACAGAAATTTGCAGAGACCTCCCTTGATTCTGATTTGCATTTCAACATCTCAGTAAAACAGTAAAAGTCTGAGAAGAAAGCTTATTTGCCACAATTCTCAATACCAATGTCAGCAAAAAAAACTTAAAATTATATGTAGCCATGAAAAAATACCGTAAATATATTGTATGATAATACTATAATGTGATTAGTCCAAGAGGATTTTGGAAATGACGCCTAAACAGCAGCACTACAGCAGCTGACAATACAGCAAATATCTGAAAGAACCATATATCAATAGGATGAGGAGGAAAAGTGTATTGCAACCACAAGGAAAGACCTGTTGTATTGACCAAATCACAGGGACACTGTCTGCTAAACTCCAGAGCTCCACATAGTACTTTAAATAGCCCAAAAACTGTATCCAGAAAATGTAATCCTATTACCACAGGGTTTTAAACAGCTCTACAGAAGTTAGCAAAATAAACCAACCTATGTTTTGACATGTATTGTAGTTCACCATGAGACTTAAAAGAAAAAAATATTTCACTTTCAAATGACAGTATACAAGAGAAAACAAATGGAACAAAATATGTCCACACTAGAGACAAGAAAAGGTAAGCTAGTTTGGGATTCTCCCAGAAGGCAAAACTATTTTAAATACATTTAGACCATTAAACCATCTCCACCACTGGAGCACAAAATTCCTATTCTACCCAATTCTACTTATGTTCTATTATTAAACATCCCCTCTGCAAAGACAGCCCTGCTTCCTTCTGCTTGATCCTAAAAGCCTAAAAACAAGCACAGGACACCTGGAGTTTCACACTACTCCAACGCACAAGATGGAGCCACCCCTGACAGCATGAAAAGAGGTCTCTGGCTTGTTGGGTCCTTGACACCACAGGGGCACAGATGCTACAGCAATGCTACAGCGTGAATGCAAAAGTTCCCTCGAACACAAAAGCCTGTGAGGTGGCACAGCCCAGCATTCCTCCCACTCAGCCTGCATCCCTTCCTGCACTGCCCAAACTGCTCTGCCCACAGCCCCTGGTACTGATGTGCTGCCCCAGATAGTGCAGGGAGTACATGCTGTGATCCACCAGCTCCCTGCAACCACTGTGTGCACCACCAAGCACGAACCTGTAGCATTGTTTTGTGTATCTGTTTGCATCACTGTTGCAGGAGCACCTAGCAAGGGAGTCTATGGAGAGGTTTGTGTTATGCAGAGGGAGAGACATGATTATGGATTAACAGATTCAATTCTGCCATCAAGCTGGTTTCTGTTGCCAGACAAGTAATCCAGGGTTGTCTTTACTGCATAAAGGATGGCTCCAGAAAAAATACAAGAACAAATTTTTGCTACTGTATTTGTGCTTAGAGAAGGTTAATTCTATGTACTTGTTGAAAGCAGGGCTCAGGAAAATGGGGCAGTGTGTTCACACACCACAGTCCCATCAACACAGCTGTAATATTTTAAATCTTTCCATTGCATTAGTCATCATTTGTATTACTTTGTACACAAACGTCACAAAAGAGGTCAAGACCTCGTTGTGTCCTATATTAGATATCACAGACAAAAGCTGCAGAACCAGTCCTTGTCTACAAAGGTACTCAGCACAAATATAAACTACACAATGTACAGGAAATAACATCTATGATTTCCAGGAACAGAGAACAAAATTTATATGATTTACTCTAAGGAAGCATGTAGCTAGTCAATGTTTCCTCTTCGTTTAGACTTCAGGCACATAACATTATTTTTTATTTTCCCCTTCCAAAACTGTGAGCATGGTAATTACACTTTAATACAGCCCTCTTTTTAAGGAAGCCTTAAAACAACCCACTTGTTTTTGGTGAGCTTATGACAGAGAGGCTAGTGAATTCTCTTGTTTATAGGTAAAATATGTGAAAAAGAATATTGCTTGCATGTTGTTTAGCAATATTTATTGATGAGTAATCTAGAGACAATCATTAAAATAGTACTGCTTAGTATGGTATATATCTTTCAACAAGAAATTCATTCACAAGTCTGTAACATGTAAGATGCTCACAGTTGCATATGCACTACATGGTCCTTCAGCTATCACAATCAGGATTCAGTCACGAGAACTTCAGACTCAAGACTCTTTGTTATGATATTTACTTGTGGGGTTCTGGTTTTTTTACCTAATTCTCCCTTTTTCCTCCCACACACATTATCCACTCCTGCCTTCTGTACTACACACTAGGACAGGATTGATGAGAGAAGAGAGGGGAGAGGGGAAAGGAGAGAGGGGAGAGGAGAGAGAAGAGAAGAGAAGAGAAGAGAAGAGAAGAGAAGAGAAGAGAAGAGAAGAGAAGAGAAGAGAAGAGAAGAGAAGAGAAGAGAAGAGAAGAGAAGAGAAGAGAAGAGAAGAGAAGAGAAGAGAAGAGAAGAGAAGAGAAGAGAAGAGAAGAGAAGAGAAGAGAAGAGAAGAGAAGAGAAGAGAAGAGAAGAGAAGAGAAGAGAAGAGAAGAGAAGAGAAGAGAAGAAGAGAAGAGAAGAGAAGAGAAGAGAAGAGAAGAGAAGAGAAGAGAGAAGAGAAGAGAAGAGAAGAGAGAAGAGAAGAGAAGAGAGAAGAGAGAAGAGAGAAGAGAGAAGAGAGAAGAGAGAAGAGAGAAGAGAGAAGAGAGAAGAGAGAAGAGAGAAGAGAGAAGAGAGAAGAGAGAAGAGAGAAGAGAGAAGAGAGAAGAGAGAAGAGAGAAGAGAGAAGAGAGAAGAGAGAAGAGAGAAGAGAGAAGAGAAGAGAGAAGAGAGAGAAGAGAGAAGAGAGAAGAGAGAAGAGAGAAGAGAGAAGAGAGAAGAGAGAAGAGAGAAGAGAGAAGAGAGAAGAGAGAAGAGAGAAGAGAGAAGAGAGAAGAGAGAAGAGAGAAGAGAGAAGAGAGAAGAGAGAAGAGAGAAGAGAGAAGAGAGAAGAGAGAAGAGAGGAGAAGAGAGAAGAGAGAAGAGAGAAGAGAGAAGAGAGAAGAGAGAAGAGAGAAGAGAGAAGAGAGAAGAGAGAAGAGAGAGAAGAGAGAAGAGAGAAGAGAGAAGAGAGAAGAGAGAAGAGAGAAGAGAGAAGAGAGAAGAGAGAAGAGAGAAGAGAGAAGAGAGAAGAGAGAAGAGATCTCCCTCAATACAGTGAGAATCCCCCACCCACAATGTAGGTTGTAATTTATTCTTTGGGAGTGATGGACAGTTATATCTAGTAAGGGCACTTTCAAGTTGAATAATGTTCATAATCCTATTGCTTCTTGAAATTTTTGGCAGATAAATCCTGAGAAGTTTTCCAGAATTAGTGAAAGCACTTGAAAATATCATATATCTGCAAATCAATTGTGAAAGCAGTTTACAGCACAATGGGATGGGGTTGGGATGACCAGCTTCCCATCTAGGGAGGCATCACATTCCTGGGCAGTGAATCAGTGCAGGTAAGGCTGACTGCAATCCCTCAATCCCTTGGTTGTCCATAGAGTAGCACAAAATGCTTATGCAATTGGATCATGCAGGTGAGCATATGAAAGCCTTCAAAAGCATTCAGGTTGCTAAAACAGACATACAGATGTGCCTGTAATCCCCCTGAACCTACTCATAGCCTCTTTCCATTTGTAGATATATAACTGTTCGAATTAATGAGGGACATGCAGAAAGACTTAATATTTGTATAGTACCAGGGCTACAGGCAGCAGCAGCAGACCTGCATAAATCCATCTCCCAGATCTGAACTCAATCCAGTAGAGCAAAAAAGCTCCTGTTTTTCCTGAGTTCTTCAAAAAACCCCTCAGCAGTAAGCCAGAAGCTTGTCTTAAACCTGTCTACAACCTAATCACATCAAGCTAAAACTTAATATATTAATATTCAAATGCTATACTTCACAAATTATTAACTCTCCTATGTCACCACCTCTCACGACTACATCATTAATAAGCTGATATTCTGTAGTATCTGGAGTTCCTAGGTCAAACTAGTTTTGAGAATAGAAAAATTTAAATTTGTTGATAATTCAGCAACCCTGAGCACACAAGTGACAGCAACTAGTGCCAATGGGCTGGGAACAAAGGATGGCTTATTTTCTTCCAGGCCCACCACTGGGAATGGACTGTTTCCAGAGCTTAAAAGAAGATAATTGAAAGAACTCCCAAAAAGTAGAAACTGACTTATGTTTTTTTAAACATCATGCAGCACAGATCACAGGCACCTCAAATATTTCAGAAAAAAACCCCCAAACCTTACTGACATTACAAAACAGATATGATATGGAAAGTTTTAACATATGGTTCAATAGCTACATGAAAGAGCAAGGCAGAGATTTAACTCAGAGCTATCTATGTGGGAAACAAAAAGGAGCTTAGACTAATTTTGTTTGATCACAAGACAGCAGTTCACCTTAGTATGTCAGTAATAGAGGAAAACAAACTTACACAACTGAGCACACCTGATACACTATCAAAGCAATCTGTCTTCACTGCAGTGCCTGTAAATCCTAATTCTGGGCTCCAGCACTATTGTTACAGTTGCTGCACGAGTACAGCAAAACCTCAGACTGCCCACTTAAAAAAATAAAAAAGGAAACACATTAGCAGACAGATATGTACAGGCTGACAGCCAGATGATACTCAAAACTATAGTGGACAGTATTCTTAATGTAAGAGCTATTTTTTCTACGGCCTTCATGGTAGAGATGAGCTCCAATGGACACACCATGAATGCATAAGGTCAATGAGAGTGCTAAGAGATCAGGTTTTAATCATCAACATGTTCAACATGGTGAAACATCTATAAGAAAATGCCAGCATGGAGGAAAATTGAAAATGTACTTGTTTTAAAACACTGGCAGGATGGAAGTAGGAGGCATGAGCCAAGCTTAAATACTAAGTAAGAAATTATAAGCACGGGACAACAGAGAAAAAAGCAGGTTGTGAGGAATTTTGGATATGAAAGCAACAAGAGGAAGACAGACTAGACCTACAATGACCATAAAGAAAGCACACTAGCATTCATGAAAACATATGCACAAACAGTAAAACAGGTGATTAATCCAGTGCTGAAGGCTACTTTATGTTTAATTCTTTGTTCATATATATGTTGTCTTCCAAAATGAGGAAAGTACATCCAACAAAAAAAAAAAAAGAAGCTTGCAGAAGCTCCCAAATGCTATGCTCCACATGCTTCTAACAAGCTCTTAATCAGAGAAAAATTATAGATAAGTGGATAGACATCTCCATGTTGTAAAATTGACTGTGTCTGTAACTCAACATCTAGGTTTCTTATTATATTTTTTTAAAATTTGGTTCAAATGCATAAATAAACTCTGAAGTTATAATTGGCACTTGAGGAACAGTGATGAAAATAAAAGGAGGGGGAGAATCAATTTGTTTTACTTCTTGCCTTCATGTGCCAGCTATGGCAGTAAAGCTACAGTAGATGCATTTCATGAGCAAGCTAAAAATATATCATGCAAGCACTGCTAAAGTAAAATATAATTTAACTGCTGTAGTAACCAGTAGCTTAAAGTCTAGAGTTAACAACTGAAATAAAAGTCATAGCAATGCTTATATGGTCAATAAAGCAGAGAAAGAAAACCTTCTAAATTGAATACAAAGTAATGTATTGAAGTGAGGTTTCGGAGAGCAAATGACCTTTTTATCAGAGAAATTATTTGTGTCTACAAATGAAACTCAAAACATTGTTTAGGTAAGGCATATATTAAGAAGAAAAATTGCTGGAAAAGCCTATGTAATAAAAAATATTGCTGAAAAGTATGATTATAAAAGTTAAGAAATGTTTCCTAACCTTGCTAAAGAATATGAAGTAAATGTATATCTTGGCCAGTACTCATTCCAGAATTCTGCTTAAATGTTACATGGTAATTTAAAAAAAAATAAGTCACCAACTCAGCAGAAAAACTAATGCAATACATGAAAAAAAGAATTCTGACAGGTATGATTTGTAGTTATGCTTAAGATAATATTGCAGAAAAATTGAGGCCATAGCAGGTCCCAGATCTAGAACTGAACTTCTCTTTCTTTATTGGAATCTGATTATTTGCTTAGCACCTAGCATACAAATTGAATTTTACAGCTTCACTGATCTAAACTGCTATTTCAGAAACAGTAGGATTTTTATCTGTCCAACATAACGAAAAAAAAAAAAAAGCAAAATGATCCTATATCCCCAAAACAAGATTTATCCACAAATAGAATACTTGGAAAGATCTTAGATTAAAAATTAATTGCCAAAGTTAGAAAAATTATTAATGATGAAATCTCCTTGCTATGGGCCAGGAATTATGGAAATGGGCTACATTTATACATAAAAGGTTTTATACATTGATTCATAATTATTTGCAGTAATGCTAGGGACATGTAGCAAAGACTAGGTTCAGCCTATGGAAGGCTTTCATTAGACATGTAGCAAAGAGCCAGTCTGTCCTGCACTGCCCAAGGACAGAAGTCCAGTTTCCAGCATGGATCCTCTCTCCCAGAACACACAGGCTCCACAGGAACAGAAACATGACTCTTTCTGGAGCTGGGGAGGAGAATGCTGCTGACTGCTTGGAGAAGCTCATGTAAGAGCTCTTGGAACCACAAACCTTGATCAGCCAATAGCAAGGCCTGCACCCCTACTCCAGTTTTTGGGATCATGTATGCATTGCTTCCCATTTGTAGATGCTACTGGTTCCATAAAGAAAGTTTTGTATGTACATGAAACTATTGCAACCCCCAAGTCCTCCAGACCACCTAATTCTCTTCATCTCCCAAGTGGGCCACATTTTCACAGAGCTGTACTCTACAAGTGTTGGAAACAGAAGCAGCTAGTAGAGCAAAAGAACTTCTATCCACCACCTCCACTTCCTGAAAAAAATACTCATGTTAGCCATTTAAGCAAGTTTGACACAGAGAGTTTTTTTAATGAAGTTTGTGAGATGAAGAGGAGAAAATAGTTATCAGTTCCAACAACATTACTACCCAAAGATTTTAGACTTAACAGCTAAATGACAAAACTTCAGTTCATAAACTACTCTTACAGGGCAAGTTTATTGAATTGAATTAGTTTAGGATTAATCAAAGGCTCGTTTAGTACTGAGGCTTAGAGCCATTAAAATTGATTTTGAGCATATACAACACCACATAAGCACGACTTTGGCTAACAGCAAAGCTCTGACTGCTTACTACTGCAGAGCTTTATTTCTTTAAACATGTGCTGCTTCTGCCAGCCTTCGAGTAATCTTGTCTCATAAAGTTTGTCTTTCAAAGAGTATCATACCATCTATTCATTCAGTGATATCTAGTTTGTCCAGCTCAATAGGTACCTGACTTCTAGACCTCTCAAGATATTACTATAAATACCAGTAATATTTAGGCTCTTCGGATTAGTATGCATTTTTTAAAAATCAGCTCTGCACATTGATTACCTCTGCACTCTGACTTCCTTTAGTTTCATTGTATAATATTTTTTCCTTCAGGATCTAAGGTCCACTAGCTATTTCTGCCAATGAGCATTGGATAAGACAAGAAATTATCAATAACATGTTGGGGAAAAAAAACCCCAAAACCCAAACAAACAATGAAAACCATGCAAACACACACAGAAAATAAAATGTTAGCTATTAATGATGCCTAATCCAGCCCAAGAATCAAAAACTGTACGTGGTATGTATTTGGCCACATTGGCAAGGAAAACATCAGTACCAGTACCAGGATCAATACCAGGTTCTGTGATTTTTAGGAAGTTACCAATAATTTATAGAAAACTAAATTTAGAAGCCGTTCCAATGCTGACAAAACATAGCAAGAAGGTTCCAATTTTTACTAAGAAAAAGATAAATGATGGGCTTGTAAGTAAGATGATCTAATGTGAAAATGGAATATAGACTTGACTTCTCTGGCAAATTTCAAGGGTATGTGAGGAGCACTCATTTACTGCTCAGTAAATCAAATTGAGGTTATTAACAGCTTCAAGGAGAAAAACATTTTAAAAATCTGAGATTCACATTTAACTCTTCCTTCAGAGTTGGTCCAGTGCAGAATCATAAGCAGGACTATTGATCCAGACAGACTAAGTTCCACAGCCCACTTTCCTAGCACCTTTTTTTTAACACCAAGCTATCTCAAAGCTGCAGAAACATAGCTGCTGGCACTGCCTGATGCTCCATAAATATGTCTATTCCTAGCACTAATTATCCCAAGCAGCTGTTATCCTCCATTTGATCCTCAGTATCCAGGAAATCTTTTCTTCAAAGGCTAATGTGACCAAAGAATGTACCACTTGGAGATAAAATGCATCTGTGTTACTTAAAGGCCATATACCCTGTTGGGTATTTTCACTGAAGGCCCATTAACCCTCCTACAAGTTCACAATGTTTAGGGCTGGTTTTTTGAGTTTTTTTTAGAAAAGAGCATTTCAGTAGGAAAAAGTACAGCATCGTTTCTTGTACAGAAGTGTAACCCCCAGCAGAATAACAGAGAAGGCAGTGCTCAGCTAGACAAGTGTGAAAGACTATGCATACAATCTAAGAGAACTTTTTCTCTCAGGCTGTTTCCACATCCAAAAGCTTGTCAGAAAAAGATTAAAGACTGAAATGACATGATATTACAGTTATGCAGCTCACACAGCCACCCCTGCTGTGAGCTTTATACACAAACCCTTACATCTTGATTGTCCAATATTTGCCACAGATGCTGTGGCTCTCACTACCTGCGGTATTGGAGAAGATCTACTACCAGCTCAGAACTGTAAAGATTTGTGAAATATGAATGTATACTCAGGTGCATTTCTCACACATCACTGCTCCCATGTGGCCTTTGGCACCACTGGTTGCAGAGCCAGCTTCCTTGCAAATTGCCAGTTAGTGCAATGAACTCCTAGGTTACAGCCTGGATGCTGAACACACACAACAAAGCACAGGAACACTTCTGCACACAGACTGCAGGCTGAGCCCTTTGCTCAGCTGGGTCCTGCGTCCCACTCCTGCCCCCACGACCAACACTCAACCTGCCCCAGGGCAGATATGCAGCTGCTGGGCTGCAGCAGGATGAGCTGTTACTAACTCTCCCTGAACCTATGTGGAAACTGGCACTTCACCTCATTCAATCACAATAATCCCTGGGTGACCAAATAGAAGCTTTTCCAGGTTTTCAGGGAACTATTAGACTAACAAAACTTTACCACTGATCAAGTATCCATCTGAATAGCTTCAATTGAGCAGAGGGAACAGCAGTGCCTGCCAGTTATTTCTAGTGTCATGACTGACAGACAGGGACTGGAGACAGAGAACAGGCTGTTCTGACTTCGTTCTCTTCAAACAGCAGCACCCTTTCTCCAGCATGCCTCCTCAGTTTGAGCTAATCAAATCCCACCTTCCAAAGTTACTGCAGCATCAGAGAAATAAGAGATCACTGGTTTGAGGACCACTTTTTGCAGGCAAATTAGTATAGAAATACTACAAGTATTGTTTGATAAGTAATCCAAAAAGCTCTACACACAATAATCTGTTGCATTAATCCCTATTTCTAATACTAAAGAAGTATTTTATATAATAAGCACTCTGCAATACATCAACTCCTCATGACACAGCTGTTACGAAAAGTGTAATTCAGTGGAGTCAAAATTCTACATGCATTACAAAGCTAATCCTGTGAGGTTAGCTACGACTTTGTAACAGCAGCAGGATTACTGTTACACAGAAAAATATGGAGAAGCAGCTAAGCAGTCAGCCTCCAAGTTGTATGCACACCCAAAATAAACACAACCTCTGGTGTAGCACTAACTCAACCAATTTCATTGTTGTCACAGCTGCTAGCACACTGACAAAGGATACTTACAATATCCTACACCAAATGCTGCAGGACAAGAATTTGATTGTGACTCTGTGATCTTTACATCCCTATACCAAATAATCTGCATTTTCTGTCACAAACCAGGCCTAGATCAAGCAGCCAGATTATTGCTTACAGAATGATTTACTGAATTTACTGTTCAGTTCTGTGATAAACAATGAAATATTTATTTCTGCAAAATATTTTTTATTTGTAACTATATTGTTACTATTCCATCAAGTTTCTACATCATTAAAAAATACTGCTGAGCTATTTATTAGGGAGGAAGGGAGGGAGGAAAGAAAGAGAACTATGTGTAGTTAGATAATCAGTGGCTGATTCTCTCACCACCTCAGGTGGCCACTGCAGGGTGCACCCTTCATTTTAGAGGCTGAGGCCAACTACAGAACACACCTACACAAAACACTTCAGACAGGCCAATTTAGCTCCACTACACCCTCAGCCCAGATGCCTGCCATCTCCCAGGGTGTGGGAAATAGAAAAAGTAGAAAACTTTCAGAAGCTGTGTGAAAGCAAAACTCAGAACAGAAGAATGCAAGAATACAGATATACAAGGACAAGAAACAACAAGGTTGTGTTTTTAAGCTGTGTAGAGATAGGCCTTAGAAAATATGCTAAGGAAGATAATAGAAAAATCTAAGTTTAATAATAAAGCTTTATCCATTGTTTTTAAGCTAACAACAAGCACGCATTGTTAAAAGCAAGATGTACATATAACTTTTATAATTGGCTTAAGCATATGCCTGTAAGCTTTTAACAGTATCTTTTAAAAAGATCTTGTAGCGAAGAGAATTTCAGCTGTAGTTATGGCGAGAGCTTTCACCTGTGTCTCACCCTATAACGAGGCTGATGCACTGAAATAAAAGCACTAAGACTGCCATACCTGCAGCTCCATCCTGTTATTACTGTAACGATCCAACAGACCCGGGCAAGCATTCCAAGTGGGGTGAGACAGAAGGCTGCAGGAGCATGGCTATCCATTTCACAGGGCCCACAGTTTATACAGAAGTGGAACACCACAGCTGGTTGACCAAGGTCTCCCCATACTGCTGTGGGTGAAGGGCTGCTATGTCTCAGAGCAGCAGCCAGCTGTTTCTGTGTGAGGCACATCTGGGGCCAAGTTTGGCGCTCAACAGGCAGAAGTGAACAGGCAACTGAAGGCTCTCTCTTCTTAAAGGCAAGTGCCCTGAGGTCAGCTGCTCATTTTGCTCAGCTTCCACCTAGCCCTGAACCCCTGGCATCTCCCTGAGGAATATCTCACCCCTCCAGACACAGCAACTCACTGAACTGGAAAATGAGTGGCAGCAGTGAGCCAGAAGGCAGCACCTTCCTCAAGGACATAAAGATCTCTTAGTCAGCAGGCTCCACACTGTCCCCAGGAATTTAACTAGCATCAGTGACCCCAGCTCTCAATGCAGCCAATTTCCTATTAGCAGTAGCAGTAGAATGACACTTTAAAAAGTGCCAGTCAGGTATACTCTTATACTCTGTTCTGATACTGAGCACAGCCAAGAGTCACTGGAAACAGATTGCTAGGGCTCTTAACAAAGGCAATCTTCCCTCTGGCTCCTGATGCTAGTCAAAGCAGCCATCAAGAGAGTTTCCTTAGTTAAATCCTAAAGAATATAGCTGAAGAAGCCCATGATAAAAGCCATTTCCACGAATTGTTCAAATTTTAGCCAGTTATGAGATGGTATTTGTTCTGAGGAGGCTAGCAGGTACTTTTGGTAAACAAGACACTTCAGTGGTCAGAGAGTTAGGGACAAAATAGTTAGGAAAGCATGTGACACAGAAAAATAAGGATTAATATAACCCCTACAGACTCAGAAGGAAAACATATGGTTTAGAAATGCATGTGGGCTCCTCAGCTCCCTAACCAGCTTGGCAACCCCAGTGCTGAGCAGCCAGGGAGTGAGCTGCAGAGATGGCTTGCTGAATGTTCCCAGGAGGATCTCTGTAATACAGTTGGTTGAAACCACTTTAATGGAGAAGTCTGACATAAAATATCCGTTTGTGGAAAGCAAAGTCCTTCATAGCAAAATGTCATTCTTGATAAAAACAGATTTCCAAATGCTAAAAGCATGATTTTGACTCTTTTTAGGATTAAACACTTTATCATCTTACTTGAAAATAGCTTGTTACATAATATGAAATGAAAAAGGCATCTGAACAAAGCATTTAGTTTGAAATGCAAGCTTTCAGAATTTTGCTTCATAAGGAATTGACTCTTGTGAGTGGGTGTTTTATTTCATGCTGGAACAAGATATTTTAGTTGCTGTATCCTTAAAGCAGAATTTCCCTCAAAAGTGAGGATTCCAGGTTCTGTAATGCTACAAGCACTTAGTTCTTGCCACCTTTTGAATCTGATATTCTGCAGTGACACAGACCACAAGAACTTCTCGGCTGATATATGACCAAATTAGACAGCAAATCCAGCCTCTTTCTTTCAAGGAGAAAAGAAAGAAAAAAATTATCTTTTCAATACCAGAAATGTAAAGAAACTTTACTTCGCCTTAGGAGTTAAGAAACTGAAATTAGCGTCAAAGGGGCCTCTGAGAGGTACAAAATCTGCACAATCACACAATTTGCCAGGTTTTTAAGGAAACTGACTGCACAGTTTGCCAATTTAGAATTTATATTACAGTTTTATTTTCACAGCAAGAGACGATGGCAGTCAGTTTAAGTATTTTTAATTAGCCTGGCAAGGGCTTCTATTGACTCACACACCAGTCAGCATTCTGGGGCTAGCACAGATCATTCTGAAGAGGTGGCAGCAGACAGTGCAGTGGGGTGGTCTCTTCCCCTAGGACTTACCACTGCTACTGCTCATCAAGTGACCAAAGACACCAAAATTCTTTATTTGCAAGATCATACATACTCTGTGTTCGCATCCCCTTAGCAGTTGCACTTTCAATCTGGGTACTACACTGATAGTTCTCTAGAAGAATATCCTATGAGAGGTAAGGGACACAGTGCTAAACCAGAAATTTACTGACTTGCTGCTCTGTTAAACTACTTCCCAGGTCCCAGCATCCTGGCTGTGCTGCTCAAAGACCAGTTCCAATATGATATTCTCATCAAAAGAAAGTAACCATGGAATTCACTGTCTAAAAACTCCTCAGGATTATCCTGCTAGTAATTATTTGTCAGTCTGCATTCCACACTGCTGTTGTTATGTTTGACAACACTCAAACTCTCTCCTAGTCTAACAGATACTCAGAATACACAATCTAATTTTTATTAGCAAATACTAAACATGACACACACCTACTTACTGAAACATTTCTTCATGCCCTGATGCACAACAATTAAGGTTACTGTTTGCAGTCCCTCCCCTCTGAGCCTACTGTTAAAAGAAAAGAAATCCTTCTCAGCCCAGGCTCCAATTGCAATTGAATAAGCTTTCAGATTTTCCAGAATCTTTGCTGGCTGAAGCTGAATGAAGTATGTTAGTCAAATGGCACTTAATTTTATATTCATCTCAATAGGTGGCTCTTTCGAAGGGCTCTTCAGTAATATTTTCAAAAATTACACAATTTATTAACAATGCTGGGTAACAGTGAACAAGTCAGTTAAGACCACACTTAGATTTAAAGCCATTTTGCCTTGTGCGTGCCCATCCCAAGGGACCAGCAGGTGAACTTCACCATCCAGATCAAAAGAACTGCTGCCCAGTGCATCTGACAAACCAAGCACACAGCTACCATCCTCACTGAACCAAGCTCCAGCATCACTAAATACAGGTTCTATCCTTTTCTAACTGCTCCATTACCTCGCTCTTGGCAAACCAGCACAGGACACTGAATGGATCAGAAAATCCTTGCTAACCAGTGCCCAGCTCACCTCCACTAAACTGCCATAGCAGCAATATTCACTAACTCAAGTCTTCATTAAAAAAAAATTAAATAAATAAACCAGAGCAATTGGGGTGTTCCAGGTTAAAGCATATTTATACAACTGCAACAGTACATCAAACTACTGGGAAGTGAGTGGGAAGAGACAGATAAGCCACAGGCAAAATTTGATATGCAGGAATTATTATATAAGTACACAAGTACTTGCTCCACGTTGCAAGACATCTGATCCAGGGTGAAATCAATCACCGAATCACAGAACACAGGTTGGAAGAGACCTCAAGGATCATCAACTTTTTTCAACAAAAGCATGGTCTAGACAAGATGCCCCAGCATCCTGTCCAGCCAAATCTTAAAAGCATCCAACACTGAGGAATCCACCATGTTCCTGGGGAGATTATTTAAGTGGCTGATTGTTTTCATTGTGAAAAATTTTTCTCTTCTCCAAGAACATTATCAAGTTTAAGTCCAAACAAATCAATATTAGCTGTGTCCACACTATAGTGTGTTAAAGTTGTTCTTACACCTTTAACCAAACTTTTACCCTATGAACTAAAAATGGGGAATTTCTGGCTTGGTTCTGTAACCGTGTTGAGGGGAGAGGATGGATGGATGGATGGATGGATGGATGGATGGATGGATGGATGGATGGATGGATGGATGGATGGATGGATGGATGGATGGATGGATGGATGGATGGATGGATGGATGGATGGATGGATGGATGGATGGATGGATGGATGGATGGATGGATGGATGGATGGATGGAGAAAATGGGCAAGTAGATAGATAACTAATATATGCAGGAAAAAGACAAGGAAGAAGATCTGAAGGGGACCAAGGAATAATGCGAAGAAAAGTCAAGGAGAGGGAGTAATCTGGGTAGACACTGAAACATAGACTTGATGCAGGGATGGAGAAAATGGAACAGAGCTGAGAATATTTAAAGATTGGGTAATGTAAGGAAAGCTAATAAAGCATTTGGCAGGAAAAAAAAAGGAAGATGGGACAGGACACAGAAATGCAGTAGGACCGAGGGAAGAAGGGAATGAGAAGACAGAAAATAGAAATTTAATCTAGATGTATGAGTACTTTTGCATATCTAAGTTGCACTTTTCAAGGTACACATGGTAATGTGAGCTTGCTCAGTTCTTTCCTAATGCATTTGTGCAATAACATCAGCCAGTTTCCTCTGAATTCCATACCGTGAAAGAAAAGTTGATGCTATTGAGACAGAACCTCGTTCTCAGAAACTGAGGAGGCTTCATAGCTCAGCCTTCTACCACGAAACTGTCCACGCTCTGGGGACATGCAGGGGACAAATCTATGCCCAGATGATGCCAGTTCATGCTGCCTTTCTATCCAGTTAAGATGCAGTCAAAGAGATCACAAACACCACTAAAAAATATCCCTCAAAAGCATAACCCTCTGAATTTCTGTCGTTGGATTCCAAAACATTCAGTTCATTTAGTCAGGAGCTCCTGAATAACTTTTACAACCTTGTGTGAATTAATGATCTCAGTTATTATTACAAAGCCATTTGGTACTGTTTTTCATCTATTTCACATAAGGAAACTAATATTTCCTTTATGAATAACATTTATTTGACAACCTGATGCTAAGCCTTTTCATCCAACTCTTGCCTGACCACATTTGTAAAGCACTTCCCTTCATGTTTAAGGAAGGTTGGCAGCTTTTGTATCCTTATCAAAACCAGAGATACGCATCTAGTTCTGCATAAAATAAAATATTCTGTCTCCCTCTACTGGCTCTGCATTAAATCAAACCAAAAAAAGGAAAAGAAAAACTAGAAAGCAAAGTTTATTGTTATCTTAGAGAATTCTATACAGAAGCAATGTTCAAATAACAGAATAATAATATTTTAATAATCATTTCTAAACAAGTGTTACAAGAGAGAATACTAAGGATCTTACTGAACACGAGGCCCATTTAAAGTTAGGTACATAGCACCACCATAGCAACACATCCATGACAGACAAATTATTTATATCTTTAGGAAATTTTCTACTAGAATTATCTCTTCATTAAAAATACAAGAGAAAAATTAATGAAGTTTCTCTTTCTGTAACTTCAGCTTATTTTATATAGAATCTGATTTAAGCACTCCTGCTTGCTTCCAGACAGACTGACTTACAATTGAGCTAGATGTTTTTATTTCTAAATAAATTATAGATAATACATGGTTTTGCTTTGGGCTGTTTGTTGTTGTCTTTTGGGTTTGTTTTAATTAAAATCAATCAAAATTTTTCATTCAAGGAACTTTTGGCTTGCAATTCAACCAATCAAAATATATTTCATAATGACAGCAAGCTGTCACTATATAAAATACAAGAGATGTCTTTCACATACTCTTTAGATGACAGCTGCAAAACATTGTTGTAATTTTCCTGAATTCTCCTTTTCTTCAATGATATAATTAAGTGCATAAAGCACTCTGCTTAGTTTTTAATATGGACATGAAGTAGCCCATAGTGCTCCAGAAGAAACATGTAGCTTTTCTTACCCCAAATAACTCAAAATTACAAGAGTAAGAGAAACAAGTGCCATGTTTAGCATGAGGCTATCACTGTGATTTGTCTCTTACTAATTTTCTTCATTGGAGAATTTAATTTAAATTTAGGAAAAAAAAGCATTATTAAAATGAAACTCTTCATTCATATATCTTACAAACTAGAAGTACAGCACAGTGAACTGATTTTATAATATATTCTACAGAATGTATGATAATTTATCATTCCTTTAACAGAGTCATGATCATTCATGTGTCCAATCAAAATGCATTTCACTCTGCAGTGAATTTTATTTTCTATAGTAATACCTTTTTGGATGCAAAACATGCATCACCTGCTAAGGACAAAGGTCAGCAGATAATGAGAAACACAGTAAGTTATGAAGTTGTTCCTGTTAACTGTTCCTCCACATTTACTCTACCCACTCTGGGAGGGAGGCTATCAGTGGTCCTGAAGCACAAGCCAGTCAGATGTGGGCTCCCAAAGCTGTCATGAGGCCAGACCTTTTCTGGGCATGCAGCAGAGACCAAGAGCCAGCACAGGTCTAAGACTGAGGAGTGGATGGCTCCCTGTGTGAGCTGCAAAACTGACAGATCCTGAACTTTCCAACACTGAACACAGTTTTGAGCACAGAGTTTTTTAAACAGGACTTGTTTTTTTCTCTGTAGAAACAGATTAAAGCATGAGAGATATTATGTCAGAAAATAAAAGATCAAATTTATCAGCCCTATAATTTCTGAACTAACTGAATTTACCAGGAGCTAATTTGTCAAGCAGTAATCAAAAAAGATCAGACAAAATTTCCATCTTTTCATTAAACAGTATTTGTTTGCAATTGGTCTGTATAGATTGCTGAAGGCAGCATTCGAATATCTGAATGTCAACACCTGAACTTAAGGTTAATTGAAAACTACAGTTCTACCTCTACATAAAAATTCCACTATGTGGGGAAAAACACTCAGAATTTACAGTCAAATCATCTAAATGTGCAGAAAAGTAGTCTCATTTGAAAGGAGACTATAGTATATGCTTCCATACTAGTAGCATGGAGACCTTGGTTATCAAGCTGTTGTTAAAAGAGTTCTTGAGAAGAATATGCTTACACAGTAGATGACAGCCAAGAACTTACATGCCAGGTTTAAGTAAAATAAAGGAATGCTTTCAAATGCTTAAAAATTAAGTTTCACATTAATAGACAAGCTCTTACCTTTACTACATTAGCACATGCCACTACAGTAAAATTCTTTTAGTAAAGTCTTTACATGCACCTCAAAGCTCCTACAGACATTTTTATGAAAAGATCATGCTTTATTTACTGTACCTGAACATTTCTGTACCTGTCACGCTGCATGTTAATGAAAAAATAAGATGGAACATTAGGTTATTTTCACATATCCTTTCCAAAGGCATAATTTCTATTTAATCTTACACATGATGTTATGTTTTACTTTAGAAACACTACCAAAAAGCACTTCACTTCAGCACTTCATCATCTTAAGATGATAACTTTGCCAAATCAAATAAAAAAGTTTTACTGTGCAGGAAAAACAGGCTAAGCAATTAAAGAACAACATTTCTTCTCTTTCCCACACAATCTCTCAGAAACTCCCAAAACACTGATGCTGATAAAGGGCTTCCGAGGGAAGTAGGTTTGTTTTTATTAATACTCCTCACCTTGGATCAACTTGGTAGAAAGGAGTTGCACAGAATTGACAGCTGAGGCTACAGCAGCTTACCCAGCTGAGCTGGTCGAACTTTCCCTGTTTCTAGGTAGTCAGTCATTGTTTAGGAATAGCACAGCCTGGCCTCTTGACTTTAAATTAAGTGTGAGGACTTAAATGTAACACTGCCCACATTAATGAAACAAACTATTTACACCAGTACACAGAAAGTACTTACAACGTTTCTGGGAAACTGCCTGTAAACAAGCTGTGACAATGTCGCAGTTCTTCTGGACTTTTTGTACAAGCCTGTCTTTCTGCTTCAGAAGACGGAGCAACTTTGCTGATTGCACGGAAATTCTGTAATTCAGTTCTCGTTTTATAGTTGTTAATTCATCGACATCTGCCAACAAGCAGAGAAAACAACTTCAGTACAGGCCAAAACGTTCACAAACAGCTTATTGTAGCTGACATGCAAAGGCACTCGCCCCACAGACATTTACAAATACAAGCTTTCTATAAATGACAAGTTCTATTGACTGGGGTAACTCCCAGTTATAAACACTTTCAGAATCTCAGCCAAAGTCTTTAATTTTCTTTTAAACAAAAGCACTTCGATTTATTGCACAGAGTATGAATCTTAAAAATTATGCTGTTATAAACTCCTAGGAACATGACAAATATCGACAGAATATACCAACAATAGCACAACCAGGGGATACATTTTAAATACAGTACCTTCCAGAAGCTGCCCCTGCAAGGACAAGATATACGTTTGTAGCAGACAAGGGAACATGTTCAAGAAGCTGCCTGCAAAGCTACAAATGCAGCTCCAGAATAAGCTCTAAGTGGGAAATTCTTTCCACTAAGATGCAACTAGAAGGCTTCAGTCGTGGCCTCAGTTATCTCCACCAGTCAGTTATAGTGTCACCAGACCCCTTCATCAAAATGTCTCAGCTTAGTTCTAATATTCCTCTTGTCCCCCCATGAGGTGAGCTTCAGCACCAGAAAAGGGAGTTGTTGGGGAGATGTCTTAAGTTCATTCATTTTTCTGAGTCCTCTACTCTGTTCTCAGAGACTCCCCGGCCAGTGAAATCCTAGGCAAGACCTCTCACATGTTGACCTCTTCAGCTTCTCCCTGCAATAGCCTGGTACAGCTTGCCACCAGCATCTACACAGCTGCCTGCTCCCTGCAGCTAGATTTTCAAACTATCACTTTCAATGCAACCCCTGTCCATGATGCTGGAAAGAAAATCAACCCAGAAAATCCATTTAGTTTGGATCAGTAACCTGATCTAATGAGAAAAATACGCACGCATCCAGGAAAAGTGGGATGGTAAAGAGTTCAGCTCATGTGGCAAAATTTTTCCAGTAATTCTGGAGAGCTTAAAGAAAAGGACAAATTATGCTGAAATGATCATCAATATGGGCTCTGAAAAGTATGACTGCAAGGACGGGGGAGCCACTGATAAAACAATACTTTTTACAGCCACTACCCTGTTTCAGCACCTATTGCTCAGATGGAATTCTCAAACATTTATACCAGGCAAGGTGGATTTAAAACTAGATCTATGGACTTGAAAGCAAAGGGAAAAAAAAAAGAAAGGTGCATTTGTACTAATTTATACAGTCACCACCAGAGTTGTCTGGTGAGTTTTACTCTTTCCCACTTGTGCCAATTAACTGTGCCCGTAAAAACCAATAACTTGGCAGCAAAACTAGTGAGTTGAAATACCACAAGATATATTTCTGAACAAGAAAATTTCCTGTTGAGTCCCAGGTTGCCAAAGGACACACAGAAGAACTTGAGCTACATCCTAGTAACATCAGATGGCGTGTCATCTCATTAAGAAGCCAAACACGGAAGCAGATAGCTGTTTGCACAGCTCTGAAGAACAGGCATATTTAGTCACCTCTTGGTTTTTTTCCTCATCAAAAGGAAAAGTGATTAAACATCAGGAGACAGGAGGCTTTTGTTCTCTTTTCCTCTTCATTGGACCAACTTGGAGTTGCACGTCTCAGTCTTTCACAAACATGCACTGTTGAGGCTACCTTTCATAAGGATTCTTTGAAATTATCATTTAGATCCTGATTGACTCCAGCTTTTACATTTTTCATCGCACTCCTTTTTTTTTATTTATTTTCTGGAAGACATACTGACCTCCAAATAAACTTTACAGTTTAGCTTTAGTCCGGTTTAGCTTATGTCCAGTAGAACCAAAAGGTCCTGGGGAAAAGCCTCTCTTATGATATTGTATATGCAGGATCTCTTCTCGATCCAGAAAATAAGGACAGAAAAAAAAGAAAGAAAAAGAAAGATAAAGAAAGAAAAGACATTTATTCGTGACTGTAAGTGAGGAAAAGCACCAAACTCGCAGAAACACAAAAGCTTAGGCAGCCTGTCACAGAAACGAGTAGCAGACGACCCTAATTCAGCTCCTTAGGGCACCTGAAACAAAAGGGGGGAGAACAGCGCAGGAGACCCTAGTGCAAAGGAGCTCTCAGCTAACACACGTGGGGAGTTTCTGGGAGCCATGGCCATGCAGAAAGCCGGGATATGGACACATATGCACACACAGACACCTGCGGGCAGGACTGCCTGCACGCACAGAGGAGAAGCGAGGCGCAGGGGCAGCTCCCGGCCCGGCGGGGCGGCAGGGGCAGGGGCAGGCGGGGCGGGCTGTACCTTTCAGCCGCAGGTACTTGACCTGGCTCGGCCGCTGCTGCAGCTCCCGGAGGGCGCGGGAGCGGGCGCTGCCCGAGGGGGCGGCCGCCTCGCCGGCGCTGTACAGCTCGGTGAGCAGCCCGCTCACCAGCGACGAGGTGCGGCTGGACCGGCCGCTGCCGGGACCCGCCTCGTCCTCGTCCTCCTCCTCCTCGGCCAGGCTGTCGGCGCTGCTGCCCGCCCGGCCGCCCGCGCCGGCCTCCGCCGCATCCATCTTCCGCGCCGCCGGGTTCCGGGCTCGGCCCGTTCCGCGGTCACACGGGGTGGGGCGGGCAGGGGAAGGGGAAGCGGGCGGGAGAGCCCGGGCAGGAGCGCCGCGCCGGCTCCGCTCCCTCCCCGCGCACCGTGGTAGAGGCCGGGGCGGGGGCGCCGCACCTGCCGAGGGGCGGGGAGGCTGCGGAGCTCGCTCCGCCTCGGGGCGGTGGCACCGGGAGCGGTACCCGCGCACCGTGCGGCTGACACGGAGGTCACCGCCGTCCTGCCGGCCGTCCCGCTGGAGGGGCGGCCCGGTTTTACCAGCAATTCAGTATCTGGGCTGTGGCCAGTCCCCACGGCACCGGAGCGCATGGCGGGTCCGCACGCCGCCGGAGCCGGGCGCGCCTGGGCTCTGTCTGCGGCACCGACGGCGGTGCAGGGGCCCGGCCACACCATAACACGGCGACTAACGCGGGTCAGGAATGGACAGATCACAGAATGTGTAAGGTTGAGTGGTCCAACCTCCCTGCTCAGGCAGGGTCATCCCAGAGCACATTGCACAGGACTGCGTCCAGACAGTTCTTGAATATCTCCAGCGGGACAAACTCCGCAACCTCTCTGGGCAGCCTGTTCCAGTGCACAGTCACTAGCACAGAAAAGAAGCTCTCCCTCATGTTCAGGTGGAACTTCCCGTGCGTCAGTCCCTGCCCGCTGCCTCTCGCGCTGCTGCTTGGCTGAGATTCCCATTTTTCCGCCGAGAAGCGCGGCTCCGTCCTTTCGGCACGCCCCGCGCTGTTTACCCGCCCCTCGGAGCGGAGCGCCTGGCGGGCGGCGCCTGGGCCGGGCCACGTGACCGCCCCCCCGCGCTGCCGGTCATATGCCGGGGGCGGGCCGGGCCCGCGCGCTGCCGCCGCTGCCGCCGCTCCGGCCCCGCTCCGCTCCGCGCCCCGCCGGCCCGCCATGTCCCCCGCCGCGCTGCTCCGGGCGCTGCCGCTGGCCGCCATGCTGCTGCTCGGCCCGGCGCGGGCAGCCCGGCAGGCGCGGAGGCCCAACGTGGTGCTTATCCTCACCGACGACCAGGATGTGTGCCTGGGCGGCATGGTAACCCTGCGGCGGGGGCGCGGGGCCGGCGGCAGCGCCGTGAGGGGGGCTCGTTGCCCGCCCGGGGCCCGCACCTGGCGGCGGGCGCGGTGTGGGGCCAGGGTCCCTCCGGCCGCGGGGGTCGGCGCGCTGGGCCCGGCCCAGCCGGGCAGGGGCTCAGTGCGGCCTCAGGCCGGGCAGCCCCGCGGCGGGGCTCCGGTCGCGGCGGGGCTCCGGTCGCGGCGGGGCTCCGGTCGCGGCGGGGCTCCGTGCGATGAGCGGGGCCGCTGCCCGCTGGGGATGAGCGCTCTGCGGAGCCGCCGGGCTCGGCTGGGGCCTCTCTAGAGCAGTCTCTGCCGCTGCAGATACCCCTGGAAAGTCTCCCGCGCTTGTGCTCGCTTGGGCCAGCTTGTGCAATCGCTGTGGCCATGCCAGGCCCTAGCCAGAAGGAAAGGCACTCTTAGTGTCTTGCTGGGGTGGTGCCTAAAAACAGTGGTGTTGGGCCTTTTTCCAGGCAGCCTGTTTCAAGTCTCTGGCTTCACCTGGCATCTTTGCATTTTTAGCTGATGCTCTTTTGGTGCTTTCCTTTCAGACCCCCCTAAAGAAGACTAATGCTCTTATTGCCCAGATGGGAATAACCTTTGTCAATGCAGTAAGTGTTTTCATTAATTCTCTGAACTTCTGAGGTGTGTGCATTTCTGTATTTTTTTACCTTGGGTCATCTGGGGTCTCAGAAAATTATATCAGTTTTATGAAACCTGTAGATATGGATGTGGGGTTTTAAAAATTCAATTGCTACCTACTTTCAGGTCTCAAAATGAATTTAACGTAAAGTCAGGTTTAAAATCTGTAAAGTTTCACTTTCTGAAAGCACTTGTGCTCACTTCCTTAATCTGTAAATTAAAGCTGCGTAGTCTGAATGTTCTTTTTAGAAACTGAGAAGCATTAAAATAAGCTGCTCAAAATTTTTATCAGCTTCATGCACAATGAAAAGTCACCTCACTCTTTTAGTATTCTAGTGTGTCTCCATGGCTAAAATAATGGAGTGAGTCAATGATCAAACAGTATTTTAGTGGGTTCTTGCCCTATCTAAAAGCCATGTCCAGTCTGGTGGTGAGAAGTTGAAGGGCACCTGCTGCAGAGACCTAGAACTGGCTTCATGTGCAGTTTTTCGCTAGTGAAGATCCGTGGGATATAATTCCGGGTGTCTAGAAAGAAGTAGGTTTTACTGTTGGTGAACATATTACTCAACCTGTTAGCTGGTGTTTGAAAACTATAAATGTTGACATAAAGCTGTTTTACTATCCCAGTCTTAAATCTCCTCATTCTGTTTTTCCAGTATGTCCCCAGTGCACTTTGCTGTCCCAGTCGAGCTAGCATTTTAACAGGAAAATATCCACATAATCATCACGTTGTCAATAACACTCTGGAAGGGAACTGTAGCAGCAAGTTATGGCAGAAGATTCAAGAACCATACACCTTCCCTGCAGTGCTCAAAGCTATGTGTGGTTATCAAACGTTCTTTGCTGGAAAGTATTTAAATGAGGTATTTGGTGTTCTTTATTTACTTTATTTTTTGGGGGGTTTTTTTGAGGTTTGTTTTAAGAATTAAGTGTCCACTGAGGTAAATTCATTGAGAGAACAGATATTTTCAGAGCTCTTTTACAGCAGTTACTTAACGTTTTATTATGGAGTCAATTGTATGTGTGTGCTTTAGATTTTTTTGTCTTTCTAACTTGGTTATAGTTTCTGGTAGTTCATAGTAAGATATAAAATTCAGCACTGAAAACTGTAAGGCTGGGTGTTCCTCTTGTGTGATGGAATTTGATTAGGAGCTAGATGAACTACAGGGTTCTTAACAGCAGGTTTTCTTTGTATCTCATGGTGAAAAACATTGGTGGTATAATAAAACAATGCAGTGTGAATTTTCATAGCCAGTCACGGATTTATCTGTTTATGTTCCTGAGGCAGCAAGGGGAAGAGAAACTTAGCTGGCTTCCTCTGAGCATCCCTTGACTCAGCAGAGTCTCCCATGGCTGCAGTTAGGCCAGCCATGTAGATGGGAGAGGGCTGCGCTGAGAAAACCCGTTGTGTTGCTCTAAGGCACCCTCTGTTTTGAGTTTGGCACTGACTCAGCAGCTACTTTCCCTATTTTGCTGTCTTAAAGGCTAGTTGTTGTAGATTATTTGGCAGTGAGGTGGCAAGAGGCTAGCATTACTTGAAGTTCCTATCCCTATTGGGGGATGATGAAGGAAGCTGTTGGTCTGTGTGGAATTCTCTTTAGTATCTTGTGAACTGTTATCACAAAGCCTGCAAGTGTCTTGTCGCATGCATGTTTGATCACTGTGCATTATTTGATGATGTACACTATGTTCTCCAGGTTCTCTGCATATTTTCACATGCACGATGGAGCAGGGAATAATATTTAAATTTATTCAATTTATTTAAGATTTCAGTTACTGTCTAGTTATTGAGCCCTAGTTCCTTTAACAGGCCCTACATGTGTTTTCATATGCATGTATATGTGGTTTTTCCCTATTCTGAAATTGAATTTGGCTTAACATGGTTTCTGAGTAGTGTTGAATAAAGCACATGAAACATAATGTCTAGCTTTGATTCATCATAATTGAAACTATGAGTCATGATCTGTCTCTTTTCAGTATGGAGCAGAGGATGCAGGGGGAGTAGGTCATGTCCCTCCTGGATGGAGTTTTTGGTATGCTTTGGTATGTGACTTTTTTTTTTAACAGCCTAATTTTGGTTCCTTTATAGTCCGACTAATGTTCTAACTTTGCTGGTCACAAAAGAGCAGGAAAAGAATATCTAATGATTTAATGCAAATTTTCTTCTCCTTTTTCCTCAATTGTACATCAGATCTGTGGCTTTTACAAGGGGTACTCTTGCTGAGTACCTGGAGGGAATAAAACAATTTGTAAAGCCAAAGCAGTCTGAGATAGCGCTAAAACTGGTGTTGTTGATGGAGACCACTGCTGAGAATTTTTGCAGTATCCTTATGGCAGATGCTCATAACCTATTTAACAAATGCTTGTGGGCAATTAATTTGGATTATTTCAGGTAATCAGTGTACCTGTTGCTTTGCATAAGTATCTGTGTTACTTTTCTTTTCCACAGGAGAAAAATTCAAAGTACTACAACTATACTCTCTCAGTAAATGGCAAAGCACGAAGGCATGGTGAGAACTACAGTGTAGATTATCTGACAGATGTACTGGTAAGAAATTTTGCAAGCGTGGTGCAGAAGCTGCTTATGACCAGATAATGCCTCATGCTGGGGACTTGGGAAAGGGTGTTGGGCTGCATTAGTTTACAAATGGACAAGTGTACTGTCGTGAGGATGGGTGGGCATTCATCAGTAAAACAAGACTCTAGAAGTGACAGGTTTATGTTTGAGCTGTGGAGAGGAAAGGGAGTCCACCTGGCCGTTTGCTGGCCAGTAGCCTCACTGAGGAGTTAATACTGACTGCTGTGCTGCAGGAGCAACAGGTAGGCAGAGATTAAAATTACTGTATACAAGGTTATGTTTCATTATAATTTGCAACTTCTGTAACAGATTAACAGGGCCAGGATTTCAGTAGGAAGCGCATAAAAATAAACTTCACACCATGTTTTGTTTCTTAGGTATCTTAGTATCTTGTAGTCTCAAATTCCATCAGTCTGATAACTTGTAAATATTACAGCCTAATCAATCCTTCATAGTATATGAGGGCAATGTGTAGCTGATCAGGGAGGTTTTAGCCTCTCTCTGCGTAAAGTAGAGAGGTAACAAAGATGTCATATTTTATTGAAGGGTTACTTTAGCTCTCTTAAGGCTCTCTTTGGCTAGTAGCAGGGCCTGAGAGTGAGGAGGCTATCCCCCTGTCTGCCAAGCTGGAGTCGTGATTTGACAGGCTGTAACAGTGTATAGGTTGGTACTGTTACATGTATAGGTTAGCACTCACAAAAATTCTTCTCTAGACATGTCTCCTTGTGCAGTCTTCCATTGATACCCTGAAGAGTTTAATTCCACTGGGTGCTTGAACATGGACAGCTGCTCACCAGCAACAGCACTGATTGATGTTTCTCAGGGTACTGAACAGCTGTCTGATTAAATTTAGATTTACATCATCTAAAGCTAGATTGGAATTGATAAACCAGAAGTGAGACTCATATTACTGGCATTGTACTGGGTTTTTCTGATCCTTCAGCAGCTTGTAAGCATTTTGTCCAGCAGGTCATTGTTGCATAAACTGCTAATTTTGTGGTATGTTACCTGTTGATACAGCAGTGTATCACAATTTTCCTGTAGTTACCAAATGTATTAAGCATTTCAGTGACAGTGTTTAATTCACTGGCTGGGCAGTGCACAGGAATAAATTGTTTATGCAAAGTTCCTGGGTTGTTTAATGGGATCCTCAAGCTTTCTTGTCTGAGGGCACTGAGTGCTTGAGTCTGGTATTAAGCATTCCAACACCTGAACCTTTTTTCTGCACTTCTCATATGTTGCAGTTTAAGCTCCTAATGAAATAAAAGTTGGCTACTGCTACAAGTTTCTGAAGGATTCTTATCCTTCCTTGACTCTGCTGTCATATAACTGAAGTTGAGACCTGCTTGCTTAGATGCTAAATTTAAAAGGAGGGGAGAGGGAATTCCTGGTGTATTTTTTTTTTTTTGAGAGAAAGAAAAGGATATCCAAAATAGGGTATACTAATCAGGCAGGAAAAAAATGTTGCAAGATTTGAATACTGAAGAACTCATCTACAAGTAATACCTTTGAAGCTTTAACTTTAAAGGCTGACCTAAGGGAACTAAAAATGGAACTTGCAATTTCTTCTAACTTGCTGCTTGAAATTGTGTACAGGCTAAAATGAAAATTCAGTGGTGTGAGTGCATTTCGACACTATTCTTCACCAGACCTTCTGTCTTCACCCCTTGTGATCTTGCAGCTTGCTGTAGAATGAGCATAGGCTATAAACAGTGGGGGTGAATTAATTTTTTTTTAGAACTGTTGCTATTTCTGAAGCAAGCAGAAGCTCTTAAACTGGGGTCTGTCATATGGAAGATGACATATTAAAGTCTCATACTTGGACTATGTTGAAGAAAGCTCTGATTTTAGTTGATTAAACCAGAGTATAGGTGGATTTTTTTTGTTTGCTTGGAGCAGGCACAAACTTCTGATGAGCTTTCCAGTATAATTAATGCAAGGGTGTAAAGTAGAAAGTCGTTTGAAGATGTGGGAAAAATTATTTAACATGAGCACTTGGGATTATTTTTATAATGAGCTGCTGTTCTAGACATTTGTAGATGAGCAAGAGGTAAGTTTTTGAAATAGTTTAAATGTTTGCAGTATTACTGAGCTCTAAATAAGTTACAAAGGTCTAGTTTGGATTTGTCAAATAGTTGCTGTTTTCCTTTGAGCCATGACTTTTCTTCTCCAACAACACTGTTCACAGGCCAACATGTCATTGGATTTCTTGGAGTACAAATCTAATTTTGAACCCTTCTTCATGATGATTGCAACCCCAGCACCGCACTCCCCTTGGACACCTGCTCCACAGTATACAAAGAGCTTTCAGAATGTCAGTGCACCAAGAAACAGCAATTTTAATATTCATGGCAAGGTAAGCTAACTAGCAAGAACCTGTGTAGGTTACTCTAGTTTGTGAGAGTAGGAGGCAGTGGCCCTGACTTGCATGTTAGATTAGAATAGGCAAGTACTATGACTACTGGTTGTTTCATCATGTTGAATTGGTGTGTGTCAGGGTCAGATAAGTTTATTGTGACTTTGAGATATTTGCACTCTAATGTCTTGTAAAGAAAAACAACATAGTGGCAAAAGTGATATGATAGTGCAATGGAATTATGATTGGTAAAGATAAAAAGTAAACTCTGTGTCCCATTTCTAGACTCTTCCAAAGGTCTTAAAAATTTCTTATGATTGCTCTCAGTATGTTCAGGGAAGCACATAGGTAATGTGAGACTCAAGGCTTGGGTGAAGAATGGCAAGAGCCCCTCTCTTCCTTCCTACATCTGCTTGTGCATGGGGGCAGTCCATTCCTTGAGCTTGTTGCAAAGCTTCCCCAAGGTGAAAGCATATCAGAGGACTCTGAAATCATGAACCATAGGACCCAGGGTTGCTAAGTGCTTTGAGAACTTGCTTTTTGTTTGCTAAAATGACCTAATGTTACAAATTCAGGCATTCTTGTGACAGAGCAGTACCTTCCACTGCCAGCAAATAGGGCTAGATATGGTCTAGCTCAGACTAATCTGCTGCAATTTACTCTGCCAGTAAGTAGTTAATTTGGAGAAAACAATTTTTGTATTTTTTATTCAAGTAATTTAAAATATAGAACCCATTGCTGTTCAGTTATTTCACTTCAAGATTTGCTTCTAATCTTAAGACTGAGATAAAATTGCCTAAATGCCTATCAAGAGCCCAGTAATACCTCGGGTCACTGTGACTCCTGTAGTACAGAATGAAACCTGGTTTTAACTGAGGAGTGTTTTTAGCTTGCAAAATGACCATGTGCTTATCAGTGATAGAAAATCATGAATGAAAGGACAGAAAAGGGCTGCAGGCAGTAAAAAATACTTTAGCCCAGTCTTTTTAAGTTTCAGACTAGGAGTGGGAATCAGACTGAGGTTTTTCCTTCCATAAAGGGATTCCAGATTTTGTCTTAAGACTCCATTGCTGCTTTTAATATATTGATTTGGAAGTAATTTGACCAGTGAAGTCAGCAGGTAGCAAAATATGTGTAGTTCCCTTATGTGATGTAAAATCTCTGCATATTTCTGTATAACACAGAAAAAATGCTGAACTTTGTGTTTGGCAATTAATATCTGTGGATCCAGCAGTTTTACTAGAGGAGCAGACTAGCATTGCCTTCCTTCCTAGACACAACTAATGCACATTTCTGCAGCTGGCAGTGTTGTGGTCTTGAAGCCAAGTCTTCTTGGAGCCTTCAGTATTTTCTAGAGCTTCACTATTCTCTAGGGCAAGCATGATTCCTGCAGTAGCAGTAAACATGTAAATTGGCTAAAACCCTCACTGATGTTATAATGCTTGCTTGACAGTCTTGGACTGTACTTGATTAGGAGTCTTGACTCCTAAATAAATGTTGCTTCACTTCATTATACTGGATGTGGGCAAGGGCTACTAAGAGGAGCCATTCAGGCAGAATCTCTGCATGAAAATTAGGAGTAAAGCTCTTGTATACGTCACTGGTCAGAGTCAGAGTTCAATTTCTCCTTTGGATCCTCAGCTATGAATTGTATGAAGTGATCAGCAGTTGTCTAGATTCCCAAGCAAAATTATTAGTAGTCCAGATGAGTTTTATCTAAGCTGTTCTAAAAGAGAAGTTGAGTAAGATATGTGTTGGGTATCTCCCTTTCATGCCTTATTTTTCCTGCGAAATCAGAGCTCAATTGTGTTCTGATTCTGCTGGCAATGCATTTTATATTGCCTCAGTCTTCTAAAATTTCTCTTAAGAATGTAGCTTAGGGGGACAGCAGGATTGGTGGACTGCTTTATATGTTAGTGCTGAAGGAGACGTGACAGGGAGGCAGATTTGAGAACTGAGTCAGTGTGAAGTTTACTGAAATCCACAAAGGTGTTTGAGTGCTGTATGAAGTTTCTGAAACTTCAGAGAAAGGTAAGAAGAACAAAATACTCAGAGGAGCGTTCTCTGCACTAGATTGGTTACTGCCTGAGTTGCCCAGCATGGTTGTGCCTTATGAAGCTTCTCTGCTAAGCACAGTCCTTGTGAAAGGTGGCTGGTCCACAGTGATGTTGCCAGCTGCTTTGTTCTCTGAAGAACTTCTGCTGGGCCGAGGATAGGATTTGTGCTGTATTTCCTTACATTTTCCCTCTCTCAGCTGAGATAGACTGTGTCTCTCCAGGGAATTGTTTTACAACTACTCTGAAGAGGCAGCTGACTACAACTGAATTTTCCTTTAGTAGTCAAGAGCAGAGAACAGGGGAACTGTAATTGCAGGATATATTAGTCACTTTGTGAGTCCCTGAAGCCTGAGCCCTTCAGTCATTTGCTTGTGACAGGAGGGAAATTGCATACCAAGAGGCTCTCCATAGAAGAGTGACCAGCTAAATACCAGGCTCAAGCTGAGGGTGATGAGTGGGTCATCTCTGACCTACTAAATGAAGAAGTGTGAAGCTGCACTGGCATGACTGTATTCTTTTGTTCTGATCCCCACTAATACTAACCTTCAGGTTGTTCACAACAGACCTTCCCATGTGTTTGTACAGCAAGTGACCCAGCTCAGACTGATCCTTCAATGCAGGAGTATCACTTTTTATATGAATTACACAGTCTCCATTACTTCGGGGGTGTAGGTGAGGAAAGAAAAGGGCTGTTTCTGAAAGTTGGGAATGCATCTAGAAGAATCCATGATGATTGAAGAAATGTTGAAAAAATGCTCTTGTTTTGGAGTCAAAAATCTAAATAAAATGGTAATGCTCTGTTCCATTCAGTAGTCACCAGCCCTGATTCCTTAGACTGCCAGGAATCTGATAGTGGTGCTGGTACAGATATTTGAACTCACCTGTTTATAACTATATTATTCCTTAAGTAATTCTAATTGCTTTGGGTGCAAGAGCTTTTGCCCACCTTCCTACCTGTTGGGATGCTCACCAATATTAGTTGCTTTTGGCAACCAGGTTTAATCGTTAGAATGATGCTCAGTGCTTCACATTGTCTTCCTCAAATCTGTCTTACGCTATCACATTTTTACTGCTGAGATGGCCTTCCCTAGATCCTCTCACAGTTTTCTTCCCTGAACTGCTTTGAAAAGATCCACTTCTGTTTTCTCATCAAGGGCTGAGCATAATGGAGCTGTAATATGTCCTACTCTTGAAGCTTAGATGTTACATGAACCAACAGGGAAAACAGAAGTCAGGTCAGTTTGATAGCATTGCCTGACTTTTTCACAGAAATAATTTTGTTGCTCTAAGAAAGGCTTAAAACCTGATACTTCTCTCATATGCTAATCTTTGTTGGGTTTTTTTTCTTTAGAACAAGCACTGGTTAATTCGACAAGCAAAGACTCCAATGAGCAACTCTTCGATACAGTTTCTTGATGATGCTTATAGAAAGCGGTAAGAATTTTTTTGTTGTTTAAAGTTTCTAATCAGAATTTGTAAGGTATGGATTTTTTAAAAAAGTTTTAGCAAGTCTGGCAATCGATGTCAGAGGTTGTCATTACCTCTGGTAGTTCTCTGGCACTTGTCTCAGAAGACCTCAACTTTGTTTACATTTTGCAAATAAATTTTGGCTTCATTCACAACTGCTGCCATTATTTGTCACAAAAATGATAAATCACACTTGGTCTTGCTGTTGCTTTTCTTTCAGTGCACAACAGGTTTTTATTTAAAAAATGGTCTTACCTTCATTTAATTCCAGTTTCTTACGTGATGTACATCAAATGTAGTTGATCTGTCTGCCAGCTAATCTGATTTATTAATCTTGTCTCTCAGTCTGTACATGGGAATGCCTGACTGGCCAAGGGAGGTGCTAGGTTCCTTTTTATAAAGAGGATGTGGGAAATAATATGCAGACGTGACTTGTTCCCTTTTTCAGTAGAGAGCAGGGATATTTGTTTACAGTATAGATGTGTTTTGTTAAAAAGTTTGAAACAAACAGTACCTTAAGTGTCAGTCTTCATTTTGAGCAGTTATTAGGCATTATCTTGTCACTTTGGAGATGGAAACCCAAGATTTTTTGCTTTATAAAACATTAAGGTAAAATTATGCATCAAAATTTTAAGCCAAGAGAGAGCAGAATCCAAGAATCGAATAACTGGAGTTAATTCAGCATGATACTAGTCTGTAGAAGGTAGTAGAAGCAGTCACTTTTCTAAGCAGCGATCCCCATGACAAAGAAAAGAACTTGTAGCTGTCAAAGGCTTTATATGCGTTAAATAATGGACCCTGACATTATGAGTAATATAAAACAGCTTGTAGCTTTCAAGCAGAAAGGATCCCATAACGACAACTAAATTCATGGTTGTTTTGCAGTTTAATATTAAACTACATATAAAGAACTAATAACAAGTGACAGGAGATAACTAACTTTTTGTCACCTTGACACTTCAAGGTTGATGTTCATGGTGTCTGGATAAGAAGTAATCAGCATTTTGAGGTCTTTCACAGACACTACAGAAATCAACAAGAACTGAGGACAAATATTTCCATCTTTCTTGCAGCCTTAAAAAAAACAGTGTAGTAGTTTATGAAGGTTGTTTTTAGAATTTGTAAGCAAAATATGTCATTTACAGTGCATATACTGCTGACTGGAAGCAAGATATGAATGCCCTACTTGCAGTCAGGCTTATTCCAAATTTTTCGCACTCAAATGTGAAGTACTTTGTTTCTGTATAGGTGGCAAACTCTGCTGTCAGTAGATGACCTGATAGAGAAGCTAGTGAAGAAATTGGAAGTGAATGGAGAGTTAGACAACACGTACATCTTTTACACATCAGACAATGGCTTCCACACGGGTAAAATTTTCACTGCTTACTGCTTATTTGTACAAGATCGAGGAATTGCATAACCTTTCACCCTCATGACCACTCCAGAAAATAGGAACAGCAGCTGTGAGAAGATTTGAATTGCAAAACAGTGTGGGGTTGCAGTGTGGGGTGTTTGGGATTTTATTCTTGTTGTTTTTGTTTGGTTGTGGTTTTCAGCATTAATTTCTACCAGTGTATCCTAGTATGCATAAAATTAGGACAGAAATAAAGGAAGGGTCTCTGTGTTCCATAGGAAGATTTGGTATAAGAGGGTTAACCAGTAAAAATCTGTCAAACACCTGTCTATCATATTATATAACTAGAAGTGCAGTATCTAAGCTGTTAAACTTTGTAAGATATGGCTTATACTCTGAAGTTATCTCTTCTCCAATTTGTTAATATAGTTCTGGTTAAGAGTGTCTCTTCTTTAAAAATGGACTGGTGGCAATTATGTGCCCATAGCAAAGGGAGTGGAACTAGATGATCTCTTTGAGGTCCCTTTCAACTCAAACCACTCTATGGTAACACAAGGCTGATAATGTAAACAAGAAGCCATTTAACTTTTTCCATCTTCTCTCATTTAGGCCAGTTTTCTTTGCCAATAGACAAACGGCAGCTCTATGAGTTTGATATCAAAGTTCCACTGCTAGTTCGAGGACCAGGGATAAAACCAAATCAGACAAATAAGGTAAGACAGAAGTGAAATCCCAGTACAGATTTATTTTTAACATTGTTTCACAGCACTTTCGCTATTACTTTGTTGCCCTGCACATATATATATGTCCATTAAATGAAATAGACAGAGTGGTAGAAAGTGCAAAGACCTCGTTATAAAAAAATCTGTTCCTGCTTGAATCAAATTAAGCTGTTGCAGGCCACAAAAGCAAATGAGTTTTGAACTGACTTTGCAAATTCCCTGCCATTGCTTTTCAATAGTACAGGGGTCCATTAGCCCATAAAGATTAAATTAGGTAATGTTTAGATGCATTTACAAATATGGATATTTAAAATAAGTTCTGAACTTCTGAAGTTAAGTTCTTCTCATCCTGCAGATGCTTGTTGCAAATATTGATTTGGGTCCCACTATTCTGGATATTGCGGGATATGACTTGAATAAGACCCAGATGGATGGGATGTCACTGTTGCCGCTGTTGGTAAGTAGGGACAGGGATAGTAACCAATGATTCTTGCAGGGGGTAATTCTTTAAAGTCAGTGTTACTTCCTTTGATGGAATAGGTTGACTCATAACCCATATTCTTCCTTTGATGTTGTTTTCCCTTGGGATGCTCACAGCTGAGTGAAAAATGTAGGTATGTTTAAATGTCGATGTGTTCTCATAAGCACTACAACTTTGTGGTCGTGTTATAATAGAAAGTTGTGTCATCCTTTGGATAATTCTCACATTTATAATAATTCCTGTTTTGAAGCCCATGTTTTGTTTCCACCTTGCATTTCCACCTTTTCTTCAGCATTTCTCAGCATAGGAGAAAAGCAGGCTTTATTTTGTTCTTATGAAATCTTTTGTTTGACTCTGTTTTCAGTAGAACTAGTGTTTCCTGCCAAACTTTAGAAGAGTATGTGTGGTTTTATAAAGTAAACTTGACCTTTATAATAGGTGAGCAGAAGCCTATTTAAATAAAGCTGCTTGCAGGTGATCTGTTTAGTTTTAATTAAATTCAGTCTATAAATTGAAGGCAGTTTACTTGGAAAGTAAGCTTGGAAGGATCATCCAGACTTTAAATGGTGCTTTGCTCTTAAAACCTTGTATCCAAACCTTAAGCTCTTCTTTAGACAGAAGAAGGTAGAAGACACCTGTTTTAAACTATGGTGGAGTCAAAATTGAAACTCATTGTTTTGCTGCATATGCCTGCAGGAGTGCTCTGTATTAACTGTAAACTTCCATCTTCCTCTGTCTTTTAAAATGCAGCTACATATAGACCAGCTTAAACCTAGTTGTTTCTTAAAGCTGTTTCTTTTTTTGCTTGGTTGGTTTTTTGCCAAGGGTATCATTTTTCCATCTGTTGTGGTAATGTGATACAAACCAAAGGGAAGCAGCCTTGTTACAGGAATCCTGTCTTGTAGGATAGTAGTATCTGGCCATGTGGCCAAGTAATACTTGGTATTACTGCATGATCCTTTATAAATTGAAGATAGTATTTTTGAGCCCTCACAGGAAGGTGTGCTAATATTTTTGGAGTTTAATCCTTGTCTTCCAGTTATACAAGACCTTCTAACCTAGAGCTAATTATTTAAGACTGATACTGCCTAGTAAGCAGTAGACAGTGTTAGTGTTACTCCAAGCATGGAGTATTTTTTTTTCTATTTCACAATACAATAGATATTGTGTTAACTTCTTGTAGAGAGGAGACAAAAATGTCACATGGAGATCAGACTTCCTGGTGGAGTACCAAGGAGAAGGATACAATGGCAGTGATCCTACCTGTCCTGGCCTAGGACCTGGAGTCACAGTAAGTAAGACAAAGTATTAGGAAATAGCTGCTGAATTAAACCTGTTTGCTGTGTGGGCTAACCTGGGTCTGTATGCAAGCTCCCAGTGTGCTGGTAAGTCAGAGACAGTTTCATAGGTCCTGTGCAGCATTTGACAACTGGAAGGAGACATCCAGCCATGTGGAACTGAGATGTCCATATGACCAGAGAGATCACAAAAACCCTTTCAGTGGGAATCTATGGAGCCTCAGGGCTGGAGACTGTTGCAGGAAGGTGTGGGCTTAAGCCAAGTGTGTGGCAGTGACATAATGTTCTTTCTAAGCTTTCAGTAACCTTATTGCACAATTCTTGTCTGTGATTATTAAGGCACTAGGTACTCTCTAAATCAAAGGAGGCTTGCTTTACTTTACTAAAGTAAAGCATCCCGTTGGTGCTGTTCTCTTTTGTGTACGTACATTTGCTTCCCAGACAAAATGCACTTAATCATGGTGAGTTTAATAACAACACCAAGTTTTTGTTTAAAAGCCCCAGTGGTAATTTGCATGTGTTAAATTAAGATCTTGGTGTTCATCTGTTAGCTGCAGTTAGCATGAGCTGGTACAGACTCCAGGAAAAGTTCATCTTCTGCCCTGAAATTTTTGTTTGCTTCACAGCACTGCTTCCCAGACTGTGTCTGTGAAGATTCCTATAACAACACATATGCTTGTGTAAGGACACTGTCAGCTTCCTGGGATCTGCAGTACTGTGAATTTGATGACCGGGAGGTAAGTCTGGCTGACTAGGAGAAGTCAGCTGTGCACAACCTGTGTCTGTCTGCACTCTTATCAGCTCTCAAGGTTTCCATGAAGTACTCTGAAAAGCAGACTGGCATTGCTTGCAGGATAAACAGTGAAATACTTATCGCCTGTTGAGAATGTTTGACCAAAACTGTAGCTGGGTTCTGGGAAGAAGGGGGAAAAAAAGGATGTGGGAGGGGAGTGAGGCCTAAACTGATTATTACCTTCTGGTATCACTTAACAGCCTCACAGGGAGCTGTGCTGTACTGGTTTCAGTTCTCTCTCTTAGCCTTATTCCATGTTGCAGTCTCTTTTGAACAATAAGTATTTTCTGATAACATAAACACAGCAGAGGTACAGTGTTCAACTCTTTTACTTGAGAAGATTTGAAATTCCAGGTTAATAATTTCTCATCTATTATTTGCTTGTTTGTCTGACAAAAGTAGAGGTAAAGTTAGAACTGTGAGAAAGGTCTCTGACCTTGAGTTGTTTGGGTATGAGGGGCATAAGGTTCCCCCTTCAGAGGCTGCTCAGGTCTCACTAGGGGAGCACGTGCTGTACATACAAAAGGTGGAATGTCACGGGGCTGATCTTTAGTTGTGCTTGTTTGCACACAGCTGCTCCAGCAAGGATTGGGGGTTGAGGCAGTTGGGTCACAGATCTAACAAACTGTGCTGTCAGCAGCTGTGCAGGCACTGCATGAACAGCAGGTATGTCCAGTAATGTGCACCACACAACATGTATGGTAGTCTACAATGAGAAACTTAAGCCAGGGGAGGAAGTCCCACAAGATGTGTTTGCAGTTAGACAGTGTGAAAAGCTGTACAGGAAACCAAAATATCGATTAGCAGACCCTGGTTGGTCTTCCTCTTTCTGACAAATTATGATCAAATTAAACAAGTCTTGTGGATTTTTTGTAAAAGTAGACTCCAAAGTTGACTCAGTAATACTCTTCATGTCACTTTGGGATTTTTCTACTAAGAAAGTATGTCTGGCATTTTTGGGTCATTCTGCTTATCTGAGCTAGCTAGGAAAAAACCAACAGTATGGGGAAGGTGCTACAATGTGGCTTCTATAACCTTGCAGTGAACCTTGTAAGAAAAAGGCCAAAGTCTGTCCAGATATGTCTTTATCAAAGTTAGACACAACCCAGCCAGTTTTTTTATCAGTATCATCTGCAGTCAGGCCTCCTACTCTAACACAGACAAAACCACAGCTAAATTATTGAGATACTGTTGACCAGTATTTGTCCCACAGAAGTGTCTAGAGATGAAATGTACCAAAAACGAAATCTGCCCTAAAATCCTCCAGACAAACCTCAAAGTACATGCACACAGAATAAGCTTTTTCTATTTGAAGCTGTAGCATACTTGTATTCAGCATATTTTGTACATGAAGAAGTCAAAACATCTGTATTAGTCTGACAGCTCTAAGTATCTGATGAGTATAGAATGTTGATGTGATGGTCATGAAATTGTTATTTTGAGATCCATTAGTGAAAAGACTGCCAGCTTAGGCAAGGCCTCTTACTATGGTCATAGAATTATAAGGCTAGTGTTGGAAAATAATCTGCAGTGGCAGGTGAGAATTTTAGGTGGAAGTAAAAACTTTTCCAACAAAATTAAGCTACTGCAAAACTTTGCTTGCACACTGTCCTGTGTTTGACCATGTAGCTGCATGGTTGAACACAGCTTATGTGTGGGGCTGCTGCAGTGGAGTTCAAAATAATGTCTGAGACTATGTGCTGCCATAAAGCATTCTGGACTTAATACAGTGCAGGAACTTTCTTTACAGGTGTTTGTGGAAGTGTATAACTTGACTGCAGATCCACACCAGATCAATAACATTGCTAAAACAATTGATCAAGAAATTCTGGAAAAGATGAACTATCGACTAATGATGCTGCAGTCCTGCTCAGGAGCAACGTGCCGTACACCAGGTGTCTTTGATCCCGGGTAAACACTGATCACTTCATTATTGTAACACTTTCAACTGTAACTATGGATTTTTTAAATTCAGCTTTAATAGAGGGTATTTGTGATAGAATATATTATTGTCATACATACTGGTTTTTTGACGCTTCTATTTTTTTTAATGGTTGATCTGTATTTTAACTTACCATGTATAAGTTTGATGGTATGAATACTAGGACTTCAGTGTTGTCAGACATTGACTTAGCAGAGCTGTACACTTCAGCTGTTCTGAGTAGTCAAGAGACTGACATCAGGTTTGCCTGCAAAGCAGGAAAAGCTCTGCTGGTTTCTATAGGTAGGCATTTTCCAAGTACTAGCTCTGATTATTCCTGGAGATAGATGCTGTTTCAAGAACATTTTCTGCAGGACCTAAGCTGTCTGTGTTCGCTGTTGGAAGTAAATAGCACTTTGTGCCTCAAAAGTCACTAATCATACCAAAGCTTTTTTAAGAAGTATTTAAAATGTCCTTACAGTGTCCTTAAGGTGCTATGTAAGTTTGGCATTTGGGACAGCAAAGCTTCCTGTTAGAATATAGCTCCTGAATGCTTGTTATAGATGCCCCTGTGCTGCTGTACATTGCAGCTAGGATTTATTTCTTTGGAGACTCAGCTTTTTGGTTGCATGTTGTTATAGTTTCTGTTGTAATAGAAATTGTCACTGCTGTGTACTGCTGAGAAAGCAGATTCTCACATAGCTTTGTCCAGAGCTCTTGTAGCACACAGCTCTCTCTAGAAGTGCTGGTCACTGCAAGCCAAGCAGCTCACACTGGCTCTGCTCCTCTCTGCAGGTACAGGTTTGACCCACGGCTCATGTTCAGCAATCACGGCCTACGTGCTCGGAGGTTTTCTGCACAGTTCTTGTAAGACCCTTAAGAGCCTCTTGCAATGGGCTCCTACTGACCAGTTTCTCCAGTGACTGCAGCAGGTCTGTCTGTTAACTTTCACTGATTACAGCTGGAAGACTTTTAATGGGCTTTTCAAACCCTGTTTGGAAGGAAACCCCTTGTCTTTAGCTGGTTGCCTTGTGCAATATATATATTTTACAGCTGAACTCTAACTGTAAATTGTTAGACACAGCTAATCTGTCTTGCTCAGATCGTTGATTACCACCTTTGTCTTTTGAGTACCTTTTCATATCACAGGCACAGAGGTGAACCTATGCCTATGAATCTGAACAGTTAATTTTGTTCTAAAAAAAAATGTGTATTTGAATCAGGTTAGATAGGCAGGTGCTATTGCACAGTAATGCTCACCCATATTCAGTGTCACAGACCTTCTTTGAAGCTATGCTTAATTATAGGTTTCCTGTACTGAGCTCCAGGCTGTTAAGGACAATAGCAAACTAGCCCAAAAGAGAGTATAGGAGGGCATTAGTCGAAAGTGTAGGATCTGACTAGCAAGTGTCTTGTGCAGAATTAAAATCCATCTGCTAAATAGTTTCTTTTAATGAGAGCACTTTAGATGAGACCAATGAATTTTGTAGGACAGCTTGCAAACAAGAATGTAATTTCAGCCTCCTGGTTTGAAATGCTGGGCTGGGTTACTATGTACTACTGAAAAACCTCTTAGGGTTTTAGACTGACTTCCTAGTGAGTTAAGAGATTGTTGAGACTAACAAGCATTTGAGAAGTGTGCCTGTGCTTTGAGCTAACTCTTAAGTCTGTTTTTAATACACAAACAGAAGTAATACTAAAATTTAAAAAATCCAACAACCAGGGCATCGTAGTAGAGGTGATCTGTCTCTAACCTCCAAATGTCTTGAATTGTCTAACTTTTCTTATGTTGATTAGATTCTTAAAGAGAAATTATTTTGAAAGCAATCTAGGTAAAAATAAATCATAGAATCATTGTTCACTAGACATTAGGCTAAGAGATATTTTAGGCAGTTTAAATACTTCCATAGAGTTGCTTTTGGTTGAGACCCAACTACTTGGAACCTGCAAAAAAGTGGCCTTTACACCAAAGGTCTGCATGTCAGAAGTCACTTGGTTTCCCTGCAGAAGGATGATGTCTTTTCAAGCTTCTGATTAGGCTTATCTGAAATGCAGCCATCATGTGCACTCAAACTTGAGTATCTTTCTAAATCTTGAAAAACACACAAACTTGCATTATCATGTAATTTCTATATAGATTCACTGGCAAAAAACCATCTGGAAACACTGAATTATGGATCTTCTGCAAGACAAGTTTTGTGTTGCTTGTGGGCAAATCAACTCAGTTTTCTGGCATGATAATCATTCCCTTGTCAAACAAACTGTAGCAAAACTATTTAGTGTTCAGTTATTTCACCTCTCTTACCCCTGTAGAGAGCATGATTATTTCAACTAATCACTAAGTAGGCAATGAAGTATGACTCAAAACTGTGAAGGTTTTGAGTGCACACCCCAGTGTGCAGATCCACCAACTGGATACAAGCAATGCTACAGCAAAATATGTTGAGCTTTTTTGGCTTTTAATTCTGAGGCATAGAAGTTGTCCTTCATGTAGCTTAGAGATGCAAACTTCTGTGGTAGTCTACAGGTTAGATTTTTATAGAACTTTTGTTTCAAATCTTTCAAAAGTGACCAAATACTTGGAAGAAAAAAAAATAACGTGAAAGGTGACTTTTCAGCTGAGGCATCTGTATAAATGCAGAGGGTTTTGGATATTCAGACTCCTTACATGCTTTCAAAAACTCAGGACTTTTTTTTTTTTCTCAACTACAACTGTAGCTTTATCCTGCTTTTTTTTTGTTTCTCAAGCTTTAGTATTGGCTATCAGTATCCTTTATATGTTTTGTCTAGAAACCAAACCAAAGTTGTCTTCATGCTCTCAACACTGAGCTCATGTAGGTAGCGTTCTGCTTGCAGAATTCTAGCAATTTAGACCTGTTCTTTGTTTAAACTTCATTTTGGTACCTGTGTAGAGGCTACTGTGAAATACATTAACTGCTGCACATTAAACCCTCATCTCTCCTATCAAATCTGGGTTGTACATCAAGTTTCAGTGCAAGTAATATGTATTCTGTTGCTCCTTATTAGAAAAACATTTTTGTACCCATAACAGTGTTTAATAGAGTCTCTTAAAGTGATTTTAAGCCCTGGCAAGGACACTTTCTTTTGAATGATTTATTTTTTTGCCTAATTAGTAATATGAAAGTTGACAGAATTGGTGTAGATTATTCAGTATGAGTGACCAGATGTTTTACCCAAATTAATACTCTTGCTCTCTGCACATACCTGTAAAGCATTTCTAGCAAGGCTCAGTAATTTAACACACTCGAGAGAACCACACTACACCTGAAATCTGGCATAGGTAGTAAATATTCTATTAAATTGAAATTCAGAATTCATTTAATCAGTCTTTACACTTAGTGGTTCAGGAGAATATTTTATTTGCTCCCACATTTGAGTTAGACTTAAGACTTGCTAAGCATGCAATTGAAGGAAGAACAGGAACCCAGAGCTGCCTGCCTTCTAAAAGAGCAGTTTATCACCTTTGTCTGTTGCCATAAGGCAGTTAATTCTGAGTATTTTTACAGCCTCAGATGAACAGTGTTAATTCTTAACCTTGATAATAAAAAAACCACTATGAAGGATCTTTGACTCTTACCCAGATCTAATTCCCAACTAAGTTGTTTTAAAACTAAATGGTCTTTTTGGATATTCCCTTTCATTGTTTGACCATGGCTGCATCTACAGCTCTTGTTAAGGAAGGCATTCATGTTAAATGTACAGAGTTTTAAATAAAGGGCCTTACTGGTACAGAGTTGAGTTTAGATAAAATGTGATCATGGTTTTTACTTATTTTAAAAAATCATTATTATCAAAAGCAAGGCTGTGATTTTTTTAATGATCTGATCTGGTAAAGTAGATACTATACAGGGAGAAATACAATTAATAACTTCATTATGTTACCCTAACACAAACCAACATTTGTTATCACTTGAGCATAAATAAATACAGTACCTGCTTACCCAGCATGGGCCCAGAAACCTGGGCTTCTTCATTTTGGGGAATGAAACTGTAGCAGGGACATGTATGTGGAAACACACACCCAAAGCAGATATAATTCCTTTTCAATCAAGTTAAATTTGAGACTGATTCATCAAGCTGCATACAGTATGTTAATATAATGAAACAACTGTCATTTATTGTAATTTAATTAAAATGAATTTTCTTTGTATGTCTCTATGTGAACATATGTTGCTGTAGCATGTTGTGAGTGTATTTCTGCTGTTTTGAACATCTGTTTAGAAAGTGCCCTTCCAGAGGACCCTGTTCACTGCTGCACTTTTGAAGAAAGAAAAAATAAACTGCCTATCAAACTTCCTATCTTTGGTACTGAGCTTGAGTTAAACCTTCCTACAGAAATAAGCTGTGTCCTGTGTCTAACAGCTGAATTCCTATTTTATAAGCCTTTAAAAGCCTCTGCTTTACTGCCCTCTTACCTAACAAGGGCTACTTCATATGGCCACAGGGAATCTTACTAGTGTCTAGAAGGACAGCACCTGCCTACTTTGCACTGGGAAGAAACCCTGAGGTGAGGGAACAAATTCAAATGCAACCTGTACTTGCTTGCATTTCCTTGGAAACTGGTGTAGTTGAATAGATGGAAAACAGAAAGCACAGTGGAGAAATTGCTGTTCATAATTAGGACCAATATGTTCTGCCCCAGGAAAGAGGAAGCATAAAATCCCATGTGAGGCTTTTTCCAAAATGGGAACTGTGACCAACAATATGATACATGCTACTTCTTCACCTCAATCTCTGTTACAGAGCTGAATTTCCTGGATGATTCTGTTTAAAAATACTACATTGATTTCCTGAACTATAGAAGACAGTGACTTGTTACACCTTTAGCATATTTAAATCTGAACCCATTAAAACATGTATTTCTGCATTTTATTTGCATTTTTGCTGACCCATGTGGTATCAGTTTCATTTCTCCTTCAGCATGGAGGTAGCAGTATTCCATTAAGTAGACAAAAATATTTAATGGCTGCTTGCAACATTGCTTGCTGTCTTTTGATGTTCCAGCTTATGAAAACTATAAAGTTGACTGTAGCACCACAAGAAAGGGCAGCTCCGTATTACTTAGCTAGATACTCCCATCACTGACAGGCCAAGTGAACCTACCACCAGGGTTATGGAAGCTTTCCACATCTCCTTGTCGTTAATTTCTAAGAACAAACCACGTTTGTGAAGAAAGTTGCTGTTGCAAGGCTAAAGGAATCACCTGTTTTAGAAAAATAAATATACAGCCTTAATACTTCATTCCAGGGATGGGGCAGGGGAATTCCATAATTAGAAAGAAAGGGCAGTGCTAGTATATTGCTTTCCAGATGCTGCTCTAGTCAGATTCAGCTGTCAGTATTTTGATAAAATCCACCAGACTGTGTTTAAAGCTGTGGTCCAGTCAGTGCTTACAAATCTCAAAGTCATCTGCTTTCTCAAGGTGTTGGAAGTTGTTTGAACTTATTTCAGCTGCCAAAATCCACACATTTTCTAAAAGCAGGAATAAGAGGGACTTGATAGAACTCAACTGAATCCTCCACCTCCTCATTTTTCCTGTGCAAGTTCCAGGGAAAATCCAGCTCCATGACTCTTGCTTGGCAAGAATGACTTTGTAGATTCCTGTGGGTTGGCAGGAAAGGCATCAAGAATGAGACTAAAGATTCATGGGGATATTCTCATACTGTTGATAAAAATCAGTGAAAGCATCAGCAGAGCTCACATGATCTACCTTTGTCCTGAGGCTTCTGCCCTGTTATCAGCTAACTAAAACAGGCAGTAGGTGAAAGGAAAACAATACAATGACTGATCCAAACCAATAACATAACCCTTCTCCTACAACATGAAAATCCTAAGCAGAAAAAAAAAAAGTTACGGTTTTGTTTGAGCTGTGATGTTTTAAAATAATACCAAAAACATGTAACTCTTACACTACAGGACTAACCATGTTTTTTACCAGATACCTTCTGAGTGGTCTTTCTCCTCTGCTTTTGAAGTGTTCAAAATTAACAAGGCAAAAACCTCACAAAAGTATTTCAAGTCTTTTGAAATTGTGTATTAACTTCAAAAGCTTCTCTCTGCAGATTATTAAAGAAAAAGCAGCAGCAGCAATTAAACTCCACCTTTAAAAAGTGTCCTCCTGCCTTTGGGCTGCTCCTGGCTCTGAAGCAGCACTGTGCACATGACCAATCCTAGACCTGCTGTTCAGCAAAACACACTTGAAGTGTAAAGGCTGTTAACTTCTGGAAAGGTTCCTCTTACACATCTTTTACTTACATAGATTGAACTAAGGTAGATACTGTGTTCTTTCCATGCGACCTGCGTTTTCACTCAGCCTCATTTACATTTAAAAATGAGTGCTGTCACTTGGCTAGAAGTGTTAAAAGATACTCTGTACAAGTTATGCTGTCCTTCTCTGCCAGCACTACTAAAAACCCACAAGTTCTGACTGTGAGTGCTCTTTAGACAAACCAGAGCAGATAAAAATACAGAAGTGTCTAACATCTGCTCGCTCACATCTATGGAAAAATGTTAGAAGCAAAGAGGGCAGATTCTGAAAATATCAGCTGACAAGCCTAGATTAAAAGAACTGCCTAGGATTACTGGCATACAGAAAGCACCTGTTTATCTGAAGGGAGAGCTTCAGAGCCAGTGCTCCAATACAACTTTGCCTGGGAAAAAAAACAAGAGGTTGAACTTGGCTGTCATAAAATACACTGGCATTCTAATTCCTCCCAAGACACACTAGAAACAGCTGAAATTTCCGATCACATTCCAGATTCTGTATTTAAAGAGAGAAATCTTAATCATGTAATGCTATTTTCTCTCATGCTATGTGCAAGGCCACAATGCTATATTTAGGCTTACAGAGCTAGTGAAGGGAGTTTTGCACTCTACTTCTCTTATGCGTATTCACGGTAAAGTGAAGACAAAACAGAACTACCTTATATGTCATATCCTGTCTTATTCATATGGAAAATGCACCCAAGGAAGACAGAACCAAGTTAGTACTTTATACAGCACCACAAAAAGTTAGATTTGGCAATTGCAGGATTAATCCTTGGATTTTAAAAAAACACCTCTTCAGAATTCCAGTTGTGAATGCTGCCCTTTCCAAAAGTTGCAGAGGGAGAGGTAGAGAAGAGAAAGTGCAATAAAAAGACAATTTTTAAAAACCTTTGAGGAAAGCAGGAAGGAAACAGCTTGAGAAGCCGTTTGCTAGCACTGGGTGCCAGGCTGGGTCCCTTTCAGGTCCACGCTGCTGCAACTGAAAACACTTCTAATTTCAGCTTGCACAAGGGCAAACAAGAACACTCCAGACTCACCTCTCACCTGGCTAGCACGTAACACAAGAAGGTGCTTTTCAGACAAACATGTCCTGGCCTTTGCAGTATTTCCTTGAAAAATGCCACAAAACGAGTTCCAGCAGCCAGGCTCGGTGTCTGAAGTGCTTGGCTCAAACTGCTCTGAACTGGGCATTGCCTACTTCTCCATACTGGCTTCTACAGCAATCTCTCACCCACTCACACATCAAGAGGAAAATAATTCCTCCAGAATAGGTAAGTCCTCAGTTCACAGCACTAAACCTGTGTTCTAAAGTGTATCCCCTCTTACCTGGCTTTTCACCACTGTCCCTGCTTCTTGACTGAGAGCAGATGTAGCAGATGCAGAGCTTTACCCATTTGGAAGTCATCTACTTGCCTTCATCATCAACAGCAAGACTCTAAACCCTTCAGTTGTCCTGTAAGGATCATCTGCAGCTTTTTATTCACTTGATCCAACTAAGGCAGGAGGTGAAGTCTCAAAAATGGCACCAAATTAATTATAAAGTAGATGTAAGAAACAAAAAACATTGGACTAGAAAGTTAGTTGAAGTAATAGGACTTGATTCCAGAGATACTAGTACCAAGGTTTTTTGGAATTTATTTTTCTAACAATATGTTAAAACTGGTACTTCAGACTAAATTAAGGATTCTGTGTAGCTTCCAGGCCCAAGCTAAAAGTATACAGACTTTTATGAGTTTTTATTTTCTGAAACAAATACAAACACAAAATTGCCATAATCCTAGACAGTTTTATTCCTTATCATTAGTCTGTGGTATACTAACAAATCCCCCTCTAGGGAATGTATGAATACTGCACTAGTCAGCATTGTTTTGCTCAAAATTAATTTATTTTAAAAAGTGTTTCTATTTTCCAGTTTTATTAAAGAAATTATTTCTCCTGCCTGTGTACTTAAATACTGCAATTTATATGCTCCTGCAAGATGAAAAGTGTTGGAAAAGTTCTGAAAGCACAGTTATTTTCCAACAGACACAAGCAGGCTACTAACATTAAAATGAAGGAGGAAAACGTACCTGAATGGTTCTAGATCAATGGGAGATGGTAAGAAAGTGAATGCTGACAAAACTTGTAAGGACTGCAGCTGGGAATCCCCTGCTGGGAACCTGGGAAGGAGACCACTCTATAGTCACATGCATGCAGAAGGGCAGGAAGGGAATGGAGTCCGGTGGGGTTTTTTGCAAATGCTAACATTTCAGTGCTAAAAATTGGGCCTGCAGGAAGACAAAGCAGACTGACAATCTGTCGATCCCTGCCATGGAGAGGAGTTCCAGCTGCTTCCACAGACGGTGCTGCTGTCCTGCTCTGCCTCCACACTGAACTCCTCGGTCTCCAGAGGGATGATCTGCCCCTGATCCAGCCAAGGCACAGCAAAGATTTCTTTTGCTGAGTTGTGTTTCTGTCAGTACATAACTGCCACAGGCAGAGCCCAGTGACCTGTGTGGCCAGCAGCTCTGCTGACTCCAGTATCTCTAAGGCTTTTGTCCATCCCACCCTGGCTGAGTGCTGAAGTATTTGCCATTTGCAGGCCTTACCAAGTGCACACACCAAACTGTGAGGTCTCACATAAACCAGCCTTCAAGGCACTGGCTGAGCCACTGCCATCTCCTCTGCTGCAGGGCCACAGTGCCCAGGGAAGTGCCACAGAGACCAAAGCAAACAGCTCAGCAGCTCCCTTCTACCAACTCCATCAGGGAGGAATAAACCACTTCTATGAAACAGAATAAGTAACTGAAAAAATAAACATGGATGTTACCGAAGAAAACCACTAAAAAGCCATTAAAGATAAGAGTGAGAAGCATTTCCCAAGGAGGGAGGGCCAGGGTATCACCTCCAGCCTTGGTGTATTGGGCTCATTTCTGCAGGGTGTTTTTTAACAGAAAGGAAACCACTCACCCGTGGGCTGTCCCACCCAGCACCACTGCACTCCCTCTATGCAGCTCTGTGAGCCCCACAACCCTCAGCTCCACTCCTTCCTCTCTCCCAGGCAGTCCTTAATTTGTGCTAAAGGCTGTGCCTGCCCACACGCCTCACTGCTGCTTTACATGGAAGTCCACTTGGCCTCAAAGTGATCACAACACATCATCAGGTAAAGGAAAAACCAAACACATCACATAACCAAGTATTGCCAACTTCAGCTTTAATAATGGAACCATCACTTTTTTTTGCCATTTCAGTAATAACTTTAAGGGGAATAAAAACTTCCCTATAAAAATAAAACTAAACTTGTTAAAATTATAAATAGTTTAAATGTTTGCATTTAAAGACATACATTTTAATGTTTCCCTGCATTTCCCCTCCCTCATCGTTTAGTCATTCTGGTACCATCATATAATGACAAGAAAACAGTTTTGCAAAAAAGCCTTGACAGTTCAATTTGATGGTAAAATTAAAAAAAGGTAAAACTGACCAGGCATGACCATTTCTTTTAAATTAAAGCTGCTGTAACTGCCAGTGTGTAGAACAAAAAAGAAGAAAATTAACTCCACACATGACATCTTAAAATAATTAACTGTGGACTAAGACAAAATAAAAATAAAAGTTTATTTTGGTCCCCCACCCCCTTCCCCTTCACCCCAAATCAAGACTCATAGTGCATACAACACTGATTGAGGTTTTTGGCTAAAGTAAATGCAGATGTGCCTACTTAAAAAGACTGACAGTTTAGTTCAAGTAAAACCAAAATTCACATATTTTTATACTCAACTTTAAAACTCAAACAGTGTTTAAATCTGAGCAACAAATGGTTCGATATTGACAGCAATTATGCAATGATTACATAGGTATGGGCACAAACATAAATTAAGATGTTAACAGAATACCTACCAACATGCTGCTGCCTTCCTAGAAAAACAAATTGTAACAAAACACAAAAGCATTCCCTGAACCATTATAAAGTGTCTCACTTGAGGATAATGTTACTAACTCACACATGCACTACAATGTTACATGTGAAATTAAAACAAACAAGATATGCCTTAGATATATTTCATAGTTAGTCCTACTCTTAATTTCTCTTAACTCTTTAAAAACATTATGATTGTCTCATAAGCTTGCAAATTCTTTTTACCTAAAAAACTTGTGAAGAGTTTTAAAAAGAATCTTACTAAGGAAAGGAAACAAAGGCACAATTACATAAAATTAAGGGGAAGAACAGAAGCATCTTGGAGTTTCACACAGTATCCATTAGATGTCACCAACGTTTTAAAAATTCCTTGGGAATTTAAAATGAAGACATTAAGAACAGAGGGGGGGAAAAACCCCACCACAACTTCTGCTGCTCTTCAATCCTTAGCACTCCTCCACTCTCCCACCCCCCCAGTACATAACTCATTTCCTCTTGGCATGATAATGACTATAGTATCAGTCACTCAAATCTGCCTCATGCTTCCATGCTTTTATTGCACACCCACTTCTTTGGTTTCTTTTGAACATGCTTTTTTTTTTTTTTTTTTTTACATAAATAACTCTGAAAGAACAACAACTATATTCACACTAAAGTAAAAAGTCTTCTTGCTACATTTTTTCTATTTTTAAATCAAGTAAATCAGCAGTCTGCAGAATTTGGTAATCAGTTTTTCAATTAAGAGTTTAAAAACCATAAGGAAAAAACCTTTTGAATTATTACAAGCAAGAGTTACTAAGCTCAGTCACTAACACAGACAATAAATGTTAACATTCTGCTGGGCTGGAAAATGTAAATAAGAAATTCTACTTTCTTTCTGGACTGAGCCTTTAACAAAGAAAGAAGCAGAGGAAGCTATTTCTGATATGGTAATTCAAGATTATTCAGCCTAAAAATGGATCACTGAGCCAGAGGAAAGACCTGACTTACAATAAAGACCAAATGCATCTGTAGTTGTAGCTTATTTCTGCACCCTCGCTAGACATATATTTCTCACAGAGTTATCTGAGACGTGGACCACTTTTCAGAATTCAAGTAAGCAGCTTTTTAGGTTTGCCACAATTTTCAAACCCTGACTATGCCTTTATGGAATCAGCTACTCCAAAAGGGACCTGTACGTGCAGCTCCATTTCCATTCTTACTTAGCTTTTGCTTCTCGTTCCTTCCCACTATTTCTATTATCTTTATTTCTTTTCCAGTGTGGATTTATGCAGTTAAAAACCATAAAATTATTCACAATATTATAACATACTAAAACTTTAACCTTATAGAATTAGTATTTCAACTTTCCTCTGTGTAAATACTATTTTCATTTAAAACTTCCTCAGCTATTAGAGTTCTTCTCCCCCAGCTCTTACCTTCTTTTTCAACTTTCTCTTTACCTTCTTCACAACGACCACTTAAAAGCTCTCCACGAATTTCACAGTACAAACCATAAGATCTCATAAGCTTTCCACCTATAACAGTTCTCTCACAAATTATACAGTAACTATTTGAAAACAGAAAGGTAGTGCAAATCAATTTCATCTCTAAGATAGTGCTCCAACTAGTTCTCGTTCAAATGGCTTTAGTAATATTTTTTTAACTCATCAATTTGCACATCCTTACTTGTAGAGATACCATTCAGCAAAGAAGGAAAAATAAAAAGGCATTATTTCATAGCATCCTAGGAAATTGCTTACAGTTTCACAGCTTGCACCAAGATAACTTGAGAAACTCTCTAGGCACACAGAGGGTTGCAAACTGATGTACAAACATGCAGAATCCCTTACTTGTGGGTGCAAGATGCTAAGACACATAAGACCTGGCTTATGGAACTAAGTCTACCCCGGCATCACAAAACAGTCTTCTGAATAAAGAAAACTACTCTCTGCTGCTCTTTGTAGTTGGTTTTGGCATGCTCTATTGACATTTGGTAGCGTGCTTTTCCTGAGTGTCCTTTGGCCCCTTTAACCAGGTTTCAACACCCCACGAAGGGCTTCTTCAAGTTTGCCCCTGTAAGCTGCATAGCGGTTCTTCAAGATCTGCAGTTGGTCATTTTCCTCTTTGTCCAGTATGCGCAAGAAGTTTTGCAGTTCAGGAATGCTAAAAGCTTCCCACTGGAAAGACAAAGAGAGTAAAGAATGGAAAGATGAACAGAAAATTCATAAATCTTTTATATATACAGTATTTCCAAACAAAACCTCAGACACTGTAGGCAATTTCCAACTGAAACAGTATCAGGCACTTGCCTTACAAATCTTAGGGCATCTACAAATATTTTACTCTTTTAAATAGTTTTTTGTTCTGCAAGTAAGAACAGGTCAATCTAACCACAAATGAAATGTTTACAAAAGGCACAAAGGAAATTAATGGTGCTTCCAAAAAGTGAACTGTCTGGTCAGCACAGCTGGAACAGAGGCCCACTCACCCATGAAGATACACAAACACATGACATACCATGACTTCTCCAGTTTCATGCTCACGTAGAACAAAACTGAGCATTTCTGTTTTGGGGCCTGCCACCAAGCGCAGGTACAGGGGATGTTCTCTGTCTGACAGCTTGCATGTATAAACTGCAGGAGAAGGAAACCACAGTAATTGCCATCTTTACCAACAATCTTTCAAACACTTGGAATGACTAACTCTAGCTAATGCTAAAAAAATTCAGAAAGATGCATGTGTAGCCACAATTTACACAGTATTTATCTATCAATCAATCTACATTCTGGTTTTGAGCAGTGAGTTTTAGGGAGGAGTTGAGCAGGTGACTGATGGTGACAGTGCAACACTGCATTTGCACCAGGAATGAAACAGCCTCCAGCCAACACAGTACATGCAGGGCTGGGAGGGAAAACAACCCACAAGAAAAAAAATACCACACACAAAACTGTTGCTCTGTCTAAGCATTTACGACATCAGAGCTGTGTATCACTGTTCTCACACCTCTCCGCTTAAAATTTCCCACACGAAGTCTAAAATACAACTCTGCCTGCCTGACAGCCATTAATATCTGAACTACTGAAACTCAATGTCCATGGAAGGAAGGTGGATTTTAAGTGTAAGAACACAATACTGGCAAAATGCACCTTTCCCTAAAAAAACCCCTTTTTCATCTTCTGGTATTTCCATCACAACTTAGAACTCCTGACAACAGCGAGTGCCCAGGGACAGCCACATGCACCAACACATGTGAGCACAAGAGATGTGGCCATGGTCGTCACCTTGAGAGTGGTCTGACAGTGCCACTACCTCATGCATCACAGACATCATGGCCTATCTTTTTAAAAACCTGTCCTGTAACTTAATCTCATAACTCTGCAGTGTATCAGCCCAGCTGAAATTTAGGGCCCAATATAAGCAAAAAGTTAAATAAAATGGACTGCAAAGCACAGAAGATCTGTGTAATGTTTTAGCAGGTGACTTTTTCTTGGATGAATTATCTTGAAATACACCCAGAGTCTTTTACTGTTGTACCAGCTACTTTACATAAGGAAAAAAAGACAAGGTAGGAAGATTGTCACCCCCATTTATGTGAGTTCTTCTACCTGGCCTATTTCAAGTATTACTATAGCACAGCTCCCTCCCCAAACCCTTCCACCACCAAAATGCCTCAAGCTCAGCTTATACCTTGATCTTCCTTGTGACAGCGTTTATAAAGTGCAAACTTTGCAGGGTTGTCAGCCACAAAGAACTTCTTGAGCAAGGCCTCGATAACCTCCCGCACAGTGTTGGTGCTGCTGATGTGCAGGGTGTTCACACAGCCATCAGGCAGGTAAAAAGCAGTTTCCTGGCTGCTGGGAGCACACCTGCCCTGGCTCTGGGAGGACTGCACAGTGATGGGTCTGCATAGTTCCATCTGGACTTTGATGAAGCCAGTGTAAATCCCATTCGCGTTCTGCAATGAAGGAACGGCCTGAACTGTTAAAATCTGACACAGCCGTGGAGCAGGCACATGGAAATGCTCACAGTGAACACTATTCAAATGTCACTGCAATGCATGACATCTCACAGGAAAGGTGTTGTTTTGGTAATTCAGTAATAAATTGGTAATAATTTGATGATGACCTCATCAAGCAAACTAGAGATGAGTTTTCACCTCAGGAGAGAACGATGAAGTGAAAATCACTAACACTCATCTTTAGCAACAGGTTTAATGAAATACAGAAATACAGAAATTATCTCCCAAATTTTAACTTTGTCAGCCTAGTCTGAGGCATTTGGATAGTCAAATCACATTGAAAAAAAAACCCCAACAAACCAACCAGAAAAAAGAAACAAACCCAAAACCAAAAAAATCCAGGCAAAACCCCAGAATAAATGCCAATCCAATTAACATCTGAAATTGTTTATTTCAGTTGCTTCTGAAAGACAAAACAGCAAAGTCAATCAAACCTTACTGAGCTAGAAAACTTTTGACAATCTGGTTTTAGGCATAATAAGTCCTGATCCAACATGCAAACACATAACAAAGATCTTTTTAGTACACAGCCATACTTACATGGTTTAGGATATAATGGAATTTCAAAATTTCCACATACACCCACATTAATATGTCATGTATTAGAAAATCTGGACAGCAACTGAATAACAGCTTGCTAAGCAGATAGATGTTAATTTTGTTAGTATGGTCTTGAGTAGACTGAACTGCATATTAGACCCTTGGAAATGAGAAGTCTTTATGTTTTTTGGGGGAAAAAAGTCTCTTCATGCTGCAAACCTATATGCTGCTCTGAAAATTAAGTCTCCTATAATAAATATTGCATGTTTTTAACTTTCATCACTGCTTGAGCATCCTTATCAAAGAGATCTGACAAAAATTTATCTGCAGAAACAAGAAAAATATACCTTCCTTTTTATTAACTAAGCATTTTCACAACTTGTCAGAAAACTGACAAATTTACACATTAGTGTCAGCTGACAGTTTACCTTAAATACACTTCAAATTACATCAGTTTGTTTTAAAAAACACTCTGTTTTGATCTATGTAAAAGAGTTACAGGGATAAAAAGCATTTCAGATATGAGATTCAATCTGCCAATCTAAGGAAAAGTCTCTTAGAAAATCATTAAAACAGAGTTTCATATGTAAGATGCTGAGAATAAAACACACTACAAAGTTACAACTCAACTGCTCACACTAAAAATTACAGGAATTCTATGCAAAACTTACCAAGGTCATCTTTAGTTTATCAGTGACAGATGAATTATAGCTTTGTATCTTCTCTTTAACTTCTTCTTTACTGAGATAAACATGAGGTTCTCTCTCCTTCTGAACATCCTGCAAAAACAAGACAAAATCAAGTACTTTATGATTCTAGATACAAACATTCTTAGTCCAAATGGTAATTATTCCACGGAGGCTCAACATAACATTAATTAGCAGTGCAGCAACAGAAAGTATTAACACATTTAGCAAATCAAACTGAAGGGAGATGGTTTAATCAACACACCCAAAGACACCTGTGCCCTTTTGTTGCCAACTCTTTTCCTTCAAATATTTTGCAGCAGTATGCAAAACAGCTCAAGTCATTTTATGGCTTGATTTCCTCATGTCAATGCCATGCCATCCTGTCAAGAACACTTAAAATTTTTGTTAAATATCACTTGGGGCACAAATAGGGTGCTTCTGAACAAACGAGGAGTACATCTGAAAATAGCAGCAGTCCTAACAAGTAACCCCAACAATCCCAAGCGTGTGCCAACAACACAACAACATCCCTGCATTCCAAAGTGACAGACAGGATGTTACATACAGGGTCACTGCCTACTACATAAACCATCAGAAGCAACTCTCAGGATACATAATGTTACACCAATTGCATGTTTTTTCCATGGGGAAGGCCCTATTAAGATTTTTCAACTGTTGCTTTTACGAGGTTGCTATGGATTTCACGTGCGGCAGTAAAAGAAGACCCTGGAATTGGATTTTTTCCAAACAAACATTTGTTCCCAATCTGTATCCCCGCAGCAAACCAGTGTTATAAATACACTCCAGTTTCTACCACTAGCACAAATGCCATATATAGTATGAAAGAGTTTAGCTCTCAGCTTTGATGATTTAAGGCTTCAGCTAGAAAAGGGAGAAGCTTTGAAGAACCTTGATGCTTTCAGAGCACACCTGAACACACTCACCCTACAGACAAACCCTGTCACAGTTCCCTCTGTCCTCACAAACACATTCCAGTGTAGTGTATCCTGAGAAAGGAGTTCCCTGACTTCAGTGGCCTGTCCTGTATCCCACTCTATTGGACACCACTCAGCACAACTCAGCACATGTCTTTGCAGGCACTTCAGTTTGCCAGACACAACCCCAAAGCTGAGCACATCTGCTGTGGCACTGTAAGGTTCCACTTGCCAGAAGGAATCTGCTGAACTTTTTCTATCTCCTAATTTAAAAACAAATATTTTTAGCTCTTTCAGGCTTAGTTCTGCTTTTCCTATAGGGCACTTCACTAAATGACATGCTGGAGCAGACTTTTTTTCCCACAGCTATAAAAAGAAAGGTGTGGTCTGAATGGTGAACTTGAAGCCAGAAACCTTGAATTTTGATCTGGGCTCAGATACTGATTTCCTGCATAACAGTGAGAACATACCTTCATTTCAAGATCAGGAAACTGAGGCAAAAAAGGAACCCCAGTGAAAGACAACTCTGCCATTGGTTCCTTAAGCACAATTCTAAGATTGTGTAGCATTTTGCACAGCTGCCAGACCCCACCTACTATATTATAAATATCAAATTACTGAACTTTTTCAGAATTCAAGTCTGTATTCTCCCTAGAGAAATGAAGCCTTCTTGCCCTTCTATTTTTCATCTTCCCTCTCCCCCAAACTGCCCCAAATAATAAAGACACAGCTTCATTTAACCTGCCCACTTCATCTCCCCAAAGGCTCTTTCAGCTTTATAGTGTTCTTATCTGGGGGCAAACAAAATAGGCACAAAGGAAAAAAGTGGATACTACAGGGACAGGAAGCAGTCTGCACACCTCCATCTGACATCTATATCACACATTTCAAGAACCCAAGCTTTAACTTGCAACCTTCCCTGTCAGTGTAAGTGCAGACAAGCTCCTTCACATGGATACCAGCCAAGACTCACCTCAAAGATAAGTATATTGTGGAATTCATACCTCTCCAATCTACTAATAATATTGATACTGAAAATCCAGTACTGGACACCTCAGCTCTAATGCTTATTATTAATTCATTTCTGATTGTTCAAGCAGGTACCTCCCCTGTTGGAGCTGTCTGTCACCATGATTACTGAAGTTACCTACAACATCCACTATTATTAAGCAAAAACACTAACTAGGAAAGAGGAAAAATAAAATCCCACCTTTCCTATGTTGAAACATCAACCTTTAAGAAAAAACAATAAACAAAAAACAACCACTCCACATTAACTTCTGTGCATCTCAAGGTTTAACTCCACAAAAAACAACTGCAGATGACAAAAGAACCTACTGCCTTTAATGGCAGTGGCACAGGGTAAAGTTCACAAGGCTGACAGCTAGGAAATTATCTGCTTGCGTTATTAAGAAGAATTGAAAAAGACAAGGGAGAAAACTTTAGTGCATTAGCAAGTATGAACAGACAGCAAGAAACTATCTCCTATTTTCACACAGAAGAGTTTTCATATACATTTCTGTTCTCCCAGAATGACAGAAATTTGATCTGGTTAGAAAAGACCCCTTGAGATCACTCTAACCCTGGGGATTGCCATGGAAGTAGGCATGACAAACAAAATCCAAGCACACATGGAAGCCCAGCACCCAAGCCAGCTGATTTCCCACAGACTTGTCCTGGTCATGCCCCTGGAGTCACCAGGTGCAGCTCCACTACAGAGCTGTGGGCCACAAGGCATCACTGGGGCAGCTGTCATCCCCTCAAATGAGTTAGCCATGATTCTATACTTGAACACACCACAGGAATTTCTGTCTTCTTGCACTAGAACTAGAGGCTGGACAATTTTGGCAAAGCTTAATTAAGCCCACAAAGAACACATCTGTGTGTTTACACAGAAGCAGGGATTACCTCCTCCTGTAGTGAGCGTTCTGCCAACAAAAGTACCTCCAACTCATTTTTTAAACAACCAAAGCCTGTGCCTCGATTAATTTCAACAGCATGTAGTTCATAGCAAATCTCTGAACTCAATACAAAAAGGACTAACTGGGATTAAAATAAAACAAATGGACCCAATATCATTCAATAAAAATACTATTCAAAATCTGCAGAAATGCTTTTACTTCAGTCATCATTTTCACCATCAAGACCACAGGCAGTGAAAACTGAAGATGTGTCCCAGGAGAGGAAATAACTCGATGCCCCTGGAAATCTAAGACCAAAATCCTCATGAATTAATCTGGTGATACCATCCTGCACACAAACAAAAAGTTCAGAACACTCCAACTACTCATTCATCAGGGTACAACTTCAACCAAGCAAACAAAATCTGCTCACTAGCTACGCATCAGGACTTACAGAAAATCACATTGCTGTCACACAAACTGCAGACACAGTAAATCCCACATGACTGGTGCCAACAGAAAGCCAACAAAGGAACAACTCACTGGGTTTATTATGAAATAGAAAACCTCAGCCCACCATGATTCACTGGGTCAGCTGTTCTCACTGAGTGTCATTAAACAGAACACACAGATTTGAGGCAACTGTGTCTTAATTTTCCTAATTATACTTAGCCAACATGCAAAGAGAAGCTAAGAAGATGTTCTATATAGCTTTTTTCCCCTAACTTTCCTGGGGCTGAGTTGCTCTCAGTATACATTGGCACCTAAATTTTGCTATATGGCTTTGCTAGCCACATTAGAAGTTAAATAAGTCTTCTTTGACCAGCATATTCAGGTGGGTTGAGGATGGTTTGACAAACTCATTTCCCACAGAAAACAGCAGGTCCTTCATAACAGGACGCACTAAAAGAAAAGCTGTCCCTTGCTAATTCTGCTTCTGTCAGGCAGATCAAATTCCACTTTGTTATCTCAGTAGGTAAATTTATTATCTGTGAAGACCTTGAGTCATCCAATACAACAACAGTACTTCATTCATCTCTACCATGCTTTATAATGTGCTTCTGACATCTTGCTCTTGAAATGGCCACCAAGTGATTGAAGCCACACCTGCTCAGGGAAAGCAATTGCTCCAAAGTCAGCTGTTTCAAGCAAAGGAGCAAGAATATTTTGGAGGTGAGATGGGGCACAGCTTCTCAAAGCCAGGGCACTGCTGAGGCACAAGGGGAGCACGATTCATCTCCAGGCTGGTTCAGATGCAGCTGATTCATCTCTGACTCCCTACAAGATGCCCAGCACACACCTCACAAAGGCTGTATGTGGGGAATTGGAAACTGCCTTTCTTCAAAAGTCAGGCCTGGTGATGAGTTTCCTAACCACAGATCCTTGCACACATCACAGCAGCAGTGAACTATGAGCACAACCAGCAAAGCAGTTCACACTGTGTCTTCTTCCATCAGCCATGATCCAGAGGTTGCCAGGCTTAGCAATATCACCTCTGGGTGCCAGTGTTCAAAAAATGAACTTTATCTAAAAAACACAATGCACAAACATTTCCATGCTATTTTTTAAAAAAAAATTAAATAAAATATATAGAATAAAACCTGAGCTAGGTTCTCTTCCATCACTTAGCCAAATGATATTCTCAGTAATTCCTGCCACATCAGCACCCCTTTCTCCTCCCAGCCCAATTAAGTGTTTTCCTCATCAGAGCTTCTGGTCTCCTTCCATTTCCTGATGCTAATGTGATCTGCTACTTCCTCAGACCAGCACACATGGGAAAGACAAAAACTAGTCTCAAGGAGACAGTTGAATATATCAGAACTCATGCAGATGAAATGTTTGGGTCTAAACCACTAATTTTCTAGTCTGAGCTATTAATTTTTATGAAACTTATTCTGTCCTTCACAACACTTACAGTGCACACCATTGGCAGCCATTTGTATGAAAGCCATTTCTCAAGTCAACCAAAGCAACATTTCATTCTCAAACAAAATTCCTAAGCAACAGCTGCCAGTATAAGAGGGAAATGAGACAAGTGCTTTCATTTTCCCAAGAGGAATAGCTGGTCTTTCATTAGAGCTCATGATGCAATGCCTCTTCACAGTCGAGCTTCCTCACATGAAAAAGAGCAGAAAATGTTTTTTCTTTATCGCCTGCACCCCCCATGCTCATCTCATTTATTGTAGCACAGATGTTTAGAGAAGCAGCACTCTCTTTGTAGCATTTATGCTAAGTGCAAAGCCCTAGCTGAGATTAGCTCAGCAGGAATCCTCAAGAAACACAACTAAAACTGCACAGATTACAATTAAAGTGAACTACAAATCAAGTTGTGGTCCCAAAAAGGAAAAATCACATCACGTCAGGGGCTTTATGGAAGTAAAAGTCTCACGGTTGCTGCCAAACTCTAGTTCTGCATGCAGTAAGAAAGCACTAATAAACTCAACAGCCACAGACTGCTATGGGATGAGGCTGAGAAAAAGTTTCACAAACAAAGAAAACTCCAAAACCAAGAAGCCTGCATCCTCAGGATCCCTGCCTTGAGTAAAATGCCTGGCTTCCCCAAACTGCTACTGCAGCCTTCTATTTATGGAGAGATACAAGAAGGTCTCTCTCTTCTATCCAACCTGCTATTTTCACAAAACTTCAAGAAATTAGCATCCCTTAAGGAATGAGGAACCAAGCTCCTCTTAACATTTCAGCTTGAAGACAGAGGAAAATATAATGGACAAAAGGTTAAACCTATCCCAGGAACATATATAAAGCATTTTTATGAGAAATCTGAAGAACCAAAGACCTGTGGGAACTCAAGCAAACTCCTAAGACGCTCCTAAGTCCCTATCTCAGTTCTCATGTTTCACATTAATTCTACATATACTGTGACCATGATTCAGTCAGATGAATGAAGATGTCGTGATCTTGCTGTAAATTGTAGCCAGAAATAATTTTTGAAATAAAATACTGAGGGTTTGAAAATGAGAAATACAGCCTAATCTATGTTTAAAAAGTCTTGTTTAGTCATAAAAATTACAGCTAGTGCATCCTACTTATATCACATTTGCATTAAAGATTTAACTAAGAGTGCTATCATACAACAAAAAAAAAAAGCCCAACAGAGAATACAGAAAACAAATTAAAGGGAATTCTGATCTCAGTTGTTACTCCTTCTACAAGCAAGAACACTCTTTCCTACAGTCTGCCAGCACTCCTACAGGAAATAAAGAAACTGAAACCTTGCAATTAATTCTCCCTCATCCTAACTCTCTTGAGAGCAGAGCAGCTTTCCCAGTGACAGTAATTTCTCCTCTATCCTGGGGCAAGCCTGAATTTGGTAAGTGCTCTTGACCTTCATCTGAAACCCTGAGACTCACCAAGAAGACACTGGTCACAGCCAGTCAGAGAGCCCAGTAGCCAAAAAGGTGTGAAGAAGACCCAACCAGGGGCAGGGTGGCCAGGAAGAAACAAACATCCAAGTATCTCCAAGCATTGACCTTATCACATAGCTGAATCTTGAAATGTCTGCATCCTACTGAACAAGGTGAGGCTGTTCTCTGGGTTAGGGAAAGAGGAATTTTTCTGACAGGATGGATATGGGCAGAATAAGCTCTGTATCTTCCTGCAATACTTTTTGCTTTCAGCATTCAGGGAGATCCAGTTCTCACAATGGCACACAGGACGAGAAAGCAGTCTCTTTTTTAGGAAAAGATTTTGTTTCTCTAAGCAGATTTGAACAATTATCCTGCCAGCCAGAGAGTTCAAGAGCAGCCCATAGCATGTCCTCCTGACAGAGCAAGAGGAGTGGCACCCTCCCAGGTCAGGTGTACAGGGCATCCAGCCTGACCCTCTGCCTTGGACAGCAGCAAAAACAGAGGCTATTTCGAGCAAGCACGTGAGCCTTTTCTGCAGCCTCTCTGCTGGCATCCACAAGTGTGGCAGCAGGAATCCAGAGGGCACCTCCCTTCCGAGTCTGTTCAGTGTCCATTTATGGCCTGGTGCCTATGCACGCACACCAGCCCTTTTTGAACCTGCCAACACTGCTTGTCTCTGCACCTCCTGTGGCAGCAAGTGCCACAAATCCATGACTGCAGTGTGACGAGGTACTGCCATCTGCTTTAAGCTGATTTCTATCAAGATCGAAAACCACTTCTGTTAAAAACATTGAGTGCACTTTAATCCTAATACGGCAGGACCTGGTGAACCCAAGTTTCACATTCAGCTTATCTATCACCTTTGTGACTTTGTAAACCACAACCACACACACCTTCTCTTTTCCTTCTCCAAAGTGAGGAGCCTTCAACTCCTTAGTCTTAGTTGCTTCATCCTCTCAATCATTTTACACCAGGGTGACTAACCACAAAAATGGGATGTGGGCCTGCATCAGAACTTGTGACATAGATGCACCAAAGCTCAGATGCTCTTTGTTTATAAATCTGTATGCTACAGGTCTATGAAAAATCTTTACTTTTATCCATGATGCAATGTGGTGTCCCTTCCATAGTGGTCAAAGAAATCCCCATGCAACAGCACAGTTTATAATTTTATCATAATTTTACAAGGTACAGGTTAGTTAATAAATACTTGTTACTTTCTGACTATTTTCAGTTTTTAACCAAGTATCACCATGTGGTTTGGCATGCTAATGAAAGCAATGAATGAAAAAAGTAAAACATCATGGCTCCGTCTGCCCCCTCTGATGTAAACACTCTAGTGTTTATATGGTGAACATTTTTAAGCAGCAGAGAAACAAAAGTTGTAACTTCCCTTTATTACTTTTAACAAATTATTTTCCTTTAGAAGCAATATAAACACAGCTCATACTCAGGCTTTGTGAAAAGAAGGCTAGAAAACTGAATATATTTCTTGGTGACATTAACATTGCTGCTCAAGTTTCATTTAAGTTCATCATGACCTCACCTCTGAAAACCCCTAGTTACAAACCCTGTCGTACCCTACATGGTTGTACTTTAACTACTGGCATGCAACCCAGATTCAAAAAAGCAGTCATCTGTTTAAAGTGAAAACCAACTGTACAAATAATAGCAACTCAGGCTTAGCATTAGATTTTGTCTTGAAAGTTTTACACAGATTTGTACATTTTTTCCTCTCCATACTATAACATGTTTTAAAAGAAATATATTACATTATTTAAATAACATTAAATAACATTAACAAAGCTGTTTCCGCTTTGCAAATTTCAGTAAAACTAGATGTAAGAAATATTACAGACAGTAAATCATCTTCAGGTCTCCTCTTCAGAAAGTGTGAGTTTTAACTGCTGGGTATTTAAGCACATAAGGTGTTTAATGAACTAAAATGGATTACCAGTCTCTGTGACCCTTGCACAACAAAATCAAGCTTTTAAAAGACCATTAGGAAACAAGGATGCAGGATATTGTATTGAAAACTACTTAGTGTATCCTGAAGGTAAAGCATGGTCTGAAGCCCAGGGTATTAATATAAGTAGAGATCAAACAACCAAGTAACATTAGGGCTCTTGGTTATACACCACAGTATTTGCATACCACCCTACAATGCAAGAATCCAACATGTTCCATCCAACAGAAGATAGGAAGAGGTTGTTTACAATGACAACCTCCCAGGTCTTCAAATGCAACTATCTACATTTTAATTTGAAACTGGCACTGGAAACCAACCAGCCATTCCCAGGAAAGTGAGCCCCGTGCCAGGCCAAGGCACAGCCTTCTCCCTGTGCTTACTGCCAGCACTTTCCAGTCTGAAGCAAGCTCAGCCGTAGGCCTTGTCTCAGCAGAAGCTGGCTGATGTGCCAGCTTTTGCCAAGTGTGTCAAACACCATTTTATCTTTAGAGCAACATTCCCTTCCTGGGTTTGGTTGGGTAGTTCTAAGATTGTGCCACCAAATTACTTGTAAAACCTTCTGACAATGCCTGCCTGCACTGAGAAAAGATAAATTCATAAGCAGGCCAAGCTTTAGGGCTGGTGTTAGACAGAAATGGTGAGCCTGCACATGATCACAACAGTCCCACCAACTACGAAATTTCTGTTTGGATTTGTTCCACTTAAAACAAAATACACAAACCTCAAAAATGCACACTAACAATTCTCATCTAGGAAACATCACACATCATGGCTCTTTGGATATAGAACAACCCTGACAGTTTTCTTCATCATAGACACTAGAGTGAAAAAATATTCAGAAAGATGAACAGCCTTCTCAAAGAAATGTCAGGGTCATGGGGAGGATGTAGTACTTTGAAGAACATATAGTTTTTCAAATTAAAAAAGTTATTGTTACTGTCTTTATCAACCTGGTGCTGATCTCACACTTGAAACTTTTTCTGAAGGGAAAATGCCCTCTTCTATCACACATGCATCTCAAACCCCCACAAAAATTAAGGAAGTACAACTATCTGTTTTTCAAATGAAGTCAGCTTTTGAAAGGCCTCAAGAGCTAGTAACAATAACCTTGGCAGGCTGGAAGAATGCTCAAACTTGTAAGCAATCACTGGAATCTTCAGTAATATACACAACATCTAAGCCAAAGTAGCAGAAGTATCTTTCTTAGTATGTTAAATATGATCATGATAAAACATCACATGCATTTACAGCTAACTTACATCACTGTTGCTTTATATATATACAAAACAAACAGAGCTAAAAACTAACTTCATCCAAAATCTAATAAAGTTTACACTGACTGTAGCCCTACTTCAAAACAAGTTAGGGTTTTGTGAAGTCCATAGAAAATATTTTTACACCAACACTACCTCTCTCACTGCAATTCGTGCAATTAAATCTCTACACAGCTTCCACAGAAGTATTTAAAACCAGTCTCTTCAAAGAGTCATCCAAATTAGACATTTATTTCACAGTGCAGACAAAAGGAGTCACCCCTGCAGCCTGGCCAGTATGAAAAAATTCCTCCTCCTTTCACGCTCCAGAAAATTTATATCACCTGGCACATTTCAATAACAATTAAAATTGTAATGATTGTACCCTTCTCTATTATATCACTTTTTATTACCACATTTTATTAAAAATTAGAAAGCATCCTTAAAGACATTTCTAAAGCAGCATACTATAATCATCAGCTTTACCCTACTATTGCCTGAACTGATCTGACAAAAATTCAAGAAAGAAAGAAAAATGGATGGAGGCAAACTAGGTGACCATGCACTACTGTAGTGTAAACTTACATTGACCTGAATGATAGGATTTTAACTCTGTTTTGTATCCCCAGGCTTAAGAGGTCAAACGTTGAAAAATAAAAATCACAATCCCTTAGCTAATTATCTCAAGGACATAGCAAACAGGAACTTTTCAGTTCTTTCTCCACCTTCAATCAATTTGACTGGAATTCCAGTTTGAATTTATCAAGGCTTCAGAGCTCAGATTTGATTGCTGTTCCAGTAACAAGGGAAAATAAAAGGCTTGAACCACTCTTGGGACTTTTGGCTGCAACTCCCCAGTTTAAGTTATTCCTCTCATGTTGTGGATGAGGGATGCAGTAGAGCATTCACAGCCTAGCTGAGAACAAACTGGCAAAGGCAGCTGGCTGCTGGACCTCAGCCATCCAGCCCCATGCCACTCACTGAAGTCCATGCCCTAGTGGCCTCAAGATCACACTGGTAAGATGGTACCCAATCCTCAGATCTCTGCATTGTGAGGAAATCAACCAATTGGGTCAGCAAGATCATGCTTTGAATAAACTCATCAGCATGGTAATGATGACCTGCTTCTTACGGGTTTCAAACTCGTTTTTCTACCACCTGGATTTTGTCTATCACATATTTAAGGCTACCAAGCAGTTCAGTTGCAAGCAGAGTGAGACTGACAAAAGGACAAGTTTCTTCAAAACTCCTACATTCCCTAAAAAAAAGACATAACATACTATTACCATTACAAAACTGAAAACTGCCACCAACTTGTGTTTCAACCCTTTTTGCAAAAATACACTTTTTGCCCAATTTCAGTATGAATGTGTTTTCCAGAATACACACACAACACATTAATTTCTTTCAAATGAATTCAGGTGCCTCCACTGCTGAGACAATTTAAAAGATGGCCACTTTTAGCCAGATGCCTGCTTCTCTGCTAGATACTACCACTGTCTGAGAAACCAGTATCAGCTGTCACAGTCCTCATCCAGTAGCAGAATCACTACCAGGCTGCAGATGACTTCCACAAATCCAGGAGGCTCCTTTCTTAAATAAGAAGAATAAGGTATTTTTGTCTTTTTACAGGTGAAAAAGAACAGATTAAACAAACTGAAAACATAAGAACTAGCAAGGGAAAGCCAGGGTTTTGTTTTATTTTTGTAGAGGTTAAAAAAAGAACCACAGATAATATTAGCAAGCATTAACCAAGTCTGCAGCAGGAGAAAACTGCAGTGCAATAAACACCTCGTGGAACAAGTCCCAACTTACCCAAACACTGTGCTAGCCTGGTGCCATGGATCAGCAGACAGTTTATACCACTAACATCTCCAGTGCTTATGTGAGCATGCTGCTCCCTTCTCATCAACTCCAACAGTTTCTGTATCTGGGCAGACCATCCTGTAGTAGCAAATCACTTCAGAATTACAGGACAGTTGTTACACTCAGACATTTATTTTTTTAAATAGCATTAACAGAAGAGAAGGGTGATACCAGTGCTATTTAGATCAATACTGGCAGGGGACAGTGGAGAGAGAACAGAGTGGGAGGCCACAACCTGTAGGCATTCAAGGGAGGTGTGAACAGAAGACTTCAGAACATGGTTAATGAATATCCCACAGGAAAAGCTGCATAAACAAACTCCACCTGAGGAAAGGTCAGGAGAACAGCCATTAGGGGCTGCACTGGAGAATAGGGCTTGCTTGCTTACAACCTGACGCTATGGCCCAACTCCAAACACCAGTTATTTTGCCATGCTGGAGAATGGCCACCAGGAAACCAGAGAAGGAGGAAAATGATTACATGCTTTGTTCTTAAGCAGCAAGTGGGAGAATGTGTTGACTTTACAACAGAAAGTTCAAAAAGTTGTTCTTTTTTCCTTTCCAAACAACGATTTCCCTGCTTTTATGGGCAGGATGTTACAGGCACAAGGAAGCACTGCTGCTACTCCACCTTTCCTTAAGCCTGACTCCTGCTTCAGGAAATGTAATTATGAAGCTTATGAAGATATGAGATCTGCTAGAGCTGATAGGCATTTCAGGTGGAAGCAAAAAAGTCTAGTGGAACCTTTCATTTTAAAAAAAATCCCTGTTAGAGGTAATAAGGATAATCAGTACACCACACCCTCTGAGAAAACACTCAGAAGATACAACACATTGAAAAGGATGGGTCACCTAATGGGCAAGCATCAGATAAGCTGAAACCAGTACAATAAAAATTTCCTCAAATAAACAATAAATTCTGCAAGGCAAAATCACAACTGCCTTTTAATAAAATTATCTGAAATATTTTGTTAACGTTTCCTGTACTTTAACAGAAAATACTGAGAATTCATGGTTTTAGCAGATAAAATGAAGTGTGCAACCAGATACCAATGCTGTTTTAAAAGGAGATCAAAATAAAAGTTAAAAAAAAATCACCCAACTGGAAACACAGCATTTGTCTACGTCTTGAAACTTAAAGTTGTTAAGTTACTAAGTTATACCACTATCTTATGTTTTTTAGAAGTTTATAGATCACAGGAGCAATTTTTAGCTTACAAATATACAAATGCACACTTAAAACTGTAAAGAGCAGTCTTTTCAAGAGCTGGAAAAATTAAGAATATATCTGGAACCTCTGACACAGACAAAAGCATTAGCCTATAATCAGACCAGTCAGTTCACATCCACTTTTCCACTGAGCATATATAATATAGGTCCACTAACAAGACCTCCCTAATTGCCACATGTGAACAGCCTCAGCTTTTACACCTCAATCAAACCATGTAATTAATTAAAGTATTGGTATCTCTTCTGGTCCAAACCTGTACAGGCAATTTTGCCAGAACACTGAAATTCAGCCAAATTACTACCAGTATGCATGTGACAGCAAAATATTTTCAAATCCACAAACATTGTGGGTTCACACAAAAAGTTATTCTGTAATGCCTGGTTGCAAGGAGTAGGAAATGGGGAGAGAAGACACGGGTGTTTCCCCTATGCAGCACTCCAGTAAGCACAACCATATTATAACCAGTCTGGAAACTACAGACAACAGAACAACACAGAGGGTTTTTAAGAGGCATTAATTTAGCATCCAGTCACTTCTGTCCCACATTATGAATGCTTAAAGTTATGGTAGTATAGTAATAAGCATGACTTTTACACCAAAACTACATGCACCCCAAGTATAAGAAAGTTCTCTCAAAATGGCAGAGCACAGTCCTTGATTATTAGGACCAGTCATCAGGAAATCCTAATGAAATAATCAAGATTCTTCATTTATTAATTAGTAAAAATGAAGAAAAATCAAAGTAGTTACAAGGGCTGACTAAGGTGACACACTGATGCCAACATATGCATATAAGCAGGAATAACTTTTCAGAAAAAATTGCATGGCAACATCAAAGTGTAGAAACATGAGGAACTTGAGCTTACTACGTGCTTTTAACCAAACAGATTTATGATGCAAAGTGGGAAGAAGACAGCTACAGCTTTTCAGCATTTCAGAAAAAGAGCACAGGCATCTAAACAAGCAAACTACAAAGGAGGTATGTGATCCTGAGAAAAGATAAAGCTGTGGAGTATACAGCTTGAAGTGCCACCACACCTTCCAGTTTTGCTTCAGTAAAGCTGCATTTTGTTTGCAATTTCTCAATCTCATACGTCTAACTAATTTACATTCTTGAAAAATTAACAAGACTCTCAAACATCTTATAGGTTTAACCAGACTAGGAAATACCACATTTCTAGGGAGTCAGAAGAAGTCTAGTTGTATCATGAGGAAAGAGTGATCAAAACCAGCAACATCTTCATCTTACTGGTAACATAAGGAGAGAGTGCTCTCCCCTTTGTGTACTCCTAAGCAGTTTTACGTGGCCACATAATTATTTCAGAAATTAAGCACACCTGCTTCCAGCCACCCTCCCACAGAGATGCATGGCAGTAACACAGCCCATACACAGGAAAAGCCTGCTTTGGGATGAGGCTTTCCAAAGCACCCTCTGCATCTGACAGGGGGCAGACACTGTGCAGACTCGGGACTCTGGTGGCAGGAAGAGAGCACAGTGCAAACTCCTTGCTCCAAGACATAAGGGATGAAACTGGGCAGGAAATAATCTACTTTTTCCAACAGAATTAACCCCACTGCTCCTCTCCTGCTTGGCACACTTCAGGAGACCACCAGCCACCACTATCTGTTTCTCCTGCCTATCAGAACACCTGTGCTTAACCCCATCTCAAAATGCTTTGAAGAGAATTCATGTGAATGTAAACTGGCAGATGTATCACCAGGGGATCACGCTCTTTCTTGTTTTAGCTACTCCAGCTTTTGTCAATGAAAATGTAACAGAATAAGTTTCACCACAGAAGCAGATTATTTTACAAATTAATAATAGATAATAGGTAGATGACCAACGGACTGCTACAGCTGGTGGGTGGAGAGAGGCTCCCCACCGGAAGCATGGGAATGCCAGTCCTTTGCAGTGACTTAACCGGGAGCATCAGACATGCTACTGTGTTATCAGGACTGGTCATAACTACACTCCTCTGGGATACCTTTACAAACTACTACTGGTTAAGAGAATAATTTGCCAGCACAACTGTACATTCCTGGGAATATTTTGCAAATCAGCTGTAAACAGTAGGCTTAGAAAACCTTTCCTAAACATTACACAGAACAAGCAAACATTATCCCTGCACCCATAACCTCAGCACTCGTGTTTCAGTTTACACAGAGTCCCACACACCTATTTAATGGGATGTTTTGAAATACCAAGTTATCAGGAATGCTGGCACTAGAATACTGATTCTCACATTAACTTCTCTAACATTACAAGATCTTCCAGATCCGACTGCTCCAGTTCACAGAGTATTCCCACTGAAACGGCTACCACCACCCTCCACCACAACAGCTGTTTGCAGAACATGATCTTAGTTTCTGTCCAAACCCTTGCTGATATTTGCTGTCTTGACTCAAGCTGTTGAAGTGACTGCATAGTTTTGATGTAAGAAAGCACTGAACAAATCCAGTTGACCAAGACTAAAAACTAAGGATTAACATAAGAAAGAGCAAGAGCCAAAGGAGCACAGCAATGCTTACTGAGGTTTATAAATAACAGAATGCAACACTCCCCATATCCAGACCGACTGAGAAACTCCCAATATCCAGCTTGTTTATTAGAAACTAGAGACATCAAAATGCTGCCAAGGGACACCTGGCCCCTTAAGAGGCCTCTAATTTATGGTCTCTGCAGCTGAATAACAGGGAAAGTTCGCATTTTCCACTCCAGCACTCAAACCAGGAACGAAGAGCCAGTTCAGATTTTGCCATGAATGCACACGTAGTTTTAAGATGAGGTTTAATCTGCGAGTTTTTAATTGTGCATCCTTTGGAAGTGAAGTACTAAGCCAGTGTAGGCTATGAGCTTTACTATAAACTTGAACACAACCACTAAGTAATGGGTTTAAGTATATTTTACCAAAAATAAAACCAGGGAAAGGTACTAAAAATGCTTTCAGACAATAAATACTGCAAACATTCCAAGTGTCAAATCTGCAACAATAATTTGCAAACAGATTATTTTTAAAGAACACAAACCATCACCTCTGAGGCACACAAGCATGTACCGACTTAAACTGCAGGTGGCAACACCCATTTTTTAGCTGATCACAACTGCAACTAATGTTAAAAAGGTTGAGCCAAGGTTCAAACATTACGTATCAAAAAGACATTTTTCCCCACTCTCAAAATTCCAGCCAAACAGCTCCATTGCAGCAGAGGGAAAAGCTGCAGGGAAACAGTGGTTTTGTCCATGACACAAATTCCTCAGTGTCCCTGGAGCAGCTGCAACTGCAAAGGGGAAGCTGTGAGTCCAGGAGGATGACAGGGAACCAGCGGGGAAAGCTAGCACAGGCACAGTAGGTCAGAACCATGTGCTGAAAGAGATACATTTAGCGCTGTTTCAGAATGGTTGTTCAAGTCAAGGTCCACTTATTCTTTAAATAAATGTATCCATCTTTTCGAGCAGCATTACCAGACTTCTCACCAACAACTCAACTACAGAACAAACTAATTCATTTATATTATTATTCTTCACACTAGATGTAGTGCTATTTTCCTCATACACTTGCAAGCACAAGCTTTTTTAGCTGTTCTGGGTCTGTAAGATCCCTTGCTGCAGAAACTGGAAGGAGCCCAGCAAAGAAGGAAAGAACAGCAGGAGGAACCTCTCAAGTGAATTTGGCTCGGCAGGAACATGTTCTACCCCTGCCCTGAGAAGGTGTTTAAAGTACAAAAATACCCACAGATGATTGCTAATGGCAGGTTCTCTCCTGTTAGGGGAGCTGACTTGAGACCTGATAGTTATTAGGATTTGCTGAGTCATGAACATTCACATCTGCAAGCAAAGCAAGCACAAGCTGAAGAATCCGCAATGTGAGATACATGCAGAAAGAAGTCTGTCACAGTTGTGGATATAACCAGATCAGAAGCAGAGGACAATTCTTACTACATAGAGGAGAGAGCAAAGCAGGGGACAGGACACGAGACACTAATCTGATCAAAATACCTGAACAGTTTAATTCCCATGCCAGGTGATGCATTCAGACAGAGGAGCCAATTCCACCAGATAAACCTAAGTTCATATGGGAAAAATCCTAGCACATCCAAGATGTCTGCACAGGGCTGGCAGATATGCCAGAGGTTTAGCTGGATGCCTGCAACCTACCAAGTGGCAACAGGAGACTGGGCAGGATACACATCCAGCAGTGTCCAAGGCAACACTAGATACATCTGGTTTAAGCAGTCCTGAGTCCCAACCCACAGGCTGACTTGAACGGCTCTCAGCTGTGCTGCCAATGTATCAGTAAGGCACTTGCATTCACACACCTGCATATGAGCGTTCAGTCCGGAGCTGAATCCTACTCAAGTGACATCAACAAGAGGCAGACTTCAAAAAAAGAAGAGCATAGAAAGACAGAGTGTTTTTTGGAAGTGGATCTGTGGAATTCCACGTCACAGCACTCTGGGGATGGTACAAATTTACATGGGTGCAAAAGCAACCAGATAACTCCCAGGAAAAAGCAATCCTTCCTGCAAAGAAGAGGCTAGAAGAGTGCTCTGTCATGGGGCAATCATGCAGTGATGTCCTTTCTCTTACTCTTCCCCAGCATGTACCATCAGTAATTGCCAGACACTATAAAACAGATCTTGCCTTTCACTTCATATGGGTATCCACAAGTTTCTTACGTTTCAGCTTCCATATGAAATGGGAATATCATCAGCAATGCACAAGAGAGAAACAGCAGGTCCCAAAGTGAGGCTGGCCAACCAAGATGACTGTCAGATGAGGCATGCACTGAGCCCGAGGTGAAGCAGCTAGGGATCACACAATTCAACCACAACACAAAACACACTTTGACTTAAAGCCAGAAACATGAGCAGTGCTGTACTTGCAGCAGGGAAGAAGCTGCTGCTAATATGTTATTATTGGAAGGCACATTCACAAACATTTGTAAAATATCACAGGAAAAAAAAATCCCTGCTGAAATGACTAATTCTTCTTTTAAATCAAGCTTTAAGTACCATGCAGGGAATTTATGGCCTTACACCACATACTCTACAATAAGGAGAAGGGAAGACTCATCAAGATTACCAGCATATATTCTGTGTGCTGGATGAGGCAAAGAGTCTGTAGGAGGGATGCTGGCAAGTAATGATGTAATTAAAAGTTGTAGCTTAACCCAGAGAGACAAGGAGGAATAATAACGCTGGCTTTTCCAAACCTAGATATCAAGTGTTTTTTTAAAATAAAGGAAAAAAAAAACTTTATTGTGTTCATTTTTAAAATAATTATTTTATTACCTACAAAGCACAATACAGAATTGGAGTACCACAGAGCCAGGATTCATTAAGCATCTATGAAGACTTTTTTCCCATAAAACAGTTACACTCAACTTTACATAATGAGCCTTGACATGCATATATATATTTATGATAAACTAAAAGATGTGGAAGTTGAACCTAAATGAAAAATAAGCTCACTAACAGGTGAAAGATTGCAAAAAGGAATCCTGTTTTCTCATTTATTTTCTTATTAAAATAGACAACAGCATGGGTAACTCTTAAGACTTTTTTCAAGAGCTCCTCTCTTGGGGGAAAGATCTATTTAGCTTTTTGTACAAATGGTCTTTGAAACATTTTCTTGCTTTAGATGTTTTAGTTACCATTTATATTGCTGCTTCCGATTGAAACACAGTAACTGGTCTCTCCTTGTTACTAATGCTCTCCTCAGTTCTAGCTCAGCACCACCTTAGTGAATTGTCCAGCCTCCTGACAAGATGGGAGCTACCTCAAGACTGGCAAGACCACAGCACTCTTCTTTCACTTGTTCAAGTCTCAGCTTTCAAGCACAAGTCTTGACCCTGAAGTCATAGTGTTTTAGTACTAAAAACACCCTCAGCTTATTTCAGAGCTCCATATGAAGCCCAAAGAACAACCAGCAGTACAAGTTTTCTGCTGTAATGAGAAAGTATGGTCAGCCCACCACACATACAGAAGACACTGCAGCGAATAGCTGTTCCACGGTCTCTACTGAGAGGAAAAAAAAGTCTGACAAAGAAACATCCACTCTCTCAAAGAAATCCTGGCATTCCAAACAGCAGGACAAGCTTTAGAAAACAGCTTTTGTTTCAACCACAAGACAGGTATCAAATTGTTACAGCTGGCTTACGTTTTGACAGCTCAAGAATGATCTGCAAATCCTACACACTTAAGGAACATGAGAACTAATCTATCTGGCTGGGGCAAAACAAAAAGCAAGAATACCCCCTCTGTTTACAATCTTTGAGGACAGAGACTCATCTTTTGTAATATCTGCCTTTCAATTCCATCAATCATTAACAGCATGCTATAAAGGAAAAAATATAAAAATTTTAAAAGAAACTAAAAAAAGGGCACCATTTCTGCCTGAATATAGGCAGACAAAGAAGTGAGAAAAGTAAAGCCCATAATATATATGGCCTAATCTAAGTAGGGATATCAAGTAAAGAATAACTCAAAGAAAAAGCAGTTGAACTACCATCCATCTTGCTGCAAAGGATATTATATAAAACTAAAATTATAAAAAGAAAAACTTGAACAACAACAAAACCACTTAAAAGGATAATAAAAAAAAAGTGTGAGCAGATAGGGTATCTGGCCAAGAGTTCAAGACCACAGTCACGTTTCATGGAGTAATCAGATACAGTGTGGAAACAAACGTCACAGGATGCCCTCCCTTAGCAAATGAAAAATTATCAGCTGGAAACGAACAGAACAGCTACTGTGTTCCTGGGTATGAGGGGACCAAACCCAGTGTGCCAGGCAACCCTTCAACAAATATGGTATGCATTAAAAATACATAGAGACACTGTAAAACCCCACTTGCACACTTGTTTACATTTCCTTAATCTGAGTAAAAGGCAGACACTGGTAGAGGCCAAAGAGCTGTGTCTGGCACCACAGAAAAAGGAAACTAAAGGTCCTACAGTGTTTTCCTTGCAGCTGCAAAACAAAAACCAAAAATCAACCTTCCGTTGTTCATTTTCACACCTTTTCCAAAAACTTGCACTGATAAGGGATGGGAGGGAGTGTTGGGAAAGAGGGTGAGATAGTTGTTTGAAAGTCATGTTTGAATAAAAGTCCACCTCAAAGAATCCCACCACCATCTGTTGCCAGTTATAGCAGGGGTGTATTTTAAACCATACAATCCCCTGAGGCAATGCTTGTCACACCGGCCTCTCTTGGCAATTCATAGAATTCTGCCCTGAGTAGCACCAACACAAGCTACAGCCTGGGGAATTAGAAGATAAAGACAAGTATCTTCTATTTTATCTAAACTATCTATTTTATCAGTGAGTTTCTCTCAACACTTTGTAAATTCTGCTACTGCCCTGATGTTACAACTTTCCCTCAGAAAACCCTTGAGCTGAGGCATGCATGCAGAGATAATGGAACATTAACTTTTTTGTGAAGAAAAGAGCAGGCTACACATCAGGACAGGGCTGCTGCAAGCAGATGCCAGCAGATCAGAAGGGCAATTTATATTACTTGAGGTCAGGGTAAACTGAGAAACCGCCCCAGTGAGGACAGCTACAGACAGAAAAGAAGAGGAACTCAGAACACCCCTCCACTGGCAGGGCAGTGGAAGAGAGTGGAAGTCTCTCTGACAGCCTCCCCACATGAAAGACTTCTCATGTCCCATCTTGTTTTTACCAGTAGACCTCTGAAGGACAGCTGACAGCCACCCAGAGAGCAACTGGCTCAGTGCCCACCTGCTCCCAGCACATCTGGGGAAGTCCAAGTGTGGGTGTCAGCCTGTGATGTGGCTGCACTCACACACGGGGTGCAGGCTCCTGCAAATTCATCTGCTTGAAAAAACACAGTGGCCTCCTACACAGAGCTTCTGAAAGGCACAGACTTGATGAATGTAAATTAGCTAGTTGTATGAAACTACAGTAGGTCCGGAAAAAATGCAGGTGATCATCTGACCTATTCCACAGGGATTAAAACAAACACTGGCATTTGGGAAAGGAAACAGCTACAGAGAGTAAATACTGAGGGCTGCAAGTACCTGCATGGAGAGCAGTTTAGTAGCTGTGGTATCTGAAAAAGGAAAGAAATTGCTCTAGGAGGTACCAGAGATCAAAGAAACATAAACAGTAGAGCAGGGAGGAGATTAAAGGCTCAGGCTGCAGACACCCACCCAACCCAGGCTGAGTCAGTGTAACAGCTTGGAAAAGACATGGGAGTGAGTACTCAAATCATGGTGGACAAGGGAATCCTGCTGCACCCAGGAGACATGCAAACAGTAGCCATCACATGGAATGAAAAAAAAATAACCCTGCTAAGGTAGGGCTGGGGAAGAGGAATCAAAAATGGATGCAGGTCACTAGTGGAAGGCAAATACAGTCACTGTTCCTGCATCACGAGCCCTTCCCTGCACCACAGATGCCTCAGAACCAGGGTGCTCTTTGGACATGGCAATGGCTCACTGTGACAAACAAAACTGTCTTCTAGTAAAGTCACACCACCACAGCTTCCATGCCCACGGAAGAAACACTTTGGAGAAGCAGTTGGGAAGCCATGTACTTTGTATCCCAGCATAAATGTTCAATGGTCCCAGCACATACAGATACTTCTCCTCAGTTCCAGTTAAGGATTTGCTTTAGACAGCCAGGAGAGACTGCTACACTCCAGTTCTCCAGAAGTCAATACCATGCCCAGAAAGGCTCAGCCATGGTTTAGAGTTTACCCTGTGTCAGGTTTAGTACAACAAACGTGATTTGATCTCCCTGCAGCAGGTGCTGTCCTCCTGCCTTTCCTGGGCCACTCTCAGAGAGCACAGATGAAGGTAAACTATAGCAGCCTGGCCTGCACAAACATCACTTCAATTTTCTCCTTTCTCTAAAGATACTATTCACATTACATAGCAAGTAAAAAAGAAAATTAAGATAAAGAGCCAACTGCAACTAGTCAGCAGATTTGTGAGTTAAGTAGTAAAACCTCCTTGGTCATACAATACAAAATAATAAAAAGCAATGGCAACAGTACAGTTTGGTGATCTAGAAGTACTAAAAAGAGGAGCTATGTTGGCTGCTACTAATAATTGAGATCATTCTGTCTCTACTCACTGTGAAAGCCAAGGGAAAAGGAAGCAGCAGGTCACTTTTCAACAGTTAAAAAGCTAAAGGGATTTAAAATGCACGTTAAAAAAGAAAGAGAAAGACACTTCTTTTCCTACAGAGGTGCACTTTAATTCACCTAATGTCCTCCTGTATCTGGGGGCAGCCATCACTGCATCCACTGCATGTCTCAGAGGAAGCTGCTGGGTGCCACTGACTAACTTCAAATTAAAGCTTAAGCAAAAGGCGCCTATTGCTACATGTAAAGCAAGCTCCCAAGAAAGCACTGCTGTAAAGTCCTGCGGTTTTTATGTGTAAAGGTACCTGTCACAACAGCTAAGCCATTTTAGGAAGTGTTTATAAAACAGTAAGCTAAATGTAGTGCTAAATTAGAGACAGACCCCGAGTCTTTTTCCAAATTACCTTTCATTTCAATATCACATTTAACAGATCAGGAGATTGAAAGGCTTTTCCAAACTTCAAGAGTTTGAAGTCTGATTTTCACAGGTGTCAAGTGCTTGCAGTTGTCATCAACTATTCTGAAGGTGTAGGGCAAAGAGCTGTCAGTTGCATTAAAAAAAAATCCATTAATTCTTTCTATATCAAACCTGTAACAACAAAGCTTATTTGCAGGGTAAAGTCCAAAAGAGATGAATTTAAAACTTAACACTTAGTCTTGTCTTTACATTTAATACCATGGTATACCAGCAATAACAGAGAAAACCAAACATCCCTCATCACTAGCTGCAAGCTTGATATCATTGCATATTTGGTCTTTTTCAAAAGGTATTTAAGCTAACTTTGGCAGACAGATTCAGTATGTTTACAAATTACATCTGAATAGAGCAGTTTACCTGCCTAAGTATTTTCTAAGCAGCAAGCAATAAAAATGGTTAGACTTCAACAAAAATTAGCTCCCATTTGCAGCAGCAAAAATTAAATATGAACACATGGAGAAAGATTACATGGTAGTCTCACCTCAAATTTTTTTGCTTTAAAATAAGAGAGAAATTTTTCTGCCTTTTTGACATGACATCCATTGCCAATTTAACAAAGCTGAAGGAAGAGTCCTCTAACCAAGAAAAAAGATGGAGAGCACTTACAAGAGTTGTTTATGAGATGACAAAATGCTTCAAAGAACCTATTATAGTGCATCAATTCAGACTAACAATGAAAGGTATTTCTGGAAAAAAGACACTCTTCATTAGATCTCTCCAAACACAGATAACATCTTCAGACTTGAACCCTGTGCATCCAATTTTAGATTTCCTAATAGCAAGTAATTTAAAATTGTAGCTACCATGTATTTCCTTAATACTCAAGACTTATGAATAAATGGCACTGTATGGTGTTTTGTTCCACTTTAAATCACCATTTAAAAAGGCATTTATTTTTAAAAAAAACCCAACATTTTCTGGTCAATAATCTACTGTGGGGAGCTGGGAAAATAATGAGAAGAGAGGCAAGCACAAGCAGTGAATGATGCAGAAAACCCCCATACAAGCTCTCTGAATTCTAACATGGCTAGTACCAAGCTACTGCCCATCAACTCTGCTGAACCTCAAGCAGCTCCCCCTCAAACACCAAAGCACCCCTACATCACATGTGATTGCCAAGAGCTACAGTACAGGACCCAGTACATGCATTGCAAAACTCTCCACACCCCAATCAGCTTTCTCACATACCAGGCATCTTGACTGGCAAGGTTAAAGCTCCAAACAGAGACAGATGCTTTTCTGCTGGCACACATACTCAAACAGCCCCACTCCCTCTTTTTTCCCAGATGAGTCATGGTACGGGAGTTCCCTGATCTCACACACTACAGCCCCACCAAAGGCTGTATCAGCTTAAGCAAGGGATAGATGGAACCAGCGTTACACTGGGCAACACAAACATCAATCTGTGTCACACAAGAGTCCTAATAGTTTTCATTTGCTCTAGAAAGCAAACATCACAGCATTATCACCCAGACTTGGTCAAACATGAGTGTTAGGTTTTCCAAGGTGTGACACAGCTAGCAACTTGCTGCTCTCAAGGACAAATGGAACATTTTACTTCCCTACATCTGTGGAGTCTCACCACCTTCCCTGGCTCTCAGCATTTCATCAAACCCTTGGTGAGTAAAAGTGAGCTCACTAATGTGTCAGGAAACTAACTCTAGAAGAAAAACTAAGCTAGCAAAACAAGGTGCACGCAGTACAGGAGGCAATACACAGAGTACCTTAAGATTTTTCTCCAGCAGCTTCAATCTGCTCCACTCAGTCAACAACTTCCTGACCCACTCACACCATGTGTGCCAAATGCTCTATTAACAAGTTTTCTAGGGTTTGGGTTGGTTCTTTCTTAAGTGCAAGAAATTAAAGGCATTTCTATGGAAACCTGCAGATAACATGCCCTACCTAGTCTTTGCTGAATTCCTTCACTTTGCTTTACCCTTAAAAGACTCTTCACTCGCCCCCTGGAGAAGCATTCAAAATGCTCCCTGACTAAACAGTAGAGGCAAAAACTCAATATGCACAAGTTCAAATCTAAGGCTCTGGACTCATCAGATCTAGAAGAAATTCAGACTTCAGGAGTATTAACAAGGGTTTTTTCACCACCAGCAAAGCTATTCCAAAAAGTGCATCAAATTAACTATACATGCAATTTTTTTCCTTCCTATTTTTATTGCATTCCTCATTTTGGAGGGATTGAAGGCCTTAAAGGGCAGATCTAGTATGAAAGTATGACACTAAGATTGCAGATGCTTACCACAGGAAAACAGCCTAAGAGTCCAAATAATAACAGAAGAGTACATGGACTGCAACAGTCCCGGTGTATGGACAATCCTTGTCCAGAATCGTAAGCACTTTAGAAGTTGTAATATTGATGCCAGAGCCATCAGGCACACCTAAGCAGACAACTGACAGACAGCTTTAGAAATTCACCACGTGCCTTTAAACTTGGAAGGCCCCCATCCCTCAGCTGAATTTTTTCACTGGGAGCTAATGGACAACCTCACAAGTTACCTCTGTGCCAGAGCAGAGTCAAGCCTGTGGGGGTTTGCTCACTCTAGACTGTAATACTTCTTCAGTCAGATGATGCATTTCCTCTGCACACTGAATGAACTGTCAGCTCTGCAGCCAGGAACAGCTGTGAGGTTTATTAGATAAAGCACCATTCAAATTTTGACTTGGGGCCTGTAGTGAAGAGAATTAGTATGGGAAAATGCTACTTGAAATGACGCAAATCACCACGTGCCCTTTATGATATTACAGGGTCATTGAGACAAGTTTCATGCATGCCAAAATTTTCACACACTTACTTAGAATTTAATAAACTTAAATGTGAATCTCTTATGTCCAGTAATTGACTATTAACAATAAAAACAATGGCTACTGTAAAAAAAAAGGGGGAAAAGTTTATCCAGAAACTATTTTAAAATTACAGAACTGCAAATGTCACACTGTCCTTCTCTAGGCATCACTTCCGCATTCAGAAGAAGTGTTTCCTTTATTAATACTTCTAACCAGACTTAATGTTTAAAAAGTTTCCTAATGTGCTTCATGATTTCCTTATAAATCACTTGCTTATAATCCACCCTGCAGAATGAACCATCTTTCTTCAAAGCATCAAAGTCATGTTAAGCAGTTTCTAACATGGGACAAAGAAGCAAGACATCCTCAGTAGGAAAAGAAGCATCTCATAAAAGGCAGACAGGCAAAAGATATTGAGATTTAGCCAGATTACAAATTCAAACATTTTGGTTTTTTATTAAAAACTATTTTCCTGCTTTAAGGTATTTTTACTGACGCTACAAATACTCCAGCTTTCCTTGACAGCCTATCAGTTCACTGACATCCCAGAGTACAATTAAGAGTAAGGTAAGAATTTAACATGCTTCCAATCAACCAGCTGCTAGGGAAAGTGTCATTTGAGTGTTCTGGCTAAGACATGTAATCAGCTGCTTACAATAACCAAGAACTCCAAAGGACTCCCGTTTTCCAAAGATGGAAGTGGTAAAAGTAGCAAAGAGATAAAGAAAACAGCATCCTCTGTTCTGACATATAGTGCCTATCATATATGACTAAATCCCATGTCACATGAATTGCAAAATGAAAACATTTTTTCCCTGTCAAAACACAAAAGATTGTATCAAATGGAAGGATATTTTATTTAGAAACCAGGAGGTTCTCAGTCTGTCCCTCTTATATCAACTCTTGGTTAAGGAAAGAAAAAAAAAAGCCCAAAACATCCCAAACAAACTTATTCAGGTCAGAGAATTGCAGAGACCAAAATATGCTGTTCCTTTTGCTTAATTCTAAAAAACACAGATGTGATTAGAATGAAGATATATTTGACCTGTTTTTCCTAATAAAAGACTTTCCAGTGTTTGCCTCATCTGGAGGAAACTAGACCCTTGAAGAGTCCTTCAGCCTCTGCCATACAACACAGAATGGATGTAGAAGCAGATTTTTTGCACAAGGCGTCTTGGGTTGTTTAGAGCACCAATGACAGATTTAAGCTGTTCCAGAAAATTAGTCCTGCAGAAATAAGACACACCACTTCTACAAGTCATTCCTAAATCCCACTCAACATTGGAAATCATCTCCAATAAATATCTGCAAAAGGTGAGTCAAGATGGACCACATGGAGATTTTCACGTAACCAAGAGAAAACCAAGTACGAAATGCAAAGCCAGATGCCTGCTTTAAAAGAAAATCAAATCCTTTGAGGTTTATAAATGCATTAAAGATGCATCTGCCCATTTTTATCTGTCTTATGATAAGAATGGTTAGGGGAAAGCACGTATTCATAATCCTGCCAGAATCCAGAACAGGCCTGCTGCTCAGCACAGCTACCTCAGGAGCTTCCCAGCTAAGAAAGCCCTTTGAAGGAAGTTCTACAGCACTTTATTCAAGAAGAGGAAGCACTGAGAGGCAGAACTGGGGAACGGGAAGGATGCTCAAGTATCTGCAACTCCAAAGGGGAAGGGGTAATGCATAACCTCTGCACTGCAACAAATACACAGAAGTCCAGGGAAAAGGTAGTATCAAGCCTCCTTCACTAGGAGCATTCACAGCTTTTCACCGTTTTGAGACAAAAGTAAATTTTCTTCTCTAACTAGGCAGGCCCCTGGACTGTCTAGGGCACTAAGTGAACTATGCCAAACACTGTGTAACACAGTAAACACACTTAGGATGCTGACTCTTCTCTAGATAAACACATAGAACTGACAACACAGCCACAGTCAGAGGCAGTGGAGACAACCCATTTCCCTTCCATACACTGAGCACTCAGAGTGCCACCAATGCCAGAGGGGGAGCCAGGACAGAAATGTGGAACAAAGCTCCTGCTATACTCCCTGCCATGAAGAGTCCAGGCTGATACAGGCCATACAAACACATTGTTATTTATCTAACTTTTCAAAACTTCCCAGTCCTCCTTTGTTCTAAAAAAGCAAGGCTGTTCTAAAAACATTTTCTGATTCAAACGACCCAAGGTCAGGGACAGCATCAGCTCCACTCAATGCAGAAAATTCTTCCAGTAGCCTCTGAAAAGGCAACAAGAAAGCCCCAAGTGGTTTGAATGCAAAGGAACTAATAAAGCCCCATTCACCTTGATCTTGCATACAACTTACTTGTTAACTAAACTACATGACAGTTCCACATGGATGCCTCCAAAGAGGCAAGCTGTGATTCAAGTTGCTCTCCCCTGTATGAATTGTACAGCTAGTCTTTTGAGCGGCTGCCCTGATGTCTCAAATGGCATTTGCTGATCTTCTGGCTGGAGCACCAGCAGGGCTTGTTCCTCTGCAAATCCTTCTCACAGGTTAGCTAAAGGTCTGTAGAACCTTCAATACCTGTATGTTTCCAGACCTTTGGGAGTTCTAGACATGCTATCTAAGCTTAGGAGAGGGAATGGAAGTGTCACTCTTAAGGAAACAGAGCTAAAAGCAGCCAGGACAGTTTTGAGCTCCTACCACAAGCAGCAAGTCAGGAAAGGTTTTGTGTTAAGCTATACCTCTTCCACAGCAACATTGAAACAGCTACATTGAGAGACAGCACAAACTCACTCATATTTCTGCCACTCATACTTCTACTTGTGCCATGCACAGAGAGCTTTCAGCCTCCCTAGGCACCAGACATGTGAACACCACAGGTCTTTTATGACAACATGACTCTCTTGCAGCAATGAAAAGGGAGTTTAGGAGTTTCAGAAACACCACTCTCATAGCAGCTTCTTGCAAGAGGCTACTGTTACATCAGTAACAAGGATGCAAAAGCAAAAATTCTCATGCACTTATGTTAATCGTGCAATTATTCAAATAAAAACAGAAGACAACTTGTTTTGCTCAGAAAATTAATTTTTCCTCCAGAGATGAATGTAAGATGACAGAAAACCTTGAAAATAAGCTGTAAGAATAAGAACATTTTCAAACTAAGAGAATAAAAGAGAGACCACCAAGGCTCAAGTGAAAAGAACAAAGTGGAACTGAAGAACAAGACCTTTAAATGCATAGCCTTGGCAGGGCAGGAGAATTTGAAATGGGACACAGAGCTGCAATTGCATGGGCATTTGCTAAGTAGGTCTGCATTTGCTAAGCAGGTCTGTGTATTCTGTTGTGCAAAAGAAAAGAAAACACTCAAGAGATAAGCACTTCAGCCTGCATAGGGCTTGGATATCTTCCCAGAATTCAGGTCATAAGCAAAGACTCTCATAAGCAATGAAGGGTGCCAGAGCAAACACTTCCATGCAACTGGTCTGCATTTGCCTGTCTAGCCAAAAATTAAATGATGCACTTTTTTTCTTTTTACTGGCAAACATATGATACAAAAGTACAATTAGTGGACAGCAGCTTTACAAATTTCAGTCTCTCACCCACTTTCACTGTTTGTCAACATCCAAATTTTAAATAATGTTATATTTACTATATACTTCATTTATCTGTTGTGTTAACTCAGGAGAAAACGATTATACTTTCTACATTTACTTCCAAACAAGTTCTCTGAAGAACAGCCAAAGCCTCCTGAAGGCTGTTGGAGAAAGTCAGTTCGATTTCCAGCACAGTCACACTGACAAAAAGGACTTTCACTTTTAAACTACATCTAAACTCTTAAGGATATTCACCTAATACTGCAAAAGAAGTCAATGGACTAGTATTAGGCTGTGGTTTCTGGACTTCTGCACGGACATTTAACCACCTGTCTACCACCAGCAACTACCCTCCTGCCTCCAAGCAGCAAACAGGAGGGATTTACAGTTAACAATTACCCAACATACCAATGCTTATAAATAGCTTTGCTTAAGAGACAATAAAAATCATCTGAAAATCATTTGCATCCAGCCAGGTATTGTTTTATGACCTCTTCAGGCATCACAGCCACCAAGGAAGAGGTTTAAAAGAACGCACAAAATTTAAGTTGATGGCATCAGCATAAAGCTAGTCCAGCTAGTTCTGACACACAACAAAACAGACTCTGGAAGATGACAAAACCCTGCACACCTTTCCCCATACATAAGCTCTCAAACATCACTGTTTGTATAGCATCATTCCTTTCAGATCAGGTCACCATCTTCAGAGCTTCTACCAACCCAACTGCTGCACTGCTGTAACACAGACCACCACCTCCACCTGGCCACCAGCCCCACTGAGGTCGCCCACAGCACCGAGCATGTGTAAACCTCTCCTCCAGTTGTCTCCCTGAGACATCCTCCTTGCTGTTCAGCTCTCTGGACTCCTCTCTCTTGGGATATGGGGCCCAGCATGCTGGCTCTCCAGCTTCCTGCAGTGCTAACTGGAATGAACTGAACACTCAAGCCATAGGGCTCACAGCCTGCTCCCAACTCCAGCATCTCTCACCTGCACAGAAGCTGACCCAGAGTCCTCCCTATTCTTCCAGGCAGCCTGGTCACCCAGTTGTTTTATCCTGTACCCAGGTCATGGCAGAGCTCTCTGGAGAGCAGAAGGGCCTCTTCTCCAAGGCAGGAACAAAAGCCAGCACACTGCACTGACATGAGGGAGTGCCTGCTGGGAGCGGAGACTGAGCCACAGCCACGCCAGTGAGTGGGAGCACTCACAGGGGCCCTTACACCTGCTCACATCAGCCCTTTGCCCAGAGGAGATCCAATTCTTCACATAGATGCTACACACAGAGAACCTTTGAGCCAGGGAAGAAGGAAGAGACAGAGGCCATGCACTGTCACCTGGTCTCCTCACCCTGACAAGGACACTCCATTTCTCCTGAGGGCTAAACACACACATGCTCTTTGAGTCCAAAGGCTCCCTTTTTCAGTTGTCAGTAAACTAAAACAGACTTAGCAATTACTTCCTAAGAAATAGTATTAATTGGTAGAACCAAAATTGATTATGCACAAATCTAAGTATTTACACGATTTCTCCGTGCCCCAGTGCACTGTATTCATCTAAGGGCCAAATTCAGTACAAAATGAGATTACCTCCAAAAAACCACTAAATGCTTTCAGGTCTTGGCAATGTCAGCAAGGTTTTGGTCCTTCTGCTCCTGCTGATAGCTCCCCAGTTTGCTGGTAAGAGTCCATACTTGTTCCTTGTTTGTTTTAACAAAGTACCTGAAGCAGATTCACGCATTTGTAAGAGAAAGATCTAAGAGAACAAGGAAGGGAGGGAACATCTTGTGTCTCATACAACAAAAACAATCAAGGTAAAAAAAATAGATCTAATCTGCCATGTAATGAGGTATCATTTTATGCATTTTTTAAGCTCCATACTTTTCTTTCATTAAGAGCATACACAGCTCTGCTACTTACCACGATCCTGACAACTAGCTGCCTTACCCATCTGAGTTCTGTCCTATTTATTATCATCAGTCTTGTGAGGGAGAAGGAAAAAAAGAAGAAAAAAAAAAAGACAAAAAAAGAATTACCATGTGGCCTTCCAGTTTGTCCAGAAGGTAATCAGGCAATGTTCTCCCTCTTTAAAACAAGCAAATTAAATTATTAAGCAGTCAGAAGTCAAGCTGCCTAAATGTCCCCATTCTGTGATTAAAGAAAGGCAGAAGGAGTGCACAGGCTTGCCTTCTCTTCTTCCAGTGGCCCATCGACAGAGCAAGATCCTGCCAAGAGCAGCTGCCTCCTCCCTTGCTGTAGCTTCTTCACTTACATTTTTATGTCTTCCATCCAGCAAAATAAACCTTCTCAAGTAGTTATATCCAAAAAGCTGCCCATATTTACACTTGTGAAAACAGCAGTTAGTACAGTTCATACCATAATCAGTAAAGCCCAAAACAAAATCATGGCAAAAGGTGGATTACAGCAATCATTACCACAGGCAGTTCCAGCTGTGAAACTTTTTGTGAAGTGGCATGAAAATAGATACTGATTATACATTTGTCAAACTTTAATAAAACCCTTCTAACCTTCTCTCAAAACTGGCAAGCAAAGCAACAAGCAAAGGACTAACACCCAATTTCCATGAACAGGCTCACACTTGCAGTGGAAAAATTCTATAACAGCTGGAGACTGAAGTTAGTCAAGGCATAGGAAAGAGTGCAGTTACCTTTTGGTATGGCATAACATTTAAAATACATTTCAATATGTTGAAAATAGTGCCCTTAACTTTATTCTCTAAATGGATGAGCTGGCATGTTAAACCTGTTACAGGGAACAATTAAGGAAGGATTCTAAAGCCACAGAAAATACAAAGAGCTAGAAATACACAACTGTGTGTATTTTGAAAATCAAGAACCTGCAAGTAAATCCAAGGTTTACATTGCAATCCTATTTGCTGCACTACTTTCTGTCAGATACCAAAGCATAAATCATATTTGCATACAAGAAGTTCTACTGCTTTCTTCCTTTTAGAACCATTATTCATTAAAAGAATAAAAACAAACACACAAAAAAAAATCCAAACCCAAAGCACACAAAACCAAAATGCCCAGACTTCTTCACCCTCTGCCTACCTGTATCATGTCTATCCAGTTAAGAAATATGTCGAAACACACTCTAAGGCACATCTTCACTGCACCATCAGCTGGGGATTTCCCTCCCAAAGTGCAGCTCCACCAGCTAAGACCAGCTCAGTCAGTTCCCCATCTGCACACCCCCCCATCTGCTCTAGCACCACAGCTGTTCCACTTGCAACCACAGAGAGACCTCATCCAAGGAAGGCATCTGAGCAAAAACCTACCTTAATTAAACTGAAGCTTCAGTGGAACCACACCCTCTGCTCAAGCAATGGCAGCCACACTGAAACAGCCTTCAGCCTGCCACATCCACCTTGTAGGTGTGTGGCTGAGATATGACAGGGCATAAACAACAGAGGTAGGATTATCTGCTCCATGATGATCCCTTTGTGTTCTACCTTGTGAGACATCACTTGATCCCCACGGTTCATAGGATAAATCTAGGAGACTGGAAACCTGGCAGTACTTGGCACCTCCCTTCTACAAATCACTCAAAAAAATGAGTGCTGTTTCACTAGGCCTGTCATTCGACCTTTTGCATCTTAAAACTAACTTACCTTTAACATTCAGCCTATTGTGTTTTCACCAACATGTTTTGCTTCACAAAGGGCACAAAAGCAAAGTATGGTGAAGTTATGAACCCAAAAAACCACGCTACCTACCTATCTACACGCAACCTGTGCAGATTAGCAAGCCAATTACTACTGCAGGTTAGATCGCCTTGTGAGCATGGAAGTGCACAGAAACCACGAGAACAACAAAGAGGGAGCAGAGCAAGCGTTGACCAATAAAGTTATGTTTGGTATTACACATCTGAAAGGGAATGGGATGCAATTCCAGCTCAGTTTCAGCATGGCATTCCCACCATATTTCAGACCTTTACACTTGTCTGTTGGGAACAGTCAGAACGAAAGTTTGGATTTCTCTGGAAGGGCAATATTGAGGTTCATCTGGAAGCACACAGCAAGGAGACAGGGAAGAATCACAGAATGAGCAACACTGGAAGAGACCACTGGCGATTATCTAGTCCAACCTCCCCACTCAAACAGGGTGTTGCAGAGCACATTACTCAGGAGTGTGTATAGAATGAGAGAGGATCTCTGCAAGTAGCTAAAAAACACAGTTCCTTCTCATATCTTGGGAATGGCACCACCTTTCTAATGACTGCCTGTCTTGGGGTGACAAGACTGAGACACTGCCCTTAGCACACTACTAGTTCTAATAATCCTTATAATAAAACATACTCCACTGCCTTTTGTTTCTGACACAATTACTTCCAAATGTGAAATGCCTTCTGAAAGGTTTTTTTTCCCTACTCTATCTTCCAGATAGATCTCTGAAGATGAATACTAGGCTATTTCCACAGAACATATCATTTTACTGTCTTAAGAGGCAAACACCTACTGCACTAATAGTCTCTTATCACTGCAACTCAAAGCTACATCTATTATATGCCAGTGGCAAGTTAAAAAAAGCCTCAGGGAGGAAATCACCAAATCATTAAAATCAAATATGCTTTGAAGAATATTTGGGGTCTGCATTCAGGGGTGGGGAAAGATGTGCCTCTAATTATTTTTTAATTAAATTAACTGCAAGTTTTAAAGTTCAGAGCATTAGAAACTGCTTTGATGTTTCACTTCACATAGCAGCCTTCTAGCACAATATAAACAGTCATGTTCCCCCATCCTGAGATAAGCTTCCCACCATGTGAACACATTCACATGAATTCAAAAGCAGCTGTCTGTGTAGACAAACCCACAAACTCTAGCCATAAAATAAAACCTTTGATACAATTCTATTAATCACTCTTGCCCATAACTGGACAAACACAGAAGATCTTTAGAAAGATGTTTCTAAATATGTAAACTTCTGTTCTACTGGAATAATCTGTAAGTTATTTACATCCTCCAAGATTTGTATTAAGGCACATCTTATCACCCCCCAGTCACAGGAATAAATGGAACAATGTGGAACAGTTTGAATGTTCGAATCACCAACTGCTATGACCATCAAAGCAGAGACTTCCACTGTCAGAGTACCTAAAGCTCTCCTTGCATGTGGGATGACCCCTTCCAGGAGAGCACAGTAAGAGAAGAAAATTTATTCTTCCACAGGATTCAGCTCAGCAGGCGTAAGACTCTTCCCAAAAGCTCCTATGCCCACTGTTGCCAATGGGGGACGGCGTAACAGCAACTGGAAAACCAAGGACACCCAAGAGGAGTGAGCCACAAAGGGGGTGCCGTAAAGAACTCTGCTGCCTGAAAACACACTTCACAAGTTCATCTCAGGCAGAGGTGAGTGAGCACAAAGCGGCTTTCTGGTGACAAAACACAGAATTAGACTCCCAGGAACCTCACCATGATTTGGCAATCATAAAGAAGTCAAATTTGCATTACACAGCCTGCCATGTTTCAAACCAACTTATGTGTATCTTCTGATAGCTAGGGCACTTCTTTAGGGTTACTATTTTACAGACAGTTCCATTCTTATTCAGAACTTAAGGAAGGTATATATCAGGAATTACTTCTGTATTTTAGAACAAACCTTCGATCACAGTATCAATGCAATCACAAGTGCTCTATGGGCTAACAAACCAAAAGAGAAACCCTGGTGAAATATGCCCTACTAGCAACACAGCCACTTTGATTCACAAAGCATCACTGGCTTTCCACCTTGCCTAAATACTTGGCATTTATTTGGGATATTATATAGGCTGTGATAAAGTCTAAGATGTAGGAACTGTCTACACTGTGAAGGGTAGACAGTGGCTGGCTAACTGGCACCCAGCCTAATCCGGAATATAAAAATCTCACCATCCTAAGCACAGGAACTGTCTGCTTCATTTTACAGATCAATAATTCTGACCAGAGCAGCAAAAAGCCAGAAACCCACAGTTAAATCTAATTCATGAAGTCCTGTTGCTCACAGGTTTGAGTCAGCAATAAGAACATTGTCCCAATTATTATATTCTTTGACAACACAGTCTACTGAACATTCACTCAAGAAAAAAAGTTGTAATTTACAGCGCAGAATTAAAAGTCTTATAGAAGATATTTTCTCTAACATACTTTAATTAAAACATGGCGGTTTCAGTTAAGCTGAATTTTATTTTGCTAACATTGTACTATTTTTAAAGCAGTAAAAATACCTCCTAGGCAAGCAAGGGACCAACAAAAGTTCAGAGTAATAGATCACATGGTCAGCTGAACACTAATACCATTTTTCAATTTCTATGAAAACAGACTTGTTCCCATGAAGCCTAAATCAGACCCCAAAGCAATACTGTGCAGTTGGTATAGAGAATGTTTAGATAAAGTATTTAGATTTATCAGCAATTCTTGTTATAACTGTTATAAGCAATAGCAGTGTGAATCAGTCTCAGACTTAAAGAAGAAGGGAAAGTAATTAGTACCCTAAGAATAAAGCAAGATCTTGCTTGGCTAGGACCTTGAAGAAAAAATAAGGGGGAGTGGGAGTGTAGGAATTTGTTCAGGAACTATTTTTGACATAGTCATAGAGCCCAAAGAAAAAAGTTAAGAAAGATAACTAATCACATAAATTAATTCAACATCATATGCAATGAGAATAGAAAAATGCAATTTAAAATAATGTGATTTGCTGATTCAGAGGTTTATCTGACTGACGTCCAGAAGCTTTGCTGTCTCCTCTGACATTCATATGCATATGCAGTAGGCTCTTACCACTACAGTGAATTAGAAGGCAACTAAAGTAATCCAGTATTTTAAGAGCCACTTCTCCAGGGAAACAACTAAATTACATTACCAAATACAACAAAGGATATTCCAGTCTTTGAACTCTGCAATAGCCCCACTCCATAAGACTATTTTAACCAGCTACTGTGAATCCACTTATTTAGATCCTGAGACCCACTTACTGGGTTCTCTAAAAAAAAACTTAAATTATTTTCATTACAGAAAGAATTGATTAAGACTCCTGACATTAATTATCACCCCGTATCCCATATTCTTGGAAGAGGGAAAAGGGATTCCCTTAATTCAACAAATAAAGCGCCCTTGAATATTAAGTTAAATATTCCCAGTTCAACTTCAGTTGATCTGCTAACTCATGCAAAAACTGCAAACTCTCCCTAATATTAGATTTTAAATAAAAATTAACCCAAAGGGTCTGGATAAACTTCTAAATACAGAAAATCAGACTTCAGAGTTATAAATTCATGTAGACAGTGCAGCAGAAAAGTAACACTGTGCTAAGTTAGGCTCCAGGAAAGCTGTGAGTATCATGATCAGAATAAGATTTCTTTAATGAAAGATCAAGTTCCCCTTAATAAAGCAGATTTCTCTTGTGCAGATTACATGGGAGTCTGGTTACTGCTTGCATCAGGTTGCCTGCACAAATAATGTTTCCCTGGCTCTGCTGTTCTCACACTGCCAGCACTCATATGAGGGTGCCTAATGGAGCAACTGCTTCAAGCATGAACTTCAGGTTAAGCTGTGTATTTTTCCACATAAGACATCGATCCAATGTGCAGAAATATGAACAGGCAATTTTTCAGCCTGCACTTACAGGAGGACAGATGTAGTATTTTCTCTTCCTTCTTTCCATCAGAGCTCCTAAAAGACACCAGAGTCACAAATCAACTCACCATCTCAAAATTACTTTTACCATGCCTCATTTGTATGCAGGATAATTTACTCCAGTTTGCTCCCAGCAGTTGGTAAGTGCTCATATTATCCTTCAAGAGCTTGAGCACGTCTTGTATACAAAGATTCCTTCCTTCTGCTCCTCCTTCACTATCAAATATAAAAGTTATACCTATTTCTAGCTTTCAGCTGCCAAGTCCCTGCCACATGGAGAGTTAGGGATTTATTTTAGCAATTTTCAGGAGCACCCCCTTATTGCAGCATTTACCCCAGCTATATCACAGCCATCACATGGGTCTAATTTTTGGATCCAAGTACTCCTGGTGATAGAAATGGGGAGCCTGTATGCGTGACAGGATTAAAAAGAACTTTCTTCCTGCTCATATTTCTGTTCCTTGGTTTTCAACACATAGGTTCAACAGTCTAGCCTGACAGATCCAGAAGCGCTTCTGCAGAAACGTTCTTTGTCCACTGCTTTTCAAAGTTAAAAACACATGTATGGTAACAAAAATGGGGCTGACCATTCCTTAAGTCCCCAGTCTGGAAAGCTGGGCAATCAGTTCCTGCAGCTGGCTACAACACACACCTGCTGTGCACTTTAGGCACAGCCTAGGTCATTTGTGACATTTCAACTTTTCCTACTACTTGCCAGCTAATTAAAGATGTAAAAAAATGCAGTTGAGGGGTTTTTTACACGTTTTATCATAAAGGGTAACATAAGACACCTGTCTATGCCTATACTACACAACCCTTCCATACATCAATAATAAAATAAAAATATTGTAATACAGTAGTTCAAATCACATCTGTTTCGAAAATTTGCACTGACTCATGCTAATCTCAATAATACTGACCCTTGAGCTTACTCATTTAAAACATGAGGAGAAACAATGCAGACCAATTCTCCCATTATGCAATACACAACCACCAAATTCTTAATCTTTCAGGCAGTGCCAAGGAATACGCCAGTTTCTATACACATAATCACAATGGGTCATGCTGAAAGCCCTAGTGCAGTTGCTGGAGTTTATATGGGTTTACCAGATGCTTCTCACATGAATTCTCAATTAAGTGAGCAGCTCTGAACAAAAAGACTTCCACAATCTCACCTTATGTATCTAAATCAACACACTAAATCAAGTTGCTGGTGGATGAACAGCAAGATGAGCAGGCTTTGATCTTGAGGAGCCCAGTTCTTCAGAAGACAGTAACGCACTAAGAGAAAAATAATGCTCTAAATGAAAGATCTGAACTAAACTCTTTCAAGTTTACAGGCTAGTGTGACCTAGGCACAACTGTACATAAGAAGTCACTCAGAGGAAGTCCTCTACAACAGAGGTTATCAACCACCAAAAAAGGCATTAAGCTACTTGTGAAGTATTAACAAGTCTGTTCTATTACAAACTTTACTTCAAGGGGGACAAGTCAAATTGTGGGATTCCTGCTTCAGCAGAAATAAAATTAAGTACTTAAATATTCGGCAAACTATCATGTTGAGTCAGAGAAGAAATTGATAGTCAGTTTTTATTATTACCAATTAGGCTTTAGAGAGTCTGTACTGATTGTGTACTGCAAACACAAGATAAAAGGACTGTGCACTATGAGGAAGTGTATAGCATGGTTAGACTGTGCATGTATGCAACTGACCACACCTTGGGTCAGTGAGGAGACAGATCACAATAAAAACAGTCCTAATTAGGGACAACAGGGATATCTATAAAAGATTAGACACAACTGCCTTTGTAATTTGCCCCCAGTGTATTATTTTATGTAATTTATAAAAGAAACACACTTGCAAACAGTATTTTCTACAATGACTTAGTAGGTAAAGAGCAAGACAGAAGCTGACAACCAGCACACCAAGTACTCCTACACAGCCAACATCAACGTCTGATGCATCCTCAGAGGCAGATGAGCCACTGCTGCTTTTACTATTATTTTCAGCACAGCATAGATTCCTCTGCGTACAGGAACACAAATTCCTCTCCAACACACACACAGATGAGTAACTAGAAAGCATTCTTAATTGCTACATAAATCACATGTGGCCACTTAGCATAGCCAAATACATGTCTGCATAGGAAGCACTCTCCTCAAAACTGTCTGCAGTATTTCATCAACTCACAGAACAGCAAGCATGCCAAAAGGAAAGCAGCAATTACTCACCCCAAATCAAGTAATACCTATCTACAGAAACGTGTGGGGTTTGATACAGGCACCTGAACCCATACAAAAGCCTGACAGTACAGTAGTTGGGTAACTGCTGCACTGAAACTGGGGGGATGATAGCATCCTGGGCCAGCTTCAGTCCCATCAGGGTACAACATCTGTGGGACTGCTGGTTGCAAGACCTTTCCTGAATGTTAGTCTCAAAAGACAAATCCACATGTGTGTGTGTCAGATTTATAGATATAAATCTAAATATTTTGTGTATATATATATAGCTAAAATATATTTTTTTCAAATGTGAGCATGCATCTGTAACAGCCCTACTATTTCTACCTAAGAATGAAGTGCAGGGTACACTGAGTAGCCTGGCCCAATGTACTGCCTGAACATTGGCTTTATCCAAGAGGAGAGCTGAACAAGAGACCTGTTACTCTCATGTCTCTCTTCACAAAGCTTACATTGCTCGTCTTGACTTTCTAGTATAGTGTCACAGGCAAATGCTACATTACACACCAAGCACTTAATCAAAAAAATCTGTCAATCAGTTTATTTAGAATCATAGAATATCCTGAGTTGAAAGGGACCCATAAGGATTACAAAGGTCCAACTCCTCACCCTACATAGGGCACCCCAAAAATCACACCATGTGCCTGAGAGCATTGTCCAAACGATTCTTGAATACTGTCAGGCTGGTGCTGTAACCACTTCTCTTGTGGGCCTGACTACCCTCTGGGTGAAGAACCTTTTACTGATTCGTAGGTTGAGCCTCCCCTTGACACACTTTAAGGCCATATCCTTGAGTTCTGTCACTGGTTACAAGAGTTAAGACATCAGTATCTGCCCCTCCATTTCCTCTCATGAGAAAGTTGCAGACAGCAAAGAGCTCTCCCCTCAGTCTCCTGTTCTCCAGGCCAAAGTGACCTCTGGCACACCTCATACAGCTTTCCCCTCAAGCCCCTTCAACACCTTCATTGCCCCACTTTGGACACTCTCCAACAGCTTAACATCTTCCTTACACTGTGCCCATTCCTTACAGTTTTGGGGAGCATCTTCCTTACATTGCCCAAGACTGCACATGGCACTCAAGGTGAGGTCCCAGTGCAGAGCAGGACAATTCCCCCTCTCCCTTTCCCAGCAGGTGATGCTGTTCCTGGTGCCTCCCAGGACACGGCTGGCCCTCCTGGCTGCCAGGCACTGCTGACTCATGCTCAACTTTCCCTTGACCAGGACCTCCAGGTCCCTTTCCACAGAGCTGCTCTCCAGCCTTTCATTCCCCAGTCTGTCCATACATCCAGTGTTGGGGATGTTGCCCCATCCCAGGTGCAGAATCTGTCACTTGCCCTTGTTAAACTTCATACTGTTGGTGGTTGCCCATCTCTCTAATTTATCAGTGTCTCTCTGCCTTTGAGAGACTTAACAGCTCCTCTCAATCTAGTGTCATTGGCAAATTTATTTCTGTATTCCTTCCAGTCCTGCATCTGGAATTATCATAATTAATGTCATTAATGAAGATGTGGATAAGCTCTGGGCCGAGGATGGAGCCCTGTAGAACTCCATGAGAGACCAGCTGCCAGCCTGTAATGTTACCCCATTCACTCTCACCCTTTGTGCCCAACCCATGAGCCAGTAGTGTTTGCAATCGTTAATTCAGCACTGGTGCCACTGACTTTTTACAGAAGAGACAAACTAGCATCAGTTTCTACTTCTAGTTTTTCTTTGTAATTTTGTTCTTGCAGTAGTTAAACACTAATCAGCGAGATACTCTCCCAAAACGGTCTAAAGAAAACAGTGTACAGATTAAGAGTTACTCATCTATCTGAATACTACCTGCTGCTGGTGCTGCACTCATGACACTTGAATTGCTAAATCTAACAGCACTCATCACGCTTTAGTGACCTGAACTCTGATTAGGATAGTATGTTAATCCATCTCTCCTAAACCTGATTCTTATTTTTTTTGTGTGCACTAGTAGTTCCCATTTGATATAGTTAAGTCCTCAAAATTTAAACCGATGATTCCAGGAACCAACTGTGATGACAAACCAGCATACGTCAATCAGCATCCTCTGCACAGAGCATAAATCTCATCTCACCTCCAGAGGCTGTCAGACATCAGCAGGGGACTTAGAGCTCACCACAAAAGGGCCATCAAGCCCCTCCAAGTTACTGATGCACACATGCCACGTCAAGTGCTCCAAGAGAAGAGTGAGGCAAAAACACAAAATAAGGACCACTAGTTTGACTGCCACAGTGATGTGGGCCTAAAATAGACAATCTCTATCCTACTCATTCCTTCAGCTCTTTAACTTTCAAGTATTTCAGTTGCGACAATGTTTATCCCATAATATTCACTGACTGCCAAATGGATTAAAAAAAAAACAAAAAAGAACAAAACATCACTGGATATTTTTAGTTGCTTTTTTTAAAATAAGTTTCACGACTACATGTCAAACACAAACCTAAGCTTTTTGGCTCCAAAGCAAGCCTATAATTAGAAACCTCATTTTTTCTGGTAGTCAGGAGAGCCATTTTCCCTAGGGAATGTTACTAAAAGGAAACCCAGGAAGAGTCATCGTAATGGCCAAACAACGTGAAACATTAATAATGGACACTGGTAACACAAAGACGTCCTAACGAGGCTTGAGCAGCTACAAATCGCATCTTACTACAAGAAACTGCTTCCTCCCCAAATCAAATGCTTTTTTTTACAGTCTCTCTTCCTCTCAATTACATGCCTCGACTTACTGTGGAAATTAATCTGGAAGAAACCTAAAAAGAGGTGTCTGTGTCCAGAAGTTGGTCCTACTTCTTCCCATTTTCACCAGTTCATCCATTAAAAAAATAAACCGCTATACCTTTCCCTTCAAATCTTCTTCTCCAACAGTGAAATGCAAGATTGCTGATTACCTTGTCAGGACTGGTTAGGGATGAGACTGTCACCCTCTGCCTTTTGCCTTTTCCCTTTATACCTCCTCTGCTTTTGTCTATCCACTTTCCATTTCCAGCTTTTTTATTAATTTCGTTTCCCACCACCATTACCACAGCTGCGAATTCCACTAACATGCAGAAAAGACAGCCACAAAGCCAATGTCATGGCAGGGGGCACTGGGTGACGGTGCAGGGGAAGGAACTTAGCAGAACTGGAAGCCATGAAAACCAAGACCAGTAAGGGGAAGAGAGAGGGAGAAATCAGACCTCTGACAGGGAAGGACTAGTGTTGGTGGTGAAGCAATGAGGACATTGTTGGGTGCAGAAGGAACACGTGCATTTTTGGAAACTGCATTTTTCTTGTAAACACTTTTACAGAGCCCTGTATGGAATGCTTGAAAAAAAGAGCACACAGCAGCATTTTGGGGTTTTTTTTCCCAAAGAACAGAGCAACATCCAAGTGTCAAACTTCCCATATCCAAGCCATTTTGTGGGAGACATCAATCAGAACTCTCTCACATTTTGTGTGCAAACTATTCACAATTCAGATGCTGAACAGAACCTGCAGGACTGGCCCTTTTGCTGGGATCCATGACCTTCATATCACTGCCAGCTCTCAAAGCAAGGTTTCCCAAAGCACAGTGATGTCCTGTCTCACAGATTCCTCACATATAAGGGCAGAGAGATTGACTACAGCCTCTTCTGATGTTTCAAACCTTTACAGTTACAGTGAAAGGGGCCCTCAAACAGAACAGGCAGAACCAAGCACAGGGATGTCTTCAGGTTTTTGCAGTCATCCTGACAGAAGACATGAACTCAGCATGGCTTGGAACTAACCACCTACAATGCTTGAAAGGCCACCGTCCATTGAAACCCCTGAGAATTGCAAGGATTTACATCAACCCTGCTCAAAGTGGGATAATTCAGGGAACTGGCATGTGGAAGGAAACTGCAGAAAACATACACAGGAAGATGCACATCCCTCCAGCATATGGTGGGGCTTGCAGCAGCAGCAGGCATGACTGTTTTCAATTTTCCTGAAGGGTGGGGGTGGGTGGGAGGAAATAGGGAGAAAGGGGTCAGTTTTCAAAAGTTTGCCAAACATCCTATTTTGGTATTTTCTCTATAAGGAGTGGACAATTTCCAAAGGCTTGATCATAGAGAAGCACCCATCTGATCTTGCAAAAGCCTATGTACATGGATAACTTTACCTCACATGAGTAGTCAGACTGGCAGGACAAAAACATTCACAGTTCTGCTTTTTTTGTTTATTAAATTACTCACTGCAAGCATGAAATAGGGCCACGGTGAGCTTCATCTAGTCTCTGACACTCAAATCTTACAAGAGACAAGGATGATAAGAAACCATAAATAAAGCTAAACTTTCAGGAGCAGTAAGACAGCAAAAAGCAACCTGCATTTTTAGTCACGCTTCCCTCAGACTGAAGTATTTCTTGCTTAAGAAATAACTTTGGGGCTAATGCTGAACCCTAAAACACCATACTGTCTATTATATGCTACAATGGTTTTATGCTGCAATTTTCTTTTAGAAGTGGTATAGAGAGAGGAAGAGTTGTTTAAATAGTCAACCACTCTAGAGATTAGGCATCCTAAGCAAAGATCAAAGGAACTATCACAAAATTTTTACACCAGAAGTGCAGTCAGTTCATTAATCTTGTCTCAGTTGCAGAATCTGGTGTATTTAAGCCCATCCTTACCCAATGAAACAAAGACAAAAATTCACTACTAAAGCTAGTGAAGTTCCTTTTCTCTTTCTTTTCTTTAGAAATCCATACAAAACAAGGCGAAACACTAGCACTGAGTTTTTCTACAGGCACAGCTGCAAACCAAATGCTCTAAGCCATTTTTTCCCTGCAAGCAAGGGGGCAGAGGGAACTAAGACAGAAGGATAAACCTAACTGCCAGCACTTGAAAGTCTGCTGCAAGAAGAGAAACCCACACTGCAAAACTTAATATTTGTGTAGTTGAGAAAGACACAGAAACAATAACTCTCAGCTCCCCTCTTTTCTCTTTGCTCAAGGGGACATAGTATGCATTTTTTAACTAAACCTCAAATACAAACCAAAAGTAACATCCTCATCCCTACAAAGAGGCTTATTATGACTGTTATTGCTGGAAGGGGAAACTCACTCTTACTAGCCACATGACTGTTGAAATCTACATTCAGCATTGTTTGGAGGTTTTTTTTCCTTTTCTCTATAAATCATCAGTTGAGAGCAACTGGTAGTAACTTCATGACTAGAAATACCAGCTGAGTATGTCTGATGCTGCAGAGTCAGCAATACAGATGAGTTTGTTCCAGCCTAGTAAATTCATACTTAAATATGTACCCTGCAACACCTCATTGCAGTATTATTTTGGGAAGCGTGACTAGAGCAGAATATAAAATTTTAGTTATGGGAGTTTTTTTTGTGTTTTTCTTCCAGTCCCTCTTGCTTGGAAATGTTAACAGCACACACAGCAATTTACACATTTGCACAAAATACTACTTATACAGTTATGTATAATACTACTTATACTATATTCAGGAACACAACTCATACAATAGCATTAGAAAGATGTGTATGTTTTTAGGATTTGAATTAAGACATGGGCCCTCTCACATGTCACAATACAGTAGCTACACAGAGGCAGACAGCAGTCAGGTATCTATTCACACAGTGCTATCACACCAGGATCCTCCTCTCTAAGGGGCAGATGGGAGCCAGATGGGTCACAGGTCACCAGATGAAGTTCAAGGACACCCCACAGCACTCAGCAGCTTCCAGAGAACACCTGAGGTGAGGGGGAGGCTGACACTCAAAATGGATGAGACAAAAACAAATGCTGAGGAGTGGTGTCAAGAGAAGTACCCTGGAGAAGCAGCCATGACCTGATACACAGCTAGGTATAAGTCCCAACTTATTTGCTCCAAGTGCCCAAGCTCAGGTGTAGGAAGAGGGCGTGTCCAGGCTCCCTGCCAGACTTTGCAAAGGAAATTAAACCTCAAGAGAACCCTTGCACTTCCTCAAATGGGAGCAGGAGTTTCCTGAGGGGCAGCTAGAGGGTTTCAGTTTTAAGCAAATCACAAATGGAACATAACCTCAGAGAAACAGAAACCAAGACTGGCTTTCTGCAGCAGAATACAGCCTACAGGAATGGCTGTGGGCAACAGGTGACGTTTTTTGACAAGTGCCACAGGTGGACCAAGGGGCAGCTGACATTAACCAGGCTTTCAAAAGCAATTTTATAACCAGGTCCCCACTGTAGCAGTTAGTATGTTTCATACTAACACTGAAACCCAGTGGGGAAAATTACTAAGAGCTTGTTGAAAGAAACAGACAGTGAACAGAAAGAAGGCACTGATGCCTGTGGGAGCAGATGAAGAAGTAGCAGCATAAACAAAACATATTTGCTTGCCTATAGTTTCCAAAGACACCATCCATCTCTACAATGAGATCCTGTACTTTGAGAAGAGAGAAATGAGGGAGGATAGACTGCTTAGCTAAAAAAGTGTGACATTTACCCTATATGGTTTAATGACTGCTCTGGGTCGGGCAGGTCCTCCACTGAATTTCAACGCTGCCCGCAAAAGGGGCAAAGTTTTGCTTTGTATTTAATCAGTTCTTTACCTCAAAGCCCCACTTGCCTCAGCCTGAATGCTTTAAACCAAGCCACTTAAACACTTCAGAGGGCCTTTCCCTGCCAACAAACCAGCTGAAGAGGCTGTCATTCACCTTGGAATGAGCTCCGAAAGAGCGGGGAGGCAGACCCCGCAGACAGGCCGACAGCGCGGCCACCACCGCAGGAACCAGCGATTTCTGAGCACGAACCAGGGATTTCTGAGCACATCCCTGCCCGCCGGGCAGTGGGGTCCCTCGGCCCGGCTGCCCAGAGGGGCCGCCGGCGGGGCCGCTCCGGTGACCCCGGGCCGCACGGCACCCCGCTGGAAGCCCGCCGAGGGAAGCCCGCCGAGGGAAGCCCTTCCCGGCCGCCTCCGCCCGCTCCGTCCCGGCGCCCGGGCGGCTCGGCGGGTCCTTCCCCGTGGGGGAGGGGGCGGCGGACACGTGGAGGCCGAGCCGGAGGGAGCCGGCCCGGCCCGGCCCGGTTTGGCCCGGCACAGCCGCCCCTCCGGCCCGGCGCACGGCACTCACTTGTGGGGCGGCGCGGCTCTTGCCCGGCGGCCTCCTGAAGAAGGAGGTGCGCGCGGTGAAAAAGAACTCCTCGGACTCTTCCTCCTCCAGGCTGCTGTACCCGCTGCTCATGCTGCTGGTCCAGGTCATCGGCGGCGGCGGGGGCTGCTGGTGGTGCTGGGGCCGGGCGGCGGAGAGCGCCGTCCCGGCCGCCGCATGGGGCCCCGCCGCTGCCGCTCCTCGCCCAGCCCGCGGGGTCCGGGCGCGGGAGGAGGAGGAGGAGGAGCCGCGGCTCCGGCGGCCCCGCTCCCGCCCTCGCTCCGCTCCCTTCCTGCCGCGCCGGCTCCGGGGCAGCGCCGGCCCCGCCCGCCCGGCCAGCAGGTGAGCCCGGCGAGGCTCCGTCCCGGCCGCGTCCTGCCCCGCGGCACCGACTCCTGCCGGCGCCTCCGCACCGCCGTGCTCTTTCCCAGCTGCTTGCTGAAGTAAGAAGCTCCCAAACTTTTCCCTAGTTATTATCCAGTTTCGCTCTTCTATGCACGGTAAAGAATAGTCACTAAAAAATGACGGACGGCAAAATAATGGGGAAAGCTTTTCCCTTGCAGTTGTTCCGGCAATCCATGAATTCGCTCCGCGACCGCGCTGAGCAGTGGCAGGCTCCAGTTCCGCAGCCGCGGCCGCTCCGCGCCATCACCAGCGCACGGACTACTCAGTCAATGGAATCCATCGCCCCAGGCTTGTGAAGACTCGCCAGGGATTAGATATGTGTGCAGATAGCAAGAATATCCAGATCTGCAACTGGAAAACATATTTAAAGCACGAAAGTCCTAGTAAGACATAAGGGAAACATCAGACTCATCACTACAGGGGAAATGACAGACAATGCCTGAAGGCCAGATCACTCCGTAATTACCTCCCTCAGAGTCTCATGTCTTCCCTTAATTTATCTAAGGCTAGTCACTGACACGGACAGGATACTGGGTTTAAGGTACGGCTTCCTAAAACTGTGCAGCTGTCCGTAAAAGCAGATTTGCCTTTCCTGCGCGCCCTTAGCCCGGTGTTCCTGCTGTCCCCTGTGCCACAGCGGTGGTCCCAGGGGGGGAAGTGACTCACATCAGCGTTTTCTGCCGGAGCAAACCCCCGAGACATGGGCATCAGAAAGGCGATACCTTTCAGCAACAGCACAGCCTCACATTAAACATATTTGAAGTTGTGCGTTTACACACCAGTTCCCCTGGTCTCTGTGCTCGGATGTAATCTGGGACACCATTAGCTAACATCTCCTTTCCCTCTTCCTGATCCCCAGTTCACTGGTCCCTCTCACACCACAAACTCATCTGCTGCACGTGGCTGTTCCTATCCCAAGTGGGAACTGGGTCTGTTTCTGCCGGTAGGTGCTCTTCCTGGCCTTTCATATTGATAAAGTCACCTCAAAACCGGCAAAACAACTCACACTGAGAACTAAACCTGGTCAGTCAGTTTGGGAGGTATTAAATCCTTACTTTCCCATCAACTGTTTCTTCCAGATTTTTGTATGGAGTTTGGCATCTGGCAGATTAGAAGGTTGCATAGCTTTTAAAACCAAATAATTGAGTCTAACAGAATAGATGCAGATGTGTCAGCTCTTGAGCCTACTTACTGGCACTGTAAAGCCCCGTGGTATGCGAGATAGCTGTAAGTTGAATGCCAAGTTACTTGAATGCGACTAAAACGTGTTAAAATACTTTGCAGTAGACAAACAAGCTTTGTGTTACCTGGCTCGCTGAGCCTAGACCCATGCCAAAAGGAAGTCACACCAGAGATCTGCTGGGCATTCCTCTGAACCTGTCCAACACCAAGTAACTCCAGTTTACAAAACTTTTGGAAAAAACATCCCTGTCCATGATCACAGTTAAGGTGAAGGTTTTTAAGTGGCTCCAGTGTAATTAAAAATGGCATTTGTGCTTTCAAACTATGAAAGTATTTTTATATATTATCTGCTGCACACTTGATGGACTCCCCAGCAACAAGAGGCACTGTGTGTATAGCTTGTTTGCTTGGCTGCAGTCTCAAACCTGATAGTGTGTGGGTGGAACATTAAGCTGGCAAAGAGGATCATGGAGACAATAAGCTGCTGCAACAGAGCTCAAATTCATCTTTGCAAGATCAGTTGCAAGTCCTGGGCTCAAGTTTGTATATTCCCTGGCAGCAAGGCATGGCATTCACCTCATCTGTAAAGCATCATTTATATTGATAACACCAAATTCACATTATTATTTTCTCTAGCTGCAACAAAGAATGATGAAGAAAACATATCTAAGTTTTCTGTGATATATTTTCCAATATGAGTTCACTCCTCCACTTTAGCTCAGTTTTTAAACCTACTAATTTTGGCAAGACCTTTTTCACTTTAAATTTTTTTTCAGACATGGCACTAAACCAAATAGTTCACATCAAGGTAAAAACAGATGTGATGCCTTTCAGTATTGAGTTGTTTGGTGCTTGAAAGTAACATACCCAAAACCAAGGATTTTTCAAGAGTGATACTTAAAGATTAATTGGTACCCCTGTGGATTTCACTGTCCCCTGGCTACTCTCTGCCCATATTTTTAAGGTTCCTATCCCATGACAAGTACTTTTGCACATTCATAAACTGACTTTTTAATCTTACCTAGGTAAGATTCATTCAAAGCTCTTTGTTAGGTACTGCACTGAAACCTCTACCCTACAACACTTGAACTACTTTTGGTTTATTCTGACAGGCCTCTTAAACAGTTAGCAAAGAAAATGCAAAGAGCACTTCATAATGAAAATGGATGAATGATTAGGTAAAAAAATTTTAACTTAAAAGCCAGGAATGGCACAGGAATGAGATTTGAAACATAGAGCATTAGGATGCTCTCAATCAGTCCTTCTGAGAAATAATTCAATCCCATGGGAAATTAAACTGTCAATCACTTATCATAGGGTCACACAGGCAGTTAGCAAGAAGAGGAGATGCTTTTTTTTAGATTTTTTTAGACAATCTAAAATCATCTAAGGATTTTAGATGAATCATTAAGTTCAAGTAGCACTATAAATGCACCCATGAAGAAAAGGAGAATTCACTTTTTTTTTTAATTAAAGCTTGATGACATAGAATTTTATAGTATTTTTAAACTGTAGCCAGTTAAAAGTGGTGGCTCAAGTAACACAACCTAAAAGAGCAATAGGCACTCTATTTCAAAGCAAGAATCTAATTAATAAATATAAATAAAAAGCAATCACAGGCAAAGATAACCTGTGTGACATACACTGATTTGTTCTGTAGGAGAAAAAACAATCATTTAAATGACTGTTCCTTTCTATGATAAAATTCAGTTTTAAATCACTTCGTGGTTTTGGAGAGTCAGCTGAGAGAAATGAAATATCAAGCATAGCTTCCAGAGAAGTGAAAGCTGACTTCCTAAATGGCAAAACACTTTTATGAATCAGGCAAGAATTAGGACTTTGAACTACCCTAACTGAAATAACCCTTGCAACCAGATATCAAATTGCACAGACATGGATTGCTTCACAAGGTCCTGCAGCTTCACTGCTTTATTTGTATTAAAATATCACTTTATTGAAGTGATCACAATACCACAGTAAAGTATGGTTGAACAGGATTACACGGATTATTAGTTCAGTCAATTCACCTCCTGCTCTGAAGAAGAACCAAGTACTTTACACCATCCCTAACAGTCCTTTAGCTAAATAATTCTTAAAACACTGTATGGGGACTCTTTTTGTTTCTCCCATTCTTCTGCTTCCCAGACTAAACAAAGGGACAACTGATAAAACATCCTATAGAGTTTACATTAACACCATTACCAACTGCATGATATTTACATGTTTCTAAAACATCCCCTCAGCCCTCTGACAGAGAAACTGGGAGGACTCATTGAAATGGGAAAGCCACAAAACATTCTTTTGGCCAGTAATTCTGCTTTGAGGCTCAGCACCGAGATGCTCACTTCTGCACACAAGCTTTGGTCTTCTCTCCAGGCTTGTGCCAGACTACATCAAAAGGCATTGAGTCAAAGGAGCAGGAAAGGAAAAAGCAAGGTAGGGCATGGGCTGGAGGTTCCTGTAGCATGTAAGACTACATTTCTGTTATAGTTTAAAAAGTAATGTGGAGATCTTAAGAGAAGAATTCCTCCTTTTCTACTTCCCCATTTCAGTCTCCCCTGCTGAAATCCTGCGAGGGTGCTTGCATGCTCTGGCCAGCAGGACGTGTGGTGGCCCCACAGCTGCGGGCAGCAGCCTCCCGTGGGGTGGGAGCAGTGAAGGGAAGCAGGACACGGGCTGTGGAAAGGAAAGGTCATCACAGGGACTAAACTTTCTTATGCTCTCTAAGTCTGCTTTAGTATCCCTCCAGTTTCACCACTGCTTTGCAGGAAGAGTCTCGTTAACAGCCCTAGCAGTATTTCATTCTGGCTGCCATGAATTTACCCTTAGCCCCTGGCTGTTTCAGGAACCCTTTTGGTCATTTCTGGAGTCTCTCTCTCCCTTCCTCTCATTTTCTGCTTTCATATGTGGTTGCAAACCCTCTCCCCAACCCCAATAGTTATATTGATGATTAGTCACTACAGGACATACTAAATCTTAAAATGTGCTTAGGATTGAAATCCAAAGGGGTTCCTTTAGGAACCTTTCCAAATAGCACATTGGATTTGGCTTCTTTGTAACACATTTAATTGGGAAATATAATGATTCCATTATGTTGGTTATTTAAATTATGTCCATATAACAAAAACATGTCCTAAAAACAAGTTGCAGAGGAAGAAAGACAGTTTGTAACAGATGGTCCCTTTAAAATCTGAATAAATAATTGTGTAGGCTTAGTTTTCTCTACATTCCAGCAGAAAACAGTAGTAATTTCAAATGATCAAAGGAAAGCAATAAAGTTGAAATACAACCAACTCAGAATATCCACTCAGGCCTGTAGTTTCCTTACACCAGTAAACTTTCTGTTTACTCATTTCTCCCATTTGCCTTGAATTAATAGCTCAGGTCTGTTTAGTACCACTGGCAGCAGTGACAATTATCCTTTGATTCATAGCCCGGCAACTTGTTAATTCAAACAAGGTCATTCCAGCCACACAGGCACATGAGTGCAGACTGAAAACAAACAGGAGCCAGGTAAACAGCCTCTCCCCATCTTCTGGTAAAGAAATGCCAGGTAATGAAATGCCAGGGGACAGGTACTTGTTGTGGCAGTCACAACCTTAGACAGTATTATCAGGAATCCTTTTCTGGCTCATAAAATTCTTGATTCTGCCCAAACATTAAGTCCCTTTGGTGCAACTTTTCATCCAAAATCTTCAAAAATAAAGGGTAACTGGAAATTAAAAAAAACCCATGTAGTCACTTTCTTACATTGCTGCTCACCAGATCTCGGTTCTTCATCTACCATACTTGGACTAGTCAGAAGATAACAGAAATCAGACTAAAGTCACCTTTTCCATCCCAAGGGTTGTGCTCAGAGCAGTCAGACCTACATTATTTTGAAGGGGGAAAGAAAGTGGATGGAACAAGAAGATTGTGCTTGTCTCCTTTCTTGTGCTGCTTCAAACATGTGAATACCTACCTAAATGCACAGTTTGACTGAAATCAGTACAGCTACTCATAATTTCAAACATGCACATAGTTTGGAGTATTCTTTATCTTGTTGCTACCTAAAGCTATAAAGACAGAATTGTACATTTCTGACAGTTTTGGAATTACCAACATCCTTGTGTTAGAGTCTGACAGCTTTCCAGAATATTCTGTACTCTTTTATCTCAAACAGATATGTCATCAGCTCTGCTTAGCAAGATGACTCAAGGTTGGCCAGGATAAGACAACAAGTACATCCTTCCCTAAGGGAGTATTTCTGCAGTTTAAAGACACTGACATGGAGTCTGGCCTCATCATGTGTTATCAGCACTCACCTTCCCACATCCTGCCCTGCCCCAAAACCCACTGGGACCAGCTAAAAGATTCCCATTGCCTTTGAAAAGATTGTGATAAAGCTGATAAAGCAGTCCTTTGCTGTACTGGTACACATTTTCCTATCAGCTTTTCTGCATCCCAGTTGGGCAGAATGCTTTCCAAAACAGAGAGGTTTGTTAGCAATTTTCCTTTCTTCCTCTCCTGTTGATTATAGACTGCATTATTAAACAGGTACTTTCATGTCAAAGCTCCAAAAAGGTAAATTTTATAATGCAAATTATGAAAAAATATTTCATATGTCTGACACATGTTTAAGCAGAGGGCTTCAGAGAGCTGAGCAAATTTACTGAAGTGAGAATTCCCCTGCCCTTCTCTCTCATTTCCAAGGCTGGATCAGGGATATGTCAGTACTAGTAAGAATTCAAAGGTGAGAGCCATGTTCCATCTGGCAATCCATTCCCTGCAGCAATAGCCTTTTTATTATGCTGTAGCCAGCCCCAGCAATGTCAGATAAAGTTTGTCAGGACCCAGATGTAGCCCAGAAACTCCAACTTAATAAACAAGTAAATAAATATCCTTACTTACACAGTCCCATTGATATGAATAGTCAGACATAAGTATAAGCAAAGGCTGGCATAAGGGAAGCTTAGAGGCCTGGGAGTGCTGTCATCCAATTCTCTGCAAGCACCCAGGCCTTGCCAGGGTAAGCAGTAGAACTACTACACGAGAGAACATAATCTTAAGGAAATATTCTATAACTGTGTACAGAATACAGACATTCTCCTATTTTAATTCAGTTCCTAATTGCTAACAGTGTATAAAAATACTCGGGGCAGTAAAATTAACGAGGACCTTCTGTTTTAAGTATAGAAACCACAACTGTTGAAGCTCAGCATGCTTTGTGGATACCATGAAAATGTGAGCCCTAATGCACTGTAGCTGCAATCTGATTCCCAGCATCTGTCCTCAAACTGGTGCGTTAGTGGGGGAAGGGACCTTCTGGTCTGGGAATAAAATCCTGATTGTCATTTCCTAGGCAAAGAACTAGAAAATGTCTTGTCATACTGTGTATGAGATGACATTTTGCTCTGTTTAATAAGTCTGACTGCAATAGATCATAGAAACTCCCTAGAAACTGCCCATGCAAGTTTAGGACTTTCTAGTAAATCATCTCAACAGCAGTCTGTGAAGACAGCCATCCCAGAATAACAGTGCTGTTTGACAGGACAGCAGATCTGGTAACTTGTTTGCTGAAATGCCTGCCTAATCCATCCAGTCCACCCTTAGCTGGAAAGATCTGGAAAAAATCGCCTTGTGCCTGTGCCTGTGCCTGTGGAGCCAGCCCAGCCCGCTGAAATGCTGGGGGCTGAGCAGGGCAGCCCCTCTTGGCTGCTCTGCCTGCCTGCTCCCTCCCCAGCTGGCAATGAGAGGAGCTGCCAGCTGCTAAAGCAAGGTAATTGGGTTTTGGCCCCGGCGCTTCTGCAGCCCTGCGCAAGGCCAACGTTTTTCACGTTTTCGGCAGGATGTGACCCCTTTGAAATTTTTGCCCTGAGCTTTCTGTTAGCTAAATCCCACTGACTCCTTTCATATTTGGTCTGTGTCCCATTCATTAGCCCAAGACCTTTCTGATTCCCATCTTTGCTATGACTCCCTTTCCTCACTGAGAGAGCACTGCTGCAGGGGGAGAAAATGGTAAGGCAGTTTGAAGAAGAGACAGGAGAGCAGGAGGTGGGAAAAGTTGGAAGTGAGAAATAGGCCAGTCAGCAAAGTAAACCCCAAGTTTAAAAGGTATTATTTTAAAATAGAAATAACTTTTCCTCATCAGAATTCCATAAAATTCCAAAACAAATATCTAAGGAGATTTCTAGGTGGAAAAAGAGCACACATTTACGAAAGCTGAGATGTACGTTTCTAATTTTGAAGGAAGATTTAGAGAAAAAAAATACTGAAAAATTGGAGAAGAAAATAATGAAAAAGGTGATCTATGTGAAAAGGCAGCTAAGGAAAGCATATTTATCAGGGCTGAAAAGATACTGGAGAACTAGAAAAGCAAAAACAGAAAAGGAAAATATGGTGCTTCTATTTTTCTTTCAAAATTGTGGAATGATGTGCACACAGCATCCCAAATCCTCAGTTTAGGAGATTTAATATACAGAGGGAAGAGAAAGGGAGGAAGTGGACACTTTACATCAACGAGAAGTCCAGCAGAGCTGCAGATCATGCGGGGCTGTAGCCTTGCCAGAGGCATCCTGGTTCAGTACATTTTATCAATCAGACAGCAAAAAGAGGTGATCAGAGGGAGAAAACCCAACATATGCACTTAAATGCAATAGGAGCACCATTCCCACCCCGAGGGAAAGAAGCCATTTATACCCCCACAGATGGCCACATCTGGCCCTGCAGTGGGTGAGCCTGAGCCCTGGGCTGATGCAGAGAAGTTGATATTTCTTATTTTTATCTGTTTCATTAACAAAACCCCTGTGATGTTATAAAAAATAAGCACGAAGGGGATAAATGTGGGTCTAAAAGGCATGTACTTGTAAGGTGGGAAATGCCTCTTTCATGACTGACTGTCTCAAGCTAAACATATTCCTGCAAACCCTTCATGCAGGGCATGACCAAGACCCTCATTACTTCTCTGGCCTGCAGCAGAGGTCAGACATGGGTCAGTACTCAGGTCACAAAGGAAACTATAAATCTAGCAATTGATATACTTTTTTTTCTATTTGTTATAGGTAGTCTTTTATACATAACATGTACATGACCTAGAATTTAGAGGACTTGAACCAACACTGCCAAATAATTCCCTTTCCCAGCTCAGCCCCAGGGTCTGGTGTTCTGAAAATCTTATTTTGTATGTTAGTTGATTTATAGGTCCCCTTATACAGCAAATCAACACATTTCCATCAAAACAAACCCCAGACATTCTTCCAAGGGTAGACAGCCCCAGAAATCACATCATCATGGCAGCGTGGAGCCCCCCAGTCTTTTTCTGCATTTCACCATCCTCTTACACTGTCCCATCCAGTGTCACCCACTCAGCCCCCCTCCCCTACATTTTCCAGACACTTTGAACTGATGAAACGTGCATGCCATATCCAGAGTCCACATATGCAGGCGTGTAGGACACAGCCTGCTCGTGAGAAATGTGGACCTGTGGTGCTTTATGGTACCTGGCCAGACACCAGGGGTCACTCCCTAGGATGGAACAAATAATCATGGCAGGCTCAGAAACCGTGCTGCATCTACTCATTATTTTTCAGACTTAACTTTAAAAGCAAAATATTTAATTATTTTAATTTTACAGTCTTATGTTTACATGGCTTATGTTTACATTGTCTACAATGTTGATCTAAATTAATGCTTTTTTAAAAAATGAGTGTCTAAAACTGTTTTCCAGAAAAAAAATCCAAACCAAAACTATTCCTACAAAATAAATTTTCTTGTTCTACTGAACTTGCATGGTTACTCTTTCCTGTGGTCTGGAAGAGGGAGGATCTGAGATTTCAGTGCTGTTGTCATCTGGATGGACATAAATGGTGGAAGAATGTGTTAAAAATGAGGCTTTATAGTTCAGAGATTTGAATATGAAACTTTGCCAGTTGTGGGACACAGCAAATTGTACAGCAATCCTACAGAAGCAACATCTCTGGTATTTTCCCACCACAGCAACATCCAAACTCCTGGTGCCATGGCTGTAGATTGATTTTTTATGGCTTTAAAGAGTATAAACTCTGAACTTCTGGAAACTAAAGTAGTTGTAAATTAAATAAAATTTTTTATAAAATCATGTGTAATTGCTATCCAAGGCTTTCAGTTCAGACACAGCCCAGACTCAGCACAGTTAGGTACTGCTTTTACAGAAGGCAGGAGTTTCAGCTTAGCACATGCAGGGGGGCCTTATACAGGAGCAGTCTGCATTTAAGCACTGCTTCTCCAGCATGACCTGAGCTTCATGAAATTTTGGTACATCCTAAGAAGAAGCTGGGGGAAGGGAAGCAGAGAAGCAAAGCAGATGTGTCTAACTCAGGCTGTCTTACAAGCTATGACTCCAACATTTGGTACCAAGCATATGCTATATTTTCTACTTGAAAGCTGGCAGTCACTTCAAATGAAAATGGTTTTGTATGTGCTGCACCATAAAATTACACAGACACACAGACACAGAGGGCCACTCTAACTAGCTGTTTACCTCTGTGCTTCTACCACAGCACGTAAGTTATAATCAGAGGAAGGAAACTCCTAGGAGATGTGAAGGCTTTAATTGTTTCAGAGTGCAGATGGTTTGCATTACAGCAAATCAACACAGCTCAAGGTCAATTCATAGTTCAGCAAGAGCTGTTTCAGCAAGTGAGTTTAGTTTGTTTACACCTCTTCTGGGAAAGTTTTAACTGCTATGTTACTTATTTTATAGATATTTCTGGACTTGAGAAACAGTCCAACAGGTGAAACAGGAGGAGCGTAGGTTGCCACAGCCATTTCCCTCAGGTCTGGTGCTTAGCAATTTTTAGAGCAGCTAAATATAGCTTTTTTCCTACAACATTTGAACATGTTTCATCATGTTCTCTTTTCTGTCACTGACATAGAAATCCTCTGTTACAGGCTCACAAAGACATCTCCCACAATTCCAATTTCCTTTGTTTATATTGATATGTGCCATGCAACCTGTGCACCTAGAGACTGAAGTATGACACAAGTAGTTACTCCTGCCCTTAACTATCCATCTGAGCTGCCTCTCTCTGAGAAGTTTCTGTTCCTTCTGCACAGGAAGCTCAGCTGTTCCTGAGGCAGCTGCTGAACCACCTCAATTTAGGGCTTAGATGGTTAGGATAAACTGAAACCAATTTTTTTTTTCCTAGTAGCACCAGGCCTGAAATCTGCCACAGTAGAACAGCTGCCTCATCAGCTGAGCCATCCCTCCAGGCAAAACAGAGCCTTCCAAGAGGAAAACAAGCTGGGTTCTGGGGCAGCAGAGGACTACCATAGCAACATCAAGGTAAGATGTCACTGGTCAGAGCTTGGAAAGCTCCATGTAGGAGAGGAACACAAAGTACAGCAGGGCACAAAGCACCAGACTGCACGAGCCACAAGCACTTCCTTTAATGCCATTTACAAGCTGGATCCCAGATCTGTCTGGGTAGCTGCCATTACAAAGGCAATGCCCTCAATGCCAACTGTGAGAAAACTGCATCTGGCATGAACAGAGCATGACTTTTGTTTTATAAAAAGGATGGTCTTTGTTCCTCACACCTTTGTCCTTAAGTTCTGCTGTCAGTGCTTATTCTCATCAGCCATATGCTGTCTCCATCATTCACCCTCTACCTCTTGTCCCACAGGAGCAGTGCCAGATCCCCACATAATCACAGGGCAGCACCACAGCTCCATGCCTGCACTCAGTGTTGGGACTGCCAGACCTGGAGGGCAAACCACAGCAACACATTGCCAAAGAGAGTTATATTCATGTGGCTCAACAGATGTATGTCCATATGGGCAGGTAACTTAACACTGTGGGTGCTCCTCTCCTCTGCTGACATGTGACCACATTAGCAGAGTCACAGGATAATTGAAAGATGGGTTGGGCATCAAAGTCAGTAAGTAGAAAGTGAACTTGCAGTCTTATATGGAGACCTCAAAACATGTCAGAAACCTCACTTATGATAGCAGCAGAAAAATGCTAAAAAGCTCATACTCTCTGCTGTATGCATTAGGGTATCTACCTGCATTTTCTTTGGGTCTGAAAGTCTTTCTTTGTTTCTAAGACCTATTTTTAAATTACCTTACCAAAAGCCTGCATAACTTTCAAAAATATTTTTGTGACAGAGGTGTGAGGATTTGAAACAGAGAGGCACACTAACATAGCAAGCCATGCCTAGGAATTTCACATCTGTGTCCTGGAAGCCATGTCCTGCCACAGCCCCGCCACGCTGCACTCAGTGGACTCAGTGTGGCCTTGACATCTGCTTTGGCATCTGCCCTTTCAGAGGAGCTGCCCTGTGTGCCTGGCTGCTTTGGAAGGCTCCTGTGATTGCTCAGGACGGCTGGCAGCGCTCTCCACCGCTCTGCAGCCTCACAGATACCCGTACAAGGCAATGGCCCCCTCCTCGGCGCGGCTCCGCAGCCTCAGCCACCACTCTGCATCCTGGATCCAGCTCACTGAGTCCATGCAAAATAACTTCAGGAGGCAAAAGGCAGCCTGAGCTTTAGGTCTAATTCTTCACGTAGATGCTAAGCTGAGGTGCACTTACAGGACAGTGAATAGAGTTTGTCTAGCTCCTAACTTGGACAAGAGGCTGCAGGCATCTGGGCCAGAAAGCGTGCAGCTGCCAAAATTAAGCAGGCAGCTGGAATCAGAGCAAACTGCCTCTAGCAGCCCTGCCAACAGATTCTGCAGGTCAGCTATTGAAATTATTTGCACATCAGCATATTTCAAGTTTTGAGTGCAGCCTTTTGTGAACAATCACAGTAAGAGCAGTTGTAAAGAAGGGGTTGCTCTTGGACAAAAACAATTTCCTAAAGAATCTATTTCCTTAACCAGACATCAAAAAGGTGGAAGGTTTTCCTAAAACTGGCACCAAGAGCATATCTGTGACATGGAGATAATTGCTGGAAGTAACCAGTGAAACTGCCAAATCTGACTACAGCAGAGTTGCCAGATTTTTTTTTTTTCTTCTTAACTGAAGCCAAAACACATAGGTGACTTACAAGAAAAGAAAGTGTGGAGAAGAGTGTAAAATAACACTGCTCTTATGCACAGCACTTTAGCACAGTCTAGAGGGCTTGTCTATGAAATGCTGCCAGCAATTGGACCATGGCCAACTCATCTTAAAATTCAGATAGCCTGAGGGTGGGTGGGATGGAGGCACACATACTTCCCTCATATCAGAGGCCCCATGGCTCAGGGACATGTACTGACTCCCCATCAGGCAATCTCATTCCAAAAGAAGGCTTAAAACTGCAAGTTGAGGATACTTTAAAGAAAAAAAGGAAATGGATATTTACAAACTGTTAGTGAAACTGGATCTGTTGTAGCAAAACTCTGCTTTTACTGACTCTGCTAGACCCTATATTTCCTTTTTTACTGTCTAACCTAATGCCATGATTCTCAAGAATCCTCTGGTGTGGGGCTGCTCTGGGAGGTCCAGACAGCTTGACAGGACACAGAAGGAATCAAGAATAAAAAATCCAGATGGCTCATGTCAGCCCCTCTTGTCCCTTTTCTGTCTCCCTCTTTCCCTGGCAGTGGGTCCTCTCTCTGGCCCCACATGGGGGATGTACACATCTGACAGGCTGCTCCTGCACTGCGTGGAAGGACCTAGCAGCAAAAGGGTGAAACCCAGCAGCCTGGGGTATGGGTTGGGGCAGGGGAAGTTGTGGGAGCTGTGCAGCCCAGCACAGTGTGGCAGGTTCCTGTGGGAGATGGAGCATGGATCTCAGAAAGGTGGTTCAGCCAAAGAAAAGAACTCCTGACCTACCCACAAGGAGTAGTGTTAAGGACACTTCTCAGACAGACAGCAGCTGCCAAATGACAACTGAAAATATGGATCCTAGGTATTTTCAAAACACTTTTTTCTTGTATGCATTCACTCTAATATATTGTTCTTGTCTTTACTTATCGGGAAAATAATGTAAATAACTCAGTAAAATCATAATTCACAAATACAAGTGCCAGAGATTTTATTCCTTCCACTCCCTCATACTGAGTTAACTCTGAATTTACCTTCATCTATAATCCTCAGCTTTAAAAATTCAGCCTTGCTTTCCTTCCCCAAATAATGGATTCTTGAACAAATTCAGGGATACTCATAGAAGTTACATGTAAAGCATAGAAGAAATAATCAAGTTCTCAGAACTCATACTCTGTGCCACTTAGTGCATTCATTCACCACAACATTTTGCAAAAAAAGAGTTCATCCTCATTGTGGTGATAGGTAAGGAACACTACTCACAACCATTTCTAAAACCAGCTTCTACTCTGACTGCCCAGACTGAGACACATTTTGAGGTAAAATGAAATAGCAGCCTTGCATGCCATGGGCAGCTCCCTCCCTGCAAAACAATGCAGAAAAGAAAGCTGGAGGTGAAAGACTAAAAATTAAATCAGCACATCTGAAAACCGAGGCCAAATCAACTTGCTGAAGGCCATGCCTCATCAGTCATTAGTAGAGCAAGGACTGCAAATCTGGCTTCCTTGGTTGGTCCCTGTTTCATGCTCTAATTCCCACCTCCAACAAACTGCTTTGTAATAATCATAGGACCTTACTGATTAGTCATATATGCAGATAGGGAAATCTCTCTTCAAGGTTACAGCAAAGGAAAATATTACTCAGGATGGCAAAAGGAAGGTCAAGGGTAGAGAACAATGCAAATGGAAAACAGAGTGGAGTGTAGACCATGCACTGTTCCTCTGAACCAAAGTTCAGGGGTACTGGGAAATATAAAAGTAGTGTTCAGCCTTGTGATACACTGGTCTTCCCTTCCCCAGAGAACAATGTTGCAGAATTTTCTGATAAGAAATTGTGATAGAAAAGCCTAGTGAAGTTAAGACAACGTAATTTTTATCCTGAAGTCAACTAAGTTGAAGGCAGGATGTGTGGTACTGACCTCATCCTGCTGCCCCATGGTAACCATCATCACTGCTTTGTTCTCACCTAGGATTGTAAAGCAAAATATTCGACAATAGTATTTATCTTCCTGTAAACAAACACTTTGTCAGAAAAGACAATGAAGCCTTAAAAGGGGATTTACCATGGCTGCAATACACACTTGCAAGCATCAGCAGAGAAAGAGATGGAGAATTGTAGGGTATGATTTAGGCAAATCAAGTAATCATATCCAGTTATCCATCTTACCAGAACACATCAGCTGCATGTGCAGTTTTCCAGTTTAGTTCACAAGACTAAATGTAACATATGTGCCTGAAGATCTCTTGGGATCCCATGATGAAAGTTTTCTTCTCAAATGCAAAGGAGATGTAATTTTTCCATTTTCCTCTAGGAGTTGTCCAAATAGGGCAGGCATGCAGAGACCAGCCAGATTTATCTTCTCAGAAAACTGTCCAGTGTCCAAGCATCATGGCTCCAGCATCATCTGGGCCAGAAGCTAATGCAAAACTCATCTATAGGAGGGGCCATTTATAGGAGGAACCAAGGCATAAGTCATAAGCAGTATGAAAGTAACAGATGAAAGGTGATCAAGATGCAAAACTACTGTTGGATGGAAAATCCAATTGGGACATCACAATCATAATGTAAGATGTATATCTTGAAAGAAGTGACAAGGGATTTTATCTAATTTTTTTGAAAGGTTTGTTACATCATTTCTGAAATAAGCATTCAGAAAAAACAAAATGGAACAAAAACAAACCAAAAAATCAACCCAACAAAAAAAACAATGACAACTGATCATCAGCATATTATTTGTAGAACAAACAAAATCTGAAAAGCTTGTAGGAATATACATTTTGTATCTGTGCCTCTGTATTCCCAAGAAACTATACAGCAGTCTTTGGTATCCAGGCAGCTTTTTTTCACTTGGCAATAAAGTGTCATGAGGTCTTGGAAGCAGAGGTGCCGAATCCCCAGTGCACCTATGCTGCAGAATTGGAGGCTTACCATAGGTGAAATAAAAAGGGAGGAGGGAACATGACAAACTGGATATTGCTTGATGTCTCCTGTAAGTGTTGAGAGAACCCAGCATGTTTTGATCTGGGGAAGCCAGCTACTTCTTCATGCTTTGGTTAGGAACAAGAATATTCCCTAGAAGGTTAACTAGTAGGACTCCATTGTCATTGCATTTAAATGGCCTGTAACTGGTGACAGCTTCCCCTTTCCCAGTAAGGATATTGAAGCATTAACACTACACCACTGAATTTTTACACACTTGTACACACTATTTGCAGAGTAAATGGGGAAGGTTTAAGTGCTTATCCCCAGTTCCTGTGGAGCACACTGATATGAGACAACATATACAAGGATGAGCTTCACTGCAGAATGAGATCCCTTGGAGAAGGGGAACACAAAGTGCAGCACATGCACATAGATGGGGAGAAACTGAGCTCCTGTGAAAAAGCAGGCTCTGCTTCTCGAGGAAGGGTCTGGAGGGCAGCTTTTAAGCAGTGTCACCAGCTAGAGGAAGCCATGAATCAGTATGAAAAAATGCTACCTGCTGTCATTTGATCCCTGCTGTCTGGGAAACAAGACTTTTCATTTCTGTAAGAAAAACAAACAGAACAACATAAGGCTCTGTTGTCTACCTGTTTTCCTAACTGCTGTCTTTGTTACTTCTGGTTGGCATACTACTTGGATCAAAGACTGGGAACAAATATTTTCCTATCTTCACCCAGCAATGTTATCATTAAAAATAATCAAAAACCACTCCCCATCTTCCTTCCCCACCAGGGAAGGTTTTGCATCATGCCCTTCCTGCGCTGAGTCAAAAGGCAGCAGCAATCTCTTCTGTGTATATTTTCAACAGCTGCTAATGCCATAAGTCAAACAAAAAGGCTGAAACTCTATTAAAATAAAAACAGCTAATGTGAAGCTGGAAGAGTAATTTGAGAACATGGGATGTGAGTTTCCCAACAGTTCTGACTTTCTTTTCTAATCAAATTCTCACTGCCATCTCATTGTTTGCTCAGGATACGTCTGCGTGGGATGTATTGAGTATTCTGCATCATACCACAAGCCCAGCTATCTTCCTGAATATTCAAATGCAAAATAGAAACCAGCCTCTTGAGTAAGTGCACTAGAAAAGTCTGTAATTAAATATCTCTTCAGACCCTTGTTATACTTGAAAACCAGTCACCCCTTTCCCTCTGTGGATTAATAGATTAGCAGAAATCTGACATGGCTGCTGGTAATTCTATTTAGACTGAGGTGTTTAATGGATATGAAAAACATAATCAGGCCATGAAGGCTAGAATGAAAGACACTGTGACTCTGTTTGCCAGCCTGGCTCTAACTGAAAGGCAAAGTTCAGTACTCCATCTGTCATCTACAGCATATGGGCTTTTGAGAAAAATCAGTGTTAGGATTTCACTGACAGAGATTTGCAGCACCCAGTATTTACACCCCATTTAACAATTTCCCTACCAGTGCTCATTTTCTTTGCATGTTTTGAAGGTTCAGCAAGGCACTCAGGACACTACTGTGGTCAGTGAGCAACCCAGCAACTGTGCAGCTTCCATGCACAATCTAATCTACAACATAAAACAGCAAAATACACATCTTCAAACACTCAGGTTTTGATGCAACATCCATTTGCCTTCACATGCCACGTCAAAACCAGCTGTCCTAGTGATTGCTGTCCTGATCTGCATGTTGAAAAATCTACCCTGAAGATAACACAAAAATGTTCTCTGATCCCTCTGCTGCAAACTTGCCACAAGCTCAACCCTCAGGCTCCACATAGAACTTCATGTTTTAGAGGGATCAGTTCTCCTTGAACTTTTTCTCCAACATGATTAAGCAATGTTATTTGAATTCTGGAGAACCAGTTGGAACACATGTGACCTGCAAGCCTGTATTACCTGCTAAATTAGTAATGTGATCATCTGTGATCTGCTGAGATATTGGGAAGATATTAATAACCTTGAATTAGGAAGAAAACTGGCACAATAAAAAAATACACTAGGTATTTTACATCCTACATCTGGCACAACACTGACAGCAGTGGAAAGGATTGTGAAAAAATATGTGTATTGGAAATAGTGAAAGAAAGAACATTGATCTTACAATGGCAGCTGACAAAATGGCAGGTTGAGGCTGGCTACATTTTTAGGGAAATGTATTTTCTAGGAAGAGAATACAAATCCCTTGAATAGAAAAACACCTAACTGTGCAAAAAGTCAAAAGTGCATTTTAGATGTTCCCCTTGTCTAATAGGATAATTTTCCTGCGATTTGAAGCCTTTTCTGTTTCTTCAACAGAACTAGAAAATCAGAGCTGTTTGACTATATTGATCTGGATGGCAAACAACTGATAATTGATCTTCCCTAGGTTTCAGTAATGTTTGCTTTAAGCATTGAGCTTGTTACCTTTCTGTTTGAAAGGTCAGGCCTGAATATTAACCAAGTACTTAAAATGGAAAAAAAAACCCAACAAGCCCAACTTAAGGAAAAAAGTTTAAAGACAGATTTACTGATCAAAATGTGTGTTTTTTAAAAAAAAAGTTTAAGAAAACATAACGGCATGCAAACACAGTTCAGATTGCTTCTGTGGGCTGAAAATTTCCACCAGGATGATGAAGTTCATTCTGTTAAAAATATAAATTCTAGTATTAACTCTATTTGGTGGTATGCTGATACAAGTCCCCTCACCACGTGCCCCATCCAGGCTTTACTTACTGGGTTTTGAGGTCTACTCTGAGTTCTAAAACCCCCTCCTTATTTAAATGTGTCTTTTGGATTTATCCTATTTGCAGTATTCAACCACTGCCTCAGTCCCCATCAATATGAGCATTTGTTCAGGTGCTCAAGAAAAGCCAGCAGAGTATTCCACGATGCTTGTGCCAGACAATAGTGAAGAAGTCCAAATATCTGAGTAAACTCAACTCTATAAAATGTTACAAAAATTAATTATTTAAAGACCTTAAGTCAGTATTGTGCATAGCCCAATTTAATAACATTCCTGTGAAGGAGGATTGCTGTGGATACTCTCAAATTAGTTTTTGAGAGCTTGGAACTAATTTCTAGTTTATATAATTGATCAAGCCTTTTATTTTTGCCAAATATATTTCCCTAATAGTAACCTGAGCATTAGGCACAATTAGAACTGAAGTCAGCTTCAGTTTTGGTTTAAAAGCATTCACAGTTACTGTCAACATTTAAATCTTGCTTTGCCTGCCAAAACAAACATAATCCGGTTTTCCTCTTTTCCTTTCAACTACTTGCATAACCAGGTTTAACACAGCTTTGGAATATGTGAGCCATGAATCCCATGCCCACTGTACAGAGTACACACCATTACCAAGAGTTAGAGGAAAGCAATCAATAGCTCAAAGGTAGCTTTCATTAGTAATCAAGAACTGCACACTCCTACATTAGGTTATTCTGCTTTGTGTCAGTTTTTTCTCCATGGATTATTTTTGAAGAAATATTCAATTACCATATTTTTTAAGGGAAGGAACTGAAACCACTTTCAGTTTCAGGTACATTTAGGTGACAACCTCTGTGCCCTTCCATGTCCAGAAGTTTCTCTATTAGCACTGTGAGATCCTCTCATTCTTCTTTCTCTACGGCATTCATGCAATTTGAAGCAATCTGGGAGGTGTTGTTATCCAAGTCATTTTGCAACACACTGTATCTCTTTCTATACTTTATCAAGTGCCTCAGGTCTTGTATAAACTTCAACTCTGAGTGCCCTCTGTCTTTGAGAAAATTTGAGTGCAGTGAGACCTCTTTGGGAAGGCTTGTCAACTTGAATAAGAAAAGAATTTCTATCTTTGACATGCATAAAAAATTTTAACTTTTTGATTTATCTAGGATGATAGGAAAATGTTAAAGTCCACATAATGGCTTTGATACTTCTTAGACTTTGAGAAGGCCTTGGCATGTCAGTCAGGGGTGCTGTGCCTGTAATTGGCAACATGGCAGCACAGGAGAGGATTCCTGGAAAGGAGCTTTGTTCATCCCACTCTGATTGTTGGTGGAAGAAATTTGCAATTCTCTCCTCAGCTTTTTCTGAGTGCTCTGTTACAAGACCACAGAGAACCTATATACATAATTTCCTCTTTAATCTCTATAGGAAGTCTGTTCAGGAGAGAAACATCTAGGGCCACACAACTTTCACCTAAACCATATATTTCTGCCATTGGGTTCTTGCAGTATGTTTGACATTGTGAATTTAATTTTCAAGTATTTAACCCCGCAGCCTTAGTGATCTGTAAGAACAGCTTCATCATGGAATTTCCTAGACTTTTTATAATGGAATATTTATGTCTGTATATACATTAAACACTCAGAGAAAGGAGCCCAAAAATTAGGCCCTTTGAGCTCCAATGACTTGCTAACAAAGTCAAGCTATGTGACCATATTCCAGATTCTGAAACTGTTTGACCACTCATGTGTGCACTCAAGTGCTCCTGATTATGGGAGAATTGCACATGAGGGAAATCCACTGGAAATCTGTTAACTCTCTTTGAAAAATCAGCAGTTAAAAATTCCTGTTTCCCATAAGGGAAATCTTAAGCCTAGATTCTCAAACTGTGGCTCAACAAGACATTTGTTCAGGGTTTTTTGGAGTTTAAGGTGCTCCAGCCACATCATAACACCCAGCCCCCGTTTTGATGACAGCACTGTTCACAGGCTGTGTTGAGAACTGAGGAGCTAATTGGGATTTGCAAGGACAAACATTAGAAGCTACGACATTTTCCTGAGTCATTTTAAAAGAGCATTGTCCAAAACCAGCAGTCTTGGTGCCACTGGGAGTGGAAGAGCAAGGGGAACACAGAAAAACTTGGGCATGAACAAGCATTCAGGACCAGGACCTATAGCTGGGTACCAAGCTCTGCTGCACTCGGGGCACCAGCAGGTCACTGCAGCAGAATGAAGTGCAGTTTAGATCACCTGCATCAAGCAGGACATATATTCACATTGTCTGACCAATCTGAAATGGTGTTAGGTCATAGAGAGTTAAAGTTCAAAACATTGTCTACTATCATCACAAAGTAATAATCTCTCTGTGTGAAGGATCTGAAAAGACACGAAGCCCAGGACTACGGTCTGTTAGTGAGTCATCCCTCTCCATAAATACTAAAAAGTTGGAGCATTCCCACAAAACCCCTTCACAATTTAAATGGATGTTCACTGTATGGGTGAGACATTCCCAAATATATGTGTGATCTTTGCAACTCTGATTTGACTAGCATAGCTCATGCAAAATTAACTGGTTTTGCATGCCATGTGATTTTCAAAGTCACGATATAGATAAAGCAAAAGCAGGCATCACTGGGGAAAGTTCTGTGCCAAGAATCTAATGCCTACTTTAGCAAATGACATAGTGCAACACACAGCTCTGTAAAAGACAGCAAGTGGTGCTGAGAATCCAAAATCCTCAATATAAACCCTTCATAATGTTTACTTAAGAAAATCTCTGCTTTGATCTGTGGACTGAGTGTGTTAGGGTGGCACCTGGAGTGCCTCTTCTCACAGGCTTCAGGAAGCAGCTTAGTTTTCACCTGAAGTGGAACTGATTTTATGTGTCCTATAACTGGTCCCTGATATCAATCAAAACAAGGGAAGTGAAGACAGTTGGAAGATTTTCTTCAAAAGCACAGTCCTGCATCTAAGTAAAACCATGCAGACTAGACACCATTCATAGAATAAGAATGCAAGAATAATTTTGTTAAGAAGATAGGCTGTCTTTTTCCCGTCCTCTGACCCCTTCATGATCTTACACTAAACACCTGTCCAGTTTTTTACATGAGATGCGAACTTTTAACAGAAAGTTAAATCACCTTAAGGCTGATAAAGTCCAGAAAGTTTTAGCATGGAAGAAAATAGTAATTTTGAGAAGGCAGCCAAGTTGGGAGTAATGTTTAATTAAATAGTAACCAAATGTCAGCTTTTGCAACAATGTTCCCATTCAGAGATATGAAAATTATTTTTAAAAATTCTAATTCCTTTTTTACCTACAAGAGACGTAGACAAGTCCTAGAAAGACCAAGTGGTCTGAGCAGGTCAGTAGCAGAGGAAGGAGTGAATTCAAACCTTGCAGATTCCCGTGGTAGCTCCGTCTGCACTGTGCATGTGGGGCAGCCGTGCATAGAGAAAATGACCCAACAGGAAACATTCCAGGTTTTCTGCATGTAAATGATTGCTGCCTCAAAACCAGTGGATGGTGGGTGCTGAAAACAGCATTGGAATCCTCATCTTTCGTGTATCAGTTGTCAGGCACACACTGACCCAAACAGCTAGTGAGGAAAGAGATTTGCAACAACTGTCACCCACTGCAAGAAGCCAAAGTGTGACTTCTTCCAAGAGGAAGGAACTCAGTAGGAAAAAACAGTACTTCTTTGATGTGATCTTGTTGCACACAAACAAATGCACATGAAATTTGGCTTCCCTAAGTACTGTAAGGCTCAAAGAGCAAGAAACAGTTTCCTTGCTCAGTATTCATACCCAGGACAGCAGTAGCTCTTTTTTAGATCTCTCACAGGCAAGCTGTACGTGCCTTTTTGAGTAAAAATTATTTTTGATGCCCTTCTCTCTCTGCTCCCATCATATTTTCTTGCTGATAGTCACTCACACTTCCAAAACCTTTGTTGCCATGTACTTCATCCCTCCTACTCTGCCTTTCAGCATCTGAGTTATTCTCCTTCACTGTTCCCAACAGCAAGACACAGGGAGCTCACAAGAGACACTGTGTCCTCAGTCACAGTTTGGATGGCTGGAGCAGCATCTCTTCTACAAAATAAAATGTTGCACTTGCAGAGAAAATTCAGTGATGACCTGGAGGGCACACAGCAAACTCAACAAGGGTGCTCAGAAATTTTAGAATCATAGAATCATTAAGGTTGGAAAAATCCTCCAAGATTATCAAGTCCAACCTTCAACCAAATACTACTAAAGCCACTAAACCACATTGTGAAATACCACATTTACTCATTCTTAGAACATTTCCACACATGGTGATTTCATCCCTTCCCTGGGCAGCCTGTTCCAGGACTATCCTGAACAATCAATCCAGTCATTAGAAGTCATTACACATCTTTGTGTGACCAAATGTTGCTTTTACTTATCTGGATTGTTTTACTTTTTGCTAGAATTATCATTTCATAAGAATAGGTTTTGACATAAGTTTATAGCAAGTTCCATTTTTATTCCTGCTAGAAAAATAAAATTATAAAAATACTTCCTGGAATCTGTCTGACATGTCTATGGCAAGGTCTGAGGATAAAGTCTAACTTTGTCCATCACAAATGTTTCCCAGCTGGATTTTAGGCCTTCTGTATATGCTATAAGAATTTTCTTCACAGGAACCTGGAAAGGAAAAGTGCTGCACTATTTTTTAATTTGGAATCCTCTGAGAAAATACTTCTTGGGTTGATTCACCAGTGAGTAAGTGATCATCACAGATTCTGTGAATCTGTGAATCACAGAGGAATGTAAGTGTCGGGTTTTATCTCAACTGTACATTGCTATTTCTTGCTGCTTTTTCCACCAAGTTAAGTTTGCTTTGCTTGGTGTGTCCTCACACTATTTCACTGAAATGGCAGTGCATCATCTTTAGTTAAGGATTGTCTTGCTGGGCTTCAGAGCTGACTCAGAATAAATTTTTGCAGCCCTCGAGGAGGATTCCCTTGCCCTCCTTAGTATTGTTTAGTATCTGCCTACAAATAGGGCTGTGGCTACAATGACCTGTGACTGCATATCCCACAACTGGTAAATTAAAGTGGGAAGATAGTAATGACTTTGAAGACAAGTGGCATCTGTTTGATTCCTTAGACCAGACTGACTTCAGGAAAGAAAAAATTAAAACAGAAGTTGCTGTCTAAAAGAGGTATCTGAAACAGTGTGTTAACATATTTGTGTAGTAATCTTTCATGTACATAATTGGGCAGCTTCTGAGGGCAATTATAGTGCCTTCACTATATATAATGGACAATACTGCCAGAACAAATACCCAAGAATCCCAGTTTCTTGCCATACAAAATAGTCTTTTAAGATCCTAGCTCAACTGTTTTTAAGATACCAAAATGCTTAAATTAAAAATGTTTATTCTATACAACATTATTGGGAAAAAACCCAACCCAGACCCAAACAACCCATCCCACAAATCTGCTAACATTCTGTCCCTTGGGTAGGAAAAGTGACACAGGGTGTACAATTGGTGTGTGTCAGAATATTAGTTTTATGCATTTATGCATCTTATGGTGGGGCAAGAAGGAAGGGAAGAGGAGACTTCTTGGAGACAGAAGTATTTCGGGTGGGCATAAATTTTATGTTCTGAATAACACTTTTCAATTAAACCAATAACACTCTAAGTTTAGATCAGATCTGCATTAATAAAGGGGGTTTTTAGTGGTTGAATAAAAGGCTTGAAAAAAGGAACGTACATACAAAAAACTTGCCAGAATTCTTCATCCTCCCTCTCCCCAAAATTAAAAACAGGAGAGCGTCAGTATGTTATCACAGGTGACATCTCAGAGGTTTTCACCAATCAGCTGTAAATGACCCCATGGTGGCCAAAACCAACAGGAAAAACACTGTTCTGTGGGATTACTTTTCAGTCAGTTTAGCTGAAAACTGAGGCAGGAGTGACCCAGCTGGTAGCAGCTGGTTGCACCTCGACCCAGCTGTGCTGTAAAATCACAGCACTGGGTGGGAAATCCAGCTTTGCTGGCCATGCCTAAGCAAGACACCCTTCCTGAGCAGCCAGATGAGGCAGGCAGACCACACTTCATGGCAGAGCTGACAAGAGAAAGCAGCAATTACATGAGCATGAGATCTCTTACCTGACTGCTGCAGTAAAATGGATCTAAGGTGTCATGAAGAGCGAGGCAGTCCATTAATTTTCCATTCTGCCGGCAGCCCAGGTGCACCAGGTCTTGGCAGTGAGCATGGCAGGTGTACCTGCAATCTTAAAAACCCACACACAGACACCAGGAAAAGAAAAAGAAAAAGAAAAAGAAAAAGAAAAATTAAAAAAAAAAAAGAAAAGAAAAGAAGGGGGGAAAAGAAAAGAAAAGAAAGAAAAAAGAAATTAAAATTGTATTTAGAAATCAGGTTTCTGCAGGCAGAACACAGGAGTGAGACACATCCTCATTGGCTACGTGACCTCAGAGAAATAACCACCTCTGAAGTGAATTTCCCCACCCGTATCAGAGATAATAATAGCTACACAGTGCTGGAGATGTAAATTCACAGGAGTGAAGGTGACAGTGAGCACACCTCCCAGTGTCACACTGGTAGGCCTGCAGTGGAGCAGCTCTTTAGTTAGACCAGGGCTGTGTCTGTGAGATGATCTTGCAGAAGATCCATGCCACAAACTAGGTATTAGCTTTTGCAACATAAATACAAAAGGGGCAGTTCTCAGAAGAGACATTTTGGACTTATAGACAAAAAAATCTACTCACATAGAATTACTGCTATGTGGCTTTTCATGTTTTAAGCTCTAGATTCTCATAAGAATATCCACGTGAATATTGAAAGCAGAATGAATGGCTCATCTGAAGCTGGTAAATCACATCGTTGCCTTCAGTAACAATTCAGAAATTTCACTTGCTGGCTATTAAAGTCAACTAAGATGGCTATCAGAAATGTAAATTCATTATAACAGGCAGATGGCCCTAGCTCCAGTAAGAAATAGATGATTCACACTCCCTCTAATCTCAAAGAAAGAATCACTTTCAGAGTATTTGCAAAACCAGCTTGCATTTGCTTTGAAGCCCTGTTATGTTTGTTGGTTTTCTATGTAAGCTGGGCAGAGTTCACGATGCCATCCTTTTCTAGTACTGAATGTCACTTTCTATTTTTAGGTTTTAAATTGCTTATAATTTTGCCAAAGAGCAACCGCTTGTACTTCAAGTTTCCATGCTGGGGAACATCATGCTGTTTGTTTCAGAACATTTTGGCTAAAACAATTCAGCCATTTCCAAGAATGACTACTGGAGGAAATGCCTTCATTTTCTCTAACTAAACTACACTAACTTTTTTTGTTGTTGTTGTTACAAAGCTTTACACTTTCAAGATTTATAGCAAAAGATGAATTCTGGATGGGCTCTTTTGTTCTCTTATCAGCCTCTCAAAAATTTCAGTTTCCCTTATGTTTACTTAGATTCCCTTGGCAAAAAAATAAATTCTCAAACTTTCCCATTTTCAATCCATTCTCACCATAGTGTTATGAGGCCGGACAGCAGGGCGTTCCCTGAAAGGATGTTCTTCTTTGCTATGGACTGGATCTTTAGTGTAAGACCCCTGTAGCATCATACCATTCAAAAGTAAAATAATGTGGATAAAGTGTAAACCTGCAATCACATTCCTGTGCCTGGTACAGAATTTATGTTACACTTGCATTAAGGCAAGGTTGATTGTATTTATTTGGCACAAAGTCAGCCTGTCAAAACATTTTTCTGCACCAGCAACCCAGTATAGTGAGTCCATCCTGGATCAGCACTCTGAGGCAGATAACTGAGATGTTTCTGATCTTAAAACAGACTGAGTATATCACAATAATATCACTGTATCTCAAGTCACACTCCTCTTGAGACATCAGCAAACAGCTTCCAGCTAATTATGGGTTACAAAGGCTCCTGCTGCAGTATAAATCAAAGAACTGAAAAAGACTCAAACTGTCTAAAACAGTCACAGTATTTAAGGCAGAATTTGAAAAAGATGAAGCAGAACAGGCAGAACACTATGGAGACAAATAAAAAGAATGGTTAAGGCAGCTGTATAGTGCCCAGGAGAAATGACAGCTGTCCCTACGTCCTTGTGTGGTGCTGGCAAGCCGTGTCAGGCTTGCTCCAGTTGCTGCCTAATTTCTCCTGAGTTCTGCATTTGAGCTCCTTTATCCAATTTTTAGTAAATATGGAGTATTCCCAACTGCAGCTGAAGTCGGGAAGAACTGTGCTTTTGACCCAAAGGAGGTTTTCCCTGGACTCTGTTTTATGCTTATGCAGCTGGGATTATTTTTCAGATGACTCATGCACCTCATTAAAGTCTAGAGCATACAGAACACTCACTTTCACGGACACCTTGAGAAGGGAAGAATTTTGTCTTTGGGAAGGGACCCTGTAAGACACAGTGGAAAAGACAACAGAAATAAATAAAATTTGGAGCCATTTCTCATCAGGTAGGGGAATAGGGTATCTCTGTGAGAAAACCAGGATGGGAGCACTTAATTAAAAATTACATTACGCTGCATAAGCAAAAGAAGATCAAATAAAAGTAGTATTTTAATTTCTTCTTTTTTCCTCAACTTCTGTGGTTTTTACTTTGCAAGTTCAGTTACTTTCTTCAGAAAAAATGCTTATGAGATTGCACTGTATGCCCACCTTTCAATTCTCCCCCTGTAGTTCTGACAGAGCTGACCATTTCAACTACAAATGGTCTAAAATCTAATTAAGTTTTATGAAAATTATCTCCTGGCTAAAGGAGGGAGACCCAAACTAACACCCACACTCAGGGCAAAGCTGGCAAAATTCAACCATTATGCCATAGTCTGACAATGTCTGGACAACCAGATACTGCACATCACCTGTGTGGTGAGGAGGTTATGGGGGATACCCTACAAATCTGTAGGACACCAGGGTTCACTTATTTCCCAGCTTCCTAAGACTGGGTAAATGCATGAACTGAGCATGCACCAACTCACAAATAATATTAGGAAAAAATCAGTTAGCTAAGCAGTGTTCTGAAACAGGATTACTTATTCAGTTAGGAAACATTAACTCTCAATGCTATTTTGTTTGTCATTTATATTCATTTTAATTTGTGAGTCCATAATGTCATTTGCAAGACAGGCCCATAATTTCCACCTGGCTATTATAGGCATAATTGCAAAAAATGTGAAAGCTTCATCTCTAAAAACAGCTTTGTCTCTAAAATTGTTTCAATCTTAAGATAGATTTTGACATACTGTTCATAAGTTTAATAAGCAAGATTAAAAAAGAACTTTTTTTTCCTAAAACAGTGGATCATTTTATGATCTTTTTTTTTCCATATGTGTTTTAGCTCTAAATATATTATTTCATTCCAATTGCAGCATACAGTGTTAAACAAAAGTTCTGACAGCATCAAATTTTTAAAAATATCCTTTTCTGGTAAACCTTTACTGGATCATTCCCAAAATTTCCATGAGTTCAAAAAGTAGCTATAATTCTGGAAATACTGTTTTGGTCATCAGCTCATGGACTGCCATAACATTTCTTGCTTGGAAAGCAATCAGAATCAGGTATGTGGTCTGAAATGAATCCTGTTCTTTGAAATCAGAGCTCTGGGGAATTTAACTTAGCACATTTGATAAATGCATTCACTGACAACTAAAAAAGATAATAGTTTTATTTTACTGATGCTCAGACTGTCATGCTCACTGAATTTAATATTTAAATTATGCATCAATGCATATTAATTATGAAAATTGTCCTGAATTATTAGGAAATGCAAAATAAGTATCTATTTATTAAATATATAAATATTATGGTTTAGAAGTTTCATTGTCAACTAGTGCGACATAATGAAGCACCTTATGATTTATTATTCTATTGCAACAACAGCTTGACTAGAGTAATAGAAGAAAATATATTATGGCTAGAAATCAACACCACTAATAGGGATGAACTATAAGTCTTCAACATGTTCATTTTACATGAATGGAGCCTACTTGATGTTTGTGTTTTCTGCACCCAAAACTTTATTTTGCCTGATATCTTGCTCCATAACCAATTTGCTCCAGGGCAGTGCAGCAGAAAGCAAGCAAAGGAACAGGCAGGAACCCAACAGATGCTCCAACATCAGACTCTAGTAACTAAAGATTACTAAACCAGGCAGAGGTTCAGTAGCAAAGTCTCTCTATCTTGTTGTGGTCTCTCCATCCTGTTGTGGTCTCTCCTGCCTAGGAAATGTGTGAATTCATTTCTGTGATGGCCCAGACAAATTTACTTCCAAATGGATATGCAAAATATATTTTGTGCCTAAACAACTCGAGCATATGGAAAGTTCAAAGCCAAATTTGTATTACCTTTGCATTATTTATCAACCACAGCAAAAAGTCTTTATTAGAAAGTGTGAGGAGGATCTACAACTTGGTCCTGCTACTGTGTTGGGTAGTTAGCAAGTAAAATCATCTTTACTTGAGAACCTGTGGCTTGATTCCCAGCAATCAGAAGAGAGTTTTACAGCTGTGCTTGCTCTGTGGAAAGTATGCCTGTAAAGCTTTTGGAAAAATTATTCAAACTATGTGAGGTGTTCATGCTTTAATTTTTAATCCATTTTCAGCCAGCAGGTAACAAAAGGATAGAGAATGAAGTTCACCTATATTTCTCCTGCAAGACAAAACTGAATTGTGTTACTTCTACAGTACATTGGTATCAGCATGTCACATTTCAGTTTATGTTTAATATATACTGTGTTGGTCTCTTTTTTGCTGATGTTCAAATGTCTACATTCTAGTTTGATGCTAAAGTTGCAATAAACATATTTTTAACAGTTTCACTCAAAACTCTAATGGGATGAGAAACCTATTTGAAATAAATAGCTTCAGAAAGCTCTAAGAACAGCTACTAGGAGGTAGTGATCTGCTGTAATATCAGTTTTATCTCTATATAATACTCTTTATTTCTGCTTGGTTTTTTATCTGTTAGTCACACTTAACATCAGTCTGACATTAAAATAAAGTTCTAACCATATTTCCCAATTAGTGATTTTTAAGGGATCACTATTATTACAGATAAGACAGGATTTCTGAGGTCCTTATGGCCATCCTTTCCCAAGAGTGATCTTTGTGTGCATTTTGTGCTCCTTCCCCATTGTGGAGCTGCACAGGGCTTAGACCAGATTGAAGTCCAGCAAAGCCCACATCTTCCTGTAAAGCTGTGACAATCCACAAGTACCACTTAAGGTCTTCTGCATCTCTGTAGACTCTGGTCTCAATAATTACAATGGCCATTCATGGCCACAGGTCCTGAGGCCCTTTTTGGGATACACACTTCCCACAGAGAGGATCCTCTGTCATTTTCCCAAGAACAGAAAGACCATAGAACTGGCTAAACTTGCTGTCTAGGGAAATTCTCCAAGAAGCACTTGAACTGCAGCCCTCTCTGTAAGTGTCACAGAGCCATTCAGGGTCAGGAACCCTGCCCTGGAAACAGGATAAGCTCCTCTAACAGTCTCTATTAAGAGCTACTCCTGGTGACTGAGATAAAATTAACCAGAGTGCCTATGGCACAGACCTGCAAAATCATGAGTTGCTTATATCTGGACCGCAGCAGAAACAAGTGCTTTAGTCAACAGTGCACGTTCCAACACAAATGCTTGTGGTGTTTTTGTTTGCCAAGTGTCTTACCTAGCTGGAGTTTGGGTACTGTGCAAAAAAATTGCCATATTACTCACCAGTTTCATATTCCAAGTATTTAGATAACAGTTTATCTATCATCTAGGCAGGCAACAACCCGACTGCCACATGCAAAGGACATTACATTTGTAAAGCAGGAGGGAGTGATCAGCCTTTTGGTAAGAGGAAAAGAAAACACTTCCCTGAGTGAATCACTCAGAACCCCAAGGGAGGGCCAAACAAGAAAAGGAGGTATAAAAATCAGCAGCCTGCATGAAGCTGGGACTGTTTGATGTCCTTGCTGCCTGGGAACTCAGGGACCATATTTCTGATTTCATGCACCCATGCACTAGATAGCAAATAATTGGTTAATAGATAAATTCAGCTTCCCAACTGTGAAACAGGAAAGAGCAACAGGTATTTTAGAGTAAACAGACTAAACTGGATTATTTTTTTTTTTCAGTTTCTGCTGCTGGTACCTCTATAAACCTCCACAATTCTGTCATCTATCTTAGAGCCTTTAAATACTTTTTTAAAAAAATTTTTATTATTATTTTTTAATGAGCTGATATTAGCCTGGTTTATGCCAGATGGTTTGCTAGATAACTGGAAAACACCAGGACACACGTGTTCTGTGTCATGGTCATCCTTGGCTGGGGGAGGTGATGAGGCAGGCTGGCCAGGACTGGCATCCCAGGGCAGGTCACCAGCGTTTCCAGGAAGTGGAAGGTGACATTGCCATCTAGCTGCACATGTAAAAACTGGGATGTAGGTGTTAGCATGGATGAAGCATCTCCAGGAGACCACTGTTAGCCAGGTAAGGCTGCTGGCAGCTGCCACAGAGAAAGTCCCTGGCTGAGGGAGGATTCTCCACTCTTGGTGCCAATGACTGTACAAGCCACGAGAAGGGTCAACGATTCAGCTATTGAATCAACACTGGTTCTCAGATGCTTAAATGTCTCCGAGCACCTGGCCCTAAGTGACATAGAAGTGTCAATCCCATTGATTTACTCTGGAGTATTAAAGAATTAAAATCAATTTAACTGGTTGATAAACCTTGTTTGTATTTTTATCAATGTGACAACAATCAAGTGTTCTCCCTCCTGCCAACAGGATCCACTGAAGACTTGTTACAGGAGACTTGCACTAATGTGGGATCCTACACAACCAGCCTGTAAGCAAGCTTCTGCCCCTGAAACCTACTGCCCTTCTTTTGGCCAGTTACTCCTCTGCATACAGTCCTGTTTGCAGTCACCACTCCCACAGAAGCAGAACACCCAGTGTTTGCCAGACCACCCTGAAATAATCACAAAATCTTCTTGCCAGCAAAGCTGAAAACATTCACTTAATTCAGTCGAGGTATGGGTTAAAACATAAATTTGCAGTAGTGGAAATCCTTCAAAAACAAAATACCAATACAAGAAAAATTAAGTTTATGCTATGTTTAATTCTCACAATCTCCTTTATCTGTTTCAGCATCACACCTAGCTGGAGAGCTGAACCACATCCCCCCTTTGGTAATACCATAGCTATCATGATTTTGGGAGCTCTTAGGATGCCAGTTTCTGGGAGGCAGACTGAGAGGTACACAGCTGAGCTCTCCCTCCCCAGGAAGCCTGAAATGCCTCCTCCCTGTAAGGGCTCCCCTGGAGGTACCTTGGCACAGGAACACTGCACAATAATGCCAGAGTGTGAAGGAAAGGAGAGGCTTAGTTTCTCCTTTAGTCCTCTCCATACACACACATCTATGGCATTCTTTGGTGTTTTTAACTTCCTGGCTACAGCCTAAGAAACAACTTCCTTGGGCTGATTAGATTTTTTTTTGCCCTGAACTTTGAGACTCCTACTTCTCCATGCCAGATAGGGGTGGGGAGCCCAAGTTCCTCTGTGCAGTAACTCCAAACAATGAATTAGAGATCAAACGTGGCAGATACCTTGACGTATCACCATGTCTATCCTTTCATAACAAACTTCAGAAAGTTCTTTTTGTACACTTGATCCAGTGAACAACATACCCCTTCACATAGGCCCATAGGCTCCAGAAAATCTGATGGACCTGAAGAGTGTCAGGCTCTACTGACCACATGTACCAGTGAAAAACACAGGGTACCACATAGGAACTGTATTCTTCTTCAGCTCAAGAGCAAAGAGATTGCATTTCTGGAAGAGAAGACAAATCTTATTCTTCATTTCTGAACTGCAGTGAAGTTATGCCACACACACAAAAAAGTGCCCTGTAGGTAAAATCCTAGATTTGACCTGCCCTAGAAATCAGCTTACAATATTTCATTTACATTTGATTTCCTACAAAACTATTGATTTTAAGCTTACTTGTTCAAGACTGTGGTATCTCATTGCAGCAGCAATGTGGCAGCAGAGTGGCTAGGATGGCAGCTGTGGCCCTTTTCCTCTGACAGACCTGCCCATAGGTATTTGAATCCCAGTTACCAACCTCATCCACCAGACCCAGTAAACTCTACCAATAGTCTAAAAGCAGCTCAGGTTGTCTTTAAATTAAAGCAAGTTTTCATATGGAAACCACAAAATGCAGCAGCCCAGAGCACACATTGAATTCCCAACTTCTGAGGAAACAGAGCCTGAACTGGAATGGGGATGTGGGTCTACACACATTCTCACACCCAATTTTCCTTTTGTGGTGGCTTTGTAAAATGCATTTGAAAGCCACCTTGGACAGAATCAAAGGCATCAGACATTACATTTAATAAACACCTGTCTTGGGAACACGTTGCTGCATACACTTCTGCACTGCAAGTGTGATGGAAAGAAATAGAGGAATTTCTGTTTAAAAAGTCAAAAATTGGTCCAAAGTTTATATGTAATTCCACTACACATCATGCTGGTATCTTGGGACTTCCATTTGCTTTGACTGTTATCCTCTCTCCAACACTAGAAACTTAAATAAATGGGTAGAATATCCCTTCCACATAAAAACCAAGTGAGCTTTCACTTTTGAATGCCAATCCAATAAAAATGCTGCTTTAGGAAAGCATTTACTCTAGTGCCCTCTATTGCTGAATCCCCGAAATAGCCAGCATTACGGATACTCACAAAGCAGCACTCCGGTTTGTTTTCCCTTTAGGACTAACACAATGAAAACACGACAGGAAAGAAAAGTATAGTTTAGGTCTCTCCGCCTGTACACTCCCAGAACTGTGAGCTCCTGATGAGACCTGAGTTAACAAACTCCCTGTTCTTGCTGGAATTTGTAACAAACAAGATTTCCAAGTTTCACAGAGCAGACGGATAATAGAAAAACAATCCTGAGAGCTCTGAGGAACTCCCTGCTTTACCTGGCCACAACACTGGGATTGGGAGTTAATTCTGAATAACTCCTGAAGAAGCAATGATCACTGCATTAGAGGAGTTAAATAGCAGTTATATCCTCGAAGGACAGAAGCCAGACCTTTAACTCACAGATCACATGAAATTTAAAAGCTTGTACTTTCTGCCAAACAAAACCTGCAGCCTCTTCTGTTTAAATGTGAGATGAGATAAATTAGACTCAAACCCATCAAATTAAATTAAGTTTAACACAAAAATAGTTCTACTTGTGCAGATCACCTCTCACCCTGGGTACAGCTCAATTCCAAACCTGTTTTTGCTGCTGCATCCAAGCTTGGTCTATGTTTATCATATCAAGCTCTAATGTTACATTATTTCTTTAAAACAGGTAATTCCACACTACTAATTTATTAATGTTACTCTTCATAAATGGCCAATTCACAGCTTTTATTTCGGGTGCTATGGGTCATCATGCCAGCCCTAATAGTGAATCTTGAAGCAGCTGTACTGGAGAGGTGCTTAGCTTAATGCACAACATTTGGTCATTGTCTTCTGCTTGTCTTCCTACTGGCACTGAGGGCAGCAAAGAGGGGCAGTGGAGAAACAGCATCTTCCAACTGCTTTTGCTTGACACTGGCAAAAGAAACAAGAAATGTAGTAGAAGTAAAATGAAATCTTCTGAAATACTTCAGAAGAAGAAGCCTGCAATAGACACAGAGGGTATTACCAACTAACTCCTGGTGCTGACATTCCATGTGTGTTATATTCATTTTGGTAACCTTTATCCATGCAGTAACTGAGTCCATGAGGTGTAATTCACTCTCTGAATAGACTTTTTTTTCTTATATTTATCACAGACTTATGAAAATTCTTACTAACTTTACAGGTACAAATCAGGATTTTCCTTTGGATGGAAGATTAGACAAAGAGATTTGTGTTTTCTAATTTAAAACTGGTAGGAAAAAAGAAAAAGAAAAAGAAAAAGAAAAAGAAAAAAGAAAAAGAAAAAGAAAAAGAAAAAGAAAAAGAAAAAGAAAAAGAAAAAGAAAAAGAAAAAGAAAAAGAAAAAGAAAAAGAAAAAGAAAAAGAAAAAGAAAAAGAAAAAGAAAAAAGAAATTTACTGGGATGATGTGATATTAATCTTGTCTAATTATCTAAGGAATAGAATAAAACAACACATGATGCAATTTGCAAAAGCCATGTGACTGGCTATGAATGAAAACCACTATAAAGAAAAATATGCTGTGGGCTATTGGGCACAAACAGAATGCACCTCCCCTTGAAAAATTTGGTCTGACAAATAACAGAAAAACTAAACAGTTATTTAATGGGTGGAGAATTACACAGAAATCAACAAAAGATAGAGAGACACTCATATTTCTTAGGTTTTGTCACTATTGCATTTCAAAAACACAAGAACAGATGGACTGAGTTAGACCAAAGATCTACTTAGGCCAGTAGCCTGTCTTGGGAAGAGCCTGCCAGAAGATGATTAGGGAACATGTATGCAAGAAACAGGGGTGACTTAGGAATGATATTTTCCACTTACAGCCTTCTATTCTCTGGCAGTCTGCAATTTAAAACAAATAAACAAACCAGGATCTATATTTGCATCTCTTTATTTAATATACCCTGATGGCTCCTTCCTCCATGAATTTATCTAATCCCGTCTTGAACAAACACAAATCTTCTCGTTTCCTAAACATCCTGTGCCAGTCAGTTCCACTACTGAGTTATGCACTTGCATGTGTACATGAAAGAGTCACTCACTTGGCCATTTCATGATGTGGCCCTGACATTTACACTATGAGAAATGGTAAATAGCTTTTCTGTTTGCAATTTTCCACACTGCTCTTGTTAGTACAAAAATATATTCTATTAAAGCTGTGTCTCTTGCCAAGGGAAGAAGCTCTTTAGGAGTTTACTAACCTCTTTGATAATTAAAAATATTTGCTTTTATCTTCAGATACTATTATACCCATTTTAAGAGGGCAGGATGACCAAACTGCTTGATATGATGAGCAAATACAGCACAGTTTTCTGGGGTTTGGCTTTAGTTTTTGAGCAATGAGATGAGGCTCTTCAGAGAACAGTCCACTTAATTAACTCTTTTTTCTGAGCCTTAAGAGCTAAACTAGAACCCACTGCACTGAGCTATGTTTTACTGCCCAGTTACTCAGTATGAGTTCTTCTACTGCATTTTGCAATCAACATTATGTGATCCTGATGACCTGGCAACATTGACATCCCACACCCATCTTTTTCATTTTGTTAAAAGATGTTTCTATATTACCAATTCCAGCACAGCTTATTTTCTAATTAGGTAAGTGGACTTTTAGGAAAATCATGCAAGGAAAATTACATATATGTATAATTAAAATGAAAAGAGATAAGAAAAGCACATAGATGTATGTTCTTGAAAAGGAGACTAGAAACTAAAATCATACTTTCACAACACAGAGGTTCTGAGTACCCCTCTGCAAGGGCTTCAGTGAACTGTGGGGATGACCAGGTGAACTTTTTTCAGCTAAAAACACAGGAGACTTGTAGGTGCTCACTGGAAAGTTACAGTACCCATGCAGGAGACACAGATCTAACCTTAGGGACTGCATGAGTGTGACACACCTCGGCTGAGGGAGACAGGGAGGCAATGGCTTTAACCAACTGGGTTTTGACAAGAACACTGGAATACAGTGACATGATCTGTTCATTAATTTCCCACCTATATAGTCTCCCACATGGAGGTATGCTGCCTCTACATACCCAAACTATTCCCAGAATAATCCAATTAAAGAGGCTCCTAGAAGGACATGGGCACTTACAGCATAAGCATCATATGTTAGTCAGCCAAATATGAAAACAAAAATCTTTAACTACAAACATTTTAACCTAAGACAATCTAAGCTGACATACTGAGCTAATTTTGTCCTCCCCATCTCATATGTGTTATAGATTATTTTGTCAGTTGGATATATTTTGAAGAGCTGAAAGGTTGATTTTTTGTACTGTATGATCAGTTAAAGCTTTATATGTTAATTCTTTGAGGAGGTAGCAAGTTTAAAGCATATCATCATACAAATGTAAAGATTTCCACTTATTTTCCATAACACACATTCTTATGTTGAATGTTTTTTATTCTGACCAAAAGTCCTTTGAAATCAATAAAATATTCTAACTTTAACATTAGAGAAGGACTAAAGGAGTAACTCAATAGAGCAGAAAAGCTGCAAAAAATGTGAACCAACAGCAAAGGGTAAAAATCTACTTCCAGCTGCCTAAAATACAGTTAGTTTAAGATTCTGTCAATAAATTCTCTCTTTGTGTCCTGTGAAAGAACGTTCCAAAGTACCTAGTAGAAACAGTAGATCAAAATCATGAGAACTCTCACCAGGTGAGACCTGAAAATAAAGGTCTTCATGAGCCAGCAGAATCCAGCAAGAAACATGACACAAAATCACCCACCTCAGACCAACTTGACTTTTTGTACTTATTTATTTATTACAATGCTGCAGAGCGTGCAGGGTTTGCCACTGGGGCAGTTTTGCCAAGTAAAAAAAACCAAAAAAGTCAGCAAAAATTGTGCTTTTTATGTTTTCCACAGGATAATATGGGATTCTTTTCGGAGCAGATCCAAAATCTGTTTTTTCTATATAAACCTGAAAAATATCATAAAGGTTTACATCAACGCAGATCATAAAATTATCTCTTTTCAGGGCGGGTGCAACTAGCTTAAAGAGACACTGCATGAAACAGTAACAGTTGTGAGATCTGAGCCACAGAATTATCTCTGACTAAATCTTAATTGTTAAAAATTATCTTAAACCCTGAAGCAAGAAGATTTATGTGTCTTTCAAAGCTTTTATTGTAGCTTCTATTATTGTAATATTGAATATTCTTATTTTTCCAGACCCTCTTTAAATCTTGTTACATTCCTGACCTCAGCAGCATCCTCTGGTAATGAGTTCTACAATTTAATTACATGCTGAATTAAAAATAATTTTGAAAAATCCTTTTATCTACTTTATATTTGTCACCCCTCACCTTATTCCTCTGCTATGAGACAGAGAACAGGATTTATTTGTCTATTATGGAATTTTGCATCATTCTATAGTCCTATTGTGGCACTCCATTATATTTTTTTCTAATTTCTTTGTGTTTCAAGACCTCTCTCTGTACATATCATGATAAAACTTCTAGTCACTTGATGTGCCAACATAAATTCTTCTAAGATGATGCAGCTAAAATTCAAACATATTTCAAAGAAATGAAGGCTCCAGAACCCTAAAAACTACATCCCTCAGTTTAAGCCTCTTATAAAATGTTATGTACGCTTGATTAAATTAAATGCAATTAAAAGATGATCAGTTACATTTAGTATATTTTGAACCACGTCTAAGATTTTTTTCTAATCCTCCAGTAAAGTAATTTAATCAACATCAGCTACTGATGAGCACCCGCAATTTTTTTTCTTCTCTTAGAGCTTTGCAAGGAGCACACTAGTGGTAGGCAAAAGTCTGTGGTTCACTGTCCCAAAGTATCCATCCAAGGACAGGCTGAAAAGCTAAGAAATTTTAGGAACAGCAACCTAATTATACTTTGACAGCTATGTCTAAAATTGTGTCAAATTCACTTTTCTGAATACAGTGACCTACAACAGCACAAAATTAATTGTTACACTTAAAAACCAATTTTGTGCTTTGGCATATTTTGTTTCTGGGTCAAGCAGAGAGGACAGGGCATCCTGAGACACAGAGTGATAGAAGCAGAACAAAAGCAACAAGTCTGAGGGTACTATGCAGAGGCACAGTGCCCATGTCTTGGTTCACATGATGAATGAGATCACACAAAATCTATGGCAAAGCATAACAGGGAACATAATGTCTGATCTCCTGACATGTCCAAATCATCAAATTTTCTCTTTCATTCTTGTTAAAATGTTAATTTATCTATTAAAGCCCAAGCAGCTAAAAACTATCAGTATTACTGAAAGCTTTAATTGCCAGCTGGGTTATTCATCTGTAGAACAAGCCAAGCCATGCAGAATTGTTCTGCTGAGTCATCCTGGGTCCTAACTCATCTTGAATAAAAAATTCTGTTAGTGCCAGTCCTGGAGCAAAACCCAGGACAGAAAGTGGCCAAAAGTCGGATCGTAGTATGCTGGAAGCAAGGGTAAATCTCTGTACCAAGGGATGGCAGTCAATACTGCTCAGGGCAGGCTTTTGTGTTTAACAACTCTCTCAGAAGGACAGAAGGGCACCTTGGTAAAGAATTGCCAAAACATGGTGTTCCAGACCTGAGAAAATTGAGAAAGCGGGTAATTTTGTAATTCATCAAAAACTAAAGGGAAATTCTGGACACTGAAAAAGAAATGTTCATGGACTTCAGGGTAGCTAAGATTTTGTGCCACTTACTGTGCCCCTGTGAGAGGAGCAGCTTCCAGGTTTCAGCTTCCAGTTTATGAGATTGGCTTCTGTAAAATTGCAAGATTTTTTATTTGAATTTTCACACCAAGATTTTTTTCTGCTTGGACTCTATCTTCTGCTAAAATGACACATTTCCATCAAACCCACAATTTTGTGACAAATAACTCATTGCACAGGTAGCAAAGAACTTACAGGGCACTTCAGACACTATTTACAAATGCAGTTCAAAATAGATGCTAAAACATGCACTAAAATGATATTTAAAAAGGCAAATCTTTTTCAAACCACTAGATACAGAGAGAGAAGGAAGAAAACCCACAAAAATTATTATTTTTAAAGCACTTGGAGTTCACCTTGTTTCTTGTTACAAATCACAGATGCAATTATTTTTTTGCAATACTGGAGGAAAATATAACTGGCATGCAAACATTTTCATATGTGTGTAACCCAGCTAGCAATTAAAGCTCTCAATGACATTTATTGATAGCTTTTTAGTAATAGAAGAGATGCAGGAATGATCTGATGTGTTATGAGGACTCAGGATGATTTGATGTATTAGGAGGACTTGAGATTACCAGTATTCAATGAGAGGTTAATCAAAACCCTGGGTTCATCAAGGAAAGTTTCATACAGACTTCAGTGTGCTGGGATTTCCTTTTGAATATTTGAAATCTGTGGCCTCCTCCACACGGGAAGACATGTGTTATTTAGACATGGAGCTTAACAACGTTTCTGTGGCAGATTTCGGATGGCACATCCCTTTTCAAGTGTCACAGATCTGTTATCTGAAGTATGACACTAAACTGCTCAGCTGTGGAACTGACCCAAATTCTACCTCATCGAAATACAAACTTGCTATTAATGTTGCAGAATTGATGAGTTCACCATTCTGTTCCAAAGAGTCCCAATCAAAAGAAAAGTGACCTTGTACCATTAGTCCCTTAAGAGGAACAGAAAGAACCCAGCTTCCCATGTTATGACAGTGCACGTTCTTCCAAACCCCTGGAACACACCTCAGCCCCAGCCTTCACAGACCATGCTAAACGGACAAAACCATATTTGGGCTTTAAGGGTGTGTATGAGAATGTTCATGTGAGAGATGCAAACAATTTTCTGCCAGGCCTGGACCTGGATCAGAGGATCAGAGCACTGAGCTGTTGTGAGGAGTAATGCCTTCTACTAAACTGGTGAACTGAGCTGTGCTGCATTTCACCTGATAAAATGGAAGAGAAGGCAAGTGCATCACTGCTGAACACAAGCCCCTCTAAGTTGCCCATCACTTTGTGTGAACACTGGTACAACTAGTTAAAGTCTTTAGTCAGTTCAGCCTTTGCACAGCCTTCTAGATCAATTAACAGCTCAAGGCAATTCCAAATAATTTTCATATTAGAACTCCTATATACATACCTAAGGGAGAAACACGGCAAAAACAAGATACCAAGTATCAGTGATGTGAATAAATTATGCAGCTGCAAGGGAACTCTTTGTCTGAACAAGCCTTATGGACCTTCTATTGCATTTCCAGAATATTTTTACAATTTTGCCTAATGAGCCTCCAAGAATGAAAAAATGCAAACAATTCTGGCCTGAAAAGTTAACCAGTTCAATGGAAACAAATATTTTTTATTTTTTTTCTTTGTTTGTTTGGTTGGTTTGGGGTTTTTTATTTAGCAGGGGAAATAGTCTGGGGAAACATAGCAGCAGACTTACCCGGAGATTTCCAGACAAGCTTTACCGTCCTTCTCCTCGAAGTGCTCAATGATTTAGGAAACCAGTAAAAAAACCGTATTATCCTCCGGATGGTTTCGCTCAGATCATTTCTCACTGCCATGGCTGAAAGGGCTCCAGAGCTACTCCAGGAACAAGAGGCACATGTATCCAGGCGGGAGAGGAGAGGAGAGGAGAGCCCACGAACACCCACAGCGAGCGCGCTGGCTCTGAGCTCAGCGTCAGCCAGCGCGTCTCGGGACCACCTGTTAGTCCTAAATCCCCTCCCTCTCCGTCACTCGGCTCACAGCCCTCCAGACCTCCCTCGTTATTACAAGAAGCAGCTATATTAATAGATGCTTCAGCTAAAGAAAGAGCAATGCTTCGGAGTCTTAACCTGTTACTGTGTTTCCAATGATGTTAAGATATGTTTTCTGCAGAAAGGCTTTGAAGGGCTTCTTTGTTCATCTCTAGCTACCTTTTCCAGGCTGAAAACAAATAAACTGAGAGTGACAAGTCCTCTTTCAAAATCCCTTAATGTAAATCAAGAGAATTTTCTCTAGGGAGAGCGTTTCTCGAAGGCTTTCTTTGGAAGGTTCTGAGCAGCAAATTTAACAGAGATTTCTATGTGACTTTCCTCTTAATGGATTTTAGGGCAAATATAAGAGTCAAATCATTCACTGCCACAATTTACTTAAGATTTAAGCATCTATCAACATATCACAGCCAAAGAAATTAACATCATCGCAGTACATAGCCAATGCATGCTCCAATCATGGTACATATTAAATTGTAAATCCAGAGATGCTATTTACTAATGCCCCTGCAACATTTATCATGACTTCTAGAATACGCTTTTAAATAGCAAGACCATGTAACCATTTCCCAAGGCTGGTATGATTTCTTTGACTATGTGTCCAGCTTCTCACATTTGATTTGATTTTTTTCTTCTGCTAGATCTGAATGGCAGAAATCCCTGGAAAATCAAGACTAATGTCATTACAAAACAAAGGTCCTTTTGTATCAACCTTTAAACTATAGAAAGTAAGGGCTTTGTTACGCCAGCTATGTTCACAGCATACAGTTAATAAATCCTCTAGAATTCACAATGTATTTTTCTACACTGAAATATGTGAAGTATTTAACCCCATTTTACACATCTGACTTTTTAAACATACTGCTGCTTCTCAGGACTGAGCTACTGGTTTCTGATTGCATTTCCTGTTGTCAGTATGTCTCTGAAAACAAATAAACATTTCCATTTATACTATATCTGTCACAATCCTTTAGCCAGTGTCAATGAAAAGAGCAGACGGCAGGACACAGACCACTGGATTTTGTCTCTTGTTTGAGCTCCACCCTGTCATGCCAGAAGGAATTTAGTAGCAAAGTGACAGTTTTAGCACAAGTAGGAGGTCTGTCACCCAATTCAGAGCAGGCAAGGAGCAGGGTTAAAGGCCCAACAGACAACTTGCTTCTCTCAGGAAATAGCACTGGTTTGAGTGTATATTGGCATGTGCCCAACACAAGCTCAAACAATGACTTCCTTTTTTCTGAAATCTATACATGTAAAATTTAATGAAAATCAAAGTGGAAAAAAAAACCCTGTACTATTTCACACCCTACGTAAATATGTAATAAATTGACAAGTTTTGCAATTCGTCAAACAATACATACATATATATATATATATATATATATATATATATATATGTCCTTTAGCAGGGTATAAAGTGCACAGGAATTTTTTTTCCCTTAACAGAAAATGCTGATACAGTACCTTTATACTGTACTTTATGAGGCTTAAAAATATTCAGTAAAACATATCCACTTGGAACAACGTAAGGGGATAAACTGACTTTGTTGATGACAGTAACAAACCTGTGGATGTTTATACCTTACAATGTTTAGTGAAACAAAAATAGACAAGAGCATAAAACACTGTATTATTTTAAAGCAAACAGAACTTACTCTACAGAAAAAAAAGTCACTGGGATGAATCTGCCAATTACACTATGCAACAAAACAGGTAATACAGATGAGAACACGGACCTGAATTCCAGCTAAACTGCAGTGGTAGTTAGAATCCAGTAATTTCACAACTTCTCCATCACTTCATATTTTTGGGCCATAGTTAGGGCAAAATGTAAAGCTAATGAACAACAGCCTGTCTCCCCCAGCTCAGGGATCAGAGGTGTGTATTGATGATGGGGTTCCTCTCAACCTGAACTGATGGCTTCAGGATATGAGCCACTGTGCTCTGCACAGGAATGCACTGCTCTCAGCTGGACTCAGGAAAGTCCACAGAGCTCCTCCTAAGACAACTCTGATTCCTCACATTACACTGAGGCATTACTAAAGTTAAGAATTCACTGTATTAGAAAGGTACTACCCAGGGCTGCACATGTACCTTTCAATCTACTCCGACAGAGAGACTGCACAGAGATACTTTCCAAGGAGGACAAAAGGACCTGAAATGTGAGCAGTCTCAGACTCCTGATCCCTGCCTCTCTTTAGGGAAAAAAGCCATGTAAGGCTTTTTCCTGCAACAAACTTCAACCTCCAGGTCACACTCTGCTCATCTGAGCAGTGTCTGGAGGAGGGGAGGGGATGACTACTGCCTTCATTGCTGTCCCACCTGCCTGGGAAGGGAGGTGAGCAGCTGTCCCCTCCGCTCTGCAGGCAGCCTCTGACCTCCTACCTCCCCACCACAGTGCAGAGGTCAGAGCTCAGTGGGCCCCTGTGCAGGGCAGAAATGCCCACAAGAGTTTCCAAGTGTGAAGTGCACAGAGTGCATGGAAAGCCACCACCTTGGCAGGAGAGCTGGGTCCAGCACGCTGCTCTCTACATCTGCTCCCAGCCCACTTTCTGCATGGCAACCTGTGCACACCAGCTGGGAAGCAAAGGGGTGCTCAGCAAACACCCAGCAGCTTAGACATGCCCCTATCTTGCCTGACCTACAGAGCTCAACAGACCAGCTCTGCACAGAGGGGGACACACAGTGACCTGGTGGCTGCCTCCCATGCCCACTGACAGAGCCCAAGGAACTAAAAGTACCCCAAACGAACCTTCATTGCTACAATAAAATATTCTTAAATGAACTGTAAACAACCAGCAGTTCTTGACTGGAAATGTTCTCTTGGGGTGTGCTGAGCCCATATATTTTAAAAGCAAATTCTTTGCTAACAAGCATTTTTTAGAGCAACACAGCAGTGCTGAGATACAATAAAAATGAAGTCTAATAATCAGGAGGAGCACACACAGTGGTTCCAGATGTGGGGCAGATGCAGAACACTCTGCTCCAGAGCAGGAGAGCATTTATCCTCAGTGAGAACTTACTACTATTTCCAGTCCCCCCAGCCTTTAGGTAACAAATGGCTGGGATGAGTAAAGGATCTCGTTTGCTTTCACTTCAACTGGAACTTCTCCATTTAGTGTGGTTTCAGGAACAAAGATCCCCACACACCTGTTCACAGTAAGAATTATGTGTAGGAAAAGCTGAGTGTATTAAGTAGTATCTGCTTGTCTGTATTGGCAAATGTCCCTGTTAACCAGGCTCAAAATGACAGTAATATATCTGGAAAACAAGGTGGTGTCTCTCCCAATGTGGATGTATGTCACTATGCTATATGCCATACACACAGTTCAGTAAGGAGAAGGATTCACAAGCCAGCCTTCACAAGGATATTTTCCATATCAATGAGAGAAGAAGGAAGAGACTTCCAGAGTTCCATAAACTGTTTGCCTTCATCTATTTTGTTTGTTTGTTTGTTTTGGGTTTTTTTTGCCTGACAGAGATCTGAAACACACTACAAGGTTTTTGCACTCCAGAACTCGGTTATGCAGAGAAACACTATACCCATGCACTGAAACAATGGAATTTGTGAAATATATTTACCTAGAAATTATAAATAAAAGCTGCAACCTTCCTTAAATTCTGTTCAGCTGTATGCCAGAGTAAATTTTATCCAACTATCAAAAAAAGGGCCCTGCCTAACTAGTCCCTGGACTTCAGCACTACTGCATTACCACGACACTGCCAAGACACAGCATCACTGATTTCATATCAAAACATAATTTATAACATCATGATGTGTGACAAGGCTAAGAAGTTGTTAGCAAGTTTGTAAAGAACACAACTACTGAAAGAAAAGAAACAAAAAACCTGCTGTATTTGACTTTAAATCAGCAAAACCAGCACAATACTTCAAATTTCCAGCTCAGCTGTTCATCCCTCCCTAATCCAAATAAGTTGCTATATTTGTGAGCTTTCTAAAAAAACTTTTGATTCTCAGCAGCTGCACGTACACAAAAAGAAAGGACTAAAAATTAAACAGTGATTGGAAATCTGCAACTACCAAAACTTTGCCTCCTTTTGAAAGGTAGAAGAACTGTAGTATTCAAACTGATGTGAAATACATCTGTTATCAGATTTAATGATCTATTAATGACTATTTTTGGATAATAATTTGATTTCTCCCCTGTAATATGTAAGGAGTAGGAAGGTTCCTCCTTAGTAATAGCTCCAATGAAACATATCCTGGATTTTGAGGAGGTAAATCACTGTGCCAAAGCACATTAGCTCATATCTGGTTAGTTCTTGTTGAACTCTACAATATATTACACTGTAAATAAGTGTCTTACTGCATTGTTACATGGAAAAGAATGTCTCTTTGTGTATTTCAGCAATATTTCTTCTCTATTCTTTTCACTATCGTCCATTGTATTGTATGGTGATTCCCTGTTTTATTTCAAATACTTCAATCAGTTAAATTTGTTGCAATTTGCCTTATGTTTTGCGTTTCCAGATGCTGGGAAGGGGCAGAGGCAGGCAGGACCAGGTCGGTACTGTGATGGAAGTGTGTGAGGGAGGGCATTGCCGTGCTGGTGCAGCTGAGCATGGGGAAGGTAATGCACTATTTCCTGGAGATGCTGCTGGCACAACGTGCTGCATGTGCTCCTTTTTAATGGGGTTGGGTTAGTGGTTGGCTTATAGGTTTACTGTACATCTGTAGGTTTGTGCTTCAAAACTAGAGGTGAATATAAGATTAAAAAACTAGATGAACAGAACACTAGTGTAATGTGAAAATAACAGATCCATGTTGCATTTAGCTTTGCAGTAGATACTGCATTAGTAGCAGCAAATTCAGGGAAATTATTGAACAGTCTTTAGGAAAACCACTCTTGTATGTAAACAGCTACACTGTCTAGTAGAGGAAAAATAAAACTCAAGGCTAAAACTGGAGAGAAGATACTGAGTTGCCTTGTAACACAGTTTGACACATAGAATTTGACTCAGCGCGTGATAGACCAACTTGCCTGTGGGCTTTGGGTGACTTTGTGCCAAAAGTAGACTTCTCAGTGAGAGCTTGCAGGGAACTATCATTAGGAGAAAATGAATTGAGGCAGAAAAACAAAAACGTGTTAAACTTTGCTGAAACAGTAAGTTTGTTCATCCTGATCTGGTCTGCTTAAAACCTGATCATTTTTTAGGGGTGAGCAAGCTGTGACCATCCTTCTTTAGCTATCTGCATAGCACTAGGAGTGATTACAGGCTGTTTGCACTTGAGATTAAGGGTGCACCTTGTACATTTCCTCTCTCTTAGAAGAGTAGAATGTTTCTTACTCTAGCCATGGCAGCTACAAGATAAGAAGTGGATGTTTAGAACAGGAGTATAAGAGAAAAATACAGTACAAGAGCACTTTCACTGTGGCTCTTCACATTTTCTTCCAAGCTCCTACACTCACTGTCAGGCTGTGGCACCCAACTCCTGCACCCAATGCACTCTTCCTTTACTGAGCAAAATGAAAAAAGGCATTCCTCAATACTCAGTACAGTGTGGGGAAAATAGGCATGTCTGGCAGCTCCTAAAGCCACCCTGCCAGCACACTGCTGACCTGCATTTCACTGTCTGGACAAAAAGATCCTTCCAAGAAGGCTGGAGATTTCTGGTCAACACCACTCAACAACAAGGAAGAGATGACCACAGTCCCCAGACAAGAGCTGAGCTCTAATGTTGGCTTCACCAGTGACCTCAAGGTAACCTTGAAAACATTACTTAATATATTGGTTCTTCCCTCTGTCTGCTTGGCTCATAGCAATTCAAAGTGGGGACTGCTTCTTCCTGTCCAAGAATACTCTATTAAGGACTTACAGTGGCCAACAGCTCCTACTGCTAGCCCTAAATGCAAACAACCCCAAACCATGTTAGCCATTTAACAAAAAGACATATTATCCAGTAAAATCTTAAGTTTTACCTTTTTCTCCAGTGTGTTAAAATTACAGACACTAGCATTGTGTATATAATTCTAAAGGCATCTGTATCATTACATCCCACAATGACCCAAACTCCTGCCCAAGAAGTGCTAATATGTTGAATTTTGAACATGGTATAACTGCATAAAACTAGCATCAAATCACAGGAAGCTCTTCAAAGTTTTCCCATGACAACATCAAGTTTCTCCAAGCAGATAATCAGGAGTTACCACACTGGCAAGAAATGCCAATATTTTTATTGCTAAGATCTTTGCTTTTCTAAACACATCTCATTGCTCTGATGTTTTATTACACATCTTGAATACATCCATGGTTAGGAACATTGCCCACAGAAACACCTGTTTTATCATGTTTTTATTAGCAGACCTCTCTCTACTCCTGTATCCTCTCTCAAATACTGGTGTGTTTGAAACCAAACCTCATGGCATCTTCCCCCCGTGTGTGAAATGAAACACAGGGTATCAATCTCATGTCAAGATGTTCTGGGCAGAGGAGGCTCCTGCCCACTGAAAAAATCCTCTACAGGAGCTCCCAGAGCAGCTCCAGTGCATGTGAGGAAGACAAGTGGGAAAACCACAGAGCATTTCCAGAGCCTTTCATTTCAGTGATGGCATATGAATGTAACAGGGTGATTTCAAAAATTTTCTCTTCACTGCTCTGCAGCCTAAAAACAACTGCTTGTATTCTCTGCAGTCTCTTAGGTTTGCATCTGAGACACTCAGACTCTGAGGAACACCATAATTAATAATTAACCATTTATTCATGAGATGGTGAAAACAAGAACAAAGGTGCTCAGAAGCAGGTGAAAGTTTCCACATGGGACAGTGTATGGCTTAGGAGTGGAAGATGGGACTCACAAAGGAAAAGAAATGTCAGAGCCAAAGAAAACAGGTTCCACTGTAACCAAGGAACCCAGTGAGGAGTTACCACTCCCTGCAAACAGAAGGGGAAATAACTCAGCTTTGAGCAGTGAGAACCTTACTGTGGCTACAGGGACAGAAATGCCCCAGGAGGCAGAGAGGCACTGGGGAAGACAGCAAGCATTACCCTTGCAGAGCAAGCTCCACCAAAGCTGCTTTCTCTTTCCATCTCCACACCTCTGCCTTTCACCCCTGTGCCAGGTGCAGTCCACTGCCCAGTGCAGGACACAGTGCCTACTGCACTGCACAGGGACTAATTTTTTCTCCAGCTCTACCAGGCTTGCAATCTCCAGCAAACACCCCACTGGGGGCAGCAGACCACTCACACTCCTTCAAATCCAATGAGGAGGAAAACAGGGCTCTCTGAGCTGAGCTCCACCAGCAAACACAAACCCTGTCACCTCCTGCTGCTCCAGCCTCTAAGGATTCTGAGAAAACGTGGTAATCTTGCATTTAAAAGACAATATAAAGCACTGGGGGAACTGTGCATCGTTAAACAACTCTCTGAGGAAAGAATGGGAAAGGGAAGCAGACTTCCATCACAGTTATTTCTAATCTGATACCCAGTGCTCACTCTCTAGATGAAGCTTTCAGAGGCTCCTTCAATTCTGAACAGCTTTGGTAATTCAAGTAGTAACTCTTGTAGTTTTAGCAACTTAACCCCCTCATTACGTGCAATTAAATATGAATGCAGTCCTACTGAAGAGATAATGGACAATGTCTATTCTCTTACTTACAACAAATCAAACATATGTTACACAAATTTGGTGGTCAAAAAAGTAACTTCCTGAAGGAAAAAACAGTAATCTCCTCCATATTTTACTCTCTACAGAGGCACCTATTTCTTGCTACTCCTGACAATTAGTAGGCATTTAGATAATATATCCTATTTTTTTCCTAAGGTTTTGGTTGTTTGTTTTTACAGATATTTAGAAATTCTTGTAGCAAGAGAGTTACACTACCTATTAAAATGTATGTTATACTACTTATAACGCTTATGTTCTTCAACTATGCTAAAGGAGGAATCAGCTACTAAATATTCAGAGCAAATTAAAAATACCCATTTCAGCAGAGAAAAAACAAAGAGAAGGCCCTGACAGACAGGCCCTGACACTGTGCTGTACACTTCACAGGGAATGCTTGCTCAAAAAACAAAGACTGAAAATTTGATTTAAAAAAAGATGTAGAGAAGAGACCACATCCCATCACTAAATCCAGGAAAGGAGGCACCTGGTTTTCATGGTACCTCAAAAGTATTTGCTTAAATATCTTCAAAAAGTTTGAAGTGAAAGTCATGTAGAACCTGTAATTTCTCTATAATAATCTCTTAAGTGAAGAATAAAACTTCTGAAATGGTTTCATTCGATTTCATCTGGTTCCATGGAAAAGTGCAAAATGCAAAGAAAAGGTTACAGAAATTAACTAAGAAGTCCAGAGCAAGTTGTCCACAAAGTTATTACTTTCACACTCCCACCCCCTATGTACACCCAGACTGTTCTCCAAACTATGAGGAAAATAAAACTGCTCAGAAATTGTATTTCATAGCTGGCAGAAGAGACTTTCATCCAAAACCATGATAAATGCCTCACTGTTCAAATGCCAAAAGGCATGTTGATACAATGCAACGACCTCTTACACTAGATAATGCTACACACAAAATGCTACACATCTTGTAAGAGACAAGAAAATGAAAATTTTCACTTCAAACTGAGAGAAAAGCAGCATGCTAGAAAACAAAACCTGCTCTTTACTGTACACCACTCCATTATATAAACTGGAATAATCCCGACTGCTTCTGTTTCAAACAACTTTGTGCAGAAAACTCAGGCCAGGCAATGGAATTCTGCATCTGCACCGGGTTTTTACACCAAATAACAGAGGTGAAAAGGTGAATAGCAGAGCAAACCTGGACTGCTAAACCAATTTAGCCTCTCTTGAAAAGGAATCCAAAGCAGCAGCAAGAAGTCGGATACTACAAAGTATCCTTTTCAGACGCATTTCATTACACTTGGCTTTCTTCCGGGGCTAGGGTCAGGAATGTCAGCACTGCCTTACTTCTTTTCAAAAAAATAAGTTGCTTGAATAATGTGCACCTTGTGCACTGCATTGAAATGGACAATCATTAATCTTGACTTTTTTTCTTCTGTTCTGATCTCTCTTCCCTGAATAAAATGAAATTATTTATTCAATTTCTATCAGAAGCGTGAAAACTTGTGAATTCCAAACAAAAATCTCACAAAAGGCAGAAAGATATTTTCTTGGCAGTTCAGGGATTCCACCTCACCTTTGTACACCAAGGAGTGTACAAAACCCCTAAGACAACCACAGACCCACTGAAAATGGAAAGAGTAATCCTCTACTGAGGCTCAGCTCAAGATCTTTTCATATACACTGTGGGAAGGCAGGACAGAGATACTCAAAGAAATCCCCATTCCTATAGAGAAGTCAAAGACTTTTATTTCAGAAAAAAGTCTATATCTAAATACTTTAAAATTACTCCTTTGATGTGCCCCTTGAGTGCTTCCCTATCCCTATGAGAAAATTTCTCATGCCTTTTTATCCTTGTCACTACATTCACCATGCCTGACTTTGATCATGTCTAATGGCAATGATCTGGTGAGAACTGACTTCAACCAATATTGAGAGAGGGTAATTTAAATAAATATAGTATATTTATGTCTTTGTGACTCAGAATCATGAGAATTTAGTATTTAGGTATTTCTTTATTAGCAGAGGCCCTTTGGGAAGATGCTGGTTTATTTGGCTTTTTAGAACACATTACTTGGCTTCTGGAATACATAGGTTTATTTGGGAAACTTTCAGCACTGTCACACTTTGCCAGGCAGATTAAAATTTTTGAAAGGTACTTCTAACCTCTGCTTTGCAAGGGATACCCAAAGGAGACCATGGCATTTTAACAGAGGCCACAGACCTAGATGCATCCGATTCAGTTTTCAGGGCCAGTCTAGACTCACTTTAGCTGTTGAGCAAAGCTGTGTCTGCTGCCTTCCCAAAGCAGGGGGCGTCTTTCTCTCCTATATTCACTTGCTCCCAGAAGAGCCTGTGACTCGGGGTGTAGACTGATGCCTGGCCAGAGTGGATTTAGAGACTCTGAGCCAGGAGGGCAGCTGGTCACACACTCCTTCAGGTCTCTGAGCTGTCCTGACCCAGGCTCTACTACTTTACCAGCCAGCTCCTGAGTGCTTTAGCTGGTCTTTCCTTTCATCTCCATAGCATTTTACAGGTTCAAAATATTATATGCATGCTAGATCATAAAAGTTGAATGTTTCCTCTGCCACTTAAACAGCAATTTAAGAGAGCAGCTTGAAGTACTATGCCTCATAAAAATGGAGCTTGTCATGGAGGAGAAGAAAACACATTGTAAGCTGTAATCATTCCCGAGAAAATGTTGCTGGAAGATACATAATCCAATGTGACTCTTGAAGCTCTTGTCATGGAGCATTTGATCATTAAAACAAATATTATTTCTAAGGTCTATTTTCACATCAGTGCACTACACATCCTGTCAGAACAAACAGTGCACTAATGCAAATGATAAATAAAAAGTATTTTATTTTACAGCCAAAGTATTCCCATTTCAAGAATAACTGCAAAAATAGAGCTACTGAAAGTCAGTGTAACTGTGAGAACAGTGTGTCATAACATAAATTATATTTATCAGCAGGGGACAGTATGAGGTTATTCCATCCCCTTAAGACAGAAAAAAAAAAAGAAAAAGGAAAAGATTAACCTGTCTTTCCCAGCTTGTGTTTCAAATACTAGTTGTTAAACAAAGGCTCAGTGATGTAAATCAAAGGCAAACCACACACCTGAACAGGTCACACCACTAGGGATAGCATTGGATTGTCCTAGAAAGTGCAGCAGCACTGCAGCTGTGGCCGAGGAGCAGCTGAAATCACCCTCGAGGTTACCATGAAGCCCAAACGTGGCCAAAGCCTTTTCCATCCACCAAGGGATGGTAAAGAGGAGTCTTCAGCAGCACTAGATTATGTACGTTGTCCTGCTGTAAAGGACAGGAGCTAGAAGGTGAATGAAATCACTGTATTCTAGAGTGTGGCAGTGGTAAAGAAGGGGGTGCCAAGGAGGAAAGCTGCTTTCTCTCCAGGGAAAAGAAAACACACCATTGCCTGCTAAGAACCAGAGCCCAGGGAGCGAAAGCACATGTATGTTCATGCTGCGTACATGGACATGCGGCACGCTAAGGCAGCCTTGCCCGGCCCCGAGGGCGGGGAGCGCGCCGGGCTGCGGGCACACAGGAGCCCCTCGGGGCAGCGCTCCCGCAGCCGTGACCCGCGTTACCCTCCTGCCGGCCGGGGACGGACCTTCCCCCGGCTCACGCTGCACCCGCCCCGCCGGGCCGCAGCCCCGGCCGCTCAGCCCCCCGGCAGCTCCATCGCCTCCCTCGGCGGAGCGCCGGCTCCCGTCGGGGCTGGGCGGGAGCGCCTGTCCCGGCGCGGCTCGGGCACGCCCGCCCCGGCCCGCGCCCCTCGGCTCCGAGCGGGTCTCCCGTCCCCCGGCCCCGCTCCCGGCCCCGCTCCCCGCCGGAGCCGCTCACCCGCGCAGCGCAGGCCCTGCGACAGGACGAAGCGGCAGCACAGGTCGCACCACGCTCCCGCCGCCGCCGGCCCGAAGCGGTGCGGGGGCTCCGGCGGCGGCGGCGCCTCGAAGACGGTGCGGACGTGGCGGGGCCGCGGCGGCGGCGGGCGGCGGGCGCCGGGCCCGTCCGGCTGCGGGAGCGGCGGCCCCGCCCGGCCCCGCCGGGGCTGCTCCCGCCGGGCCCTTGCGGCCGCCATGCGGAGCGGGGCCGGTTCCCTGCCGGTTCCTCTGGCCGCCTCACGGCACCGCGGGCAGGCGGCGGGTGAAGGAGGCGCTGCACCGCGGCCGCGGCCTCCCCGCGACCTCCCGCGGCCGGCGGGCACAGACTCCGCTGAACGTGCTCCGGGGTGCGGGAGCTGACAGGAGCTGGTGATGCGCTTCAGTAGGTTTCCCATTGAAATTATCTGCCTCGGTTCCTTAAAGCAGCTACCGGGGGAAATATGTCCCAGGGCTGGGGGACATATTTCCACATAACCCAGCCTGGATGGCGAGGCTGGGGGTAGTCAGAGCGCTCGCTCTACACTGGTGCGAGTGCCCAGGAGCACAGCTTTGAAGAACTGTGCCCCTGTTCGCAGCACGCCTGCAGCTCACCCTGCCGCTGCCGGCTTAACTTGCTCACAGGCAGCAAAGCTTTCCAAAAGATGTGTACCTACAACTACTGCTGCCCGAGCTGGTACTAGCGACAAAACAGCAAATTCCACTGAGGGGTGCTACTCCTACCACGTTTTTTTGGCGACTGATGAAAAAATAAAGCTGTTTAGGGCACAGAAAAATAGAAGATCGTGAAGCCTTGCCAACGGCAGAATCAGTCACAGGAGCTCCCACCAGTTAACCTGTTCCTATAAGCCTTCTTCAAGCGGTATTGCGGTTCCCAGGACAATCTGTTCTGGCATTTGCCTCTCTTTACCATCAGAAAAGTTTCCCCGAAGTTGTAGGCTGGGTTTTTCTGTTTCATCTACACTTTATATTAATAATCTATAATCCTTTCACTACACACAATGAATGCTGATCTTCTGGAAGAGCCTGTATATCTACAAAGACTTTTACTTCCCCCTTCCTGCAGTACTCCCTTCTTCCAGCCAACAACTCCCCTTTTCCCCAGTTCTGCTCAGGACTACCCAGAACTGTTCTACAATTACCACTTCTGCAATGATTGACTACATTAGAACTGGTTGAGTTCTACCAGTGGACAATTGCATACTGAGAGCAGAGACTAGGAATTTTACTAGGAATTTAGTTAAAAGAACTAATGTAATTCAGAACACATGTCAACCAAGTAGCTAAAAAAATTAAAAGAATTAGTGCCTATGCTAGTGATTCTGTTGAGCAGGACACATTTTCCGAAGAGCTGGATAATGCAAACCGAGTTGCAATTTGCAATTTCATGTTTCAGGCTCCCTATTGTGCTTACAAGGAAATAAACCTCATAAGGCACTCCTGAAATTAACAGAAAATTAAATTATGAAAAGACAGGTACACACTGTACAATAAGTGGTTGATGATGTATTTATGTCATTAAAGTGTACATTCATGCATTTACACAATTCATATGAAGACAGGTTTGTTCAAGTAACAGATAATTAATATATTCAGCTAAACCCCCCAAACCAGTAAACCAGCTTCAGGAAGAAGAACCATATATTATTTTCTATTACTTATTTTGGCAAATCAATAGCAAGATTCATAGCATCAGGACACTTAGTTTGAGCAAAAAGTTGATGGTACCATACACTATGCTTTGACTTGAAAAATTATTTGCTTCATAATAATGTAATCAGAAAATTATGAACTGATTACTTGGAGTTCCTTAGCTACTGCTTCGTTAAAATTGCTTTAGAAAAAGAAATTTTAACATGATTAACATTACTGATGTATTCAGCAAGACTAAAGCCAGCAATGTTTAAAATGAACATAAAAAGTAACAAAAAATTTTCAAACATGTAAAAGAATTCTGCACATATTTCAACATACAACTATACTTTTACTACAATTAACTTTCTTTTTCAGACTGCTTCAGTATAAGGAAGTTGAAAATTATATATTCCACCTAAATTTGATTTCTTTCAAGATTAAGAACTTTGAAACAATGAAGTGTTATAATGTTGGAAGAAAATAGTTTATGCACATCTAGAGCACACAATTCTTTTAACATTTATTCATGTGTTTTACTGACACTCAGTGAGATGAGTGGATGTGAATGAACAAACGTACAAGCAGGCATTAAAACATTCCAGTTAGACATAATTCCAGTAATTAAAAATTGTTAGGAACGCCAGAAAAGATGTGTGACAAACTGCTGCACTCCTTTTGCATAGCTAGATTTGAGTGACAAAGACAGAAGCTACTCACATGAGTGTAAAGATGTTTGAATTCCCTTTTTTGATTCTCACCAAGAACACTGGAATGCAGGTCTTGGACATCAAGGCAAGCAAGTTTCCTTTTCTTTTAAAATGAAACAGTCATTTATGACTTTCCCAAGTTTCTCTCCAAATATTGTCTAAAAAAGAAATGAAAATATTTTGTGTTCTGACCTGGACAGATAAGCAGGGAATCACCACCACAAAACTACCAGATGTCATCACTGGTTGATGTTGTTTAGTTTACACCTAAATGTTCCACCAATAATTATGGAAAATTCTAAATACAGCTGGTCGAGCTCTTACAGGTGTAATGCAGCAATGAGAAGTGCTATTGGACTCCACTGAACATCCATGGCCAGGTTTCCACAAGGAAGGAATGAGTTCTGTAATATTTGCAGGTTCATCTGAAACAAGTATGTACATCTGTAGTACCCAAACAAAGGGATGTTTCCAGAATTTTTTCTGTTCTCTTTCTCCAATGTGTTCTGGAGCAAAATGTTTCACTCTGCATCTCTGCAATCCAATCATGTAGTACTGAAAGTAGTAACTATTGGTGCAGGAAAATAAATATACTCTTACTAAATTTTCCATTAAAGTTTGGTACCTTAGTTGTAAGGCAGCAGTGGGAGTGATCCCTTTTCAACATCTAGACTGGTACCTTATTTTCCACTATCCAGTTATTACTGAGGCATGATACTATCCAGTCTACTGACTGCACACAAGTTCTTCTCATATCAAATTTTTAACCTTTTAAAAAATTATGCCTGCAAATAAGATTAAGAAGCTGTTTTAAGTACCCACTGTTGTGGTGAGCAACAAGATTTCAGGGAAAGTCTGAAAATGCTGTACTCCAAAAAAATGAATTTTTACATTCATTCTGACAAGCTGGAGTGCAAAACTTCCATATACTAAGCAGTCAAATGGTTACAGACAACATGGCACCAAACATTCAGAGAACTTAAAAAAATATTGCAAATTTGCTTTCTCAAGTAGAAGTGAACTAACAGTTTGGACATGAAGGAAAGAGAAATGCATTTCTATTCTGTCCTATCTGCACTCTTAGTCCCTATTGACACTCATTTAAAAACTTCTCATTTAAAACATTCATCATGTTCTGGGATGATCAACGTCATTCAGCTAGACTCCTATATAACAGTGGTCATTGAAGGAAATCCAAAATACCCTTTATACAAGGGTGTTTTGGAGTACTGCAAGTCCTCTTGCAATGAAGACTAAATTGCATCCTGAAAAAAAAGGGCAATATTCAAAGTAGACAAATATCAATTTCATCAACAATACTTTTCCCTTTAGGACTCCTCAGAGATCCTCCAAGGGGCTCAATTCCCTGCCAGAAGTTATTCTATCCTAAAAGTGATCAAGAAAAGATATATATTTCTTTTGTATTTACATATTATACATATTTACATTTTCTTTAATATTACAGTTGTTGAAGGAAAAAAAAAATCCTGGACACAGATTTATTATCTGCTTTTAACTGTCCCAACAGTATTTTTTTTCCCTTCGAAAAAAATGTACAAGTCCTCTTCAGATCCTTTGGAAGCTAGATACAGTCCACGTTCCGCAGGCCACCATCCATAGTCAAAGCACCAAATCTAAACAAAAAAATATAGTGTATTTTTAGGTGGTTGACTAGATTACAGAATCAGTACTTAATTCATTTATGGGGCTTTCCTTTCCCTTGCCACATGCCAACAGAGACATTTGTACCTAACTTTTGTATCTGCAAAGAAGATGGAAGAGAGGAAGCTTTGCTGCAAGTATGGGACTGGGAAACAAAAAACTTAACAAATTCAGCTTGAAGCTAAACTCCACTCTACCAGCAATTTATCCTGGAACTTTCAGGATATATTTATTTTTATTTATTTTCTCATCTTCATAGGAAAAAAAAATCAAAATCAGTCTTTATGTGATAACGACAATACCCTCTCAGGATTGTAAGAAACATGTTTGCCTCTTCACTTTACTTAAGCAATCTGAAAACTGAAAAATCATTAATTCAGATTGGTGTAATTCCACAGTAGTCAAAAATAACATCTAAAAGGGAGGAATTAAAAGACACCACTGCATTGCTGCAACAGTATTGTGTTTAAATTCAGAACTGATCTGTCTGTGCAACAGAAATTTTTATTAGCCAAACCAAAGCAACATGGAACAAAAATGCACAAAAATGGCTGTGTCAGAATGATTTTACAGCAACGTTCCAAGGTTTTGAATAATTATTTTTTTCTTATACCTTATTTGAACAGCTCAAAATATATTTACAGTTAAAGACATTATAGAATTGTTCCCTTAGTTTAAATTCTGGATCTATAAAATGCACCAAATTAAGCCTGCTCCTAGTTTCAGCCCCAAAAGGGAAAACAATTGCTTGCCTTTCCAAAATGTGATTATTTTCAGCCAGCTCTTTAACAACACCTTCCATTTCCTCCTTTAGCTTCTTCATCCTGTAGTAACCAGAAGCAAAAGAAAGATTACAATTTTTATTGGGACAGTTGCTCTGATCACTCACCACCACAGACTTCAGCAACTTGCCATTATAGACAAAATAAGGGGACTGGTAAGTTGTTTATTTGCAGAGACAGATGATACATTAGTGCTGTCCTCCACTCACTTCAAATCTGTGCCACCACTACAGGAATGTAAAATTCTTGGTCTTAATACAGCAATCACTAAGTCAATTAGTTTTTTTTCTATTTCCCTGTATAGCAAGCATACAATATCACATCAATCCCATTACAAAATTCTTACCCAAGAGTCATTTCTACTAATGTGTTTGAGCTTGGATAGACTGTATTCATTGTATGTTTCATCCCACTAGAAGCTGCAAACATTTTCTGTGGCAGGGCATCTTGCAACTGTAACAGATAAAAAGAAAATTTAAGTTACAATAGAAGTTGGTCATATATATCTTGATGCCCACCTTAAAATAATTTTTTAAAATTTTCCATTGCTGTGATACCTCATAAATTCATTACAGTACTAAGGTGGCTGACATGCTCCAAGGTGAGATCATCACAGCAAGTTTTGTATTGACATGACCTATAATTCTCTGGTTTGCTCTATCTTCTTATCTAATACTTCCACAATAAACTCTAGAGAGAAAGAATTATCTATTTGTTATGTTTGTAGATATCCTAGGGCAACAGGATTCTAATTAATGGATTGGTGGTGCTACTAGAATACAAATAACAAGTAAAATGTTGCTTTTCACCATTCCTAAATTGACTTTACAATTAGCCAGGGCTTTCTGTTCATTTATCTTTCCTTCCTAAAAAATAATAATTTTACTACACGAAAATGCTCTTATTCTCTCAATCTGGAGGTAATTCTGATAAGTTGCACCCTGCAGAGTCCCTGTCTATTATTTTAACATCTTTAAGTATGTATCCCATAATCTTGATTATGGAAGTAGCATTTATATTTCATAAGAGAATTAGGATTGTCCTCTGAAAATAATGTGATAACAGTTGCACAGAGCTTTCTCAATGAGCCCACATCCATTTGCACTGGTTTGAGTGGAAAATGCTAACATTACCAAAAAAACCCCAAATCCACAAACCCCAAAACATCCAAATCCACAAACCCTGCCAAAAAACCCCCAACCCAAATAAAAAAAAACAAACAAAAAACCCCAAACCAAACAAACCCCACCAAATTCCAAAATCAAGTCACACTTCACAAAATCACATTATTCAATTATTTAAAAATAACACCATTCCTGACACTGACATAGCAATGAAGCTACTGTAGACCACGTAGTGCACCCACAAAGGCCTGTATTTTATTAACAACACCATTGACATGAAAATAGACAGAACTCTTTTAACTATGCAAATGCTTCACATAATTTTGAAGTGTTCTACCTCATTTATATAATCCTGGTATTTGGACACCTCTTCTTCAATACCAAAACACTGGTTGGTGAGAGCCAGTAACTGCTTCCTTGTGTGAAGCATCTTCCTAAAAGAAAAAGAGTTTTCTTTTGAGAGCTGCTCATATAAAAGTGGTGCAATGAACATTGCCAAATATTAAAGAAATCAACAGCTTGCCTTGTCCAGTCCTCAGCTTTGTCCAAAAATGTATCATACTTGCTGACACATTCATCCTTGAAAAGAGCTATGGCTTTTGTAGCATGCAAATACAGCTTCTGCCTGCAACACAGAAACAACCAAACAGTGTTATATTGTTTTCAAAACCCCATTCCTCTAACTTTCTGAAATATGGAGAAAAGTTTGTGGACTTAAAATCTGTGCAGCCACCTTCACTCATGCTGTGGTAATGTGTAAGAACTCAACATTCTATAAAAACTGACAATTTATGTCTCAAAAATATTGTCTAGTAGGGAGTAAAAAATTATGTGAAGCACTTAGTTTGTATTTGTATTCATATTTGTATGTGAAAAAATGGTCAAATGTCTTCTTTGAGTCAGCTGGTATATTTAAGGATTCTAAACGGAAAGGACAAAAGTCCTAATTATTTCATATTTGCCTACTGGAGATACTTGGAACTTCCAGCATATATGAATAACCCTTTGCACTGAGTAACATACATGCAAGAAAAAGGAGTTTTGTGTCAGCCTCATTTTACGACGAGGAAAAAGAAACAAGCCAAAAAGGAAAAGAAAGGGAAACAAAACCCAATTCTTGTTAGTGTGGCAGACAGTAGTCCCAGTGTAATTGCCCCGCCATGCTATGCATTGCACCAGTTAAGTGTAAGGGATACTGCAACACCACAGACCAACACCTACTGCTGGTATTTCATTAAGTTTTGCATAATAAATATTGGTTAATAAATTGTAGCTAGAGTGTAGTTGGACTGTCATCAGGAATGCATACCTATCATTCAACCAGAAAAATAAAATTTAAATTGAGTGCTGCTCCCTTATCTGCCTAGAGGTAAATATTACAAAGGCCAGCCTTTGCTGATAATAGCACACAGTCCTCAATAAAAGCCACTGCCATTTCCCTGTGGGGTGAATCAAGCATAAAAAAGATGGACTTAGGATCTCAAACCAGTACAGTCCCAGGGAGATACTCGTGGTAGAAAATATAACAGTATTCAAACCATGAAAACGAAGCATACTTATTTTAAGTTTACCATATTACTAATGCAAGGACATGGTTTTAGTAGTAGAAAACCCTCTCCTCTACTTGGCAGTTACCCAGTTTGGCTTTCACTATGGGAAAATCAAGTGGCAAGGCTGTGCCCTCTGCATGACAGCTTTCCATCTGTAATTGTCAGTGAAGCCACACTCATGGTAGCGAGAGCAAGACATTTTAGAAAATTATGTAAGTGACGTCCAAATTCGTGAAGCATTTAGCAAAGTCTAGGGAACCATGCAACTGACCAGCCACAAGGAAAATAATTTATTTACTTAAACATAAGCATCAGCATCATTTGAGACAGAATCTTGTAACAGTTTGGGTTGGAAGGGACCATAAAAATCATCTAGTTCCAAACCCCCTGTTGTAGACCACTGCCAGGGCTGGGGCAGCTGCAACTTCTCTGGGCCAACATGTCCCAGTGTCTCATCACCTTCACAGAGAAGAATTTCTTCAATGTATCCAACCCAAATTTCCCCTCTTTCAGTTTGAAGCTGTCACTCCTTGTCCTATCACTGCAGTTCCTGATGAAGATTTGCTCTCTGGCCTCCATATAGGCACCCCCTTCAGCTACTGGATGGCTGCCAGGAGGACTCCAGGCAACCTTCTCTTCTTCAGCAAAGATATCCTGCCCTGCTTCTGACCACCTGTACAGAAAGGTGTAGATTTCCCATTTGACTTGTGTCCTACCTCCCAGTCTCAGAGCAGATCTCTGATACTTTAGGGCAACTTAAATGGCATTAGCCATCTGCTCATCCATAGGAGGAACAGAATAAATCCTGAGACAAGTACAACAGTATAGAATCAGTGGAGACTATGGGAGTTTAGAGACCCAAGTAACACACAGACGCTTAATGTGGACACTTTGTATGAGTGACAATTTAAACAAGCATGGAGAACAGCATTAAAATTAATTTTGTGTGCTAAGTTTCCTGTAAGATAAAATCATTCTAGAATTTCATTCAGCAAGTCCATATTTTACTCATCTGTAGAAAATTATCTCCACCTTAGCTACAAAGTCATTTCCATCTTACTCAGGGCTTTTTCCTCCCTGAAAAAAAACCAGGGAAGAAGTGAACTTCCCATAAAACAGTTATGCCCAGATAACAAACACGTATTTTACATTTAAAAGGCCTATCAGTGAAAAAATTCTACAGCCAGAAAGCACCTCATTATCATAGTCTACTACCCCTATGTATTAAAGATATTCTAAAAATTTTTTGCAAAGCAATCTTGAAAAGGTTATCATTTACAATAAAATTAATAGAATGGGTTATTGGTAAGAGCATCTGGAGGACCTGAAAGCAATCATGGTAGTTCCCAAAGGACTTACTTGTCAAACTTGTGTATTTGTTCTTCATTATAAGGAAGCCCTAGGATCAGAAGAGATGACAAACATTACTAGTCTAACTCTGTTAGTTGTATTTATGCAAAACTCTACTAAGTTTACCCATTTCCTACAGTTTCCTTCTTTTTACAGGTCTAAGTGGTCATATACTTTTTTCCTCTTCTCCAATCTTGCAATTCAAATCCATGCTACTAATAGTGGTGTTTCATTCATATGGGCTTTAGCATGGTATCACACTAGGGACCTACAAACAAATGCACTGTGGCTAATTCTCCATGCCTACCACTAATACCCTAGTCAAACTGAGACTGACCTGTCCTTTGCATTACATTTTATGTCAAAAGTGAATCAAATAAATTACTTACTTCGTTCTGCTTTGTCTTTTTTGAATTGATAGTAGATGTCTGTGATGGAAGACAGCAGTGCCTGCAGCCTTTCTGGACTAGAGTGAGAAAAGGAAGAAAATGAGATGCTTTATACATAAACTCAAGTACCTGTTAATGAGCTTTATGAACTACAACTCAAAGCAGAATTCAATACAAATTAGAATAGTAAGTACAGTTTACTCACTTTCTGTCTTTTGGATGCATGCCTTCCTGATTTGCCCAGGTGTCAGCCAGTAAACCACCAGGAGAAAGTTTGGTTTTGATATCTTGCAGACTAGTTTCTATGGTGCCCTGAGAGCTGGAGAGCTACATAAGAGCAAGAAGGTTCAATCTTATCATTAGGTAAAGTGAAAAATTACTTGATTATTACTTGAGCACGTTAATATTACAAACCCATTTGTTTCATTAATATCCATTGAAGAAGTATGTCCAATTATATGCCTAGGCTTTGCTAGAAGCAGATAAAGCAAGGTATTATTAAAGAAAGAATCATACTTGATGCTGGCATTTCTGTTAGTTAAAATTTATTTTCTTTCAACAATTACTTTCAACCTTTTATAAATCCCTTATTTACTTCTACCCTTATTCTTTTGGTTTATTAAGAACTCATATAGTAACTATCCACGTAATTCATACCTTCCTTTCTCTGCAGTTCATACAATTTTCAAAATAAAAATGCACTAATCATTTAGGAAGGACAACTTCATATCTACTCCCAGTGTATTAAGTTATTTTCAATTTTTCCTTGCATGTCTGGAAACATGATGCACATTTCAAAGCAGATCACTCTGAAGTGTGTTTGTGAATATAACATTTTAGAAAGCCAACAAAATAGTCAATAATTCCTTAAGGAAAAGAAAAAATGGAAAAGAAAAAAATAGCAAAGCAAAATATATTTCAGGGTTATAATTACTGAGTATTTTAGAAAATATAATGTGTTTTCAGGAGCTTATTTTCACTACACTAAGCTAATATAAAAGGATCTGCTCTGTTTTCAGAAAGATATTCACATTAGTATGGACATTTTAACAACTGGCAATCTAGAAACTACATTGAAAATTCAGAGTTGTTATTCACAGAAGCCTGTGTTATCATGTATTTGGCTTTTTTTGTAGAAACACCATTTTCAGAATGACAGGACAACTTTGTCAGACACTTACACGCAAGAGTTTTGTGTGTATCTCTGAAATTTCGTCCACTTCTGATGCTTCCAAGTTGATCTGCATCAAATTCTCATATCTGACCAACAAAAAAAAAGTTTAAAAAAATAAACAAGCAGTGAACAGTAACTGCCTCTTCTTATATATGAAATACAGTCTCTGTCAAGCAACAACCACAAAACTGACAAATTTAAGTGGCCATTAACAAGGGAAGCATTTCAGATTTAAAAAAAAACATTCCTTGAATTTTTTCCTACACTGGAACTGTCAAAATAAAGTTGGAAACCTCCATTCCTGAATTCTTTATTCTAGTCTTATTACTTGTACTTGACAGTCAGTGGAAGACTATTTCCTTTCATCAAGTAATTTTTAAAATCTTACCAAACTAAAGGTACTTAAAGCAGTCATTAACAAACTAATACTTCAGTGCACCAATATGCTTTTCTGAGAAAACTTACTGGGTTAAATGTTTAAAGGCTGGGATAGTAGGACCATCTGTTCATACTGATACCTTCCATATGACCATAGCTCAAGTGCCAGATAAATTATTCAGGACAATATTTTTCCTGTTGAGTCTCATGTACATTTTAATTTTAAAAACACCATCACAAACAGCTCAACTGCTTTCAAAAAGTACATGCTTCACTCAAGTTCAACGCTTTATTTACCTTTTCAAATAAAGACTTTGCATTGTCATGCTTTGAAGCACAGCATTTTAAAGGAAGGACAAACAAAAGGACATGTCCTTTAGAAGACTTTTATGGAGTTAGCAAATTCAAACAAACTGAAAATCCTGCCCCTTTGTAAGAGGCCAAAAGACCATGTGCAAACACATGGAAAATTTCTGTTCACATGAGAAATACTCCAGTTAGCAAATGAATGCAATTGTTTTAAAAACTGCTGCTAAGATACTCTTGAGCACACCAGAGTCACAAACTAACACTGACAGTGGTTTCTTCTGAGTGGCTTTCTTCTGGCAGAATGCAGGAAGAAACTATCTGAACCCAACACAGACTGAACAAGTCCTGCCAACTAGTCCAAATGGGCTTGAAGACGAGTTTGAGCTCCTGCCCTGATGATTTGTATCTATGCTGTACAGGTGTAGTGTTACCTTTTCAAGTTACTAACTTCACTATTTCACTGTTGTGGTTTTGTGGTGTTTTTGAAGCCAATACAAACAGACACACCTAGGTTTTAAGGTAGGTTTGGCATACACACAGCAAATCTGTCAAACCCCTAAGAATCCACAACTGCTGCATACAGGGTGTTCAATTTGCACAGGCACAGCAGCTCAAACAGGTTTAGGTCTAATTCTACTCTGCAAACCCAGTGGTTCTACATGTGTGCATTAATCATCTTGCGTGTATCAGCATTTTCAGAGCAACCTGGAGAGAAGTGCACAGAATCCCATGACTAAGCATTTGGGGAAGACTGGCAGTAGCCTGAACAGGAAAACTACCACCCATGGGACAATTCTAAGAAGAGGTGCTATTTAAAGTTCCTATCACACTGCCTGAAAGAATAACACCTTTCTGGGAAGGTAGTGAGGTGGGCTGGGCTTGGTTGTTCGGGGGTTTTTGCAGCTGCTCTGTGTTATATTTCAACATTAAAATTCCTTCCAAACAGAAAATGCTACAGTCTTAAAACTGTGTAAGGGGCAGTATTTGAAGTCATATGTAACCAAATGGAGTAGCAAAAGCACTAATGAAAACAAAGCCACTTGATTCTTTGTCCAAGCTTTACTATAGCTTCTAGAGCCAATAACAGCATGAGAGCTGAGTCAAAGAAAGGAGAAAAGGAACACACAGTTACCACTTATTAGCAATTACTTGTTCTTATTATGTTAAACAGCAAAATTAACACTCTAATTTGAGTAACATATATGACTAAATCTGCTTAAGTCAGTGCCATCAGAAAATCCATGCTGATTCAAATTTAATTTTTATATGCAAAACCACTGCAAAATAATCATAACTTACAATACTGTTGTCACTAAAAATGATAATGAAGGATCAATGTGTATGGTGTAGTGCTTCTACTCACATTTTTTCAGCTTTCTCAATGTTTCTGCTGCAGAAATCCAGCCTGATGACAATCTCTGCCTTTTTATGAACCATTTCATTGTAATCATCCTTGATTATTTCACTGAAAGAGTAAAGCAGTAGTGTATAACAAAAGTATTCAACTGCCATCCTACCAGCAATCAGAAGACAGTAATATACCTGCAGCAATAATTGCCAGGAGAAATTGTTTTCAGTTAGAGATGCATTAACAATCTTCATATAAAAATACCCTATGCAAGATGTTCAATTGCATCTGCATGTTACCAGAGGTTAGACTTAAAATATACATAGAAGAAGTACATTTGCAAACACCTTAACTTTCATTATTAAAAAAAAAATGGGTTTTTTGTTTCCTTAATGACAGGAAAAAGGGAGAAATTCAGCCTATCCTTACTCAAGGATAAACAAAATCTCCCAAGATATCAAGAGATTACAGAATTATGTTTTGATAATTAAGGCATATCTCAATTTACAAAAAAAAGCATAAGGAAATGGACTCAACTGCTTACATTAGCCATCGAATTCCTTTTCGCATCAGCTCCTGGTAAAGTAGCAAAGAACTGGCAACTCTACAGGCATAACATACAATACCTGTCACTGCCTGGAGGGAAAAAACAGCATAAGTACTGATCTGTCGTTCTCTTTAACAATTGCTTCAAGACAATACATTACAACAAAGCAACACAGATTAAGAAAAGAAAGCAACATAAGGATGGGTAGTTTAAAACGTGTAACATGGCCTAAGCTCTAGTCAGGCAACAACCAAACACCCATTATGAAGGAAGAGCTAAACATGGGTTTTCCAGTTATGCTGAAGCATCTGTTAAGGATGGAAACAAATCTCACAAACAAAAACGACACAACTTTTACTACTTCTGTCAGCCACAAGTGCATTTCTTCCATATTTTAGGAATCAAGTGCATACATTAAAAGGAACTTGTAAAACCTGATCCTTTTATAATTCTAAGGCTAGAGACTCTCTTCATTTACCCAATTCCACTTATAAGATTGTTGTATTATTTAGAATTGAGAACAAAGTTTCAGGTATTATCATTTAAAATACTTTAAACAATTAGTATCAAGTAATGCTTTTCTTATTAATTTTCAAGATTACTGGTATTTAAAGGGGCATACATTTTCAACACTACCACATCTGAAATAAAAGGCTCCTAAGCAGTCAGTATTTCACATATGTAAGTGGTTGTGACAAAGTCAGCATGGCTGTGCGTATATTCAGTAGTTTTAGAAAAACAACCAAAAGAATGCAACATCCTTTACTTGTCTCCCATGGATTCTGAAAGTTTTTAGGAGGCAACAGAAATTCCACCGTTCTGAATAGTCTTAGAGACTCCTCTCTATCGAGTAAGAGTTGTTTCTTTAAAGTTAAATTTTATACCATTAGAAGTTATGAAGCTTCTAACTAACTTCAGGACTACACAGTGTCAGGCCCTTTTCCCCACCAGCACTGAACTATACAGCAACAGAGCACTTTGAATTTAGAAGACTGGACTTCGGGTTTGGTTTAAAAAAAACCAAACAAACCATGTTTTGTATACAAAGCACGGCTTTAATATACTTTTAGATCGTTTGTTAATAAATATATTTCTATCAATCAGAATCTTCACTCACATAGTAAAATAGCTTTATTAATATTATTAGTTTGAAAACTAGGTAGCTTTCATTTCAGTATCATTATCCAAGACAGGTATATAATCTAAAACAGTAATTACTCACTTTAGCCATACTGGCATCCCCATCCAAATCGTAACGTTGATGTACTTTAGGAAGTAAAACTGAAACATAAAACAAGTACCTGTATTTTATTATTTTCAAGAAGAGACTTCAAAAGTTCAGATTGTTTCCTCTCCCCAGCCTGTACACTGCTTTTATGCCTTTTAATACCATGTGGTTCTCATGCACCCCTTTAAAACCAGCCTTTGTCTTAACTGTTTCAAATTACTTGGTATCTTCAGCAAATTGTCCTTCGTTTTCCAGACTCACTTCTGAACATGCTGCACAGCACAGAACTCATGCAGGTCTCCACTTGCAATCTCTCTCCATTGAGAGAGCCAACTGTTTCTCTCTGTTCTCCAGCCCCATGTTTGCCCATATACTAGACTATTCCCTTTTTATCACATGGCTGCTTATTTTCATTGAGGCTCTTAAGGGTAGCACTTCACAAACAGCTTTTCTAAACCTGAGCAGCCCCTACCCCTGAATCTCCTTGGTTCTCATACTCACTGGCCCCTTCAGAAAGCTCTGTGACACAACATAAAGGCCCTGTTGATCCTTCCACAAACAGCTCACCTACCCACACTCTTCAGCACCTCTGTGCGAGTGCCAGCTGGCCAGAGCAGCCAGTATTTAGGACATACTGACAAAAGCAGCACTGACCTCTCAACTGCAGCAATGTCCTTCAGCTCATTTATTAAAAAAGGGCTCTGGCATAGGCCCCTCTAAATGCCTCTCAATAATAAATGGAAATGCAAAACCTTAACTTCTTTTTTTTCTCCCTCATTATGATATTACCTGATCTTCTGAGCAAATGTACATTGTAAAGACCTCCTCTATTAACTGGAGGGCTAACCACATTCATGACAATAAAAAAAAAAATACGTAAAACTTGACTTTCCACTTAGTGAATAATGAAACAAAAGAACCAGCTTTGGGTTACTTTGCTATAATGTTTCTTTCTACTTGTTTCAAGTGTCATGCTTAAAAAGGTTCCTAACTCCACAAGCACCACAACATCTTAGCACACAAATGTTCAGGTTTAAAGGACTTGGAACATTCTAAGCACCTTCTGCTTCTGTAAAAATGTTCCAGATATTTAGCAGTTTTGAAAAACACTGGACTGCATACTTAGAACTTCAGATATCAACAAAAGAAAATTTCCAGCACTATCTCCAAGACACTACAGACATAAAACAATTCCATTAAGTAACCCAAACTATTTACAAAAGATAGCTGTGAGAAAAGTGAAATTACTTTCATATACCTTCTTCATAGATTAATCCAACAATGTTCACAGCCTCCCTGCTTACTACAAAGATAGGATTCTCCTCAGTTGTTCTGGGGAAGTGCTGTGCCAATCTGCCAGGCTCTAGTATTAAGCGCCGACCTTCATATATCAGTTCTTGATTCTGAGATGGTATTTTTGTCTGCTTGTAGACCAACTCATGAAATATAGCAGCTCTATAATGCAAACAATACAATGGGTAGCAGTTAGACTCACTACAATAGCTCGACAATTCAGATTTTGTATTTTTTAAACAAAAATTACTTTTATTTCTGATTAATTAAGAACTAGGTTTACACATAAAGCACTTGACTTTTAAGTTTAAAAAAGTAGCGTGCTGCCTAAGACTCCAGGTTGCTGTGTTACCAAAATAAATGCTATTTCCTGCAAAATATCAAACTTCCTTTCTACCTCTGATTATCCACCAAAGCACATCTGTCTAAACAAAATTGCTCTGGTCTGAAGGTCAGTAAAAACAGGCAACACCAGATGAGGGGAAAGAAGCATACTTAGAAAACTTAAGGCAAACCCTTTTCTTCAGAGGAGATGGTTGGTCTCTCCAAAAGAAAAGGAAGAGCAAAGACACTTTGGGATTTTATTTACAGCAATCAATAGATACAAGGATAAGAACTTATATCATACCTCTCCCCCCAAAAAACCCCACCAAAAAACCCACCCACAACGGCAACCAAAAAACCAAACCAAACCAAACTAGCAAAACCTCCCACAAAAAAGAAAAACCTTCAGTACACTAACAGGAAGGACCAGTTTGCATCCGTTATACCAGTACACTATTGCTTCTTAATACTACAGCTAGTTTATAAATAATTATACATATAAATAATAAAAAATAGAAGCAAGATTTCTCTGCAAAAACAGTATTTGGGCTCTCTCAGAATAAAAGTGATGGAATAGAAGAGAAAAATTGAAGTGGACAGAACTGTATTTACACATTTGATGAAACAATGGTATGTACCATGTATTAGAAATTAACACATGCTCTGTATTATCTGTTATACAGCAGAGAAAAGGCATTTATGTTTGCACATCTTACACTTTTTAACATCAGCACTTCATGGTCATAAAGTGAACCCCAAATAAATCTGTACCAATTACCACTTCAGAACCCCTGTAAGAGTTTTACATCAGAGACAATGTGTGTATTTTGTATGCCTGAGGACAAGACGAGCAAGAGATGAATACAGTTCCTAGAAAACTACTTTGTAAATAAGGAACTTATATACATGTGCAGTGAGATGGCCTATGTTGTGAAAATAGACATATTGTTAACACATCAAGGATTAAGTCTGTGTTCTGTCACTAAAAAGTTTAAGATTAGTTGATTTGACCTTCCATGACTTTATTTTTATTTTTGGTCAACGTGTTTCCATATGCCCTACGACTATGCAGGAGAATTGGGCCCTTTCACTTCCTCAGATAAACTGCCAAGGAAAGGTTGCTGAATTTGTAACACTGGTGACATGAGGTCACAGGATACTGAATTTGTAAGTGGTGATCTGAGGTCACAGTGCTGTTACACTGAACATGAGCAAAGTAGTGAAAATAGGAGAGAGAACACTTACGTATTATAGCTGTGAATATAAACTTTGTGCAAGGTCATCTGCTGTAATGAAAAGATGTGGATTATTATTCGGTGCAGTACGTCACTCGTCTCTGCAAAAAACTGGTCAAATCCCCAGCATTTTTCCTGGTCTGCTTCAAGAATATTCGCAAGGACAGGTGTGAGCAGTACTTGCAGACCCCTAGAGGACACCAGGAAGAGATGAGACAACTTGGTTCTACTTGAAACGTTTTACCTTGCAACCAATTGCAATAATCCATTTGGCTTGTCTCGTGTATATACATCTATTATCCCTTAAAGAATACGTCAGTGCCTTTTTTCCTACACTGAGCAACAATTTGTTCAATGGCAACATCCACTGTTTTTCATTAATGCATGTACTTTAAATCTTACAGTTTTAGGCTTTACTAGAAAGTATTTTTTTTTAATTTGAGAAATTTCACTCATACTGCAAAAATTACATAAAATTTCCTAAGTCTACACTGTAGAGCTGAGGTCACTTTCTACCACCCTAGTAGCATTTTACCCAACTCACCCCACACACCACAGTGTACCATTTTGAAGGAAGCTACTGCCATTTAGGATTTGCTGGTGGTGATGGCTGTGTGAGCACACTATGTTGCTTTCAGTCAAAACCAGCTGGGTTTGCAAAGACTTCGTTATTTAAATTGTCAACACTAAGAATTCACCCTGATTGAGATGAGGCTAAATAAGTACTCTGCACATGCAGCCAAATTGCTGCAAAAAAACCCCATGCTACCTATTCCCTTACAGTTGTTACTCTCCTAGGAGAATGGTCAGGTTAAATTTCTTGCATTTCTACCTTGAACATCTGAATGGTAAGGAACTTCATGGATCCCACCTGTGCATTACCATGAAAAACTTCCCCAAAATTTTAAAATTATGTACACATCAAGCCTGAATCCAGCAGCAGAACTGCTAACACTCTGAAGCAAGCTGCAGTGGTTTGCAAGCACACTGCTGACCCCATTAGAGGTCAGTGGATGCCGTGCTCAAACTCACTTTAGTGCTAAATTTATAACACTAAATACTGTTTGAATGCTACTTCAAAGTATTACGGTGAACAGATGTTTTTTGAGAAAAAAATCTGTTTCCTTTATCATTTCAAGCAGTTCAACTGTACAGAATAAGCAGAAGAATAAATGAGCAGTATCATGAAAAACACATACAAATTGCAAGTTCTGCACATTCTAAACTAATAAATTCATATAAACCAGACTGACTCTACACCGCTTAAGGATGTACAAAATTTGGCTTTCAGAAAAGTTTGCTTCTATAATCTTTTCATAGAACAATTTATTTCCTCCTTTACCATGAAAGATTAGTAACTTTAAAGTATGGAAAAAGTCTCAGAAAGAAAAATGGGTAAAGGGGTTATGGGAGGTGTTTTCAAAGTCATACCAAAATGAGATCTTCCATGGCTCCTCCTACTGAATACTATGGACATATGAAGCAAAAATATGATGATAAAATTCAAAAGATATGAGTATGTGTTAAAATGTGCTGGTGTAACCTTTTTCCAAGCAAAAAGAAAGCCTCTCAATTGTCTTTGCTTATCATTTCCTTCCTACTGCCTAATTTTTGTCACTTCTGAAGTCACATTCTTGCAAGGAATGAGGGCCATCAAAGTTACTGAGTCTTCATTCCTGAGGGTGGAAAAAATGCAGTAATAGTATTTCTTCTCAAACCACATCAGATGTGTTCACTTGTAAATTAGCAATCATAAAACTATTTGGACAGATGAGAAGAAAAAAAACACTTAATACCAAATATCAGACTGTACTGATGTACTGAAGAGTTGAAAAAATAAACTGCATCAGATCTCTGCTCCAGAGATACAATCTCAGAAAATAACTGGAAAAGCCCAACCAAGTGGCACTGAAACATTTTGTAAACATCTGTGAGCTCAAACTTACTTTGAAAGGCTACAAGAAATAGGCATCTCCCAACTCCACTCAATAGGTCCATTTTCTGCCTTCTGTATTCCAGAAACAGCACCAGAAGGTTTTCCAGTGATTATTTTATACCTGCAATACATTACAAAAATAATGGAAACTTCAACTACTACCTCTTATATGTACATAAGTCTAGTAACTAGTCCAAAAAGGGGCAGCAAAAATGGCAACTGAAATGACAGGTTGACCTAAATTTGTAGATGGTGCAATAATTAAGAAGCTTCACTTCCAAGCTGACAGACCAGTGCTAAAAAAGTAAAGAACAAAAAGCTATGCTGGAGAAGCAACTTTGTCTACCTCAGCCTTGGGGAAAAGTTCAGGAGACATTTCCAGCATACTGAAGGAAACCAAAGGTTTTCACAAGAGTTAAGTAATCAAAGTCAATTTAGACATTAACATGCTAACTTCTAGCATGTTCCACAGCAACAGACAACATTCAGCCACAACAAAGTGAACTTGGGCATGAAGAAGGAACATCCAGAAATCTGGACACAATTTGGCATTGTTTAACTTTGTATTGCAGAGGCACGTATTTCTCAAATTTTTTATTAAATGAATGAGGATCAACAGACTTTGCAATAGAATATTTCAGTTGTGCTTTCTCTTTCTGATGGACAAGATGCATACAAAACATATTTCATGCAGCTAGAACAAGAATTCTTATGGGGAAAAAAACCCCACAAGATGGACAATTTCTTAAACTAAGAAAACTGGAGTCAGTTTTACACAGAGTATCAGAACAGAGATGTTATTAATGTGTTAGAGGTCCCAAGCACCACCTTGCTGTATTCTTAGAACACAACACACAAAAACAAAATAGAACCAGACTAAGATGAAACAGGAATCAAATACAATTATCACATCATAGGCATATCTTCTGTTTTCCATTCAGGAGCCATCCCTGTTCCCTTCAGCTGCAGTCCACAACTATACTACTCAAATGCCAGTCTCACTGGTAGTGCACCCATTTCAAGACTGCTGGATAAGACACCATTTAAAGGACAACAAAAATTTGCAGACCTGAAATCCCATTTCAGAATACCATAATTTTGCCTGAGTTTCCAAGTTATAGAAACAGTACTGCAACAGATCAGCCTAGTGCCATGCTGAAAGAGAGATGTGTGGAAAAACATCAATATTTTGGGGAAGCTCAATTCAGGCCCTTCTTAACTCATATGCTTAATTCAGATCTTAAGGTGCCACACAGTAAAATTCTTGTTGAAGCAGAATGTTTCTGCTTATTCGGCTGGGATAGAGTTCAATTCCTTCATAGTAGCCAATGGTACCATGTTTAGGATTTGTGACCAAAACACTGGCATGTTTAGCCATGGCTGAGCAGCGTTTATCATCATGGCCTCCTCTACTCTTCTACTGCCCCACCAGCAAGCACCCCTGGGGACAGGCAAGAAGTTGGAAGGGGATAAAGGAGGACAACTGACCCAAGGGATATTCCATACCATACCACATTGCTTAGCAACAGAAGCTAAGGAGGAGGTGGGGAAGAATTAGCCAGGGTGGCATTTGCTCAGGGACTGACTCTGCATCAGTTGGCTGCTCATGAGCAACTGCGGATTTTTCTGCATTACTTGTTTTTCTTGGTTTTGTTTCCCTTTGGGTTTAAGAGACAAGGGCTGCTGTTTGTTGTGGGGAATTTTTTACTTACTTAACTGTCTTTGACTCAACCTAGGATTTTTGCACTTCCACCCTTAGAATTCACTTCCCCATCCCACTACAGAGGAGTGAGTGAAGAGCTGTGTGATGTTCAGCTGTCTACTGGGGCTATGCCACAACAGAAGAGTATTTTTCCTTAAATATTTTCACTGTTTAAAAGTTTACTATATGCATGCAGAATTCCATGGCAAAAAGCATTTCAAGGGCTGATTTAATTTACCAACAGATAAAATTCTCCTTCTAAATTACCTACATCACTTCCTTGTTTCTACGAGGTCCTTCAAATGGTCGGAAAGGCAAACTCCCTGTTGCAGCATGGTAAAAGGTCACCCCTATGCTCCACAGATCAACTGTTGCTCCGTACTTTTTCTGATGCTCTTTTCTCAAAACTGCTCGCTCATACATATCAGGATGCTAAAGAGAAAACAAAAATGTTAGAATTGCTTTGTGAAGCTTTATAAAGAAAAAACCCCATCTATCTTTTCACAGCAAGGTAATTTGTCAGTCTAAACTTTCAGTTCTTTAAAAAATAAAAGCTCACTTGTATCATAGAAGTTGCTTAAGCTATTCTGACAAACATCACTGCTCCTAGGTATGACTGCTTCTTTTATTAAAAAATTTGCAAAAAATATTTTGCAAAAAATTCAGTGGGAGAGCGATACTAGCATAAAGACCACTAAAAAAAAGAAGAAATTCAGTATTCCTCCAGATAATTTTGGAACAACAGAGACCAAATGGAAGAAAAAGATCCAGAGCGGAGGCAAGTATCAGTTATGATGCACATGTGGGAAAACATGGCAGGAAGAAAATTATACTACGGTACTTGTCTTGATACTTCTCTACTGCCTCTTTTTGGTTAGCCAAGGTTTCATGTGAATCTTAACTACACCTACCGTCGTCCAAGTAGCTCAAACACAAACTAAACACATCTACAGAGATAAAGGCAAATATATTCGTAACTAAAATATCATTGTTCCCCCTTTCACACAAGGAAATTATTTCAAGGCTGATTCATTTGCATCAGCAGAAGATGGTATTACCCAAGGTGAAAAAGCTCCGTGGAAAGTTATTAAAAAAAAATCGTAATACAGAGGTTTAAATACTAATTCCCAACAATCTGACCTTCACCTATTGAACTATAACCATGAAGAGCCCGAGGCTTCAAATATTTCTTCAAGAGAAAATTAAATCACATGGGCTTACTAAATACTCTTCTGTGCCATAGAGAGAAACAAATTGTTCATCATCTTCAAGTTCTCTTGCAGCACCAAAATCTGTAAGTTTGTACACAGACTGTCCATCTTCACCTATAACACGCATTATATTGCCTGGCTTGATGTCACGGTGCACTATTCCATTCTCACGGAGATGATTCATCCCAGCCACTTCAATTGAAAAAACAAATACAGAATTCATGTATGCGTCGTGACATAGACTGTGCAAACACTGAATTGGAACTGATGCTAGGAAGACATGTTTATGTTCTCACTGAGAATTGGAATGAGAAGGGACACTCAATTAACAGAAAGATCATGACCACAGATTGCTTTTTTTCTCTTTCCAAACAGCTAAATTACAGCATTTCTTGCTCTCAGTAGCATCTTTCCCATAAAGTAATTTTAACAGCAGGTAAATTAGGAGGAAAATTTTATAGCAAGTACACATAGGTAAACCATATTATTTTTCTAATTAACTCTTCTGAAACTATCACTAGAAGTCTCTTTAATATGTGAAAAATAATCTTGAAATAAAGAAAAAAAGTTACATCAATACTTTACACAGAAATGGCTTCTTAATGCAGCTACCTATACCAGTATAGACATAAATACGTGATTCCATATAACCATATTAATATGTTCAATTAGTCGACAATTATTTAGATTTGTCTCTTGCTGTTTCAAGATAAGCAAAACAAGTATGAGTTTGTTTTAGTCAACAAATTAGACCAAAGAGGAAAGTTTACATACCCACATCTCTCAAAACAATTAGGAATTCAGACTCTGGCAAACCAAAGGCATTAGATGGCTCCTCCAAAACTGTGTACAAACTCCCACACGGACAAAATTCCATAACTAGTACTTTGTGTCTAGTAGTTGTCTGAAAAAAAAATATCAAAAAAGAGTTTAAGAATCTGACTATTGTGACATCAATGTCAGAGATTACCTACACCCACAAGATCTTACTTTCAAAAAAGAAACGTAAAATCTATAGCTATATGATAACTTCCATTCTGGTGATCTTCAAAAGAAGTGCGAGTGGATTTTTATATTGTTTCATGTATTCCAGCTTGAGGAGGGGAAAATAATTAAGAAAGCCTCTAGGCACTAGCAAGTTGACAGCAGTACTGACAGGTGGACAAGTGAGAAACTACACAGCTGAGAATACCAACTGTCCTTCTTTACTCATCTCATCATCTCAGTCATTTCAATTGACCAGCCTCAGTTTCAGTTCAGCTGCTCCAATTTATACCATTATGCTACTGTATAATAGTATCCCATGTCATCACTTGAGATGGTTGCAAAGGAAAAGCATAAAATTGTCAATATTATTGAAACACCTTCAACTATAAACAGTTCTATTATTCAACTATTAAATATTAAAACATGTAGATACCTTAAAAATCCTAACTCAAGATAAAAGTTAAGACAGTGGCTTCTTGAGATGAATCATAACCTGAGCCTACACACTGAAGGTATTTCACCTACTGAAAGCAAACATATTCTTTCAACAGCAACAACAAAGAAGAAAGAAAACCAAAATATGGTGGTGGTTGAGTGGGTGTATTTGTATCATCATATATGTTACTATTCTTTTAAAATGTGCCTATCCACTCTTTAGTTATGGATAAAACAAAAAAACATTTACTGCAGTTACTTCCACGCATCCCAGATCACAACAATTCATTACCTCTTCCTCAATGGCAAACAATTTGACAATGTTCTTATGATTTAGTTTCTTCAATACTTCAAACTCTCGCATCTGAACATCCACAGGACGAAGGAAACTTATACTGTTAAATACTTTGACAGCATATAAATCCCCAGTTTTCTGTTGAAAAAAACCAAACTACTAATCAAACAGATGCAAAAGATTGTAAATGTACACATAGACATTATCCAAGCATTTTGAGATGTTCTATTGTACATGTGAGTATAACCAGATTAGAAATATTCAAAATACTACTTTGTGCTAAGATGGAAATAAAAATTCTGCTAAAAAAATTAAATTGCATTAGTTTAATATAGGCCAGAAGCAAACAGACTAGCAGAATGGAAAACTTAATAGGTCACAAAACCTAAGTGTTTTTTTAAAAAAGAATAGTTAGTATAAGAAAGGCTACACATTTAAGAATTACTCATAAACTTAGTTGAAAAATATTTTTTCAGCAAGAGTTATTTGCATTAATCAATGAGAGGCACACACATACTTGGCTTGCTTACGTTAAAAGACAATTTCCAGTAGGTGAATGTTGCTCTCTCTTTCTTTACTGTACTGTTTATACTAATAAACCAGTATTGTGCTTTTTCAAACGTGCCACTCATATAAAATCCTGAAGCAGTTCAAACCCACATAATAAGTGTCAGGAGCACAATCATGAGCTTAATCGGACTCAGTTCTCCAGTGGGACTAAGCCCCAACGTGCTCAGATGACAACACAACCAGATGGAAGTGCAACTCCTGTGCCTCTCAGGGCAAAGCAGCTTCTTGTGCCCACTCCAGGGATAAGCTTGCACTAGCAGTTTGTGCAACTGATTATTTCTGAGGACATGGCATTCCTGTGCTTAGACAAGGTGTGCTTTGCAGCACAATCACATGCATTACTAGTGCCCAGGTAAAAGCTCAGGTAAAAGCTTTCTCCTGTTGGCAATGAGCTGCAGGTCACAGGCTCAGACTAGTGATGGAGATGACAGGTGAGACCATGGTGGTAGAGGGGAATCATTCTGTGTTGAAATTCACTTACCCAGAAAAGCACATTAAATGCTAAATTATTGCTTAATGTTGTTTCACACTTAAATGTGGAACACAGAAACACTGTATCTTATAAATCACTTTGTACTGATTTCACACAGACTATCATTACTGTAAGGGAACTTTCACAACTACACTTCGCTTTGTGAGACATACTGTGAAATTCACAGACACAGAATGACCACACATGTAAGGTCATCTTAGCCCCTCACTCAGGTTGCAACATACACATCAGTGTATCATTTACATGGTATGTAAAATAACCTAATTTTATATATATATATATATTAAAATATAAAGAACAAAAGGAAATACTATTTTGCACTGATTACTTAAGGCATGTCACCAAGAAGACATTTAAAAAGCATTGACTTACAGACAACAACTAACAACAGCTTCATCCACTACAGTGGAATATTTCACGAACAACAACCATAAAAATCACCAAAACAGGTTTTAAAAGAACAGATAAAAACCCAAGTAAAGATACTTTAATAAAGATATAAATAATAGGATCATGTAACAGAAACTGGTAGGTCACTTGTTTCTATTCAAATTCTTGAATTCTTACTTTTTTCCATAAAATTGAAGAAAAAGGAATAAAGAATTACTAACAGTTAATATTTTATAAGGAAAAATAATACAGCATTAAGAACAAAGCTTTAGAAATCTATCAACAGAACTCTAATTCAATGCACAAATATTAAAAATTAAAAACTAAGCATGAATAATTACACAGATACATTTGCTTTAGGCCTAAATCTTGAACTTTTTTTGTTGATGTCATGAAGCTACTTGCATGTGAAAATTCTTCACAAACCTTCTGTCGTCCCCGGAAAACATTTGCAGTCGCTCCCTGTCCTAGAATGTCCGACAACAGCCAGAGGTAATTTGAAGTGCTCTGCATCTTTGCTCTTTGATCAGACAGATTTCTTTTTCACCTTAAAAACAGAAGGTTCCATACAATGAATTATAATTTAGTAAAATACATGAAAGGGACTTATTTAAATTAGAAGGAAATAAAAATGCCCAAACCTCAACTCCAAAGACATGGAGAATTAAGAGCAACCAAGTAGAGGAATAAGAGGTGAAACATGGAAACAAAAATAAGCCAAACAATCAAAACTAATGCCACTGACACAACACTGCTCTGCATTTAAGGCCTGTATTCCCCAAACTTTGTTTGAAAAATCAACTGGAAAGTGAAAATCTTAATATCTTTTTACTGTTGTACATGGTGTTGAAATGATCAAGCAACAAAATATACAGAAAAGAGTCAAAAACGTGCACAAGGTCTTCTGAATGTAAACAAGACCTGCAATTGAATTCCATTATTCTGTACATATGCCAAAGCACAAACATTAGAGATGATGGCAGATATGTATACAGACATTTTACATCACCTTTGGCTCTGGAAGTTGCATTTCAGCAGAACCATAAAGGACTGGACTAACAAAACACAAAAACCCGCTTTTACGTGAGCTCGAAAAAAGTCATAATCGATGCAAGCATTTTCATCCACTTGCTAGAACCAGCAACTACTACAGAAAGAAATTAAGGGACATTTCTCTAATTTCTAAAATTTCATATTGGGTATGTCACATCTACAGAGACAGCCTGGCTTCCACACCCTTCCTGAAATATGAATGGTCCCATACTTGGGTCTTCACAGATTCAAAAGAAAGAAGAAAAAATGTTTGATTAAATTAAAATTATTAACATAAAATAAAACATTATAACTGCCAGATTTTCCTGTTTGCCAAAACGGCAGGAGCTGCAGGTGAATACCCTTAACTTTTTGGTTGAATTAACACATTGATTTTGCCATTAAACCCAGCAAAAGGTTCTAAAATCAAAGATGGATCTTCCCAAACCTAAAGAATCTCAAGAGCAAAATGCAAAAGGACCAGGGAAGCTACAGTAGAGGTCTTTGCTTAGTTTGGCAGGGGATGTTAGTTGCACGTGGTGCTTGACAGGAAACTGCTGACTGATAATCAAAGAAAGAAGCCTTTCTTGTAACTATTGAAGAAGAGGTGTGACAAAATTTCCTGTTTGTTACCTGAAGGTGACTGAAAGCCGCACAGCAGACACCACTCTTCCACCCTGCCCCGGCAGCCAGTTGCTCCTGATCCTACTGTGCTACACTGCAGACACACGTTCTCACCACTCTGAGCACTTCTCTAGCTGTAGTGACTGCAGATTGCACACTTTCCTTTAGCTCTTAGCTCATGTGAGACATGAAGCTTCTTGCAAAGCTGTCCCAAAACATCCAAGCAATGACATGTAGCATACAGAATGCAGAGACACAATGCAAAGACCTGGCATTGCTCTACAGTTGAGTTAATTTGCAATGCCATTTGCAAAATCTAGATAAAGTTCTTAATGTTTCTGGAAGGGACAAAAGGTTTTATGTCAAATCTAGACAACAAAAAAAACCCCTGACCCTTACAATTCTTGGTAACTCTGACAAGACAATTTGCAATCGTAGAATGACTTCTACCATCGGGCAGTTACAGACACAGAAGGTACAGAAGAGAGGATGCAAAGAAATAATGCACAGCCTGTTCTCTAAACCATCTGTAAAATCTTCAAGTTAAAACATTCCTCTCATAATTAAACCCCTGCTTGTAACAGGCCAGCTGGCACATTACCAGTAAGCATGTATTTTATGATTTACTTCTAAACAACATTCATTGGACTCATACCAAGACACAGAAACATAAGGAACCCTTTCTAATTAGACAGAAACTGCACAGAAATTCTTCATCGAAGTCTATTCAAATAAAAACAAAAATTAGCAGCCCATTAAGAGACTGAATTATTACACTTCCCAAGATAATAAAGATGAGGTAGCTTGTGTATAAATCAGCTCTTTTTCTTTACCTTCTTACTTTCTAATTAAATATGCACAAAGGTCAGTGGATGAAAAAATGAAAAGACATGACTGAAACAGATGATCTTCAGTATCATTCAGTGGATATTAAGAAAAACCCAGACCAGAAAGTCGTTAATCTCAATGTCTGGAGTTTTTTTCACTCTTAAAACTAAATATAGATATAAATATAGCAATATTGATCCCATATTAAGTCGCAAAACAAAGTCAGTATTGCACTATTACCCATTTTTTGGTTAAAAGAGTATACTCTTTTGGGAGGTCTTCACTTTTAAGATATAAAGTCTCATTCAGCTTTAACCTTCAAATTATAATAATTAGATCAAATAACATGTTAGGCCTCCTTTAATACTTTGTGTTCTTTGACAAAGTCATAACTGATCTCTGCAAAATACTCAGCATCTCAAGTTTCATTTTAATTTCTTCCACTATATTCCTAAATCAAGTTACTAAGGGTTTCCTACTAAAACAAAAAACAAAAACAAACCCCAAACCAAGCCAAAAACAAACAAACAAAAATCTCTAACTGTATGATGGATCCTGTCACTAGACTTAATACTGAACTTTATACTTCTTCACATCTCACCTATGGTCATTAAGACTGTTATTAGATGAGTCAAAAGCTCTTCAGATACATCTAAGGAAATCTCTCCAGCTAGCAGTTTGATTTATTGTCCCCCATGACTCATTAGCATTTCAGGGGCTTGAGGGCTGCTTTTAAGGTGTCTTTTATTGAAGATTTTTCTGCTTCTGGTCATGCTATTACTCTTTTAATTTATCAGCAGAGGGGATTGTAATAAAAAAGACTGCATTGCTAATGCAATTTATTAAAAACTCCCAATGTTTTGAAGCAGGAGTACTGACTACTTCTAATTAATAGGAAGGAATTTTCTGCTACCTCAGGCACGTGGGATAAGCACACAAAGCAGGTATGGCTCCCCTATTGACAGCTGCAATACACAACTTCACTAGGCAAGCAGGACAGATGATGAAGTTAAAGTGATGGCTCTTTCTGTTTTACAGGCGAGATCCTATATGCCACCGAAGCCAACAGGCAAGCTGCTGAGGTTCCAAATAAATGTTATTTACAGTCTGGTAATTCTTAACATTTTATACTTCCCTGTATGCCCTCTCTCAAGCCCTAGAAAATAAGCTTTTCCCCCTAAAGCTCCTGTTTCCTATCCCTGCTTTCTTCAGCTATGACCTCCTTACGGGAGTTTCCAGTCCAACAGCTGGCATCTCAATCATGGAAATACCCTGCCCTTGGCCACGCAAGGTGCTACTCGAACCGGAACATTGCTCCAAAGGCACACAAAACAAACGGCAAGCCCGGCTCCAGTGCTGCTCGAAACCCCTCATGGCATGTCCAGTCCGCAGTGGAGGGCTCGGCCTGTCTGGGACTGCAGCTCCTGGAAACCAGCGGAGCCCCGTCCCTCTCTCGGAGGGGAGCGGGGAGGGACAGCACCAGGGCTCATCCCCACAGCAGGACGAGATCCCCGAGACGAAACTTTAACAACTCCTACAGCCGCTTCCTGAGGCGCATTCAGGGGGACAGCAGTCACCGAGAGCGGGGCAAGGGCCGGGCCCGGGCACGCCGCAGAGGCACGGCCCGGCCGCGCCCGGTCCCTCGCAGCCTGCACGGCCGGGCCCGCCGCTACCGCGGGCGCGCCGCCGCGACCCGGCACTTCCCGGGAAGGCCCCGCCGCCCGGGAAACCGAAACCACCGCGCCCGGCGGCAGCCGCCTCCCCTCGGCACCAGCGCCGGCGAGGACACGCGGCCGGCGCAGCCGCCTCGGCTCGCCCCTCCGCGGCCGCCCCGAACCCGCCCTGCCCTGCCCGGCACTCCACGCACCAGCCCCGCCGCTCCCGCCGGCCTGCCCAGCGCCCCGGCCGCTTCCGGCTTCCTGCGGCGGCGGGAGGCGGAGCGGGCCCGGCCCCGCCCGGGCTGCGCGCCCCGCGCCCTCCCGCCCCGCGGGGCCTGGGCGGGGCCGCGCTCTGGGCCGGGCGGCGCCGCTTCCCCGGCGGCGGCGGTGTCTGGGGCAGTGGGAGTGCTGGATAAACGCGGTCACTGCTCCCAACGGGCTCGGAGCGGTTCCGAGGAGGGGTCTGTGTTTTTTATTTTTTTTTTGCTGCGTAATTGGTCCGGAGGTTTCGCCTCCTCGGCTGCTCAGACAGAGCTGCTGCCCCCGCGACCGCTGAGCAGAGCTGTGGGACCCCCGCCTCCCCAGGCTCAAGGGATACCCAGGAGAAATCCTTTCCTGCCCCGTGTAATTTCTCTGTTTCAACTTGTAAAAACCTAACGAAATCGTGGCACTTTTCACATCCCTCTCCCGCTCAGTTGTTACTGATACGTTTTAAACCAAAGTTCCCGGCTGATACATCCCTTGCTATGTGTTTTTTGTCTGTCGGGTAATGTTGCTTTTCCAGTAAATGATCTGCATAATGAAAAATACTGATAGCTTTATAGTTTATGCATAATGTAATGTGATCATGATTATAGTGGAAAAATAGTGAAAATATTTTTTTTTTCCTTGCACGACGATCCCTCTTTTAATGCTCTATATTTCCTGTTTGGAGTTGCCATGTTCCCAAATCTTGGAAGCCTGTTCTCTTGAGGAACTGACAGCAGCCTCTCGCTCACAGGCTTTCTTTGTTGTTACTATCCTACCTTTCATATGTTTTATCACAAGTTCAGACTTTCTCTGCTTCACTTATTACAGGTCACTAACGTTTTTCCAAAGTTCTCCGCAGTGAAACTGAGAAATTGATTTTGATGCATTCATGGTCTTAATATAAATGTTTAATTCAGGTTTCCCATTTGTTGGCATGTGAACTTTGCTTTATAATGCTATATTGTAGAGGGAATAGTTCTCTACTACCTTTGCGTTCTGTCCTTGCATCTTTCAAAATATGGCAGTAGTCCTCAGAAGTTACATGGTTTATTTCTGTTACCCTTTCCTCTGTACCCAGGTTTTTTTTTTGGTTTTTTTTTTTTTTTTTTTGTCAGGTGGATACCTATGAGCCAGCTTTGTCTCCTTCAGAAACGTTCATCAGATTGTTAATATGGATTTTTATGAAGGCCCCCACAAAATCAGGAATATGCCTGTGAACTTTTCTTTGGGAATATGCATTTGCTTCCACTTTTGAATGAAACAAAATTTGGTTAAGTATGCTTTATAGAACTGGATCTCTTAAATCATAGTCTCATTCAGGATGGGTGAGGTCTTTGGTCCAGTCACCTGCTCAAAGCAGTGTCAGTGCTGGCTTCAGACCAGGTTCTCCAGGACTTGGTTTACTTAAGGACTAGAGTACCAGAGATGCAGCGTTCCCTGTTCTTGAAGCAACGAAAAAGATTCATAGGGTTCATTTTTTTGGGTATGTCTGCAACATAATCAGTGATCCTTATTGCATGGAAGATCTCTAACTTTTAGATGAATCAGAGGAAAAGATTATGCCCAGTTTAAGGATAGAAAAAAACCAGACACAGAAAAGGAAAGTGCCATTGCAGTTTCATTCTAGAATTTTATTTCACTTGCTTCCATTTCTTTTTAACATATAACTAAAGCTCTTAGTATTCTTCACCTCTCTTGTATTTGGATTCTCATTCATGTTCACGTGTATACTGTTCTAACTCGACATCCTAACAATATGGCTGTGGCAATTGCAGCTAAAGCTGGCATGTTGCAGACTTCACACTTGTAGCTGTGAATGCTAGAACTCAAAAAAGAAAAAAATGCTAGGGAAACAAACAAAAGTCAAGCTGAACATAGTCAATCAGAGCTGAAGGCACTGAAACAGGGAAAATATAGTATGTTATTCTAATTTTTTCTTGGGACCCTCTGGGTAACCCAGCAAAAATGTGGTAAAAACAGGGGAGAGTGGAAATCACACTAGATGTTTGCCAAGAAAGAATGAACATCCAATTGAATTATGTAACTTTTAAAAATTTCAAATGAGAAATTGCATTTTACCAACCTTATCAAAAGGAAAACCACTAACTTTACCAGTAAGTGGATGAGAACAGTAAGACTTAAAATTCATAAGCAAGTTCATAGTTGTTTTTTCTGTATCACAAATTCTATAAACAAAATCAAAGCTTTTGAGCTATTTACTCTTGTAATCTATTTGCTTTCTATATTTGATTTAAGTACTTAAGAGACATCACAGCTGAAGCAGAATAAGCAAAGCTGTTCAGCATCTAACTTCACCTCCACTGGAACTGCCTATCATAGTTCCACGTTATTTAAGCCATTTTCTTCTGTAGTTTTGCAGAGGGAAGAGATGTAATTCCATGACGTAGGCAGCTTTTTCCAGCTTGCCACCAGAGAATACATTTTAAAGTTGTTTACAACATGTACAGATTAATGTTCCCAAGCAAACCTCACACTAATTATATTCTTCCTCTGGTCGCATAGATACAAAGCCATCTAGGAGAATGCAGTGGAATAGTCGCCTGTATTGACAGTAAAAAAGCCATTCTTCGATATAAAAACCTTTTTCTCTAGAGCCTGGTATCTCCTGCTTTTCTGAAATGCCTGGGATATTGAACAACCATCACGTGCAGGAAGAACAGAGAAACAAAGTGAGTGGTAAAAGCCTTCATTCTGGAGCAACAAATGCAAAACCTATCTACCAAGCACTCTCCACAAGCACCAGGACAAGAGGAAATGGCCTCAAGTTGCTCCAGCAGAGAGAATGGGTATTAGGAAAAATGATTCTGTGATTATCATAGTCTATGTCTATATATTGTGTGTAATTCACCTCCCCCACAGGTACCCACATCATAGTAGGTCAGAAACACTGTGCACAACACCCTAAGACAAATTACAAATACAAATGCCCCCAAACTTGCTCCCCCATTATCAGCTTGCATGAAACTCTTTGTACTTCACACCAGGAAAAATATTTGAAGGCCTGAAAGCTTACCAGTCTTTAGCCATTACACTAGCTTGTAAATAAAAGGTACCATCTCTCTAGAAAAGGTGCCTCATCTTTAATTATGACTTGCAGTCGTGTTTCCCATTTAAACACTCTTTACAAGAGGAAATTCACCTTAGACACTAGAGGAGTTACCACCATGATGGTGATTTTTAACATCTTCAGTCTAAATATAGGGGCATTTTGCCTACAACAATGTTAAGTCATACAGGAAAACTGCACGTGGGGATGTGTGCTGCAGCCTTTAAATGAGATTGTTAATGTTTGTCTGGAAAAGGATAAATTGTGATTATCAACCTAATCTCTCCATGGAGTGCTCTCATTTATCTATTACCTTATTCCCCTTCTACTCCACAAGAAATATCAGAGTCATAGAATATGCTGAGTTGGAAGGGACCTACCAAGGATCGTTGAATTGCAGCTTCTGGCTCTGCTAAGACCATCCCCGAGAGTCACACCATGTGCTTGAGTAGTTTTCATATTATGTTCAAAGTATCTAAACACTGCATGAAAAATCTAGTTCACACTCTTGATTAAGAGATGCATCACTAGATTTCTCTTTGGGGATAGGTAGTGAACTTCTAGGTCAAGATGTTAAAAAAAACCATGAACAGCAGGAAGCCACTTCAAAGTAAGGATGTAGAAACTCAGCAATTGCCTTCCTAAATCTTGATTCTTTGCAAAGAATGTTACTAGGTGCTGCATACCCACCATAAACCCAACTAAGATAGAGCACCTACAGACTGCACCACTGAAGGAAATTACAAAAAGAAATAACCTGCTTGTAGTCAGAATCAGTAATTACATGTTAGGCTAAAGATACAGAAACTACCCCACAGGTGCTGCTTTACAGCTCACTTTGCATAAGCCCCAACAGGACAGTATGCTGATTGAATAGAATCAAAGCATACAAAAGTAAATAATCCTTTTTTAATTCTTCAGGCTGAACCAACTTATACTTTCTGAAGGCCCAGACTACTCCTCCTACAGGATACTCATTCAGTGATGGATGGCAGGGCAGGGTACAAGTTTATAATAGAGGCACACCCACATAATGGGTGCCACATGCAGCTCACTCCTACACTGGGAGTGCTCTGCTTTATATCCATTCTCACCTGCCACCACCACAGCAGGCAACACACTGTGAGGGGGAAGTGTTTCTGCTGCTTCAGCTTCCTGGATAGCTGATTATGGGCACAGATAAGCTCCAGATTTGGCACAAAGGGAGGTGGAAGAGGGGTGAAGGATGGAGTTGAGGAAGGAAGAGAGTCTCTTTTGGCAGAAGCCAGTTTAAAGATTTTCCTCGTGGGGCTCTAATTTGGTAACAGCTAAATCTCCTTCACAGTACTGCCCTTACATGAGAAGGCAAAACCCTAATTCATATATAAAACCTAATAGTGACTCAAACCCAAAAAGCTCTGCTAAAGATGGAAGCTTTATTGCTCATTTCATAATCTGCCTAGTGAAAGCTCTCCCCTCAGTGTGATAAAGCTTCCAAAAGTGCCGGAGAAGGAGGCCAAGACAGACAGAAAACTGACAGCAAATGCTCAGCCACAGCTGCGGTGTCAGGGGTGCAGCCTTCATGCTGGGAAGGTGCAGAAGAATGGCAACACCTGGAAAGCAGCAAGTCAGAGAGGGCAGGCTTCTAGTGCTATGGGAGAAAATGAAATGGAGCACTGGTATGGCAGCAAAAGGAGGGGAACACTACTGTGAAACTAGGAAATATGAAAAGCACCACGAGCACTCATCTGTGATACAACAAATCAAATAATAAGAAACTTTTCATTAAACACATATAAATAAGGAACAAAAGCTTACAAAAGTGATACTGTCCTATTGAAGGTAGTAAAGGTACTTTCTTCCCTCAGTGAAAAATGAAAATAGCAGTATACTCGAAACATCATCACACACTGATCCTGGATGCTGCTTCTGACCCACCTTCCCATTTATTTTTCAATAAAGTGAATGAAAAGTACACAGCACCACAGAGTCTACAAGAAATGCTCATCTGATTACACTAGAGGTAAGTCAGCTTTTTGCTATGGACATTAGTTCATGAGGAAAGTATTATAAATCCCATGCAAGGCAAGACTCGAACTTTCCCCTACAACTATAAAAAGCCTGTCATGTTACAAAACAAAACAAAACAAAAAGTTAATAGCATTCTAAAAAACACTATATAGCCCATTGATGCTCCTGAAATATTGCAGTGAATGCAATTCTTTCTGCCAGCATCTTCCAACATACAAGGGAGCAATATAATTTATTATCTAAGCACCAGAAAAATTTCTTGGTTCTACTCAGAACAGCCAGAAGATTCAAGAATGCTGTAGCTTCTAAAGACTCAGCTAAAATGATTCAGAGAGACTTAGATGTTTCACTGGATCAAATTTTATTGTTTTTATAAAAAAAAGATAGAACCAGATGCTACTTTTAAGTGAAATTATTTATTACACCAATCTGTTTATAGGAGGTATATATATATTTTATCATTAAGACAACTGCAATAAAATGACTATCTACAAGAAGGACTTTGATTGTTTTATTTTCATGTCACCATACATGAACAAATGAATTTTATGTCTTATTAAAACATTTTACTCCGTATCAAAAATGTACACATTTTAATAACCATTGCTATGGTCTGAAGGTATTTTTACATTTAATTCATTTAATTTAAAAAATAAGTGTAATTTCCTTGCTGTATGTGTTACAGTGTAAGCTTAAATCATTCTATACATAATAAAAGTTTGTGTATACAGATAATTTTTCATGTTGTCACATACCTTCATGTCTGAGACACAGATGGGGAATTTGCATTTCTTTTTTGCCAAAGGTTAAAGTACATACTGATGTGAGCACAAAGCAACATTTCTTAAAAACAAAACCAGTTTGAATGGCACAAGAGTTAGCATTTTTATAAATTAAAAACCAGAGTTCTGCATTATGGAAACAGGTGCGTAAGATTCCAGTACTTTCCTTAGGGCTTGGCTCGCTGGAAAAAAACCTGTGAAAAATTATTTTTTAAAAATTAAAACAAAGTAAATGCAAGATATGGAATGCTTGAGGTGTAAGAGAATACATTTGACAGAGCTCATTTCTGTGGTTAACATACTGGTCAACTCATTAAGTTTAAGGGTGTGACTTGTGCTATTTGTTTACATCACTCCCTCAAAAATGATGCATTCTGACACTCTGAAATTATAGCATCACTTTTTTTAGCTATTAAACAAAAGCCACAATATCAAACTACTGGGATGCAAGGTGCTAAGAATGAGTGACAATTTTATAGATGTAGGTTTGTTGTTGTTTGCTCTATCTTTCCAATTAACTGCTTTACTACTTAGAGATCCCTAAATAGCTTAGAAACTACTAAATAATTCAATATTTTGATTTTACTTCAAGTCACTATTATGACTGAATGGTATGGCAAAGTTCAAATGGAACTAAAAGCTACTGAAAGAAAAAAATCTTTATACCTTTAAGTAATTTTTAAAAACTTTAGCATCAGGCTGCTGAAGTGCTTGACAGAATTCCTATAAGAGAGAACAAAGAAATAACTAAGAAGTAACTAAATGAAGCAACAAAACAAGCTGAGATACATTAATATGTAAAGCTATTGGTATTACTTTGTATTTTCCCTAATGTACAACTGAAGAAAAGCATGTTATGGATAAAGCCTTGTAAAAGGCTATGATAGTCCCAATGCATTCTAGGGCAAAAAACTACTTGTTTGGTTGGGGGTTTTCTTCAGGATATCTGATTCACTTTTAGCTGAGGAGACAGAAACAGGAATAACTACAAGGATATCTTCAAAGTAAAATTTGAATTAAAGTAGGAAGATTGTTTTCTTGACTTTTTTTTTTTTTTTTTAAAGGTACCCTTGGAGTATCTTTACTCCTTGTGATAAATTAATCCTATTCTCATATGAAATAACTGAGTAAATTTTACTGTGGATGAAAGGATGTTAACTTTGTAAATGTCCATTTCTCCCCATTTAACATTTATGACTGTTTAAGAGTTTTCCAAATATTCTTTTAGGAACTCCTACCTGGATGATCTCAGGAGCTACTTGCAAAGAAGGCAAATACTCTTGCTGAAGATACTGAATGCACTCAGGACCCTATAGAAAAGCAGTACACATTTTCTTACATGTGGAAAAATCACAGCCCCATACTGTATGTATGGTGGTCTACAACACCATTTTACAGAAAAGGAATGTTTTTCAAATGTTTCAGTTATTCTCAGCTGTTAACACATAAAAAGATTTCTCAATCTTAGCATTAAAGGTTCAATTTACATAGAAGAGAAATGCAAATGTGCACTAAAAATTGCACTGAAGTATGAATTACAATAGAGTCAAACAGTTTGTTATATGTCAGCTGTAAGAAATAGTTAATTATGGAGGCAGCTCTAATTTCACTATCTGACATTTGGAAGAAATAAAATAATTGGGTATTAGCATCTTCCTACTGCTTTACCATACTACTCCCATTGCAAAATTCAGTAGCAAGATGAACACAGTATTTCTTCTCTTTATGTAATCTCAAGCAAACTAAGCAATAATAAAATGGAATGTCCAAACCTTTAAGCAAAACAAACATTTTAATTAACACGTCAGTGTTTGTTTTCTTTACCCATATTTATCAGGTAACTTTCAGCACAGGAGGGATTACTGCACAAGCTGGCAGAATACAAACATAACCCAACAGATCTACCAAGGGAAAGTGAATCAACTTTACTAATTCACGTAAATTACCCTGGAACTAGAACAGCAACAAAGTCAGCAGATTTTTCTCCTTAATGAGAAATTTAATTTTGAATTAATTTATCAAGAGGTAGAACTACTGGATCCTGTATCCATGCAAAGCATTATGATAAACTAGTTATTTTATATAACAGTACAGTAGAAATTCATCCTAGTAAGTACCTAACTTTTAGAAATTGCTAAAACCACTAGAAATAACCCTGTGACAGTTACTCCCTGCGAAGTATGAAGCTTACCCTTTTGAGATGAATTGTTTTTAATGTCACTGCACATTCTGATAAAGCCTGAAATGTAATACAGAGCATTAGGCTGTTGCATTGGTCTACCGGTTCACTATTCAAAGCTAAAGAGCCTAACAAGGCCCAAAACAAGGGCTAGTTCATGCCATTATCCCTTAATTTTCCCCTCACACAATGCCAAGTCTTGACCTTCTAGGTTTTGTTCCACTCTAATCAGAAAAACTTCTGCACAGCTGAATCAAAAATAAACTAGAGAACAGCCCAACTCTGTGTGTTCACTTTCACTGAACATTAGTTAATAAGTAATGCAGGTCAATGTTAAATACTTAGATCTCCAATTGATTTTGAGCCTAGGTTAACTACAGGATACACTACCACAATATTCAATAATTAATCATACAGATACCTAAATGTAAAAAAAAAAAATCCCACAAAACCTATAGGATTTTATTTCTGAGATGACAATCTTAAATACCCCATAGCTATTTTAAGTTTGTTAACTGGAATCTGCCCCACAGGAATGAATGCAAAAAAACCATCCATAATACACACCAGTACTGTCTGAGCATCTGCTAAGTCAAATGTTTGCTTCAAAGGTGCTAAGAAACATGCAGGAACAATGTGCTTGTAGACAAAGTCTGCAAAACCTACTGGTCCATCTTTACCTCCTAAAAAGAAAAATAATATTTCAAGTTCTATTATTGCTTAATGGGTAGTAGCAGATGGAAAGGAATTCTGGAAAGACATTCTTACCCCAGAGCTCCACCAATTTAGAAAGAATAATAAAACAAGTCTTCTGTGCAATAGGATCTGGGTAATCCACTGCTCCTTGAATGACAGTGAACAACACACGTTCCACATTCTCTGCACCTTAAACACATTGAAATGAACTTGTCACTTCAAATTGCAGCCTAAAATGTTTTGGTACTCATACACTATTTTATATAAATACTGACCTGGAAGACATGCTTCAACTTCAAAATAGCTCTTTTTGCACAAATCTCAAATATTTTTGGGAAGTTTCCCCTACGATGCAAGACAACTCTTATTTAGGTTATAATTTTTTTAAGTTTGGAGATTTAAATTGCCCTTCTGGCCTTTAACACACAAAGTGAGGGCAGTACTTTGATCTGTTTACAAATTTTGTGCTCTTACCTAAACTTGGAAGAATTAATTAAAAATCAGCAGCACTGAAGTAGTTAGCTTATCTTGCAACATATGACAAGATATTTTTCACACATTTAAAATTTCTGTGCTGCATCTATGCTTATTTGTTTCATTAGTTTAAAAATTTCTTGGCCCATCGCAATAACCAAGTGCCTCTTTCAAGAGAGCTCTCAGTACTTAAAACTACTTTTTCCTTTCCAGCAGTATTACCACCATTTTAGAATGGGGGAAAGGAATTCTGAGCTTCACTTATCAGGCAAGTCACTTTAAACTTTCTCACCATTTTGATGGAATTCAAAGAGAAAGAATCATTTAAAATATCAAGCAACTAGAAGTCTGACTTCAAAGTCCCACAATGAAAAAGAACTGATTTGCACCTGGCCAGTAAATGTGAGGAAATCTCATAACTACACATATACTAAGTCACATGACACCTTCTACCATAGATAATAAGATCAGGCAACAGTAATAAAAGTTTACAGGATTTACTGATATGCCCTTCCAAAACGAGACACAATGAACAGTGGCAGCTCTGAGTGGTCTTGCCCAGCAGTCCGAACACTGATACACATTGGTATATATAAGATGATCTCCAATTCACCAGACAAATACAATGATACATGAAGACTGATACACTGTTCTTGCACTAACAGGCACAGTGATCACATTAAGCTGAAAAGATCATTAGGAAGAATACGCCTATTATAGCTGGATTTCACAATCCCAAATTCTTCTGCAGCAGCTAATTTGAACCAGGCAAGCTGAAGACAGTATTTCCATTAATCCATCCTACTGTAAGATACTTAACAGTACTTGCCAAGATAGGCTGGTAATTTACTTAGATGAAACATAGGTGAGAATAACCATAGTACTATCCTCCAAGCAACTGAATTCCTTACCTTGATTAGCTATGACTTCACTCATTCCACTGCCAGTTACTGTCTGCAGAAAAGCAAAGTAACTCCTCCGTAACATTTGTTTTTCTAAAGCAGCAGACTGGTCATTTTCTTCTGCTGGAAGGAGCAACACCTCAAAAATAGCATGAAGCAGTGGCATGAACATCTGTTGCAGAAAAGGTGAAACCTGTGTCTGAAGATCACAAGAGGGTGTCAGCTCAAAAAGAGAAATTGAACATTTAGAAGATAAAAACTGAAGGCTCGTTAGAATTCTCAGCTTGGATTCACTTTTAACGTTAGTAATTTCATGTAATTACTTTTAACACAGCAAGTTGCATCAAGGTCACCATGAACATTGCTGCACCTTGACTTACACACCACCTATTTTAAGTCTTTTTGCACAAAAATAACTAGTCCTGTCTAGTCTCATTTTGAGTAGGAAAAGGATTTTTCATCCTTCTGTTCAGACAATTTCAAATTTCCCAAAAAACCACCTCTAAGACATTAAAACGGGCAGACCAGCTTTTATAGAACTTTTCTTTAAGGATTACTAAAGGTTTTTTTACAGAATAAACTTGTCACTTACAACACTTTTTGTGAGAAATATATTTAAAGGCACTAAATTAACTATGAATTGAAAAACTGAAGGTGTGTGCTATTCAGTCACGTTAGAATTCCACAGAGAGGCAACTCATGTCAATTTCCTAATGCTTAAGCAAGATTTTATCTTTTATCGTCTCTTTACTATGCCTTTTAAGTATTCAAGGTGAGACTAGAGAAGATAGGATCTTTATTATACCATGTTATAATAAGAATAGTACTAGTATCATAATAGCAATAGTATCATAGAAACTTAAACATTACACCTGAACGTGGTATTTGTCCCATCTTGCTCAGGTGACTTTTTTCTTTTACCTTTCTCATCTTTCACAGACTATTTTCAATTATCTATGTTATCCCCAATATGAATCTATATGTCTCCTTACAGATATATTTGATATTTCTGTATGACTATCTTCTGGAAATCTCATTATAAAAGATGAGAATTGACTTCAAAGCTTGTGTATTTGTAAGCTAGCTTAAAACTTCAGTGGAGGGCATGAAGCTGTGTCAATAAAACAAATCTGTACTGCAAGTAGTATATTAAAATATCAAATCCAAAAAATTAAACACAATAGAAACATTTAAGACTAATCAAAGAAAAAAAAAATCAGTTATTTAATCACTGTGAGTCCAGCAATGTATGACTGTGATCAAAGAATGTTTCCCAATAGCAGCCTCCAAAATACACTTAGTAATTTTTAGGGAGGGTTCTAACACAACTGTTTTTCTGGAACTAGAAAAGGAGATCCCTAATAAACTTTGATCCTCAAAAGCTTATGCAATATCATACCTTAAACTTAGCTGTTATTTGGTTTATAAGAGGAATGAATTCTTGAAGATCTTTTGCTTCACAATCTTTAAGCATGTGTTCAGAGGCAGAAGGAATGAATGGAAGAACTTCTTCCTCTAGGCAAATAATCATGCGGTGAAGGAAAGTGCGGACACCACTTCTCAGAACTTCCTTTTGTAATGGACAGCTGAGAGCTGGCAGAAATGTTTGTAAGCAGTCCAGATAAACCTCTGAGCATCCACACTGTTTTACAGTTTGCTTATTGCTGAAAGCCTTGCTGGTTCGGCTGTAAAAGCATACATCAAGTTTTACATAAGCTCACGTTTCAGCACAATGAAGAAACTGTAACACTGAGAACAAAGGCTTTCCAACCCAGGCACTAAACTACAATACTCCATTTCATGAAATGGGGAGCCAGACAGTAGAAGTAATGAACAAAATATTTTCATATGAAGTAGTATGACTTTGGCAGTTTTGAGAATGAAATTCTAACAATTTACCAACAACATATGATTAGATTAGCTCCACACAATTATGAGCAAAGAAATAGATGCTGATTCATTATGAAGTTGCTCAATATTCTCTGTATGTACATTCAAAGCAGACTCTTCTATGGGGACTTATTTTCTCAGCTATCACAAGAAATTTTATAACCACTCATGATTTTCTAGGTCAATATAGTAGAAAGCTCATTCCTCCCAGTAAGTCCTTTGTGTTTCCCTTTTACTCAAACCAGAAACATACAGTGTCACTGTGTTGTACCTACCTAGCAAACCCAACAGCATGATTGAGGCAGTCAGCCAGTGCCATCTGTCTGTCCTCGTCTTGTGCCATCATCAGTTTTTCTAACAATACTTTGAACTTCTCCATCAGTGGAGTCAACAAATTCCTCATTAGAACCTGTTTTCTTTCTGCAGAGTATTCGCTGTTAACTATTAACACTCCAGCTGTTTCATAAATGAAAAGTTGATCATCACTGCTTAACAGTGCCTGGTAGCCATTTTCCTAAAATGGAAGATAACAGGCATAATACACTAAGTGTCCTCTATCAAGGCTGTCTTCTCAAAATTTATAGTGTTCCATATACACACCCAGCTCTACTCTATACTCCCAGAAACCCACAAAAGCAAGATCATTACAATTAGTTACAAAAATAAGGTGTACAAGTGATTTCTCACCAAAAAAGCAAGATAATTATTTCTGCTTAAAGTCTGCATGCTAAGCTTACAATTCAGCAAGTACTCAGGCATACTGGTAAGTGCAAACCTCACTCATTACAGAAACCTAAGGCAAATACTCACAGGAGGAGACAGTTCCATCAGGTCTTGTATTCTGTTTAGAACATCTTCAATAAAGGGATTCATTTGCTTACTGAAGCAAAACACAAGTACATAACACTACTTAGAAGTAGATTCATTTTTACAGGTTTCAGGATATTTTAAGATGGGACATTAGATGCTAAACTACCTTCTGCACATAGGAATTCCTTTTAAATACCAAAGCACTGCTGCAGAAAAATCTGGCTAATGGGTATGATGCTAGTGGTAGGCCAAATAAATGCACAGCATTGTGAGAAATAATTTATTTTCCTAGTTTTTAAAAAATATGCATAATTTCAGTGAAGCATTTTGAACAGCTGAAACATAAAAGCATGCTGAAATCTGAGCCATCTCTGAGCTTCTTCTGCCTCTAAATGAAACACATGCCTATGAAATAAGACCGCACTGTTTTGGTATTTTACTTCACTGCAGTCCACCTGAAGCCTAGCCTGTTCCAATGACAAACTGGGACATATAGAAGTGTTGTGTATAGTAAATTAAGTGCCATTTGGATACATTTATTTACTCACTTAAGAGACTTGACAAATCTGGAAAAGAGGTAAGCTGTTCGACTCCGTACTTTGGGACTTGTATGACGAAGACCACGGTGATCTAAAAATGCCATCTGCAATCAATAAAGCATCTCAGTCTTAGAATGCCTAAACAAGGCAGCAGGGAAATCTAATTATCCAACAAGTTAAGAAACCTAGCTTCCTTAGGGACCTTCAGAGAATAGAAAAATTTCCTAAGTCTAAAGAACTTACTTAGTCTCACTTAGCTAAAAATGTAAATGAGATAAAACTTACTAGTACAGCTGGAATGTGCTGAGGTTCAACAGCAAAGAATTTTTCATATCTAACCACTGTTTCAAAAAATTCCAGGGTCACTGATGTGTGTTGATAAGCACTAACACCAGAAGTCACCAGCTAAAATAAAAGCATTAGCAAGTTAGTATTTTAGATACTTATAAAATCTAAGTGCAACTTAAGTGACATGCTGGTAATTAAAATGAGCCATCTGAACTGAAACATTCCAGTCTTTAGTGGCACTTTTAAACAGCTCTCAAGCTATACTTACAGTTCTCATCATGTCTTGCAAAGCTGTAGCTTTAGTAACATCACCAGAGAAGTGAGCACCATGAGATACAGGAAGAGCCTCAGCCAACATATAAAGCAGCCTTATTGCCACTTCTACTTCCATAAATCGTGTAGTCTGCCAGTTCCTAGAGAAAGAATATGATGAACATGTTAGTCTTTAGTAACTTATGAAATAATCACAATTAAACCATGTTAATATTTTCTTTTGAGCCTTCTTCAGATGCACAGCATAAAAAGAACAGATTTAAACTAAGGAAAACACTGAAGGCCAAGGAAGTTATACAGGATGCTTCTAAGAGACTTCATCCTCTAAAATACCACCTCTCATCAGATCACCGCCAAACTTTCTTTTGCCAGTTTCAGCTTGGAAGCTACAGATTTCTATTGTGCTTATTTAGATACAAACCCACCTACTATGACATGAGGATGAGCCATTGAGCTTCACTTAAGAAGAGGCTCAGTTAAGGTAAAAGGTAGCCACAAACAAAACTGAATTTCTATTTGTATACACATAACTCTCCTAGCCAGGGAACAAGTAATATTTCTTTACTTGTGTGCAGTTTCCAGGATTAGATCAACTATTTTTTTTTAAACGAAAATACACCACTTAGATTTTTTTTCCCTCCATCCAACCTTATTTTTCTGATAAAAGTAATGCATAATATTAACACCTCAAGGAAACTCTTATGAGATGTGGCAAAGTGAACACCTCTCCTAGCAGCTGGTGCTACGTGGGTTAAGTGACAGAGATCAAGAAACATCTCTAGAAAAGAAAAGCTGCCGTTTAAAGTAACAAAAAATTTCTTTCCAAGGAGCTGAGTAACAGATTATATGAAGTCATATTTAAGTTTTAACAAGCTCATTCTGTCAACCAACTTCACCTTGCTGCAGCACACTTTCACTACAGACTGCTGGTTTACAAAAGGAAAATAAAAACCAAAGCCCAAAAAGGCATCATACAAAATGGGCTATAAACCCCAACTTACTGAAGTGTAGTGTTAAAAACTCTGCGGACAGATGCCAAAAGTAATTCTGGTGAAACCTGAGCAAGTCTGTCCAGCAACAGTTTCAACTGTTTTCTGTACTCCACAAACATTGCTTCATCTTCACCCTAAAAAAAAAAAAAAAACAAACAAAAAACAAAAACAAAAAAACCCCACATCAGTCAAGTCCTTATTTTCATGTTTAAATTCATCCACAACCATTTTAGACAATTACATCTAAAGCAAAAATATGTACATAGCAAACCAGTCTAGCACACTCAGACAATTCAATAACACTTATCCAATGCTCTTGCAACATAACAGGAGGCTCCTTTTATGGCTGGATATAATATGTTGAGAACCACTGCATTCAGTCCAGAGACATACTAAAAAGGCTTACCAAAATGAAAACCAGCCAAAAGTACAAGAAAGAAAATGGTCTTGGCAAAGCCTTATTGACTCAATTCTTAAAAATTGACTCACTCCTCAAAGCCATTCTTTCTTAGCATCTAGCTTAGTTTTAAAATTGGACTGACAACACTTACGATGGACTGGATAAAGTGTAAGTTAACCCTTTTCAGACTACAGCTCTCTGAACGGCATGGGACAAAGTAAGTCTGTCTCACATACTCAATCATTACTGTTGGCTGACAGGTGTTAAGCATGAAAGGAAAACTAAAATCAAAGACTTTACCCCATCTTTAGCTCATTTTTTGCCATCTCCAGCAGCTCAAGCAGCATGTCTTTTCAGAGTTTCATTACACAATATTTCTCAAGTATTTTTGCAAGACAGAAGCGATGTGCAGAAACACGCAAATTTTCACTGAACTAGCCAACTCAACAGCTATGTTTACTTATCAGCACAGCTTATTTGCCTAGGGATAGCTCTGTACAAACACAGCCAGAAATACTCTTAACTCAGTTGGCTTGGATATACCTTTACTGTGTTGTTTTGTCCCATGTAGACATGTCTAGAAGCTTTCCATATAGGAAAAACCTCAGCCTATGGACCCTTGCTTCCTACCTTTAAATCTTTAGTTTATGAAAAACACAGATTTTAAGTGTGAGCAAGTTTTACTACATACAATTAAGTTGCATGTGTTTGTTTATTCCTACAACACAATACCTCATTTTCGAAATTGTATTCTTCATCATATGTCAACTTCTTCATAACAGCCAACATGATTGCCTAGGATAAAAACAGAACAGTAAGCATAGAAGCAAAAATACTATATGTAAAGAAAACATTGAAGCCAGCGTTATGTTAGGTACAAATAATTTTAATCCCGTTTGAACTATTATTTTCAGAGGTTTAGCAGAAGTTAACAGTCCAAATCAAATGAGAGAGATTATATCCAAACAATACACAGATGTTATTCTAGACAGACAGCACAGACATTTTGGAGCTCTCAGTCTCTGACAGTATTGTCTAGCTTTACTTCCTGCTTGCAACTTGTGCTGTTCAGTTCACATTGAAAACAATCAAGATGACTAAACTAGGTAGAGAAAACTAAATAGGTTGTCCGAGATATTATTTTAAAGGGATAAGTCAGCTTAGCTGCAACATCAACTTCTCTAATAGCTCACAGTAATTGATAAGCACACCAATCTCTAGCCAATAATTATTTTGCCATCTTTAATATGGCTGTTTCAACTTTGCTTCAAGAAACAGTACACTCTGTTGTAGTACCTATAACTACTATCCATTGCATGTGGTAAACACTTCTGATTCAAGTCTTCTAGTCTAATCATTATCACCAACATCAATAGAATACATCATTTATATATTTGGTTTGCCATCCTTAATCCTTCAGAACAAAGTTGCAAAACACTTCAATTAGACCTGCAAAGTCCTTTATACATAAACTACTGACTAAGTCTGGGAGAAGGACTGGATCCAGATGCACCTAGACTCCTCTCTGATAAGTTCAGAAAGCAAGGGGGCCCTTTCTGCACCTTGTCACTCAATGGGAGGGTCTCTCTACACCTTATCCATAACTTTCAGTAGCAAGTTGTCAGATAAATTAAAGCAATGAAGTGCAATATAACCTTAGTAGAGACTGTTGGTACATCCTAAAACAGCTGTAAAGGCTTGACCTTAGCTCTACTTAAGCCTGAATTAAACCAAATGAAACAAAAAACCTTTAGACAAATAAACCATAATTACTATTTTCTATTTTAACTGCAAAACCTGAAGTTCATCAACACAAAAATGGACCAATGAATTAAACCTAGGTTACTGAGTTGAAATTCTTGGTCATCTTGCAGAAATAGATACTTTGACACGAAGTGTCACCATGACCTGTGAGAAGTGTCTGCTTCTCTGTAAGGAGTGATATTTAAGAAAAAATAATTGCAAAACATTTTGCGATACTGTAACCAAAAATGCTTAGAAAGACGGGTCATTCTAAGAATTAAAATGTGATCCTGCTGATAAAATAATTAAATAAAATAAATACTAAATAAATAAATAAATAAATAAAAACCTTGGAACTTCAAAGGCACAAGAAACAAGCCCCTTTTTTTCCCTGTTCAAATAATGAACAAGTTGAAAGTGTAAACCTTAAAATGCAAAACTTTAAAGGAATGCTACTAAGTACAAAATTTAAAGCTTAAGACAAACAACAGTAAGCTTTAGACTATTTCCCATTACTTTCTTATTATGAATTGGATGAAAGGAAAGAATTTATTACAATTGTTTCTCAGTTTAACACAAATTATCAGTAAGTGCTGAGTAAAATTTTGAAATATTTGCAACATGAAAATTTCCAGTATGAAAGCAACTTAAACATATTTCAAGACAGTAGCAGTATTTCAAGTAATAGCCCAACTTTTAGTTTCTTAAGTGTACAGCAGTAATAACATAATTTGATCTAGCTGTAACAACAAAGGACAGTCACAAAAATAAAAAGATTCAGTGTTATTACCAAAGTTCTTTTTGTGTTACCTAATCCAATTTAAATAGACATTAGACAAAAGGAGATCAAGATACTCTATACCACAATTATCCAAACTCAACTTTTTATGTTAGAACAGGTATAGAATTCAGTTTTCTTTGTAAAGGAAAAGGAATCACACCTGTTAGCTGCATGAACTTGACACAACTGCACCAATCTAACCAGTTCAATATCCAAATCAGTACATCTACATTGGTGCCAACCGGGCTGAAAAATCCATATAAGTTTACTACTTCCAAAACTGGACATAAACTTTACATTTTATATATAAACTTAAGATTATCTACTTGAGCTTATGCATATTTAATGTAATGTTTAACATATAAGGGCTCATAATTAGAACTGTTATCTCAATTGCTGCCTCTTTCTTAAGTTTAACTTACATTATTAAGACTAATATTTATGACAATCCTCCTAGACCTCTTCCAATCCTTTGGAATTAGGGCAGGTTTTAATAAAAATAAAAACTTCAAGGAAACAACTCTTCCGTGTTGATTTAAGAATATTCTTTGAGGAGTATAGCCTGCAGAGCAGCTTGCCAACATGCTTAAGGGTTGTTTGGGAAGACCAACTCTAAAATAGCTTTAATCTTCATACACAATTCGTATTTACTATTTAAAGAAACAACTGTAGTTACTTAGCAAAAGATCGAACATACTGTCCTTTTAGGTGTTCACTTTTAATTACTGTCACATACACAATGAGGCATATAAATGAAATATGATTTGTTTCAGCAAAATGGAATATTCAGATCTAATGTGTTCTTTAAGTATAGAATCTGTAATAAAAAATAAATACCTACCTCTACATTAGCTTTCTGTTGGTCTGAAAGTGCAGAAAGCTGGAAAATAAAATTCAAGTGTTAATTTTTTGTATTTGTATTCTTACTCCTCCATTACTGTCTAAGAGAAAGACTTGCTTTTATAACAGCCAAATGATCTGCCTTTCCCCTTATCACAAGACTTAAATCAAACTCCTTCAGATCTCTAAACAACACTACAGAAATAGCATGAGCATAGGCATTAAAGAAACAGAATGCTAGTCAGTTTCCACAAAGTATGAGACACTTCACACAAAAATCAAATTAAATCATGTCAGAATTGGTGTTAAGTTGAAGTCAGACATATTTACTTGTTTCAGGATGTGAAGGTAGTCGTAACAAAAGCCAATGATGTTAGAAGAGATGTCATCATCTTCATGAATTAGAAGTTGCAACATCAGGGCCACTTTTGCTTCAATAGCTTGAAGAGTGTCTTGAGCACTCTTCATGTCACCATTTTTTATCAGTTTAGTCCAACTAGCTATTAATGCTTGTCCCATCCCATTGACCAGCTTAGAAAATCTGGCCAGAAAATCCACATCGTCCTCCTGCAAGAAAAGACACCTGATTAAAAATACTAACAGATCTTATGTTTAAATAACACAACACTACAGACTGTACTACCCACGTCTAGTATGTGGAATTAAACCAACACTTGTCTCCTAGTTGGAAACTACCAATTGCCTACAATTGGTTCTTTTTCCCCTGGGAACGGAGAAGACAAAAAGTTAAAGCCATGCCAGATTTGGCTGTCCTCCATTACACAAAACAGTAGCTTGCTTCATCTCTCCAGATTTGTTTGTTTCTCTCTTTACAGCAATAAGCAGGTTCAAAATAAAAGCAGCAGCACATGCCTATCATAAATTTTACGCTGCAAAAGAGAAAAGTCTTTTCGTGGAAAAACTTCAAAGAATTACCAGCTGCAGTTCACTTCAGAAATACTGATAACAAGTACCTTTCAGTACTGCCTGTAAGAGTGAGTCAATATTAAAAACTTCTGTCTTGCTTTGCAGAAACACATTGATCAGAATCCAGAAATAGCCCTAAAGCAGCCACCTCAAAGAGACGTTTTGGTCTCTGCTGTAACTACAAAAGTGAGAGAATAACAAAGCCTACCTAAGAAAGACTGACTTATGATTTTTATTAGTAGGAACACAAATTTGACAAAGGTTTCAAAATAAGAGGTAAAAGCCTTGCAATCTAAGAACTAAAGCTTCATAAGGACTGGTTACTCTTTCTCCACAGCAGGTAGTGGAGAGCTGTTCCTTACACACGGCAACAGCCAGGCAGTGTGTGTTTAGTTAGTAGGTATACTTTTCCAGCTTACAGATAAGCATTTCAAGCCTCATGTTTGATGGCACACACATGCAAAACAGCATACGTGTCCTTAAGAAAGCTCTTTCCCCTACCTAATTATGCATAGAATTTTTTAGGGTGAAACATTAGATCAGCTGTCTCTGCTACTATACCTATTATAGAATCATTCAGGAAGGAAAGATTCAAGACAAGGAAACAGAAGCAGTATTAACAGAAAGCACAACATGCTTTAGGAGAGGAACAGAGAAGTAACATAACACCTTGCCCCTAGAATGAAATCCTGCGTGTTCAAATTTATAATGAACATTAATAACAAGCTCTTAAATTTAAGCGTGGGAGAACTGTAAGAAGTGTTTGGCTTTGATGCAGAAGCAAAAGTACTTCCCTCTAATCCATGGACTGTTTTATAATTTTCTGTGCATCTGCTTATTTAAGAACTGTCAGAAACCTATGACTCATTTTTGTTGTCATATCAAATCAATACACAAACCTGATCAATACTGAAGAGGCCAGCAGACTGCAATACTTGACATAAAGACTCAACCAGTTTTGTTTTATCAATTGGGTCCATTCCCTTATTTACAATTTCAAACAAACAATCACAGGCTTCTTCCCGGAGAACTTCCACAGACATGTGACCTAGCAGCATATTTATAAACCTTTGGAGAAAAAAAAATTAGTTTTATATGTACAAAGTAACACTGTAAAGAAGCTTTATAATATTCGTGTGCATATTTAAAATGACTTTTTACAATTATTTGTCTACTGTACTGACAAAACTCAACATTTTATACATTTTAAAGAGAACACAGCAAACTGAGTAGTGTTTAGTTTGTCCATTAAATCATCTTAGCTTGCAAAAACAATCACTCTCCTAAAATTCCCAAAATTCCAAAAATAGAATTAAAAATAATCTTTAAAGAACTTATATATATTTCATTCTATACAGTCAGCACTACTAAGATGAATTTTGCAAACCTCTTCCATCAAAACCTTCTTACCTTTCATTGGCTATCAGGCTCAAATCTATCCAGGATACATAAGCTCCAACTACTTCAAGGCACTGGCATGTCAACTCTGAGTTATTATATTGATAATTTTGTAAGATTTGGTACCACGATTCCACCAAACTTGGAATGCACTGTTCCCTCATAGTATCTTTTAATAAGGTGTTCCTACGAGCCTCCTATCAATAGAGAAAAAGGATACAATCAGTCTTGTCACAAATTAGCATCTTGTCAAATTAGTAGCATTTTTGTATCTACTGCCAGACATTACGACTCATAGCAAGATAAATAACTCAAATCAGAAACTTAAAGAGAATGCTTTTTCCTTTCCAACAAATAAAACCAAAATATCCTAAGTTTTCCCTTTTATTATCCACAATGTCCAAATACTAAGTAAAAAAAAAGGCAGAAAAAGAAGAGCAGTCCTCTAAATCATTAAATGGACTTTTGATGTTAGGACTCCTTAAAACATACAGTAGAGAAATTAACATTTTAGAATGAGTATCAACCTAGCATTACACTGGCAAACTTCGTTGATTAATTTTTGTTTGCAAGCTTTCAAGCAAATTAAAAAAGCTGAAAAGCATGGAATCATAAAAAAGCATTAAACAACAAAGCTAAACGTAATATTTTGAATTTAAACCCCCTAATGTGTCTAAGGCAGAGTTGCCACAGGAAAAAAAGCATATCTAAAACCCTTCTGCCCTAACTAAAGTAAGAGAATTTCCAAAAATTTTAAAACAAGTGTTAATGCAAAATAATAACTTGCCTCTGATGTATGAACAACATCCCGGTCCACCAGCTCAGCATCAACAGCCATTAGGATTCTGAGGTACATATCCACACCTCGTGGATTAAGGTCAACTACTGACAGAATGTCAAAAAAAAACTTGGGCCATTTTGTGAGATATTCAGTAACGAAAAGCAATGCAAAGACTTGTGCTGCTTTGTTGCGAATAAAAGTCTTCTCAGGCTGGGGATTCAACATCTGGCAGAAACAAGACATTTTATCAGTATATTATTCTTAATAAATTAGAGAAGAATCTTACGGGTTTTTTGATCTCTCTGTAGTAGTTAATGTACTAACCCTCTTCCTGGCTGAGATCAACAAATAAACCCTTACATTTCCAAGGAATTTGAAGAAAAATTGGCTAAATTGTCATGCTACAGGGAAAATGTTTTCTATGGGTGATACAGTCCTGAAGTGTATTCCTCAAAGACTACAAAGTAATTTGTCAGTTTGGTGAAGGTTGCAGTCCTCCTGTAGCTAGCTTGTGCCTGCGTTAAATGGTAGTGCTAACAATAGTAAGGGAAGTTCCTAAATCTAAGTGGGGGGGGAAATCGGTCACATCCAATCTCCTCTCCTTTCCCTTTTATAAACTCCTAAATGGAACAGCTTGCCACAAGAAAAAAAAATTAATCTACTTCATAATGATCTGTTCTTTTAAAAGTCCTATTATATTCCATTTCCTACTGTTAAGTTTTCTATGCAACCACTATGTTAATCTTCAGTCAGAAGTGGAATGACAGCTACATAATGGCAGGTACGGGCAAACCAGTGGATTCTGCTGACTGCAAACTCCTGGGTGGGGCTGCTACTACAAGTTCAGCTACAGTAACTGATTCCACAAGAAAGAATAGTCCATACTCTGCCACCGTACTAACAAAGGAGCGATAAACATCTGCCAGCATTTTAAGTAGACAAGAGCTCGCTCAGTAGGGTCTTAGAAAAAGAATTAGCAAGCCTGCTCCTCCTCCAAACATTCAGGAACCTGTTTTATACCTCTCTAAAGGGGAACTCTCAATACACCTTATTTCACACATAATTGATTTAACCACAATTACTATCTGATACAAGAGCTACCCATATTTAGTAGTAAGTTCAGGCATGGACTTCTCTACAACACTTGATTTAAAAATTTTCTCACAAACCTTTAACAATCAGATACCAAGAAAGCCTAACACCTAAGACTGCTGCGAAGGACATACATACCTGTGCTTGCAGCCATGTTATGAGTGTTTCCCTAATTAGCTGCTGCTGGACTTCAGTAAGTTCAGAGTATCTGAAACAAAAAATACTGAGGTCAAAATACAACTGACACCTCATCAACCACAACTAGGCAACAGATACCATTTTAAGTTTATCTGCAAGCAGAATAAAAAGGGAAAATTAAACGGATGTATATGGATGATATCAAGAAAAATTACTCACTTGAACTTAACTTGATGTTCCAGAACTTGAAAGCAGAAGAACTTGATGTGATCATCACTAGAAAACAAAATTGTGTTACTGGAAGCAATATGATACACATTTCCGTGAAGAAAAAAATTCCTCAAATATTACAATCAGACTGCCCCTTTGGCAACAGAAAAAAACAAACCTGCTGCTACTGTTACTTCAAAGCAAAAATGACAAATAGTGGAGCAGTTAATCTGGTAGAAATGAGCAACTGTTAAACTAATATTTATGTTTGATACAATTTTTTTTCTACAGCCACCTCTTTGTTACTGTTTGATTTCAGTATTGAACAATCAAAACTTCAACACTTATTGTACCCTGCCCTTACACGACCCTAAAAGGCTTCAATAGTATCTTTGAGGCCCACTACATGCAAGCTGTACTCTGTATCTTAAAAATCAAAGGTAAAGACAAACTGAGGTATAGATGAAGCAGAAACATTCCATATGCTGTTATCTACACCGGTTTTTTCATCTTGTTATCTAAAACTTGCAACAACCATAAAGTATTTTTAAAGATAATAATTCCTAATCTTCATGGTTTTAATTACTGTATGTTCTGATGGAGTCCACAGTTTTGATATAACATTTACAAAAAAGCATTCACTATAAACTACTGCTGTTATTCAGGAGATATGCACCCCTCAATTCCCTTTCCATATTGAATTATTCAGTAAAACAGTGACAACTTAGTATTTTTGCTGTAAATACACAGCTATGTGCAAAAACAGTAGTGATTACACACTCTTTGCATCTTAAAAAATGGGATAGCCTACTCCATAGGACAGGGAAAAGGAACTACTTATGAGATTACTGCATATAAAGTCTATAGTCTCACAGTGGGCAATTCTCAGCACTTCTTTTACCCTGGATTTCAAAAACCAGCAGTCTTTAGGAGTTTAATTTATACATTGCTCTTCCTTGAAAGGCATTGTACAGAGGCCACAGATCAACTATGATACTAAAAATAGTATGTAGACCATACTAACTTTCAACAATTTAGTTTGCCTATTACGCTGCACAGCTAAATCAGATCCACACACATTGCTAAGGAAAAGAAATTATTAGTTACATTACCTATATATACTCTGAGCTAATGCTTCTGCACAGACTTGCCAAGCATCCTGAGATATCTTGAGCTGCTCAAAGTAGGCTAGTGCCTGCAAAAATCGAGGCAAGTTTCACTTAAAAAAGAACAAAGCACATAGCAATACATTTCACTCACACTAGCCCTTGTATTTAAACAGCTCTTCTTCAAAAAACCAATGCTATTTGGATACAATCCAATGGCTCCCTAATCACCTTAACACTAAGCAGGCTTTTTCCAAATGCCAGTATCACAGGCACCCATTTCTACTTCATATTCAATACAAAGATTTTTGTTACTTGAATACAGATGTCATAGAATCAGAAGTGTTGAGGTTAGATGGAACCTCCAGAGACACAGCTGACTAGAGCAGCTTGCTCAGGGCCTTTCCATTTAAGTGGAAGTTCACATCCAAGTTAAAATTCCTTCCACAAGTTCTAAAGAAGTGGTAATTTAGATTTTTCATTGAAAACAACTCACTATTTTTGTTGCAGCACTTTGCTTGTGTTCAACATCCCAAGTTCACAAAACATTCAAACTCTGACTCTGAACAATGATCAGTTTATGAATCTTTTACAGAAATCGAGAAAACCTCTACCAAATTTAAAATAATCACGTTACTTATAAGGACTTCTAAACAGCATTTGACAACAGTTAATTTTATTTAATTGCTTTAAGGCTCAGTGTGGTCTGTAATTCAGAACAGTAAAGCAAGTTTTGAAACAGAGATTAGATTAACATTATTTCAGTTCTATGAATGTATGCAAGGGGGTGGTTTAGCTGTTGGATATTTTTAGTGGCTGCTTTTTGCATTACTTCATAAATGTTTCAATTTACCAAAGTCATCTCCCAAAGTAATTATTCAGAACCAAGATCTAAAATAAGAATTCACTTCCTGTAGTTAGCACTAATGATTTTCTTATATTTAATACATTGCTTTACTAGAAATGGTTTGATACTTCCCTTATGTCTCACATGACAGTGGAAAAGGTAGGTCCCCTTCTGCTACAAAATATTTCAAAACTGGGCAGACTGCATAGTTTAAAGGTCAAATATAAAAGCTTCCAATTTTAGTAATATTCTGTTGACAGATCACTAAAGATTAGCTATATACATCTTTTTAAAAAGGGACAAATGTCCAGAACCAAAATACTTAAGTTCTTGGTATTAACTTCTAGTAAAATCTTTCGGGAACAAGGATGTTATCTTGTAGACAGTTAAATCAACATGGCAATCCGTTGGCAGAGATAATTACTCAATAAAGTTACATAAATAATAATGTCTTTTCATAGGAGCATCTCTTTATGCAGTAAATGTTACTTGCATACCATGATTGCTTTCTGAACCTACTTTACAATAACACAAGCTCTGCTACAATTAAACTCACACATTTCAATAAAAAGACACTAAACCTAGATAATCCAATTGAAGTGTAACAGAATTGATAATACACACCCCTCAGCTTACACGTTTGCAACATGACTTTGTTTTGTACTTGCCACCACAAACCCTATGCATTGGCTCACAAAACAACTCAACATACCCCCCCAGCACATGAAAACATGAGATTTTTGGACTGCAATACCACCTCCAGTTATTAGAGAGAAGAGGAAATTCATTACATACTCTTTGTCTGAAGTCTGCATCGGCATTTGGGTTGAGCCCTAAAAGGGCTTGCTCATCCATCTCTATTGCTATATTCGTTGTTTCCTGTTCCTAAATGCTTTGCCCACTTCTTCTAGAGGGGAAAATACGATCATCTGAAAAGAGAGAAAGAGAAATTTTATTTGCTCAGCTAGAAAAATTAAAACCAGGACAGCAATAATGACACAAGTTGGCCCACAAACCTCAAATAACATACTCCAACTAAACATGGATGCACACACTTCCAATACAGATACCAAAATTCTAAGTCCTTTAATCAACTTTTCACAGTACTGTATTTCGTACTGAATAAGGAAACTTTAAAGTCTCTACATATTTCAGTTCTCTTGAAAAGAGAACTTGGTTAACAGAAAGATAGAATTATGTATAGTATTCAGGTGAAAGGCTTAAATTCAAATTTCAAGCATGCAGAAGTTTCAGCAAGACATGATATAAGCATAAATCTACTCATTAAGTGAAAGACCATTTCTTTCCCCCCACTTCGAACTTAACTAAAAAAAAAACCAAAAAAACAAAAACCAAAAAACCTGTCTACTCAACTCCAAGATAGGTAAGATGCTTCATACACCCACTTATGAAGTATTTCCCGTGGTGGGGACAAAATTATCAGGTCTTTCTTCTAAAGCAAGCATATACAAGTGTTTTAGAAACTAACCACAAAATACACCACACTGAGTTGTTAACAAATGTTTCCTGTTCCTACAGATGGGTGCTGATTTACTAGCAACAATTTTTATTTAGAAAATTCAGTGTAAAATTAACAAGTGTGCTGGACAAATGTTTTAAAGATGGCCTGCCTCTATAGGCTGTTCTGCAATGCTCTAGTAAAACACAGAGAATTTAAAAAAAATTTAAAATTCTCTGTCAAATACTAGGATACTGTTAATAGCAAGAGGGGACAAAACCCCATCTATTTTTCAGATCTCTGCCCCGCCTCCCCCCCAATGGTAGCATAATTAATTAGGCCTGAAATCAGGCCTTGTTACATAAGTATGTAGGAGGTAAGGGAAAGGAAGAGACGAGAGGAAGAGATGAAATACAAAGGAGCTGTGGTTTGAAGCTGCCTACATACCCATAGGCAGAACTTCTAATTTTTTAGTACTGTCTCTCATGCACGCTCTACTGTTCACCCTCCCCCACGGGAAAAAAGGTGGCACAGTGACAAGCAACAGCAAGCAGAATTGAAAAGGAGAGCCCAAAATTTAGCGTGGTAACAGACTTCTATAAAACAGTCAAGACAGAATACACTATGCCAAAGTGCATAATGAAAAGCAATTTAGTAAGTAAAATTGAGTTCATACTAAAAAAATTTGCAGGTTTTGGCAGTATAAAAACCAGAAAGTCTGGAACAAAGTGATGACTCCTGGCAAAAGAAGCCTCACAGACTGCCTTAGTCACAGTGATCCCCCTCAGGGCCAGAATCTTTAGGGATTAAACTTGCTTTGCATCCCCAGCCCCCAATCTGCTTTCCCCAAAATCAACATCCAGAAGAGCCAGACTAAAAAAAGATAAAATGCTGCAGGGAAAATGTTGTTTTTCATTTGTTTTGGTTTTTTTAACAGCATCTTTTGATTAGAGTCTGGTCCAGAATTACACAACTATTTAATATACAAAGGCATTTTTTATATATTTACCTGCTGATATCAGTACATTACTATCTTTTGGGCAAATGACTTATACCTGGGTGACAAATTTTGCTAATAAAAATAACGTGACTTAAACAGGTTTTCTCTTCACTTGCTAATGCTAACAGCAATACAAATAAATTTTACAAATTTTCTAAATGCCTCACGAGTGTACTTAAAACTTCAACTTCTATCATGCAGCCTTCTCTCAGTTTCACCTTGACCAGCCAACTCTAATAGACAATTAATGAGAAAATACTTGAATTTCTTGAGAAAACTAGTAACTTTTCATGCCTCATGGTTTTACTCAAGTAGGTAACTTTTCTACCACAAATTTAACCAGCCAGTTACACTTCAAAAGCAAAACTGAACAGTGATTTTAATAGTACTAATAATTCACAAAATGCACTGCAAAATGCATTTAGCTATAATATCAAGTATGTAATTAAAGCAAGTTTTATTTATAAAAACAATTTATAACAATACTAGCTATATGCAGATGTGCAGAATGTATTGTCGCAATTACTTAAAATTTTTTTTTTGTTAAGCAGTACACCACATCAGGTGACAAACTCATCTTACAGTAATTGGAAGGATGCAGTTCCTTACCAGTGAAGTCATACAGGTATGTCCCATAAAAAATTACTCCTTTTTCTCTACTAAATACTTAAAAATGCATTTGATAGTAAAGATTGTTTTCATGGGGTAAAGGAGAAGGAACAAAAAAAATTCAACCCACTTCAAGTGGGGAAGACTGCCCAATTAACAATAAACACGTGGTAAAAGCGTGCAACTTCGATCCAGACATACCCCAATAATGAAAGCATTCAAAGCATTTTAACTACAGATGCTAACCACGGGAACAATCAGCAATTATAAAAAGCTTCATGCTCAGCAGTCGTTTTAAGTATTTACAAGATGTGATAACGCAGGGGGAGCCAGTGGTGTGCCTCATTTGAATTTCCTCAAGTTTTCTCTCTAATAAGACAAAGATATTAAAATTCATCTTTTACAGTCTCTTTTGCGGTTTTGCTTGCTGCAAACCCTGGGCATATTTACAGCTCTTTGGGCTCTAGACCTTCTACACTGACCTAACGCGCGGTTAAAAGCCAACAGCTGTGTAACTACTGCTACTTCGACAACGTTCCAACAGCACCAGGAGAGTTTTTCTTTCTGAAAGTGGCATTAAGAGTCAGTTTCAGGCACAATTTCACTGGCAGGAATTCCCGGTAGGAGTAGGGCCTCTGGCTCGGTCAGAGCCCTGTCTCCCGTGGCTGGGAAGAGCCGACAGCGCTCCGCGGCGCTCCGGGCTGGGCGCTCGGGCATTCGCAGCCCCCGCGCCCAGCTCCAGGCACAGCCATCGGCTCTCCCGGAACCGCTGCGGCTGGAGCGCCCCAGCCCCAGCCCCACGGCGGGGAAGCGCCGCTCCGACCACGCCGCCACCAGCGGAATATGGAGGTGCGGGGACGTCCCTCCCTCCCCTCATGCCGCCCTCCTACGATTTCTTCCTTCCCCCACCGGAACCACAGCGGATGGACAGCCACCACGGCGATAGCTCCGGCGAACAGAACCGCACCGCAGACTACAGCGTGTAGTAGCAGAGAAAAACATAGATATTTTTCGTGGCACCCGCAGGGCGGGACCGGCGGGGCCCGGCCTGCTGCAGCCCCCATCAGCGCGGCCAGGCGGACGCAGCGGCGCCTCGCCCCTTCCCCAGAGCCTCTCGGCTGCTGGGGAGGCGGCCCTGGGATGAGGAAACCGGCCGGAGGACTCGCAGGAGCCCGCAGACACCGCCAGCTCAGCCCACACTGCCCCTTCCCCCCCGGGCTGAGTCACCCGCTCCGCGTGTCGCGTCCTGTCCGCGCCCCTCCGCCCGTACCTTCCCGGTCAGTGCTCCATCGCCGCCGGCTCCCGCCCACCCCCACGGCTCCGCAGGCGCCACGAGCACAGGGAGCGGGCCGGGCCGGGCCGCGCCGCCTCGGCTGGCGGCGGGAGGAGGAGGAGGAGGAGCAGCAGGCCCGCCCCTCTCCGCCGAGCCGGCCGGCCGCGGGGCACGCCGGGATGTGTCCCGGCCGCGGCGCAGCCTGGGAACAGTAGTCCCTCCCCTCCGCCTCAGTACCGCTGAGAAACCGAGCGCACTGGAGGAACGGACTAGAGCAGTCGCGGCTCGCCCCCCTAACTGCTTCCAGTGTCTGCAAATCGTGCTGTGTCAGCGGCAGCGGGGCGGGGCTGGCCTGGGCCGCCGGTGCGACCTGCTTGGGGACGCGCACAGGGCAGGGCCCGGCAGGCGTGGGCTTGTCCGTAAGGAGCGATCCGGCTGTGTCTGCACATGTGGCACTGGGCTCCTGCGCGCGGGGCTCCGCACGCAGTGCCGTCTGCGGGGCGTCACCGCACCCCCGCGTGGCCGTCGGGCCGGGCTTAAAACCGACCCGAACGCAAGCAACTGCATTACAAACCCGTCCCAGCCGCTCTGCTGTTACGGTATCTTTCAAGGCAAAACCCACTCCTGTCCCGTGGCTACGGCAGCGCAGCTCTCAGAAGGCGTGAGGCGCCCAAAAGCTCGAGAGAGAATTGCTTGTCCTGCCAGAGCCGCTGCCCGCTCACGGCACCCGGCGGAGGAACGAGCGCCCGGCGGGACCAGCCGCCAAAGACAGGCATCCCATGGAACTGAGTGGTGGGGGGATCCCCAGGGGCAACCTCACGGTAGCCAGTGATCTCCCTCTCCCAGAGGGCGACAAGCGAGATGTTTCCCCGATAGCCCTCCGCTCCCGGCTACCGCCCCGAGGGGATTGCGGTGCCTCCGCCTGGAGCCTCCCTGACACGGCCTTCGCACCAACGGCAGCAGGGCAGGCGGGAGACAGAGGCACGCACAATTAGGTCTCCTTCTATTGGGACGATGCAGGCCCGCGGCCTCGGTGGCGGGAACGGGGGCCGGGGCCGGGCTGCCAGCGGAGCACGGGGCAGGGCCGGCCGGGCCGGGCCACGCGGCGCCGCCAGGCCGGAAGCCAGGGCCGCGCGCGGAGACTGACAGCCGCGTGCTCCAATGGCGCTCTGCTCGCAGCCAATCGCCGCGCGGGCCGCCGGGGGCGGGGCTGGGTGAGTGACGTGAGGCGGCGGCGCACGCGGCCGTCCCTTTCCTTTCCTGCGGGCCGCGGCGGAGGAGCGCCATGAAGGCGTCGGGCACCGTGAGTACGGGCCGGGGCCCGGCGGGCGCGGCTGGGGCCGGGAGCGCGGCCGAGGTGGCCGTCGGGAGGGCGGCGGTGGCGGGTTGTAGCGCTCGAGAGTGGCCCGTGCGTGCCCGAACGGCGCCGCCAGGCCTGTGAGGCGGCGAGCGGGCAACATGGCGGCGGCGCCGCTCCCGCCGGGTGCGGACCCAGATCCGCGGGCGGCACCGCGGGGAGATCCGCCGGGCGATCGACGCACCTTGCGCAAAGGGCTCTTTCCATTTCTGGATTGAGCTGCTCTCGTCGCGTTGTTCCTTCGAGAAGCCGCGGGTTCGGCGCGGGGCGGGCGCGGCGATGGCGCCGCGGCTCACGCACTGTGATCCGCCTGTTCTTCGTGCCCCTCCAGCTGCGGGAGTACAAGGTGGTCGGGCGCTGCCTGCCCACGCCGAAATGCACGACCCCTCCTCTGTACCGCATGCGGATCTTCGCTCCGAACCATGTCGTCGCCAAGTCCCGATTCTGGTACTTCGTTTCTCAGCTGAAGAAAATGAAGAAATCTTCTGGAGAGATAGTGTACTGTGGCCAGGTGAAGGATTGAAAACCTAAAAATGTGGGAGGTTCTTACGGAATCTTAGCAGGTGTATGTGGAAGGATTTTACAGGAATCACAATTATGGGGTGTGAGGTTGAAATCCATTAATCTTTCAGTTGCTGTGAAAAGGGGTGACAAGTTTGGTTTCTGAAAGTAGTGGTATATGTCCTGTAAACGAAATAGAAGTTTACTTACTGCTTCAAAATCATGGATTATGTGTTCAGTGTTGCTCTCTTGTTCTTAGACTAGGTTCATTGTGCAGTGCACCTTTTAAGACGCATTGGGAAATTCATAACCTTGGGAAAGTGAATGTTTGTATGCTTACACACCTCTACCTTGATACCTTGGACACTCTTCAGAGCTGAAATCTTGTATTTTTTTTTTTTAATTACTAATACTTTCTACTCTGAATTATCAAGACATAAATCCAGCTGTATTGGTAAGGGAAAAGTGAGCAGAGTTGTTTTTTAACAAAACGGGTTTTGTTAAAGCTCTGAAATATTTATTAATAAAATTGTAAAATGGCGATAGTACATCGTCTCTAACTACTTCCATGTTCTTGTGTAATTCCAGATGTATGAGAAGTCCCCTCTGCGGGTAAAAAATTTTGGTATTTGGTTGCGCTATGATTCTCGTAGTGGAACCCACAATATGTACAGGGAGTACAGAGATTTGACCACTGCGGGTGCTGTCACTCAGTGCTGTAAGTATATGTTACTGTTTGAGGTGTAAAATAGTAGGATCAGTGCACAAGCAGAAGATTAAATCTGGGCATAAAGATTAAAACTGGGCATAAAGCATGCTGACTCAATCCATGGTAAAATAACTGAAACACTGGAAAATTAAAGGAAGGGGTTTCCAGATATTCCATAGATGTTTATCTATTATCCATGTGGTATCTGGCTTGTTACCTCCCTTTGTACAGTTTCTCTGACTGGAAAACTGACTCCCACTTCTTTTTGGTGTGTCTTTCTACACTCTAGTAATCAGTTTTGCTATGCAAACTGAGAATTAGTTTTCAGGTACTGTGTGTATTTCCTGCATTCTGCTGTTAGATTTCAGAGATCATGTGGAATATATTAGCATCTGTCCTTTATGGAGTAAGGAAAAAAAAAATCCTGGGAAAAATCTCCTATTCTTACTCCAAAATCTCATTGCCTTGTTTCAGGGAGAGTTAATGGTTGTCCTGATTTCAGTCTGTTTTGTGAAGTACTTGAGGGATAGACCATTTTCCTGGTTCCTATACTTCCCTTTATCAGTATAGCTGATACGGTTGATACTTGACTCCAAAGTATTACAAGCACTACAGATTGCACATAAAAACCCAAAGAATATTGTTCTTAATAATGATATTCTTGTCATGTGTGCAGATATTAAACGTACCCTGTCGCCTTTCAAAAGCTGAAGTGCTGTTGAAAGTGAAATTTAAGGTTCTACATTAATGTGCAATAATCCCTGTTCATGAACATAACAAAATATTGCTTAAGAGGCCCAGGAACTTTATTTTTCATGATACAATGACTGGTACACTTTATGTTCTAGATGAGTTGTGACAGGTAAGTTTTTAATAGGTGTGTTAGATCTTCATGGGAAACAGTAGTATTTCAACAGGCATACCTTGTGGACCTAGCTATGGATGTGATTTGAGGCCAGTGATTTGCACTGCTGAATAGAGGAATTTTCAGGTAGCTCAAGTAAGATGCTTCCTCCTATTCAGAAAACCTGATTATGTGGGATGAACATCAATTCATGGTTCTCTCATGCTGCTCAATTTCAATAAAAGTAAAGTTATCCTCAGGTCCTGCTTTTATTTGCACTTTCCTTTTGGAAGGGAAAGTGTTTCAAAGTTCATGTGTCTTTCCAGTAACGATATTACAGTGTTGATTCTGAATCACAGGATTTTCTCTTGCAAGAGAGTAAGTAGTCCTAGGTATATTACTTGTGTCCATTACTTTCTTGAAATTGGACAAGAAGAGTAAGATGGCTCTTCCTGTTGAGGAGCTTGCTTAGAACTTACAGGAAGAATTTGGTGATTCTTGTTGGTTTTGTAATATTTGCCATCACTTTACATAATAGAAACCATGATTTTAATTGCAGCTGATCAGAAATTTTATAAGTTGTAGATGAAACTATGAACATTTCTTAAACAAAAGGCTGTAAGATTCTTGAACTGAACATGTAGAAAAATTTATTTTTAATGAGTTCTGTTCTTCCAGACCGTGATATGGGAGCCCGTCATCGTGCCCGTGCTCACTCAATCCAGATCATGAAGGTGGAGGAAATTGCTGCCAGCAAGTGCCGCAGACCAGCAGTCAAGCAGTTCCATGTAAGTGAGCCAACACTGCAGTGGCTGGTGGCTCCTGGTGTAATGTTGGACTGGAGGAGGGGATCTCTCCTGTGTGGTACAGGTCTGCTTTGCAGCCAGAAATAGGGCAGGGACCAAACTTGGGTGCATATGTTCATGATTATGGTATATTATAATCAAGGCTTCTATTGTTACAAGTATTTGGAAGAAAGTCACAATAAAGCAAATACACGTTATGGTGCAGAAAACATGCCTCTGATTGGCTTTACTTTGAAAGAAAGAATGCAAAACTAAGTAATTTCTTAAGTCCTGTGAAGTATATTTTAATTTGTGGATGTATTGCTTTTCTGAATATAAGTTAGTCACTGAATACAGTTTGGCTATTTATTCCAAATTATTTTCTGTTGTTCATCTGATACCTCAATTGACATGAAAACATTTTTCTTGCAGGATTCTAAAATCAAGTTCCCGCTGCCACACAGAGTTCTGCGTCGCCAGCACAAACCACGTTTCACCACCAAGAGACCCAATACTTTCTATTAAATACAAAAACATGTTGTCAACTCTGTGTTGCAATAAAGGATATTATTGGAACCTTTCACTCCCAGTTGTCTTTTGGAGACTGTCCTGATTATCTAGAAGTTCCCATTCCTACTCTTTTCTGTAAACCATTGGCAGCCTACTATTCACAGCTGTGATTGCCTTGAACAGGTGCGTGTTTCAGGTGCTGACTTAAATTACCAAGATATCCCATCAATAAATAAGATTTTAATAAGTTGTTGAGCAGCTGTAAAATCCTACATCCATTTTATCCCTTTGGCACACTTAAGTGAAGAGTTTAGTTCAGGAAGAAGGCAGCTTCTGGTGCATGCTGAACTCAGACTTGTCACCTGTAAGCATTTGAAGCCAAAATTTCAGTTCTAACTGATACCTTTTCAGGGATGCTAAACACCACTCTGAGTAAGCTCAAGGATGTGTACAGGAGTGCCAGTGCCTAGAAAAGAAAAGTGATGAAGGGCTTTGCAGATTTATCCTTTTATATTAGACCAATGAACGAAAATTAGGAAAATTTTACATCCAAATACAAATTCTTAGGCTAATTTGTTTAGAGTAAGAAACATTGAGACACTGTACTTGAGGTTTATTTAAAAGGCTGCTTCATACGTAAAGGTGGTACTTGCACCTGGTGCCCATTTTCAGTGAAGGTGTTTCCTGAGCAAGAGGCAGTCAGCTACTTAAATTAGTACATGCGTCATACCAGTGTTGGAGAACTGATAATGTGTTTTGTCCAGATGTCGGCTTAAAAGCAGCTGCAGGTGCTGGGAAATACCGTGCGGAGAGGAAACGGGAAATGTGTCCTTTCTGTGTAAGATGGAGAGCTGCCACTCCATCTGGAGAGGTGCTGTCTGTCAGTGCAAGGGCGGGTAGTTGCTCTGCGGAACTGGGACCAGGCAGTGTGGCCACAGCGACCTCACCTTCTGCAGCCTTGGCTCAGCCTTGTGCTCCTCATGGCCTGCACGGAAAATCAGTTCAGGCAGCTCTTGTGTCTGAAACACGAACTGAAGAAAATGGGAGCAGTGTGGGCAATCCACGATATCCCCAGTCGCAAGGGAGGGAAAAACTATAACTCCAAAGTAGCTAGAGGGTCCTGTGGGAGTTAGAGGTGGGAATAAGGGCCTCAGAAAGAGCTCGAGGCCTTTTTTAACGAAGAACAATTTGTCAGCAAAGTGTTTCGCTTTTCGCTCGGAGCACGAGCCGCAGGCCGGCAGCGCGGGGGCGCGCGGCCCGCAGCGCCTCCCGCGCGCTTCCGCTGCCCCGCCCGCCACGTGACCCCGAGCCGGCCGCCCCCGCCCCGCCGGTCACGTGCTCCCTCGCGCGGGCGGGCGCGCGCCGGACCCGGAAGTGGCGGCCGCTGCGGAGGCGCCGGGCGGGATGGGGGAGTCGATCCCGCTGGGAGCGCCCGTGCCGGTGGAGCAGGCCGTGCTGGAGACCTTCTTCTCCCACCTGGGCATCTTCTCCTACGACAAGGCCAAGGACAATGTGGAGAAGGAGCGGGAGGCCAACAAGAGCGCGGGGTCCAGCTGGCTGGCGCTGCTGGCCGGGCTGGCGCACCTGGCGGCGGCCGAGAAGGCCTACCACAGCATGACCTTCCTGGGACAGAAGCTAGGTACCGCTGCGGGGAGGGAGGGACCGGCTCTCCCGGCCCGGGGCGGCCGGAGGCGCCCGGCAGCCGGTGCTGGCGCGGTGCTGTCACCGCGGGTGCCGGCACCCTGCCTGGGCCGTGTGTGCGGCTCCGTGCGCCTGGAGGACAGTGCTGGTTAGCGAGTGTCCGTGCGCCCGCTGGGAGCCGGCCCTGCCGCCCTTAAAGCCTGAGCTGTGCCGGTGGCAGCCTGGCCGTGCTGCCCGTCGCTGCATCTCTTCACTGGCCGGCAGCGTACCTACCCGCCCTTCCCAAGAATTAGCCACACGTGTTTCTGTGTTGAGATCTCCGCCTGAGATACAGGCAAAGATAAGCTTACTGCGGTGACCAGAGCGTTAAAGCTTTTTCACTTCGTGTTAGAGGTGTATATGTAAGTACTTGGGGCTGGAGATAGCATCTGCATGTTACCCATGCAGATACTGCAGGATCTCAAGAAACTTTGGCCATATTTTGTCAGTACATTAATAGAAAAATTCCAAATTGGCACAGAATGAGCTTTCATGATGCTACCCTCTAGGCAAAGCTGTTTATTTTCTTTTTGAACTGCAGATGGGTATGGAAAATGGATCAAAGGATATGAGTCTGATGTATAGCACATTAAACAATCAAGAAAATTCGGCTTTGTTACTTAAGTGATGACTTGGAACTATTTATAAGAAGATTTTTTACAGCCAAAACTCTGTCTATGAGGCTGACTCTAAAGAGTGCATATGGTGCTTGCAGAAAGCATGAAGGTGACAACAGAAGGGGCAAAGTTTTGTGTATTTGTTTACTTTGTACAACTGCAGTAGATGATTCTTCCTCCTGCCTATGCCCGGGAGGCTACTCATGTGTTACAGTGGGAACTGTTTCACTATGAGAGCCAGTTCTCTACCTTTCTACCTCAAATGCTAGTGGTCACCTTTGAACATTTTAGGTGTGAAAGGAATGTGGAAAGAGCTATCCAGCACTACAAAATTCATAAGTGGTTTCAAAGTGGCACCTAAATTTGGAATCTTTAAAAGATTCAGACTCAATCCCTATGGTCTTTGCTGAGCTGCAGCTGTTGACTGCCAGAATGGCAATTAGGTATCCTGTAAATAGAAACTATGAAATAAGGGTAGTACATTTGTACAGTCTTTTTGTAATATCAAAGTTAAGTATCTTTTACTTTGACCCTTTACTCCTGTCTTATTTTCTTTTTTAAATTCCTCATAGTAGAAGGGAGCACAGATGATTTCTTGTTCTCCCACCCACCCTCCAGGTTTTAGTTACGGATTAACTTGCACTATGGTCTCACCTTTGAATTCTGGTTTATACTGAGGTTGTGTAGGGACTGGAAACATTTGATTTGTACACACAGATTGAACACATGGTTCCCATTTAAAGGTTGCTTTGTGAATTTGAGTGCTTCATGATTGAAGAGGGATTGTTAAGGGAATTTCTGGAAAACATCTAGAGTTACTAAAAGCAGTGGAGGTTATTAAAATTTGATCACTCAAGTAATGGTGACTTAATTCTCCTAACTTCCATAGATAACAGTGTTTCCAGATCATGTATCATAGTAGCAAATTTAACTCAGCCCTGGGTTTCTTAAAAGTCAAGTCGTAACTGAGGCAACTGTGAAAGAGTTACTGTTTTGCAGCAGCCTTTGGCTGCTAAGACGTGATGTGGGGCAAGTGTAGCTTGCATGAAATTGCATAAAGTCCTTCTGAGCATGTGCTCTGTAATTCAGTTGCGTGCAGAATAGAACACTGAAATTTATTTCTTTGTTAAAAGAAGTACTGTAATTAAACAATACTTACAAACAACTAGAAGTATAATTACAAGAATTTTTCAGTGTTGCTGTCTATTTTTGCTGTCCCTGGATTTTGGTAATACCTCCATATTTATCTGAACAGGTGGTCAGTCATTCTTCAGCCGAAAGGACTCCATCCGAACCATCTACACATCTCTGCATAATGAGCTGAAGAAGGTGGTGGCGACGGGTCACAATGCACTAGGAGGAACAGCTCCTCACTTGGAAGAGCTGCTTTCTCACCTGTCTGAACAGCTCTGTTTTTTTGTTCAGGCTCGGATGGAAATTGCTGACTTCTATGAAAAAATGTACACGCTCAGCACCCAAAAGTTCATTAACTCTGAGGAACTGGTAAACATTTTGGAATCCATCTTAAAGAAATACAGTTCAAGGTCAGTGCTTCTTTGCTGACAGTACATATTCAGACATGTGATCTGTAATACCTGATGTTGAAGTTCAAAGCAAACCTAAAGGCTTTGCTGTCCTTTGACTGCTGAACAGCACAGTCCCTTCATGAGTTCATGTGTGAAGTCTGTGTTGGCCAGCAGCATCAGATGCACGAAGATTCTTCAAAAGAAGAAAAACAACAAAGGGAGTCTGCTCATGGTGCACTAGGAGCCTTCCTCCCTATGCCTTAAATTGATGCTCAGCATGTTCATTTTCAGGAGAGAGGAAGAGTGATTTTCCTTTTATAAGAGGCAAGGCTTGAACTTTTTCTGTGGCAGGGGAGAGGAAACAAGCCTTAATTTCATGTGGACTTCAGTAAAGGTGACATAAATAAAGCAAGATTGTGTGACAGTCTTACTGTAAGAGTAAGAATATGTCTGCTTAGATCTGAAAGCTACATCACAACTGTCTGGCCCATCTGGGAGGGCTTTATGGTGCTGTGTTACCACTTTTCTTCAGAGGTCTTGGAGCCAGTAGGAGGAGCACCTTTGAGATTGGTCCTTGCCAATATGGTTTCTTGAAGTTAAGATTTAATAGTTCCTTTTACAAAAATCCTGGGATGTTTCTAAATGAGGGTAGGATGGGCATTTCACATCTAACTTATGTGCCTTGAAAATTATGGAAGTTTAAAAGAGAATTTTGAATGCTTGTCAACACAGTCAAATTCTGCTTCATTTTAAACCAAAGAAGGTAGCCATTGTAGGAAATTAACCATCAGATGTGGTTGAATTTCTTTAGATTGTTGTTAGTGAAATAGTGTCTAAGAAGACTTTTGGGGAGAGTATTCACAGGTCTTACTTTTTTCAGTTATGATTTTTATAGTGTTCACCTAGGAAAAATGAAAATAATTCAGTGCTTTCTGATATTCCAAATTGAAGCACTTCAGCTGATTTCCTTGTTTTTGGGGGGGATACCTTTGGCAAATTGCTATGTAATTCTGCAATTTGAAAAATCAAAACTAGTCTATATGATCTTAGTAGTGATGTTTTGCAGTTCTTGGCTTGTGATCACTTAAAATATCAGGGCTGTTAGTCCAATAAAAACCTGAAACTTATATATATTTTCCTTCCTAAAGTGATAAACTTTAAGGTGTTAAGGGAAGTAAGTTTAGGGTTTTGGCTGGTTTTGTTGTTGGCATTTTTTTGTTTGATGGTTTTTTTTCTTGACAAGTTGATTTCTCTTGTACACTAACAACTGCCATCTGATCCAAGCATGTGCTGAATCAACAGCACTGTTAAAAATCTGACAACTGAAATTCTTACTTTGATGAAGTGATTGGAGACTATACCTGCATAAGACATGTTTTATTATGCTATATAAATAAATTTCACAGGTGCATTTGTATTTCTGAGGCATTAAATGTTACATAATATGTTTATATAATATATATTATGTAACTATATATATTATAACATCTTTTAAAAAATAAATAATGTCTCCCTGGAAAAAAAATTAAAAAAAAAAAATTTAACTCTTGGTTTGGGTGGGATCTTAAATAACTAAAGCAGCATCAGAAGCAAGATCCTTTAAAAAGGGTCTTTTAAAAGCTTAGTATAAAATGAATAAGTAACTGTAACACCTATTTTGAAGCTTAGTATAAAATGAATAAGTAACTGTAGCACCTATTTTGATGTAATAATTTTTAAATGTTTAATGTTTTTTATCTAGTAGTATTGTGTAATATGTGCATGAGTGTGTGATCTCTGGAAGGAAAGAAAATGTGACTTCTTCACAGTCTGCAAAACAAAACTACCATTCCTCTGCTTTCAGGAATGATTAGGAGGAAAAAATCAGTTTTCCAATGTGTTTTTAAGTTTTTGACACTCTGGCTTATGAAATATTGTAAAAGCTTGCCTGTTTTACATGAGACTGAGCTCAGTTGGATGCTTCTATGTTACAAAACTCTGATGCAGCAGATATACTTAGTACACAACTCTGCAGTTTATTCTGCAACTGTATCAAGCTTCTCAGCTGTGGCTGAGGTGTGTATTTCTGGATTAAAACAGTTTAGCAAATCCTGCTGGACAGTGAAACATTAAGAAAGCCATGAAGCAAAGTAGAAGTGGGAAACTCTACATCAGAATGTTAATCCAGGAGACTTTGGCAGTGCTGCCTTAAAAAGAATTTTTAAATTGATTTTAAGATTGAAGAAAATTTTCTTGTTTAAACCACTGTGCAGGGTGTCATTTAATGGGACTGCAACAAATAATGTTGCATAATGCTTTTTGTACTCTCTTAAAATACACAGCAACAAAACTGGTTTTCTGGTGAATCCCAAAACCATTGGAGATATTTAATGTTGGCTGTTAGAAATTATTTTTAGTTGACTGTTGTTTGTTCAAAGAAATGTAAATATGCTCTGGACTTCTCAGCCCACCAGAGTGGCCAGTGAACACTGGATCTCTGCTGTAGCAGGTTGACCTGAGGGTTGCTGATATGTGCTGTGTCAGCAGAAGGTGCCTGGTCACCCACTCAGGCCAGTTTGTCCAACGTGATGCATCAGCTGGTTTATGATATTCTTGATTTCATTTTCTTCAAATAAATTTGGACTTGCATCTTAATAACAAATCCTTGCAAGATACAAATTGTGGCTTAAAAAAAAAAAAAGGAAAAAAAAGATGCTTACAGATCAGTTATAAAATAGACATTTCTCACAAGTCAAAGTAGTGGAGAGGGGATGAAAAGCCTGACATTTTCATTCTCTCTTCTGGTCTACAACAAAATGAAGTGTTTTGGTCTTGAACCAACTGTTTCCAAAACCAGTTGTATTTGTTGTGTCCTAGAAGTTGACAGGAATAATGACATTGCTTTAGTTTTAAAAGCTGGAAAAATTCTGTATAAATTTGATGGTTTTAAACCAATAACAAGGCCCAAGATATTTTTCTGAAGTGGGACAATAAATGTCTTTACTTAAATAGAAACCTCATCAAGTCTTGTCTTTGAACTGTTCATTGTTCTTTATAAGAGACCTCTTTGAATCTTAAATATTAGTAAGGGAACACATTTACTAAAAAGGCCACTTATCTCTAAAGTTACATATTTTGCATTACAGTTTTTCAGTGTTTCAATTAAGTATGTTATTGATGATGTTATAAATTTGCAAACAATTTGAGTACCATGGGAAGAGAGGTAGACTGCATCTGTATATTTTCTAAACGTCAGGAAAAAAGTGAGAAGGAGTTAATTATGGTTCCAAAAAGCAAAACCAAGCTCAGTTTGGCTTCTTTATAACTCCCTGAATTTAAAAAGAAATGGTCTTATAGTAGTTCATGGATTAAGATAAACTGTGATTGTTCTTGAACTGATGAAATATAACTCCCTTACTTTGATAGAGAAATGTCTGACAGGTGTTTTTTTGTCACATGTGAAGCACTGTTTGTTAATGAAGATATTTACCCTAATTATATTAAAAAAACTGTTCTTTAAATTAAGAATATTATTTTTTGTTTACACTTTGCTCTGCTTTGATGTTTGATCTTTTGTCTGTTAACTGGCAAATACTATCTAATTATGTCACCATTGTGTTCAGCAGTTCTCATGTCTTGACTGATGTTATGTTTTCTAGATTTCATCATCCAATCCTCAGTCCTCTTGAAAGCAGTTTCCAGCTGGAGGTAGATGTGCTTTTACACCTCTTAAAGGCTCAGGCTCAGATCTCAGAGTGGAAGTTCCTTCCATCCCTGGTCAACTTGCACAGTGCTCACACAAAGCTACAGACTTGGGGCCAAATTTTTGAGAAACAGCGGGAGACCAAGAAGCACCTGTTTGGAGGGCAGTCTCAGAAGGCTGTGCAACCTCCACACCTCTTCCTCTGGCTGATGAAGCTCAAAAACATTCTCCTTGCCAAGTTTAGCTTTTACTTCCATGAGGCCCTTAGTCGACAGACAACAGCATCTGAAATGAAAACTTTGACTGCTAAAACAAATCCTGATTACTTTGGGAAAATTTCCAGCTTCATCCGGAAGTATGATGCTGTCAATGTTTCCTTAATTTTTGACAATCGTGGATCAGAAAGTTTCCAGGGACATGGTTATCATCACCCCCATTCATACAGGGAAGCCCCCAAAGGAGTGGATCAGTATCCTGCAGTGGTGTCTCTGCCCAGTGACAGGCCTGTTATGCACTGGCCCAATGTGATCATGATTATGACTGATAGAACCTCTGACCTCAACAGTTTGGAGAAGGTTGTTCACTTCTACGATGACAAAGTCCAAAGCACCTACTTTCTGACTCGCCCCGAACCTCACTTCACCATTGTGGTTATTTTTGAGTCCAAGAAGTCAGAAAGGGACTACCATTTTATTTCTTTTCTCAATGAAATTTCACATTCCCTTAAGAACTCCAAAGCTTTTGCCAGCTTGAAACCTGGATCCAAAGGGTGAAGTACAAACTGCTAAAAAGTTGTCAAGGCGCTATGCCAGCCTTGAGGGAGCTGTAGCTTTCAAAGTTACATAAATTTGTGATTGATTCTCAGAGTCTAATTGAAAAGGAACCATTTTTTTTTAAATGTTGTAAGTTTGTTTTTTTTGTAAAGCTAACAGACACTTGAAGAAAAGTATTTTTGGGCAGTACTCACTGAGGCAACTTAATTGTGGGGTGGTAAAGGGTCACCGTAGGAGTTTTTTTGGTGTGGTTTTCAATTTCCAGTATGATTTATTTTCTTTAGTCCACAGTTTTGTTGCCTGTATCAGAAAGGAATATATGCACTTTATCAGTCTGATTATTGACTGTCTTTTACAGAGTTTATTGAAAATGTGGTGAGGATGGGAGATACTATCTTTTTCAGAAAACTGCATTGTCTGACAGGAATGATTTCTGGGAACTAAACACTGATGCAAGGGAATGTTAAAAAAAAAAAAAGTGAACCTGCAAAGATACATTTTAAATAAAAAGAAGAGAATCAGAAAAGTCCCTATTGTTAATTATAATTTAGTTTCCAAATGGTTTAAAATGATAATTGAGGTCTCTGACACTCAGTTAATCACTGGTAATTCTGTTCTAAATGCCCTGTGTTGTAAAGCTTGGTCATTGCTTCAGGGCTTGGGCTGGGGCAAGAAAAGCTGCAGCATGGCCTGGAAGGCCTGTATTCTCTGGAGTGCTGTGACAGTGTGGGCCCAGTCTTGGCTCAGACCAACTGGAGCAGACAATGAATGTGAGCAGGTGTTCTAGAAGGAACAGCTCCATGGGAAAAGCACCAAGACTCTTCTCAATTTGTGCTTTTGTCTGGCTAACTTAAGAAAAAAATGGCAGTAAAAAATACCCTTTCTAAATGATTTATTGTCTAATATGCTGTTAGTGTCAACCTAGATTTGTTTTCAGGTATTTATAATTATTTTTTCTCTCTGTTTGGTTTTAAATAATTTCATAATTAAGCCAAAACACTTTGGGGATTTGGATTTAAATATATAGCCTATGCAGTAAGTTTACCTCATTCTTTTACCACTTCTGGGCTGCAGGGTTGGAAAAAGTATGTTTTCTAGTTACCCCAAAAGTGCTTTAATTTGGAAATCAGGGTTTCCAAATACAATAAAGGGGTCAATTTGGCTGTGCCTCTAGCCTTACATTGCAGGATTCTTCTGACTGTTAGCTATGCAGTTGTGCACGCACTTTCACAGGGTTCAGGAAAACTGGTGTACATACAAGTGTAGTAAAGTAAGGTCATTAGTTGACACTATGTCATTTATAATAACACAAGTTGGTTTTAAAAGGGAGTTTAAGTCAAAATCTTAGTTTCTGTTAAGATTGAACTATAAAAGATACTTTTGCAAATGTGTCTTTTAATGATTCCTTTCTCTCACACAGAAGGTTGTGGTAACTTCTCTTGCCTCTCTGCAAATGCTGACTTTTTGCAATCATATGAGCACGTTCTGTTCTTGAAATACAAGCTCTGACTTTCCACTCTATGCCAAATGGAACCTTCCATGCTTTGCTCTAGCGTGTTTTGAGTATCTGTGCTACTGCTTTTCACCTGAAGTCTTGGTGTGACTGCAGCACCACTTGCTCAGTCTGCTCTTTGCCACTAGGAATTAACAGGGGTTGCAGATATACCAGCAGCTGGAGGGAACCTGTTTTATTAAGAGTGTTACCCTTTGCAGCTTGAATTGCATTTCAACAGGACAAAGTTGCAAATGACAGTGCTCTGTTTGCTTCCCACTGTGGGACAGTGACCTTGTAATAACATGTAGTTTTGACTTCCTCAGCCTGAGTAACACAAACTGTTGTCAGAACTGATTCCCAGTCTTCAGCAGTGTAAATAAAGTGTTGTACAAAATCTGTCTGTCTGTACATTACTTCCCTGTCATAGTATCTGTGGGAAAGGGGAGAGAGAACTGGAGGAAGAAACTGTGTGGTACAAACTTCATTTCTGAGTTGAAGGGAGGAGTTGGAAGAGGTGGAAGGGAAATCTGCTGCCCTTTGAAGCAGACCAGCAGCTTTTACCAGTTGCTGAGATGGCTGGAGGCTGTTCACAGTGGTTTTTATGGAAGGTGACTGTTTAGCAGACTTGGTAGCTCACATCACACTCATGTCATTGTTCGTGGCAAATGATGTCTCCGAAGGGAAGGGATGCTGGGTGATGTTTCTGTGCAAGAGGTGTTTTGCTGCAGTTTTTTCTTCAGAGGACCTTGGGAGAGCAATCACAGCAGCCTTGTGACTCACGGGTAAGAATTTCTGAATATTTCCATTGATGAAGAACCAAAGGGAGCCATAACCATTACTCTTGTGGTGTGTGATGGGAGGGAATGGGAGAAATTTGCAGGCAAAGGGTAGAAAGAATTGGGTGCTGGAGAAACTTGTGAGGCTGTCTCCGAGTCCTGTCCTGTGGCTCTCCTAAGATCTCAGCCTTAAATTAATATAACATGGATATCAGAAAACTCAGGCTGTAGGAAGTGGCTTGGATGAAAGCAGGTGAAGCTGAAGAGGTGACATGCAAGAGTTGGGGTTGTTGAGTTGCAGAGTTGAGGTGTGCTGTGACCAAAAATAGTGTGGGGAGTGTGAGTGTGTGGAATGAATGAACAAAGATTTGTGAAAACTCACAGCATAGTTTCTTATTTGATGCTTTATGGAGTTATGTTTTAAATTACAAATGAGGTAATGGGGAGGCTGCACTGGGTTCAAACTGGAAGATTAGATATGTGGAAGACATTCTTTGCTATGAGCATGATGAGACATTGGAACAGGCTGTCCAGGGCAGTTGTGGTTGCCCCATTCCTGGCCAGGTTGGATGGAGCTTGGAGCTGCCTGGTGTAGTGGAATGTGTCTCCAGCCCTGGCAGGGGCTTGAATGTAGATGGTGTTTAAGATGCCTGTTAGCCCCAACCATTCTGTGATTCTGTATCTGTGATGTAAAACTGGCTAGGCTAGAAATGAAAACCTGCATAATTAAGCAAGGGTGGGGAACATATCTGTGGAGTAAGAAAAGGTGACCAGAAAGTCAGTAACTGGAAAAAAAAATATATTCATTACTAACTCCAGTACTAGAAAGCTTGATCAGTGTGTTTACTATAAGAACTGGAAAACAAATAGACTTTTGCTGAACTGGATGATACCCCATCTGCCAGCTTTTCTTCTACACTAATTTAACTAAGATTAGATGTGCTAATTTGAAAGTCATGTATAAATGACTGCTTTAAATGCAAAGATAGCATACTGAAAGCCATTGCTTCCAGGCATATTTAAACATTTTTAAAACAGGTACTGAGATTTGATATTCCCAGTGCCATTCAGATTGCTTAGAATAGCAGTGTTGAAGCTTATCTCATAGCAAATTTCATGTACCTCATCACTTGCTTAAGTCCATGAGGATACTGGGGGAATATTTAATTTATTATCCTTTGCCTACAGGTGATTTTGACAGCAAATGTATTCTAAGAAGTCTCAGATATTTTATATTTATATCTTGTAAGCTGTTTTCTTTTGCATATGGTATTCAGGTTTTTTCTTGAAAAAGACATTCTTTGATTTCTCCTCCCTTTGCATAAAGACAGTGCAGGAAATGGAAACTGACATATTTTGGATTGTGCTGCCAAGGACTGCAACATATATATAATGCACATAATGAATAATATTCAGGCTTTAATGATCTAAAAGTAATGCAAGCTCCTAGTACCTATTTGAATGCTAACACTAAGTGTTTATCTAATCCACTTTAAAAAAAGTATTTTCACTATAGCAGAAAGTGATTATATGAGCCTTTTGAGACATTTGTGATACTTCTTTTGGTAGCATTTTTACATAATTTATCTGAGGCTTCCTTGTGTATGTGCTTCAGGTCGGCCTGCTGCCACTTTTGACTGTACTGGGTCCCAGTCTTCTCATAACAAAAGTCTGCTTGAGAAAATCAGCAGTGTGCTCCTCAAGTCTTGTTTATTTAGCCCACTGCCTACAACCCCTCGTGTTGCAGAAAGCAGGATGTCACATAGTGTGGCTGCTCCCGGGCTTCTGGTGAGCTCTGTGGTTGCTTCCAGAAGTGCTGGCACTAAGCTGACTTAGTTGGCTGAAAAGTTTGGTGTTTCTGCCCTGTTTGCTCCTTTTTGCCCCTGTTTTCAGAGTCACAGAGATGTGAGCCAGCCATGCCTAGGTGGGTGCAGCAGAGACCAAGCACTGCTTATTTGCTTGGGCTCTTCCTGAGCCTCAAGAGCAGTAGGTTGGTGTTGTGCCCACAGGAAGAGCTATTGAGTGGCACAGCAGGGATGGCCTTTGGGCTGCAATTGTGCAAAGGTGGGAGCTGTTTATTGGGCAAAAGCAGAAGAGGCTCTGGAAATGAGAATGCTGACCAAGTACAGCAATAGTATAATGCTTTGCATTATACTGGCAAATTATTAGACCTGGCAAAAACAATATACCAGTCAAATGCAAGATGGAACTGGACTCTGATTTAATGTTAGCAAAGGACTGATTTAAACATAAAGTCTCCTTTGGAGGATAGAGGTAACAGGTTTTTGCCATGAAATTGCTTTAAGTACTCAGTAATTTTCTCTAGGAACTGCTTCTTTCCCCTCTGGTGCATGCGTGCACTCAACACATGGCCTGACTCACTGGTCATTGCTATGGAGCTTTTCTGGGGGAGTTTGCCTGTTTGAGTACAGTTCTCTCTTAACTTTCAACCTGCTGTTACAGCCACTGGGTTTCTGGTAGAGTAGCAGAGCTCTCCAGCTTGCAGTTGGGACCTGGCTGTGGCCCAGCTGCACAGGGAGTGGCAAGAAGTGCAAAATGCAGGAGAAAGGGAGACAAGTCAGTACAAGATGGGCTTGGGCAGATGACAGCTCTGGGAAAGACAGGCAGGGAGAAGAGAGTTGCAGAAGGGCTGCATTGCAGATGGACTGTGAGCAGAAGATATTTGTTGGCCTCTGCACTGCTGGCCTAATTTCACAGGAATCTATCTAAATTTTATGTGCTGAAAAAGCTGTGCTAGACCCCATCTGTAGTTGCAGCTGCCTGTTTCATGTGACTGCTTTAAAACACCTATACCCTTTCTAGGAGTGTGGTGTTCCATCTTTAGGTCTTGGCAGAGCAGCTGATTTTGGGCAGATGATTAAGACATGCTTTGTGGTATCCTGTTATTACCTGGGATATGCTGCTACAATGCTACAAGCTAACATCTGAAGCTTCAGAACAGTGAAATGCTGTGCTTCATTTGTGCAGCTCACAGCTGATAAAATATTTAGTGGCACTAAGTTTTTGGCTCTGATGTGTGCATCATTTGCTATAAAGGCACTGAAAGGCTTTTTAGTGTGTGCAAGTTGAATTCTTTATACCAGAGCCATAAGGAGCCAACATCACCATGGTCCTGTGCTGGGGTGCACAACCTTGAACCAAGAATTGTAAGGTTTCTGTGGGAAGGATGGTGTGATCCTTGGCAGAATGAGGGCCAGGACCACTGACAGATGCTGAGGTTAGGCTGGGGGTGTCCCTATTAAAGTGAATTCCCAGCCTTTGATTTTTGTCTTGGAGTTAGTTCTCTCAGGAATCCAGGCAGAGGGAATTTCCTCCAACAGTATGGAACAGCCTGATGGACTCAAACATTTTAGTAAAATGTCATACCCAATATCAATGTTGGCTTTGACCAGGGGAATCCAAATCAACCTCTTCCTCTTCTGTGTGGTTACACAGATGTTCAGCAGAGCCTCCAGGTATTTCCTCTGCTTTCTCAGGTGAGGAGTAAGCTTCTTCTCCCTGGCCTGGATAAGTCTCCTGGCAAATGGAGGAGGAGAGGTTAAATTGTCTGAAGAGGAGAAGCTCATCTGCTTTGTGGGTGGGTGCAGCCCAAAACTGGTTCACAGCCACCACTGTGAGCAGTGAACAGTAGCCAAAGGGCCACCCCACTTTCAGCAGATCAGTGGTGGCTGCTGCAGCCTGAAGCTGCAGGTTCTCCCAGTGCAGTTGCTGGGTCTGGTTCTTCTGGGACTGGGAGTGATGCCTCACCAAGGGCTGCCTGTGACTGCCTGAGACCTCATATCACCTAGAGATAAAAGTCTGGGAATACAACACTTGAAGAGTGAAAACTTGGGTTATAATACCTCACATGCCTTTAAAATGTGAGGGTTCTGCTTTGGACTTCTAGTGGGAGAGCTGAGGCTGATTTTGCCTCCAGCACTCTGAGAGATGCCAGCACTTGTCAGGAGGAATGGGGTGAGAGATTGGGAGTACTAACAGGTTTAGCTTTCTCCTTTTAATCCCATGATGCAAATCTGCCCAAACTATTTTGAAAAATTGACAGATTAAGTCCCATTCTAGGTGTAGAGTTCATCTCTGAGTAAAGTGCCTGGAGCTCTGCTGAAAGCAAGATGTGTAAGCCAAATAAAAGCTGCCTTTCCTTTCTCATCATGCATCCCATCTGCAAAAGAGCAAGAGCAAGTTGCTTTCAAGTGTCATAGCTTTTTGGGAAAAACCTGACCCTCATTTACTGGTACAGAAGCAGGGAACTAGTGCATTGTATGAAGTCTCCACCTCACCCTCCTATGCAATTTATCTACAATTTTGCCTGCAAATTCAACTGGATGTGGCCAATCAGCCATCTCCACTATGAAGTTACACTGTGTGTTCAGCCTGGCTTTGCTTGGAGGACTTCAAAATTTTTTATGCTGAGTTTTCTCAGCACAGGAATTGCCTCAAGCTGGCTGACCTGCTGAGAGCACCTTGCAGTGAGAAAAGCAGGAGGCAAATTTCTGGAGTTGTGTGCTACTCACTCTCTATCAAGTATAAAAATAAAAGGGTATAAATCTTGCTCCAACCTAGTGGGATCTGTGTCACTATCTAATTTTTCTTGCTATCCCTGTAGACTGAAATGATATCCCAAATCCTTATCCCAGAAAATGTAAAGCTCTTGATATCTAAATATGCTGTGGGTGGCTCAGGCTCACCTCTGCTTAGGACTGATTTGTTAAAATAATGGCTTCTAAGTTAGGAATTGCTCATTCTAGTTATTTCTATCTGAAATTGTCAGAGAATGGTTAAAAAATCCCACCATCACCTTATGGATGAATGTTCCAAAATGAAGTGCAAGGCAAGAGATGGAGCAGTCACAAGCTCTTGCTACATCTACCTTTAAAGCTGTCAAGGAAAATATCTTCAGGGGGCTAAGATAATAATATATTGAAACTATAAGGCTCATACTTCAGCGTGTAATTTACTCACCAAACACTGAGGAATTCATCTATCTGGAATATTAGTCTGCAAATGTGTGTTAAAGGGACTTTATTATTTTAAGATTTTCATGGTAGCATTTTCTTAAGCACTTACTTTTATAAGCTATGTTTGAAATGAGCCAGACACAGCTTTTTCCAAGACTGTGGAGATTCAGAGTGTGGGCTTGAAATTCAGTGCAGGTCAATAGATTCCTATTTGCAATTTTTGTACCATTTCTTAATGCATATGATTGATATTTTAAACCACTTTTTTGCTTCAGTAAAGTAGAAAGAGTGCCACTAGAGGGTGGTATTATTACAAAAAGAAAAAAGTAATTAGGAATCTCTTTCCAGAATAAAATAATTTATACTCTCCTCCTACACATTTATAAACATGGGATAGATTTTACTATTCTAGTCACATTTGTTTGAGTCTTGCTGGCTTTTTTCCCCATAGAGTGATTTGTAGTTCTGTTTTAGCTGTAAACAGCAATAGAAGGTATCTAGTTTCATATCTTAATGTATATATGAATACTAAAATGATGTTGTTTCATCTTCTCTGCAAGAAACTTTTTTATCGATTGCCAAAAAAAGCTGTAAAAGAGCTTTTATGATTTTTTTTCTCTTGAAAATTACCCATTCACTTAAACTTTCATTCCAGTTTAGAAAAGATGGAGTAGGTTTTTTCTTTCCTTTTTTTTTTCTTCTTAGATGGTGAAAAAAAGAAAAAAAAATATTGTTTACCAAGGCTGTGCAGTATGATCTGTTAAAGGCCTCTTAGGGAGCATCAGGCTAGGGTTTAAGCCTAATGCAAAGTAATAGGATTTTGATAGTCTTCTGTGGGAAGAACTACTGTGGTATATAACTATAAATATATATAGGATATCAGTGTGTGTATATGTGTGTGTATTCAGTGTGGTATATGTATGTGAATGTGCTTGGTAGCTCCATATACCTCTGATAAATGGTTGTACTGTCCCAGCTGAAGTATGGCCAGACCCAGGGCAGTGGAGGCTGAGGGATGGGGCAGGGATGGGGCTGGGTGGCTCAGGCCCTGGGCCCCATGTCCTTGTGCTGCTTTGGGGTGTGATAGAATCACAGAATGGTTTGGGATTTTGGGCTTGGAGAGATGTTGAAGATCATCTGGTTCCAAGCCCTTTCCTTGGGAGAGACACCTTTCACAAGCCCCACAAAATGTGCTTGGGCACGAGGGCTGTGGGCAAGTGCCTGTGCCACCCCACTGCTGCCCTTGGTGTGGAGGTGAGGAGTTTTGCCAATGCTACACCTGCACCAGCCCCAAAGAAAATCTGCAGGAGGCAGAGGAGGAGGGATAGTGGAAGGAACACAAGGGTCAAAGGAGAAGTCCAGCAGGACCTTCTCTTCTCCCATCTGTCCTCCAAGAGGAGAGCAAGCCAATTTCATGGCTCTTTCAGCATGATTGATCCACCTGCAGCACCTGGGGGTGTGCCTGGAGTTAGGTGGGGATGATGTCCCCCAATAGGGACAAACTCCTCCCAACCTGTTGCATCATTTTGTGATGACAGCCAAGCTTGTGCTTCACTCTCTGCCCCCAGACTGGGTCAAACCCCAGCAAAAATTGTATTTATTTTTCCTTCTTAGGTGTTGGAAGGTAGCTGGATGTAAGACACCATCTAGCCACAGCCTTTTGGGCTTTGATGTGATCTGAGAAGCGTTGGTGTGTTTCCCTGCTGCTGTTTTACATCACTGCACACAGCCACTGTGCTGCTGGGGGCAGCATTGCAGCCTGAGCTGGAGTACTAAACTGATCACATGGGGTTTGGTGGTGCAGTAAATGCACTCCTGCACCATGCCAGTGGTGAAGTCCTGGCTCTTGGGGGCATTTCCAGCTGACAGCGCGGCTGCGTGCGTGGGACGCAAACGCAGCAAAGCCACCCTGTGCTGGGCTGGATCAACAGAACAGATCTTCAGTGAATCACGGGGGAGATGAAATTTCCTCCTTGCATTTAATCTCAGCCTGATAAACCACTTGGGGTGGGGGAACTACAAATCCAACAGTAAAACACATGCAATTAGTGCTCTGATGATGAGACAGACCTGGGTTTGGAGAGCTGGCAGTGGTGGGGAGCTTGGCTGACAGTGTGGGGCCGGGGGAACATGGAAGGAGGTTGGATTACACTGCAAAAAGCACAGGTTGGGGTGGGAGCAGCAGCAGGACAGAGCTAAGGGCCCTCATGGCTCCTCCTCATTTGCATGCTGGCCATTGAGTGTATGGTTAAAAACTAATAATGCTCAGCCAGTTACTATAGCAATGGTGTGGCACGAGTTGTCATGGTGATGGAGCAGAATTTTTCATCACGTTCCTCCAGGAGGGTGATGGATGCCATTCTGGGGGGCTCTGAACCATTTGCCTCAAATGCACAGAAACACTTGCACCTGCTGCAGTCAGTGAGCACTGACAGCCCTTCCAGTGTCACTACCTGCTTTTCCATGTCCTGATGCTACATTTTCCTTCCACATTTATGAAGTTAAGAGCACTCTGAAAAGCCATAAATTGCTAAACCAAACCTAATTATGTGCACTATCATTATACAAGGTGTGTTAATGAAACATAATTCTGGCACTGGGGCTGTTCCCACACACTTTGTGTGTGCTCTTCACCTCTGTGTCTGCCAATGACACAACTCAATTGGGGATTAGGCACCCATTTGAGAAAAGTAATTTTAAGCTGATTTGTTTCAAATACTCCCATTTAACACAGAAAAAAATGTGTGTTCTGCCTTGCAAATGCATCTTTTTTTCAGTTTTATTAAATACTTCTGCTTTCTCTTACTCCTAGGGCTTTAAGAGCCATACAGTCTTTTTCCCTTACTCATGAGATAGGCATTAATTCCTCTTTTTCAGGGCCTGCTTCTTATAGGTGATCAACAGAACCAGTGCACTGTATGTAAATGATATTGCTTTCAGTGGTTCTTTCTTTAGGAGATCGGGTGTAATGCCTGTTTTACCCCTGTAGGAACCAAGAGCAGGATTATCAGCAGTGCTTCTGCAGTTGTGCAAGAAAACAACCTCCTAGACTGCAGAGCACATCCAGCAATTTGATTTTGCAAGGATAAAAGTGCATTCAACTTGACTCAGGGTGATGGCTATTTTAAAATAACATAATATTCTGTTCTTCAGCTACTATTAAAAATCCCTAAACCCTTCACCACATGTAAGTTTCTGTCTGTGCTAAACCACACACTTCAAAATGAAGCCTGATAAATGGCACTAGTGGTGTTTCACATCAGGGCTTACATGTTGCTTTCATAAACACTGATTTGCAGGCACCAGGAAGTCCAGGAAAGGGAGAATGTGAATTTGGGGTGTACATCCTAATAGAACTAATGTTTCAGAATTGTCTCAAATTTAATTTTGTCCTGTGCTTTTTTGCAGGTAAGTTTTGGGTGTGCCAGCAGAACTGCATTAACTGCCAGGGAGCATAGGAACAGTATTAGCTCAGAAGCATCTTGGGATTTGGACCTGTATAGTGCTGGGTAGGAATCTAGGCTATGCTGGAAGCTGTGTCACTTTGGATTTAGGAAAGTAATCACAGATATGTTTGAAGTCCTTTTTTCTTTAAAAAGCTCTGATTACTGTGTGGTTCAGCATTCCACTGACATGAGAAGCACCACTGGCTACATGTCCTGGAGTACTTGTTCTAGTTCCTCTAAGCAAAGTCCAGCTCTTACTGCACCACTGTTGACATCTACAGAAGCCAGGGTTTTTTTCTTTTACTTTTCCCCTTGTTTGGGGCTTTATAATTACTCCAGTAAATGACGTTAAACTCCTTAATCCAAAGAACCAAGTTTTCAGAAATTCACTGAGCTGTGTGGTTTCCGTGTTCTAATTTAAGGAAAAAAAACCTGCTGCAGCCCTCCTTGATGGATTTCTTAAGCTTCTCAGAGCCATTAGTTTTACAAGAAGCTGTGTAAAATATTGGGAAAATGTTATTCCATCTCATGAGAGATCTGGCAAGCATGCTCTGTTGTATCATCTCATTATACTACCATTTGTCTGCTTTTCATACAAAATATTCCAGGCTTCTGCTCTCTTGAATCTCTCAAGTGCTGGACTTAAGTCCAGCATGTTCTTGGGTTGTCCCATTGACACTAAAAAACAATCACAAGGGAGGGGTGGTGGGGGTGCAGTGCCCATCTTATTCTCCTGATGTTGCATCAGCCCTGGAAGCCTTTCAAAGCCTCTTCAGAGAGTCCCTGCTCTCTGCTAGGATCTACTCAGTTTACTTTTGTTTGGGTTAATGCAACTCTGTGGTCATGGGGCAATTACAAATAAATGAAGTATGAAAGACTTCATAGGATCTTTATTTGGATATCTAGTCAGGCATAAACTGTGATGTCAGTGCAGCTGTGTCCCGGATCGGGTGACGCCAGTGCACAAAGGTCTGTGAGCTGTGCTATTGTTCTGCAGGTAGGATGTTGTATATGATTTTTGGCAAGTGATCTCAAGAAATCTCATACCAAGGTGATTTTTTCCCTACCTTATCAGTCTTTTTGATGATGAAAGAAAACTGACTTTTGAAATCATGAGTGGCTCTTGCATTACACTGGCACAGATTAGAAGATTTATGCCCAGGCATGTGGAGTGCTCCCACCCCTCTTCCTCCCAAGTAAAAACATAGTTTCTGTCACTGTATTTTGAGAGGGGTGGATTTAACTGTGTTCAGCTGCTGAAAAACTTTGAAGCTCAATGAGGTGAAGGATACTGTTGGAAGTGATACAACTAGAGACTGCTCTACAAGATTACGAGGTTGTGCAAGTCCACTTATTCATAAATTTGGGTTTTATGAGCTCTGGGGGAACTTTTCCAGTGATGTTAAACTAACACTGCTAGATACTGTTAAACCCCTTGTCTTTGGAGAACGTATTTATTTACAGGGACAGCATTGGTTCAGAAATTTGTTCTCTTGCTAGAAGGAATATTGCTCCAAATGTTTTAATAGCAAGTTCTGATGAGGGAATGTTTGTCCTAGAGGTTTTTACAAGATGTTCAACAAACTATTGCAGTCAGTAAGTTAGTAGAAACAATTTTAAAAAGAAGTGAAACTCTTCTGATATGTGCATCAGCTGCCTCTTTACATGGCAAGGAGTGTTAATGAGATGTTGCAGCATGCTACAAAGAACTACCAAAAGAAGTTGGCCCAGTGTGGCCCATCCTTTTTCCTTCTGTGAACAAAGTCAAGCAAGAGATGACAGGCTCTTGATACTCTGCCATGAATGGACTGCAGAACACTGCTTGTTAAAATGCAAAGTCCAGGAGGGAGGAGAAGTTGGCATCCACATGAAGGAAACAGGGATGCTCATGAAACAGATTTTGATGGTGGAAAACAGATGCACTGCATCAAAGATGATTTCAACATGGGATATTGTCCTCTTTAGTCTTCCTAAATTTGAAAATACATGTATATTCATAAAATATTTGAGGAATGTTATCCCTCTTTGGTGAGTCTGTCAGTTTTGGAAAGTTTTAGAGAAATTTGCAAAAGCCTTGGGAGTGGGAAACACTGGTCCTCCAGATTTGGGGTAAGGGTGTGAAACCTGTTTGCATGTGTGTGTTCATATGTGTGTGTAATGGAGACTGGAATCAGAAACCAAGAGGTATTGATTTTGTCCTTGCAGAGATCCAGAAGCAGTTGGTTGCACAATAAATGGGAGAAATGAAAAATGATGTTGTAGCAGTTTAATCAAGTGGCTTTAAAAAAAAATAAGCATGGGATTATTTCTCTATAAAACACTCTAAAGTCTCACCAAGGGACACTTGATTTTAAAAGAAAGAAGTCTCAAAAAGATAATGTTTCTGAAAAGTCAGTGGCTGCAGGACATTCACAAACTGTAAATAATTAACAGATGGAGTTTAAAAGGCAGCAAATTTCCATCCCTTCCTGTGGTGCTCTCAACTGAAGGAAACACATAGGAAGGACATTTAGGTAGGTAAGAGCTGAGACTTGTGAGTATGGGGAAAGACTTGCCACTTGCAAGAGTGTTAGGAACTCCTCAAATTATATGACATAAATATACCTGAACTCCTCCTTGGGTCCTGCTGAGCCACGGGCAGCACGTGCTGGTGGAGGGAGGAAGAGCAGTGGGGTTCAGTGTCCTCAGATTGCTGAGCTGAACTCCTTAAATAAAACACAAGGCTGCTAAATTTTTCATCTGTCTCTCTCAAATAGAAGTTCTTAGTCTGACAGCTTTTCCTTTGCATTCTTAAGTATTGCTATTTTAATGGCAGTATTTGGTCCCCAGCACCCTGACTTGTACTTTGGGTTTTCTCTGTGTGCCCTTGGGGCTTTCTCTGCTGAGGGAGCTGAGAAAACCCAAAGCTGTTTGCCAGAACTGACCTGGAATTTTCCAGTAAGCCATCATGACATCAGGAAATGCCACTTTGTGAAGCTCAGGATATATCCTGAAGATATACTTCACAGGAATGTTTCATTCTAGAAAGAGAAAAGCAAACAAACAAAACAGCATTTTTCTTATGTTAAAGCAGAGTTGTTTTATATAAGATTTTACAATGAAATGCATTTATCCTATAAGCATGAAAAATGCAGCAAAACATTTCAATAAATATTTCTTTATGAACAAGTTACAGAGGTTCTTTTGTCCATTTTCATTATGGAAAATATATTTAAGCTTGCAGAATTTTGCTGTGAGGGGGGGAAATCCTTTTAAAGCCAGCTTTGTTTTCTCTCTTTGTGCTGCTTTGCTTTGGTTTATGTCTTGTATTAAAGAGATGTTCAGCTGTGCAAGAAATAACATTTTTCTCAGTTTATGGCTGACTTTTTGATTGCTAGGCTTATTTGCTGTATGATATCTTTACAGTCCAAGTTTTGTAATCTATAATTTAGGTATACAATACTTCACAAAGATGCAATGTAGAGTTAATATCCTATATATGGGATGAGAGATGCAGTTGAATTTAACTCTTGAGTCTCCTAAAGGACAGCAGGACTCTCTGGTTTGGTGTTTGAATCTGGAAGAGAGCATCTCACTTGTAAAACAGTCAGATTTAAACAGAAGCTTCTCAAGGGCTGTTGGATAGCTTGATTTAGGCCTCTTGGAGGATTTTTCCTTTAAAAAATTCAGACAGTATATTTTGTACTACAAGCCAGTAGAATAAGACTTATGTTCCTGTATAGGTTAATTTGCTGGGGACTGGGATTTTGCTCAAGGCCAAATGCCAGTGCTCCCACCACTAAATGTGCATTCAGCTCCCCTTAAAAGGTAAACCCCATGGAAAACCCACACAAATTATGAGAAACTGTTATGAACTGAACCATGAATTTTTAATATTCAGTTACCCTGAGGTACAAGTTAGAGCTTAAAATAAATTGTTTTATATTTCATACTCTGAGTAGTGCATGGAACAATACATGAAGGGGAATGAAGTTTCCAAAGTACACTCTGCTTTGGGTTAAACAGGACAGTTTTGCAAACAATCATTCTGGAGACAGAATTGTACCAGGTCTGTGTGTGGGCACAAAATCTGGTGGTGCCTTCCATTGCCTGTGTCTAGTGTCTCAGCTCCTGCAAGATCCTGGCTCCCTGCACAGCACTCCAGCTCAGCAGGGCTGCACTCCTGCCTTCAGCAACACGACAAAGAGGCTTGTGGAGGGTTGGAAGCTTGACAGGGATTCAAGCATCACTTTTCACCTGAATTACAGTGACCTTTTCTCTTCCTGCCCAATCTTCTAAGTGTTGAAACATCTGCAACTTCCCCCAGGCCCTGCTGCTTCCTTTCCCTGCACACCCTGTCCTGGCAGCAAGGATACCCTGCAGCAAAATATCTCCAACACTTGGGTGCACCAGAGCAAGCTGGACCAGCTCGGTGCCTCTCTGGCTGAATCTCTTGTCCCATATTTTTGCCACTCTAGCACAGGATCTTCTTCTGCCCAGTTTAAGAGCATCCCACACTCAGGTGTCCAACTGTCCCCAGTGCAGTGGGACAGCAGAGGTGCTGGGCAGCATTTCCCAGAGACAGGAGTGAATTACAAAAGCCCTGGAGAGAAGAGCACTGGTCCCACTTCAGCACTATCTCGACAGAAGTTATGAACAAACCTGATTATCCCTCACTCAGAGTACCTCAAGCAACACTGGAAAATATTCTTGCACATAACCATAACCTCAAAGTGATTTGTATTTCAGTTTGAAGAACTGCAGCATCTAATTCTACAAGCATTTCTGCCACATACAAATGGTTTTTCCCCCCTGCCTGATGTGTTTTATTTGATACTGGAATCCTTCCTTTAGTCAGAGGAGACATGACTGTTGCCAGTGCTTTGAAAAGTGTATGCAGTGGGGAGAGTGAGCCTTGCAGGCACTGGAGATGCTTAGCAGAGGGCAAAGAGCCTCAGGGATGATGTGTGACACTCAGCAGCCTGGTAGGGATGGCACAGGTGACATATTTACCTGCAGTCCTCCTCCAAGGGAGCAAGGTGTGTTCTGTCTCCTACTGCATTTGAGTGCTGCCTTACTTTAAACATTTCACATGGGATTCAGAGTGTATCAGAGGAGTTGTACAGATTTGAATGCTCTCATGCTTGGCCTCACTCAGGTTAGCAGAGGGGGAAATGTCCCACTGATGTTGTGATGACCAGGGGTGAGCCCTGCAGGGTAGTGCTGCACTGGCACCCTCACACAGGCTCCTTCCACAGCTGAAATCTGCTTAGATGCTGCCAGATTTGTAAGGCCTGAGCAAAACTCTTTGTTTTTTTCACCAAGAAAAGGAAACATTGGAAAAAGTTAAATCATCTTCAGGAACTGCCTTCCCATTGATTTTATCAACTAAGAATGAAAAGCACATTAAGCATAACTGAATTATTCTATGACTAGTGTTACTAATACATCTCTAAAAAAGTTGAGTTTGCTTTGAGGTAACAATAATTGTACCTGGTACTGGAGATGGAGCTGTAGAGCACACAGAAATCACATTGAAATGCTGGAGCCTGCTGGTATGCCTATAAAGCAGGAAGAAAGTTAAAGCAGTGAAATGGAAAACACACAAACCGGTGGCAAGTAAGCAGAATATCAAAATTATTTCTATGAAGGCCAAACCAGAGACCCAATATTACAATGCAGGTACAGAAGAAACTAAAATTTTACATAAAAGCTTCTAAATCAGCTGCTGCTTCACTGAATATACACATTTTGGTGTGCACAACTCATGGATGTACATGAATGCAAATGGCATTTAGTCCTATAGTATGTAAGAAATTATATTAATTCTGATCTTCCAGGATTTGACAAAGTTAATTTTTAATACTGGGAGAATTTTGAAGGCCTGAGGTGCAGTGACAGCATTGCCCAGGGTCTGGCTGGAGAAAGCTGGGCAGAACCTGCTGTGCTGGGGTGCAGGAGAAGGGTGGTGCTGTGGGGGTGTGAAAATGGGGAACTCTCCAGTCAGGGTGCCTGGTGTTCCCCAGGGATGTGCTGCCCAGGGATGGAAGGCTTTCCCCCTCCAAAACAGACCAAATTACTGAGTTTTCTTAACCAGAAATAAAACATGCAGCAGGAATTTTGCAATGTACCTGGTCCAATACTTCCAATAAATTATATATGCATACATATATATTAATTTGTTTTTAATTTATAATTTTGGGAGGGGTACAGAGGAGAGTTCAGAATTACTATGTGATTTAGCAGCCCCAGATTACCCACACTTCTATCTCTGATTGTAACATTGTATGCAAACCAATTTTGTTCAGAATAACTTTGACTTAAAATAAGCCTCATGACGTGTATGACAAATTTAAAAATGGTCTTCACACTAGGTCTGAAATTATTTTTTTGACATATTCTTGTAGCAGCTTTCAGGGAAAAAAAAAGTAAATAGCTGAGAAAACTGTCCAGGTGAAATTCAGCTTAAACCCATGTATTGATGGATAACCCTGTTGTATTCACCTTGATGCTGTTTGCCAGGAGTGCTGGGGTGCCACTGTAATGTCTGTCTCAGACAAGATTGTAGGCAGATAAAAACCTAATTAAATATATGTTGCAGTGAGTTGTTTTAAGGTCCTCAGCAGTTCTAGGTTGAAGTCATGAAGGATTTTAGGCATTTTCCACCTTTAACACATTTAAATTCTCTATTCGTGACTCTGGTACCAACATCCATGTTAATGCAATTTCCTTGCAATCAAAAACTCACTGCCAGAAGCCTGACCATTTAAATGAGTGTCTCATTCACCTCCAGAGGAGTGCAGGGCTCAGTGATTTGTCCCTCCTGGAGCTTAATTCATTCAAATAAATGTAAATCACTATTTTATGTTGTTTGGTCAGGGTTTATGGAAGTCAGTGTACACTACTGAAAAGGCACATGGCAGATATTAAGGGAGGAATCAATGTGCTTCACAGAGATGAGAAGAGGCAGGGTTTGGTTTTGGTTTATCCACAGTGCTGCACTCAGTGCAGCTGTTATTGATTTTGATCCCACAAGTGTTTGACCTCCTTTGTACAGCACAACTTGTCTATATTTTACAGCTGAATTTTTTTTTGCCTTGTAGTTCATATTCATATGCCATTAGTATGCTACTTGAAAAAAAAATCAATGCAGTTTGTTAATTAAAAAAAGGGAAATCCTCAACCTCCAGCCCTGAATCACTGAGCTGTTCCCACGTGTCTGTGGTGACCAGTGTGGCCAGACTGTGCTGGTAGATGGCAGTGACACAACTGGGGATCATAGAATCATAGAACCATTTAGGCTGGAAAAGAACTTTCAGATCATCAACTCCAATTGTCAATCCAGCACTGCCATGTGCACCCCCAAACCATGTCCACAAGTGCCACATCTATATGGCTTTTAAGTACCTCCAGGGATGGTGACTCAGACACTTCCCTGGGCAGCCTTTTCCTGTGCTTGACAACCTTTTCAGCAGAAGAAATTTTTCCTAACATCCAGTCTAAACCCCTGTGACTCAACTTGAGGCCATTTCCTCTTGGCTTATCACTCATTACTCAGGAGAAGAGACAGACATGGGGCACACTACTTGTGCAGCCGTGGGGCAGAGGCTCAGCTGACTGCAGACTTACAGTAAAAATACATTCCTGCATTTTTAATTTGTGTATATATGTTGAGAAAGGGAAGAGAAAACCTGCTGACCTGTCCAATTCAGCCAGATCATGTAATCTAATTCTATTTAATCTCTCAGTCAGCATCAAATTGTGCATGTCTCCTTTCAGCCCATGGGCCTGCCAGCTCTCACTGTACCCTCTGTGTAAGAAGGTAAGGGAACAGAGAGCTTTTCTCTCCCTTGATTCCAGCTTAGTGCCACCACAAGTTTTGTTCTGGTATCTGGTGGTGATGGTGCATCAGGCAGGCTGCTCCAAGGCCTGCCATTTTCTGTTTCCCTTCCCTGCTTTTAGCCTTGCTGATCAGTGGGATGGCTGGACGAGAGGAACCACAACTGTGCTAGGGCTGCAGCCCTGCTGGGGCCAGGGGCAGGTGGGTATCAGTGGGGCTGGGGGTGGCAGGAGGCCAAGGCTGCTGCAGTGCAGGTGGAGAGTGAGCAACACCTGCGAGCCACAGGGGAAAACACAGGAAAAACCTGCTCTGGTGGGACTGCTGCAGCCAGAGTGCTGGCAGAGACTGCTGCTGCCAGCTGGCTGATCTGCAAATGCCCTTGTGGGAAATGCAGAGATGGAGTAGCTGCAGTTACAGTGCCATGTCTGAATGAGTGGGGTTTTTTTTTTGTTTGTTTGTTTTTAAACAATAATTGAGCTGGTTCAGCTAACTGGGTTTTAGGATGCTAAATTGTTATCTGTTTAATCTTTCATATATTATAGTGGGAGTTTTTTTCTCTCAAGAGGCAGGTTAATGGAAAAAGCAATATTTCTATGTACAGGAATGGTACCTTCATCTTGTACCATCTCGAGTTAATACTTTTCCTGTTTCTGTTGCTCCCCATGTATCAGTTCCATCCAGACTGACATCAAGGCTTGTTGCACAGGGCAGCAGCGACTGAACAGAGCAACCGTGGACCCTTCTGGTCAGGGTAAGTCCATGTGAGCCACAGAGTAAGAAACAAACTCTGTGAGTGCCAAGGAGAGCTTAAAGCCTGGGTGGATGCTCTGTGGTTTCCTTGTGCTGTCTGAGGAGTGTTTGTGCAGGCTGGGGCAGTGCCACATCCTGGAGCTGCACGTGGCTTGAAACAATGATTTGCAGCAGTGGCCTGAGAGCTGAACACTCTGCTGCCACTGCTACTCTTTTTCTGTTCAGCCAATACACTTTTCTCAGCAAAACATCTCATCACCCTTTTGCTTTTTGAGCACCAGTGGAGTCAGCAGTTCCTCCACCACCTGCCAAAAGCTTTGGCTGTCTCCTGGGAGAGCTGGGCTTCTTTCCACTACAAAAAGTGGAAGGAAGTTAGGAAGTCAGCACTGTGCAACACTGAAACTTCATATTATAAAACAGGAGGAGAGTCCTTTTCTTGTGTTTTCTAATTTATTTTAAAACAGATTAAAAGCCACCACATAAGCCTCTCCCCTCACCAGTGAACGATCTGACTGTGGAAATTGGGTTATGCATCCTCTGGGCTGTGTAGGACCTTGAATGAGGAATGAATGCCCTTTGCTGTCCTCTCCTGTGTGTCTTAGTCAGCTTTTGTGCAGCAGGGGACAGGAAGAAATGCCCGAAGTAGGTCGCTGGACACAGTGGTGCAAAGGCTGCTGCCCTGGGCTGATTGATGAGCAGTCACATCGGGGCAGCTTTCTCAGAGAGAGCAGTGACAGCCCTGCTCTGCCCCCACACCACCCCTTTGGCTTGGAAGGCACCTTAAAGACCTTCCAGTTCCAAACCCCTGCCAGAGGCAGGCACACCTTCCACCTTAGGACCAGATTGCTTAAAGCTCCATCCAGCCTTCCAGGAATGGGGCATTTGTCTTCTTCAGGCATACAGTGGTCCTCAGCAACAACCAGGGAAGACTGGTTTGGGGTTTTTTGAGAATTGAGGATTGAGAATGCATTTCCAAATAGCTCTTCTGCCCCTAAACATCAACCTTGGGCAGCATGGCAAGCTGATTTGGGCAGCTGTAGTCTGAGCCCAGGAACTGTCCTTGATAGTACTGATCCATGTATGGCAGAACACATCTCTGTAGCTATCAGCCTGACAATCAGAGACCCCCTGGTTCCTGGAGCCAGCTGGGAGGGTGTGTATTGCACCATTTCTCAGACATAAGGTCACTGAAGATAACTCTTAACTGTGGCACTCCCCTCACCCCATCCTAGCCTGACAGCATCTCTTCTTTTGTTCCAAGAAATATCCCCATTTTAAGAAATGTCTCTTTTTAAAACTGTTTTCTCTCTATTTTTAAAATATGCAAGCTGTTTTCCTCAGCCCATTTTTCCTGTGGGGAGCAGGAGGTGGGGTGGCAGGGTGTTTGGCCAAGTGGGCAGCAGGGGGTTTCCTCAGCCACAGCGAGCACGAATTGACTAATCTTGATGGGTGCTCAGGCAGAACTATGTGAAGTTGGTGGCTCTTTGTGAGGGGTCTTCAGGTACAGAGGGAATTTAAAGTAAGGCAAGAAACTTTCCAGGAACAAGTGCTTCTTCAGGCCAAGAGGGTGATAGCTCTTGGTGCAGGGTGGGGTGTGGGTAGCTGGGGGATGCTGGTGTGCTGGATGCTCCCTTGTGTGGGAAGTAGATCATCAATCCATGTTGGAAGATAAGGTGGTTTCCCCAGTAAAACTACACACAGAGACAGAACTATCTTCTTTATTATAAAGATACACTATGAGGAACAAACTTGAATGTATACTGAAGCTTGTAATGGTACATGCCAAAAATGTACAGTACTATACATAAAAGTGCATTGTCACAACAGATTAACAGTACATTTCTCTTCCAGAAGTGTGGATTTTCCATGTTTTTATTTGATCTTCAAGAGTGGAAGGAATGCAATGGGAATGCAGCCATACACGAACAGGAAAGGATGCAATGGAAATGCAACAGTACAAGAGCAAAGCTAAAGCTCCTCTAAAATTTAAAGGCACTTTCACATGTACATACTACAGATGTACATTGACACAAGTAGGTAACAGTCAACAAGCAGGAAGCTACCAGTACTGCAATTCATCAAACTTGACAGTAAAGGACAATACTGATTGGATTAGGTGTGCAGGAGTTACCCTTTAGTACGCCTGTAGATGTAGCAGTCTTTCCTGTTACATATCCACTTACTATGCTTTAAAGTATCTATAATAACCATCAAACTACACATTAACTGTGTGAATGCACTAAGTGGATGCATTCACTAAATGCACTGTTTCTAATATTTTCTTTTGCTAAACAATTTCTAATAAAAGCATTATGGAGTCCAGTACAGTTATTTAAACATACAAAATTCCCTATGCAATTTAAAGATACAAGTATCCATCTCAATTGTGCCAGGTGGGTTAATTTAAAAATGCTAGACTAAAACTGTATGTAAATGAAAGCTGAAATTCCAGTTTTGTTCCACTGAGTCTAGTAAACTGGGGAACTACTTGAAAATATCTCTGGTCCCAGACAAGCGAGCAGACCCTATTGACCAGCACTGGTCTGCAGCTGGGGCTGGCCTGGCTTGGGCTCTGGCCCTGGCATTAGGACCAGGCAGTTCAGTTGACAAGGATGGAGGTTTGCTGACCCATGCTGCACAGCCCACTGTGGTGGATTAAGACTTTGCCTCTAATCTAGATGTGTGTGAAGTCTGTGACTGGATTGAAAAGCATTTGCAAATACCAGGAATAGTTTGGGGCTCAGAGGCAGTTCACGGAGTACTTCTCACACATGGAGCTTCACATTGCATCACCTGTCTAGAAGGTGTAAACCAGAGCAGGAATAAATTGCTCTTAAATACTAACAAGAAATTACTTGTGTCTCCTCAGCAATTATGTCTATCAAATTTTGTCACTACTCTTCTCCTCCCAAACTCAATTGTTTATGTATACTGAGTAGTACAACTTCAAAGCTTTCCAAAATCCACATCTTACAGAATATGTGGAAAGACAGATCGTAATTACAGCCAGTAGTACTTCTGTAGGTGGACCACAAGTGATTTTTTCCCCCCCATATTATTAATTCAAACTTCTTTTATGGATTAGATGTTCGAAAATATGTTCACAGAAATAATATGGCTTACTTTTGCAATGTGCAAAACAGCTGTAGGTTTAGCTCAAGCCTAACAAAGTTTAACAACAGAGCACTAAGCAAAGTTGACAGTCACCACTCGCACAGACATAAGAAAGGACTGATTTCTGTCATTAAATAAAAGCGGAAGTGGAGAGGAAAGGGGTTATGGAAAACTTTAGTCAGCTTGAATCTAGGCAGCAGAAACTCAGCTGCCTGTCCTGTGAGTGACCCCTGCACCTCTGGCAGGGGGTAGTCCCTCTTCAGAGCGCCTGTCTCGCTGCCGTCAGCACAACTGAGCGCTCGCGCTGTGCAAGGCAGGCAGCGCAGCTGGGTCAGCTCCAAACTCGGATATTGCAACCCAAATCATGTCCTTAATTGGACACTGAGCAATAAAGTCAATGGGACGCTCTTCTGAATTACTGTGTAGTTGATCCCTTTAATAGCCCCTCATGCTCCCTAATGGACCAACAGGTTCGCACACTCCCCCGAGCCTGGCTTCTGTGAGTTTCAAACAAATTTAGCTTTTGTAAAAAATGTGGTATCAGGGAATGAAGGTCTAGCTTCATGGGAAAAGGTACACTATTACAGAGGGCAGCAAAAAGAGATTCTAGATACTATCCTGGAAATGTGCTTTAGCTGTGTCCTGGAATGCTGCTTTGTATCAGTGAGAGCAATGTGATCTCCAGCTCCATCCAGCGCTTGTCTCTAGTGAGATTGCCAACAAGAAAGCTAAAACTTGGTGCCAATTATGAATTGTGAGGGTTTGGTGATTTTTTTTTTTGTGTCTTAAATAAGAAATGTGGCCTGAGATGACTTAGACATTCCACACAGACACTTAATCCTCACATGCTAAATTTCAGTTCTTACTAACCTGCTTGAGATTTGGTTTGGTGACCCAGAAATGAGAGGCTCCACGTCCTCTGAACCCCCTCCCACCCCTTAGTTTTGTGCAGGATCTGTTATTATATAGCTACAGTAAGACTGTGAAGTATGGTACAACGTGGCAAGCTGTTTGTGATCTGTGTTGGTTTTATTACAAATGGTGCAGCATCAAGTTTTCAAGTAAGTCTAAGTTTGTTTTTTAAAACTATGCACAATTGTCCAGTTTTTCATTTAATTGAAACCATACAAAATACAAATGCCCATGTTAATGTAGCTACTTTCAGACAATACATTCAAAAACACTGAAAAACAAAGCCTCTCCAGTTACAAACATGAACAAATGATGTTACGGAGCCCTGACTTCTATCGTTAATCCATCCCTTTCCCTAGCACACCCCAGCTGGGCACTGTGGGTGGCTGAGCTGCCTACATTGTGCAAGATTTGTCGGCTGGACCCTGGGAAGGAGGAGAAGGCCCTATGCTAGGATTTGTTTTTGGAAGAACAATAGGTTTTGGCCTAAGAGCAGGAGGTTTCAGCTGCACTCCCATTCTAGGGGCCACCATGGGCTTGAAAGTACTCATGGTGTCACTGGAAGAACTAGTGCTCCGGCGGATCGGCGGCTCGGAGCTCCTTAAAACGACGCTGTGGAGAGGGCTGAGCGACTCTGTGGAGGTGGCAGGGGTGGGGGTGTTCTTCATCTGCTCCAAGGTGTCCAGCACCACATCAGGGGCGTGCTTGGCCGAGCTCTGCCGCTCCAGCTCCCGCAGCTCGTTCAGCGCTGTGTTCATGGTCTCCTCGATGTCCTGGGTCAGAGCACAGAGAGAGCAGCACGTCATTCGTGTTGCTACTGAATGCCAGAGGAGCAAGGGCAGGGGAAAGGAAATGCATTAATTCATTCACCAGCTATCCTCTAACCGTTATGATAGTGCTAAAACAAATTTCCACCAGATTTATTTGAAAGACATTACGATTGACAGCATGGCACCTTTGGGTGGACATTACAAACATTTAACCTTGTTCATGAGTGAACAGAAAAATAAAAGTGTTACACCAAAGTCTGCAAGCCATTTATGAAGTGACTGTCAGGACAATTGATGTTTGCTTAGCAGTGTTTTAGTGGTGAAGATTTCTTTCATCTCTTGGGTACTGACAACTGCAAAGATTTTAGTCCATATGCTCTCAGCTAACTGCTCATCTAAAGACTCAGGTCTTCAGGGTCTGTATCAAAATTTGGGTTCTCTCACTGCCAAATGAGCACCAGTCTACAAAAAAAGAGATAACTTAAGCCAAACAGAGCTGTCCCAGGAAAGTAAATAGCTTAGAATAAAATAAACCAGTAAATACACTTGCACTTTCTAACCCTAATACATGGGCTCTGACCTTAGAATGCCAGTCCCTTCTATTCCTCACTGGAAGCAGAGTTTGAAAGCAAGCATTATCTGTACATTAAATTTTAAAACATGAGTGCCAGTGTTATTGTAAAATGTGTTTGCAATCATAGAGCACCCTCAGGGTGCTCCTAGTAATCATGTTATCCTACCTAGACAAAATGTGAGTTCTGAAGACAGAGGTATCTATTACTCAAGAGCTGCTAACAGCTCAGTACAACAGAGCAATTTGTTGATCAGGGTACTTTCTACTCCATTTTTTTCACCTTTTCACTGTCAGGAATGGTACTGGTGACTGTTCACACAGGTGTAAGATGGCCCACAATTTATGCAGCTGCAACATCTTGCACATCACATTCTACTACACGCATCAAATCAACACATAGTACGAACTGTATGAAAACTATAAAATCCACAAGACCCTGGACTGTAAATCTCTACTTTGAATGGCAATGGTCACCACTAGCCAGTCAGAGCACTTTTCTGCTTACCACCATACTGATACATAATTGAACACTAATTACATGAATAGGCCAGCCTTCAACAGAGCACAGCGATCTACACAGCGATCTACGTACCTGTTGTACTGTCCCACTATTCTGTATGGCAAGGGCAATTTCATTATAGTGTAATGGGAAATAATTTCTTTTTATTGCTTCTGCAATGTTTACCCCCCTTTGTGCTTCTTCTATTCAGGATAGCTTAATGCATCTTCCTTCACACACACTCTGTTTGGAAAGCCAAGCAGGATATTCCCCTGCAAAAACCGTCCCACCAGTGCGTGTGCTCTGTGCTGTGCTATTCAACGAGATTTGCTGCTCAGAAAATCAGACAGTGCCATAAAAATAAAAGACACAAACCTGAGCTATTGACTCTGGGTCCAGTGGCTTATGGTCATTAAAACCTGTGTACTGCCCAGAAGATGTGGACCTTCTAATGGGAGGGCTATCGATCTTCTTCAGCGAGTCGTGCCTGCTGATGTTGGTGAGGCTGCCGTGGCCCGGCCGGCGCCGCCGCTCAGGGCTGTCGGCGTTGAGGTTGCGGTTCTGAAGGAGGGCTCTGGGGCTGCAGTGAGCTGCCAGGCTGGGGGAGCCCAGCTCCATGGCTGAGTTGGACAGAGGGTGAGGTGGGTGCACTGGGCAGTGGCCGTCACTGCTCCTGCCTGGGCGCCTCAGGGGAGGCGGAGGTTCCGATCTCTTTCTTTGTCTGCACCAGCGGAGAAGTGGTGTTAGAACAAGTTGTAGTGACCCAGCACAAGCATGTGGAGAAGTAATTACTGTGTTAGCTGAGCTGTGAGCAGGACTACTGAAAACATGTTATGCTGAAGCTTACCTTCCTAGATACACATCCGAGTGACGGTCAGTAGGAGAGTTCATATCCTTTGACGATGACTTGTCCTCAGTTATGGGCCCGCTGCTGGCCTCGCTGTCTGCTTTTTGGCTCAGTGTATCTGAGAAAGTATCGTCCCTGAACAGAACACAGGTGGTGAGATGAGAAGTCGGTGAGTGAAATGTGCGACAGAGCACCTTGGCACTCTCAGACTTTAATCCCCTTAAGAAAAGCAGGCACGTTATAAATGCACTGCAGTCCTTGCACATCTCCCAAAATTTTTTATAATCCTTCTGTTTACTAAGCCCTTTACACTTTGACTGTATGTAACCTTTCTGTAAAGAACTTTGTCATTCTTGGCAAAGCACATGCCCAGTACTGCAAAACAAGAGTTCAGGGCTGCATTTCCCCAGCTTTTGTCATTCTGAAGTTAAAAGTCAGCAACTGCTACAAAGAGATAGTCAAATTAAAATAGGTGCAGCAGTATCTGTCTCTCAATGTACTGGGAACATACTCATGGAAGTAGCTTAGTCTAGCCTTAATTTTTGATGGAGCTGTCAATTCAGGGCAATGAAGACAGGTATCCTGCATAGAAGGTAAATGTTTAATCTATCTGACCCTTCAAACCACTGACCCATTTGGAAAGTACTGCTAAGTGCTTTAGACTTTACATCCCCTCAAGAAACCAGTCACACCAGAAACTGCTTACATATCCTGCACCACTATGTACTGGTGAGGGACAAGGCCATCAATCCCATTGTGCCTTCCTTCCCACCAGTCTTCAGATGCTCGGTGATAGAGCAGAAGGGAAGCTCCTTTCTTGAAAGAGAGTTCTCGTGCAGATCTTCCAACATAGTCAAACTTGGCAATAGCTTCTATGGGCTCGCACTCTGGGTGGGAAAAACAACAAATATCAGATTCCTATCACTCATTTTAGTTTTATAAACCCCATTTTTTGCCATTTTCTCAGTGCTCATTCTGACATAGATCAGCTGAAAGAAGGCAGACTTCAGGCAGTTATAATGTGCCCCTTACAAAGAAACATAATCAATCTGTGTCCCAGGTGGGAAACATATGGGTTGCTTCAGGAGCTGCAGAAAACAACAGCATACTCAAATGTTACAACTGCCTTTGGGAGAGAGGCCTCTGCCTCCTGCTGGAAGGGTTCCTGCATGGCTGGAGAGTGGGATGGAGGCCAGGCAATAAAGACTTCTGAAAATAAAAAGAACAGACTCAGATGAATAATCAAAGGCCCAAGGAACCAGCATGATAAGGGAAAAGTAAATAGGAGCGCTTTTGCCATCTGCAGTGGCAAAGGAAGGAAGACAAGATTAGCCTGTGCATGAGTAGGGATATCCTGCCTAACTGGGCCATGGAATTTCTGTCTTTTACGTGATGAGCATGCAGACCTACTGAAACCTAGTGTTTTACACAGCACCAAAGCCTCGTGCTTTATAATCCACTTCCTTAGTGCCCTTTTGGAGAGAGACAAGACGGCTCCAGACCACAGGGACAGTCCTTGTGTGGCCTCAAGTTGCTTAAAGCAGCTCTGCCTGCTTCAAAATCCTGAGCTGCCCTGGTTTCTGCAGGGAGGCTGGTGTTTTCTGAAAGCAAACACTGGCTACAGCAGTCCTGGCTAATCCTCTGTCAGAATGCTGGTAAATTCAGTCTTAGGCTGGAAATGGGCTCCATCCTGTAACCTGCACCGGGATGGAGACCTACTAATGTCAGCAATAAGGGGCCCTGCAGGTATGGCCAGAGCTGTGCTCAGGCATCCTGCAAGAAGCTGTGATTTTAACAAGTTCTTCTTTTGTCAGAAGCACCTGAACTCTAACAGATTAAATTTTGTCATCAAACTCTCAAAACATAAAGAAAAAACTGAAAAATACAGGTCTAAAAATCATATACTCTGATGATTCCAGTAACTCAAGAGTCCCTGAAATGACTAATTTCTTTACATAATTAGAGCAATATTTAGATGGAAATTAAAACATCTGGGCTAATGACTAGCATAGCAACTTTCTGGTTGGTGTAAATTAAAATTGCTGAGGTTGTAATTCCCCAAAGAACCAGGCTGGTAATGAAAGCCACTGTCCCTTTATGACAACATATTGCACAGGAATGTCTTTTTAAAACTAACTTCTACAGTGTGAAAACATAATGACAGCACCTTTATTGAGGTTATAGTTTTCAGCTTGTTTTTTTAATAACTTGCCCAGCCTGCAGAAGACTGTCTTGTGGTTTGCTGCTTTTGCAGTCATGTTAAGTGTTCCTGTCAGTGACAAACTGCAGTGTGTTTAGAACTTACCAACTCAGAAACTTGACAGAGATGGAATACAGAGATATGGGGTATTCACTCTTACAAACACAAAAGTAATGTACGGTGGCAGAAATTATTTCAGTTATATAAATACAAGTAAGAACCTAGCAACCACAGTATTCATTCCTGAAAATGCATCCCTATTAGACGACTGTAGAGGACCATATTCTCTTCTCTGTTGTCTTTTTCCTCTCTTTATCTCTTTTGCTTTCTTTGTCCCACAGCCCCTGCTCTGGACTGTTGACATGGCAGCAACAATGTGGGATCTAATCATGGGTGTTATTTTTTGTTTTCTTCCCTTGCCTTGCTTGGGCAAAGCACAGCTATCATATTCTACCCCATACTCTGCTTTGAAGTTTGTTGTGGGAGGGAAAAGCTTGTGAGCCAGCACCTCTGAATATCAAATGTATTGTGACTTGTGAGCCAGCACCTTTGGTTGTGTGCTGTTGGAGTTGAGAACTTACTGAACTGTACTGTACAAAATTAAGGGCTTGTTCACCTCCACTCTTGTGAAAATCTGTTGTAAGAAATTTAAGGATGTGTTAGCCAATACCTTTTGAGTCTAAATATTGGGCTGGTGGCCAAAGTTATGGTGACTGTACGATAAAACACAAGAGCTCCCTGATATGTGTCTGATGTCTTTGTTCAGACTGATGTGAACTCTCATTAACTGGCATTCCCTGGTGGGTGGGGCTGAAGGGTTTCTTGGTTTTATGTTTTCAAGCAAGGAAAATACAAAGTTGACATAGAAAGAAATGTTCTGGAAAACTGGGAAATCTCTAATGGTGGTGTGATATGATATGATATACTACCCTGTTGTCATTCCTACAGTCTCTCTCTAAACAGAAAATGCAGACGCCATGAAACAACTGCAAAGCACAGAAAATGAAAGAGGTAAAACCAAATATTCCTGTTTATCTTGCACGGTCTTTAAGAGGGACAGTATGAAATGGCAATACAAAATGGCAATAATGTAACACTGACAGAACAACATATTTCTTCTTCTATCATGTGCATTGCTCATGGAATTTGTTATAAGAAGGAAATACTGGAATCATGTAGGATTGAAAAGGAGCAGCCATTTGTATGAACACTGCTCTCAGATTACAGCTAATTTATTAGTTATGGTAGGGTTGGTCAAGAATTCAGAAATAAAACCTCCCAGGCTTTGAAGAACCAGTCACTCACTAACAGGAAATATTAAAAAAAAATTAGGCCAACCAAACAAAAAAGTTTTATAGTAAGTCATAAAATCCCAAATTTCCTGCACAAATTTTCCTTAGACATTCTCTGCAGTTAAGTGGTAATACTCATGATAATACTGGACTGATGGACAAACCCCTACACTGATTAGCCATGGAATTTCCTGTTCTCTGCTAACTTCAACAGACTACAGTATCCCACAGCTGAGTATACAGGTCTTTTTATTTACAAATTAGTGGACTAAATTAGAAATAGTTCTATCTTGCTCAGTGGAATTATGCTCGTCTAAGTGTGGTGCACAATGAGAATCCTGTTTACTGTGTCCTTCCACCACCTGCAAGACTCACGCACTTTCTCAGAGGTCTGAATGATGTTGTCCCACTGGAACCAGCTGTATGAATTGTTAATGTACCCATAATGGATGTGACTTTTGAGACATGTACATCAGATTGCCTGGGTAACAAATCCCACCTCCTCAGGGAGGAGTGCCCAGTAATCTCACACAGATTTCTTGAAGAGGACAAAAAATGAGTTCAGACAGGTTTCCTACTGTGAAATGGCTGTTTTCATCTCTTTATACACAGAGATAACTCTCCTACAGCAAACAGTACTGAGACTGCACTTAAATAGTAATTTACCTTGTTACAGGTCAAGCTTTAATAGTGAAAACCAAAGTGTCATGACAGTTACTCCTAGACATAAATGCATTCTGGAAAGTTAAGCCATTTAATATCAAGGTTACTGAACGAGAGATGAGTATTTCCAAAAAGCTAAGGCAATCTGGGATCTGTAACTCACATTCTGTATGGTACTGAATGTCCAACAGTAAAATTGACAGCTCAGAGGGAAGTGTAATTGCACTGCTCTGTCCATACCTGCAGGCGTTCAGCTAAAATACCAAGAAGTATTTGATGGCATACAGGATATCATCAGCTATCACCTCTAGTGAATGAGGTAATGCTATGGAAGTAAAAAATTAGGACAAACTGAAGAACTGTGGGAAAAAACTTCTGCTGCTTGGGAGAGCAGAAAGGGCAGAAGAGATGTGTTAGCTTTAGTTTTGGGATTGGAGTGCCAGATGTAGACCTAACCTCCCTACAGAGGGGATGGCACTGAATTGGCCCTGGGCTGCCCTCTATGACTCAGGCACAAGGCGCAACACCCCTTGCACTTTTTCTAGGGGAGTTGCTGTTGCTCTGCTCTGTTTTCCTCAGTTTTGCCAGGTGTACCCTGTCTGTTGGGAATAAAGGATGTCCTTGAACTCCCCAGGAAGATGCAATCTCCCTGTTCCTTTATCTTCTGCATTCCATCAGAGAATACAGTGGTTTTCCAATTTCAAAGTCCTGTCCTCAGGACAGCAGATTGGGAAGAGCAAAAGCAAAGAACTTTTTTGTTCTTTTTGTTGCAAGATGTTGACAAAACGTAATTTGGCAAAGTGTTGATCACAGCATGCACTACTGATGAGCAAGAAAATGACTATGCATTGGGAACACATCAACTCACAATCTGACATGTCCCTGTAAGTTTTGTTTTCGGCAGAAATACCATTTAAAGTTTTACACAAAGTTTGTGAGGTATCTATGAAGAGTATGGTATTAATTTTATGTATGTTTTCCTAGGAGAACTCCATCTATCTAACTTCCTCAGGAAATGTTTACTTCCTTTGCAAAAACAGATCTAGTCACTCTTTACCATATGACTCCAACAAGAATAAAAAGTCTCAATCAATTTGAACGTAAAGGAAATATGCTAACAGCTGTTTCAGTAAAGTATGAACAATGTCCTTTGAATCTTTACTGCAGAGATGTTTTCAGGTAAAGGTTTGTCTGCTGCAAAATTACAAATAGTTTTTTTTTTTTTTTTGTCTCAGCCTGAGTACAAATGTTCTGGACTTCACAAATTAAATTTCATTTCCAGATCTAGGAGAAAGGAAAAACTTGTATGTTTCCCTTATCAGGAAACTTTCTGTATATCTAAAAAAGCCTGAAAACACCACAGTAAAATGCATCTCCTTTTCTTTTCTGCTTCCCTTTCCAGTGATCAACTGAAATACATGAACACCTGTAAACTTAGGGGAAAAAAAACCCAACAACTTATACGCTTAAAACAAAGTAGTTATGAAGTGTTTATATGCTCATTTATATGTGCAAGTCTTTTTTTCCCCCAATCTACTGCATCTTACCTCTGCAGACATAATTAAATTTTCAATTGTTAAGGTCTTGCTGTTTTTTAAATTGTAATGAACATTTCTAGCACTACTGACATAGCCCCTACAGATGGGTTTTTTTATAGTAGGCACAGAGGGAGCCACTTGCAGTTTAACTTTACAACAGTAAGTAAAATAAATACCTTTGATTTTGATTGTAACCTCTGGATTATGTTTCAATGACCCTGTAATTCCTGGGGGGTAGGAAGCTTGGTCTTACGTACGTATACAACATTTTAGCATAAAACGAATCAGATTTTCAACATGAAATAAAACCCCTTAGCATTTACAGGATCTTCTTCCATGTCCTAGCAGAGGAAACCATTTAAGTACCACGTGTCATATCAACGGAGCAGCAATGCAGCACCTCCCCTTCTCTCTCCACATCCAGCTGGCAGTGATGCATCCATTTTATAATCAATGAATTAATCACATTACACCCCCAAAATGCTCCAGACTCTTTAGTAGAAGGGTTGTTGTTATCCACCACGTGTCAATCACTGACTCTCATGAAGTTAAACAAACAAACAGAACAATTGTCACCTGTTCTCATATCTGGTGTTAGTAATATTTTTAAAGGAATTGTCCAGAGGACTAACACATATATGTGCAAAGTGAGAGTGAGTGCATTTAATTTATAGTCTGTAACCTACACTAGAAAAATGTGCTATTACAACAGAAAACGATTTTCATGGAAAAAAAAATGGATTAGAGCTTGCAGATTGGGAATTGAAAACCAACAGTTTTTGTGTGTGATCCAGGCTTGTTGACCTTCAGCTTTGCAGCAGTATTTATCTAGCTTACAAATATTTTTGTGCTAACAATTATTTCTCCGTAAACACAAATGTCCACTTCCTTTTGGCACTGAATTAATTAAAAAGGTGTGAAGGAAACTAGAATTAAACTACTGGGTGATCTGGCGAACAAAAACCCATGTCTTGAGCAGTTAAATCTTTTAACAGAACTTTGTCCTGTTGACAGGTATTCTCTTCAGGGTTTGTCTTCCCCAGTGACAGTCACAACACAAGTAACACTATGACAGGAATGTAAAACTGGAGTAACAATGCAGTGGTGGGGTAGAGCCCATGATGATCGAGGCACAAATGATGCATCATGCAATGCCACAGTCCAGCTCCTCTGTATCCTGCTGAAGTTTTCATCTTTCCTAGGTATGGCTTTGAAGTAACTGCTTTTGATGGCTGCTGAAAAGCTGCACTTCTTCTCCATCTCCTTTTCCACTCATGCCTTTGTCTCTTTGGTCATGGGACCGTGAAGTTGGCCCCAATATACTGAATTGGTGTGTCATCTACACTTCACTTGTGCTCTAAATGAGAGACAGGCAGACTTCCTCAGCTTCCACTCTTGCTTCATACCTCCAATGGAAGAAGGAGTTCTTCTAAAGTATAGCTATACTGTCTTGGAAAAATAAGGTGCAATTATGAGTTTGTTCACACTGCTTAGAAGAGATGTGTTGTAGAAAGATGATGAGTTTAGTTGTACAGAGGTGGTCAAGAGGAACTCATGCACAGCCTGTCTCGTAGAGCTGTTGGTCCTCCCTGCTGCACATGCATGGCTATACACCCAGCCAGATGACCAAAATTTCTTTCCTGCTCACAAGTTTCCCCCTTCTGTAATGTCTGCCCTCCCAAATGTCCCTCATCTCTAAACAGCTGCACTGACAGACTCTGCCTGCCCCTCCTCACCTTGGCAAAGGGGAAGAGACAGACAATCTGTCACTGACAGCTTGTGTACGTGACAAAGCAGACGGGTACAGCTAGAGTGGAACTATTGTTTACTTTGCTCTGTGTGCAATGGGACCAGTGTAGCCAGGCTTCCTATAGATACACCTTCCGGCTTCCCTTCCCTGCACCAATTGTCCCAGCTCCTCAACAGTATCCCTTATGACATTATTAAAGAAACACCAAAACAAAACAAATCCTTTTCTGTTGTAGCTCTTTTCCTCCCCTTTCCTCTGCTCTGTCCTTTCCTCTTCCTTCCTCCACACATCCTCTGAAAGGGACAAGGGGAAGCTTTTGTTTCTACTGCTGCTAGTGCACGTGCACTGGTTGCTCTGTCTGGGTTGCCTGCTGGCCAGACAGGCAGCAAGATCACACTGCTGCTCTTCTCTACGTGGAGTGGTATTCTGAATCCTTCACCTCTAATTCTCACAAAAATAGTAGTTATATAACAACTTTGAGAATCTTTTTCTATCTGTTAAATTTGCTTGAAACTTGGCAGAAGCTACTGTGAGTGACATCTGAAGGATGGTCAAACTGTCACAGTTGAATACACATTTATGACCTGGATAAAAAGAATTAATATAATAGAGTTGCATCAATTTTTTCATGAATACCTCTCATACCCAGAAGTATATGTGATTGATATTTACAGAAAATTATTACTGTTCTAAAGTTTCACTGTGGGGGGTACACACATGTTTTTCAGTTGTTCTAAATACTTTAGAGAGAGCAGCTTTTTAATTCATATAAAAATAGAGCCTGAATGGCAAATATCCTTTAGATGCAATATTTAAGGGCACACTTTTGAAAAGTTTAGTTTTTGTAGACAAAAGAGTAACTAAAAATGTAACGTTATGTCAGAAAATAATATGTGCTGACTGAAATAGTTTCTCTCTTGCCCTTCCTGTGACTGAGCAAATCAGGAGAGTACAAGGAAACAGCTGGTCAAACACAGATGAATCAAGAGTGCAAAAGCACACAAACAGAGATTAAAGATTTGCCACAGAACACCAGGACTGAAATTTCCTTCTTTCAAATAAGACACAATTAGGAAAGGAAGAAGGTCTCCTGCCTGGAACACCTGTAGAACCTACCCCCATGAAGGCACAGTAAAGCAGAAGACTCACCGTCTTCACTAGTGTGGGGCTCTGTACTGGCATCCTGGTCCACCTCCTCTAAGGTACCATGTTCACTGTATGGGCTGTCACTGGAGGCAAGCAGAAAGTTGAGCAGAGAGAGGAACCACATACATCAAAAATACTCCACCTCCATGAGATTATTTAAAATTATTCTTAAAGTGTTACAAAGTTATGTGCAGCATGATTACCCTAGTGTGCTATGAATACATAATTAATAAAGAAGTCTATATACATTTCCTTGAAACAAAATTCAGACATTAAGAAGCCCTCAGAACATTTGATTCATTTATAAATAAGATGTCTGTGCTTTTGCTGTCAAGGAAGTGTCCTGGTTTTGGCTGGGATAGAGTTAATTTACTTCCAAGTAGCTGGTACAGTGCTGTGTTTTGTATTTAGGATGAGAATAATGTTGATAACACACTGATGTTTTAGTTGCTCCTGAGCAGAGTTTAAACTGAACACCCCACCCCACCTGCAAGCAGACTGGGGGTCACAAGAAGCTGGAAGGAGACACAGCCAGGACACCTGACCCCAAACAACCAAACGAATATTCCAGACCATGCAGTGTCACACTCAGAATATAAATGTGGGACAAAGCTGGTCAGGGGCTGCTGCTCAGCCACTGGCTGGGCACCCATCAGTGATGATGAGCAACTGTATTGTGTATCACTTATTTTGCATATTCTAATTATTGTTATTTACCCTTCCTTTTTCTGTCCTATTAAACTGTCTTCATTTCAACACACAAATTTTACTTTTTTTCCCCAATTCTCTCCCCCACTGCACTGTGGGGAGAGTGAGTGAGTGGCTGTGTGGTATTTAGCTACTTGCCCAGTTAAAGCATAACAAAGAAAAGGAGCAGGCATCATAAGCTGAAATTTTATAAGGTGGTTCACAGCCAAAGAAACAATTTCCTACCTGCCTTTGTGCTCTGTACACCCGGATTCTGTCTCTGGCTGAACACACAACAGCTTCCTCCACAAAATGTTGTAGGAAACACTATCATAATTGCCTTTGCTTCACTTTTTTATACTTAACACTTTACAGTGTGGACCTAAATGCTCTTATTTATCTTCATACTTCTAACCAGCCTAATGATTTTGTTTAGGACACAGAAGGATAATATCCTGACTTACCAATAGTCATCTCCAGCCATGCATTTTTCATACACTGGTCCATCAAGTTCTTTAACATCTGGAAAAATAGCCTCATGATGGATGATGATGGTTTTGATTATCTCATTCACATGTGCCTGACAAGACACTTGGTCTTGTATGTCTGGAACAGGCATCAGGGTTGGCCCAAAACAAATGGCCAAGTTGTATGGATCCATCATGTTTTCATCACTGTACTGTGAAAGGCTGTTATAACAGAAAAATCAAGAAAAATTGACTTTTCCACTGTGACTAACCTTATTCTGAAAACTGTAGAAAACTTTTTTTTAATCACAATTTAAGAGATTTCCTGTTGTCATTGACAATCACACATAAAGTCACAAAGGAATATAAAGGAACAAAAAACCAGGATTTCTTCAATAGGTTATATAGACTATAAAGTGAGTGTATACCACATAAATATATTTATGTGTATGTATGTGTTCCCATGCTACCACATTGAGTGTATGCTGACTTAATGGGCTAACATCAATTGCTGCTGTTTCTATCTCACCAGTGCTCCAAGTGAACTGGAGGTACAGTGGGTATACATTTCTCACTGGATCTTGGTGCATCTCTTTCAACACCTGGCTACACAACTTAGTCACACTGAACTGTCTTCTGAAGGCAACTAAATTCCTGGATCTTGCAAGGGCTCTTGTGACTTTTGGTTTCTGCTTTTACCATACAGCCTAAAATTCCTAAGCACCTTGCCTTCTGCCCACAAACTCCCACAATAGCTTCATTATGGAAATGTCCAAACAAATAGCTTTCATTGTTCTCATTAATGAACTTTTGCAAGCTCTCCTTCTTCCAGAAAATGCAACGTTGCTAGTTTTTAATTTTGAATGAGAAGATGCTATCTATTCCCTTGTTTAAAAGCACTGGCATTTTTACTGGACAAGCTGGCTTTTGAATGGCTCTATGCAGGGCCAGTAAAGCAGAACCTGAAGTGTGGGGATGCCCTACACTGTGTTGTCCTGCACTCTGAAGCAGCATAGGAATTCTGATGTCTGGTTGTGTTCAAATACAACACCATGTTCCCTCTAGAAAGGGAAGAGAGTGTTTTCCATATTAACAATACATATGCATGAGGCAAACCTTCTAAATGACTACCCTCATAACTAGCTTTTAAAATTAATCATGTTCGCCCCTTTCTTATGCATGATTTATTATCCTGTCCTGTGTGTTAATTGGAGACATCTTGTTCTCCTGATTTATCAAGTGGTTCAGATTCTACACATGCAAAACTGTAAAAAAATATTATAACTATCATGGTGAAATGTGAAGTTCTGCTGATGGCTGTTAATATGCAGTGCCCCTCAGGGCTCAATAGCAAGGCTGCTACTGTTTAGCATCTCCATGAACGACCTAGACAAGGGGATGGAGTGCACACTCAGCCAACCTCCAGATGATGCCACACTGGGAAGGGAGCAGAAAATGTGCCAAAGGGCAGACACACATTTAGAAGGACCTTGACAAGCTGGAAGAATGGAGAAATGGGAATTCAGTCAAGTTCAACAAGGATGAATGCAAAGTCCTGCCCATGGGATGGAAGTCTTTCCAAAGCATTAGTGGCTATATTAGGAATAGAAAAGCCAGCAGGTTAAGGGAATTAATGATTCCTTTTCCAACTGGTGTTTGTGAAGTTGCACATGAAGTTCTCTGGCTAGTTTTGAGAGACTGACAAACTGGGACAAGCCCAGGAAAGGACTACTATGGAGATGGCTGAGGAGGTGAAGCATATGAGTTATAATCTAAAGCAGAGACAACTGGGTTTTGTTCAGCCTTTAGATGAGAAGGTTACTGGAGAAATTTAGCTACAATCTCTTACTATATATAAGATTATTAACAGGAGCAAGACAGACACAGGTGCAAAGAGATAAGAGGCAATAGACACAGCAAGGGATATTCCAATGAAAGTGAGAAAAAATTTCTTTATTGTAAGAGTGACCAAGTACTGGGACTGACTGCTGGAGAGGCTGGGATTGCAGCAACAGTTTGAGGTTCTTGACTGGCTGAAGGCTTGAGCAACTTGATCTAACTTTGGAGCTTTGAGGGGGAGGCTACACCAGGTTAGTCCTGATGATTTCATATGGCCAAGCAGGCATAAACTGCATATGCAAAAAGCAGAATGGGATTTTCTGGAAGTCAAATAATGGGAATATTTTTCCTGTGGATGCACCAGGAGCATTTGGAGGCAGTAAGGTATTTAATCTGCTTTCCAAACTGCATTCCTGTGGAGAGCACAGATGTAGCTAACATGACCACATAACAAGTACAACCCTGTACAGCTCTGGTTGATCTGTATGTCTCTGCAGAGGAGAAGCTGTGATGTAAGCTTTTAAGACATTTACATGCTGTCATTTTTCAAATGAATGGCTATTTCATAAAACTTTAGATCTCTGTCCCTCTCTTACATAGTGCTTGAAAGTGGTTCAGAAATTGTTAGAATAAAGGAAACAGGAACAGCTGTGACTACAGACATGAACAAATAACCTGGCTGCAAAAGACCCTGTTTCTATAGGAACAGACAGGCTAGATGAAATGGGGAAGGTCACAAAGGCAGAATGAATCAGCAAAGGGCAAATTTAGAAAAAAGAGGAAAAAGGTGATATAAAAACAGATATAGCAGGAAACAGACAAATTGACAGTAGAAAGAGAAAAGTTAGAATCAGGGCAAAGTGCACATAAGCAAAATTTTCTGCAAAACCATTCAGGTCAGCAAAACCAGAGAGGGCCACGAAGGACTGGAGGAAGAAACACAGATGAATTGCCCAACCTGTCTTTTATTTACTCTTACAGAAGTAATTTTTTTCTGGGATGATGAAGACATGAACACCACTTTCCCTCTCACACAACCCTCCTTCCAGTCTGTGTTTTGTAGTGTGAGAAACAAGCTATTCTACATCAAAGCATACACAGGGGATGTGTCTTCTCTATACTCATACTCCTATTATCAGAAAACAGAAGCAGCAAGACCAAGTCTCACCCTGGCAGTGCCTAGCATCAAACAGATAGCTTGTAGTGCCTGTGTTGCTTAAATACACAGAGTTTTTCCCCAACAGGAGAAATCAGCTTGAGATAAGGAAAAGGAATGCATTTTTAAATTGCATAAACTAGTTTTAATGTAGCTACAGTTTGTATTTATTGTTTTTCTTATTGGCTTGTTCTGTTGCCAGCTTTAATGCTGTAGACTGCACTCCCCATTTCAGACAACACTTTAATCTGTCTTGTTCAGTTTTGGACAAATGGAATTTTAATTTGAATAGAATCCAGTGTTTTCATTCTATTTTCACTGCCAATTAGAAATTCATCTTTTGTGTTAAATGTAGCTTAATGTGAATTCTACATGAGTATGAGAAAACCTAAAGAACTTCAATAGCAGCAAAGGAAGGCAGATAAAGATGCAGCACCTGGCCTAAGTACTTACTGATTGAGGAAGGCGAAGAGGTATCTCATCACTATAAGGACCGACCTGGGCAAAGTAAGGAGGAGTTTGCGGATGTGGAGAGCCCTCTCATAGAGATTGTCTATTCCTGCAAACAGAAAAAAGTACTTTATGTTCCCTTGTTGGATTGTCTAAAAGAGCATTCAGTCAATTTACTCACTTTACTTTGAATCTTTATCATTGCATGCCTCTAGTCAGTATTGTCTAATTTTGGCCTGTTAGAAAAATGACATCTAAAAGTTCTTCTCCCTCTCATTAAAACCACACAGCTCAAAAATAACTATAAAGAAGATACAACTCTGCCTAAGTCAAACGCTGGACACTCGCTGAGCTTGACAGCTCACAACACCACAAAACCAGTACATAAATAACTTGAAGGAATCAAGGAGAGATGTTGGCCATTCCTTTCAAATGAAGATATATTTTCTTCATTTGAATGTTCACATCAGACATGTAATCAAATCACTGAGCTCCTTTAGCAAGTTTTCCTAATCAAATGTCCAGCTATAACTCTCTCAGTGGCAAAACAGGAGAAAGGCCTTGTTTTTTTTGGTATGGAGCCAAGAAACCCAAAGACTGCATTTTTATCATATGATTTTATAGCAGTCCATGGAAATTCTTCTGAAATGGGAAAAATCATCTGATAAAATCACCAGTTCCTAAGGTCTTGTAACAAGGATGCACTATCTTCTATGTTGGTCAGAAAGACTATGTGGCTGCAAGTGGGGCAATGATGGGATAAAAGCTTGAGCAGTTTTTCAGAATAAGCAGTATCTCAGTTTTTAAGTCAGTGTTTTTTTTGAGTCCACAGTAAATGACACTGTTGGAAACAACCTCAAATTTCAGTAATGCTTTTTATGTGAGCCAAGAAAGTATGCTGCAATTAACAACTACTAGGGGAAATTTTAGCAGACTGAGATGAGTAATCCTGCCCAGTGGCACTAAACATCAGAGCTTCTGCAGAAGGACAACAGTCTACCACTGTTTGCATGAAGGAAGTCCATTTGGATCATGGTATCTACTGCAGGAGCAGAATAGCAAAACTCTGGCAGGAAGAAAAAATGTATTTCCCAGCAGAGACCCTGAAAGGCTGGACAGTGTCCCTGGTCGAGCTGCTGCAGAGCTGGTAGGAAAAAGGACTGCTGACAAGCTGTATAATTGATGACCTAATGAGTCACTCTGAACCCAAACACTAGCTGGAAATCAGTTTAAGCTGGACATGCTAAGTCTGGGAGCTGTCTGCACAGTGAGGATCCATAGAGCAACTACAGTTCCCCTTTCCCATCCCAATGCATCTTCCAACACTCCTGCTTCAGCAGCTCTATGTGCTGCACACGGGAAGCTGGAGGGGAGTTTTGATGTAACACCAGGACTTGCATTACAGCCTTTCCTGGCTAATGCCTTGTGCTACAGTCCTGCCTCCTCCAGACAATTCTGGAGACTGGCCCTGGGCAAGGTTCAGTTATTGCTGAGAAATGCACTGGGCTAGGACCCAAAGTGGGTTGAGCAGCTCCTTCTAGCACTGTGTTGCCTGTATAGCTGCAATAGCTCTGTCTAAACCAGTGAGCTAAACCAGGATGGGGCACACTGGCAGGCAACTACAACTCAGTAGTTATCACACTCTCCAGTGTACTTGTGGTTGGTCCCTGCTGACTACAATTCCTCCAAGCATTCCTACACAAGTTTGACAGGATGCATGAGTCAGGAACCAGTCCCAGTAGGCAGAGCAGAGATGGCAGAGTAGGAACATGGCTGTGTAGTCATGTGTTGAACTATCCCAGCTCTCCCACCAGGAGCATGATCATACTAAATACTAGAAGTGACCTGAACTCCATGCTGAAGCAGTTACAAGCCATACATGCTTGAATGAGATGGGTGTGTTTTCAGTACTTTCCTGGTAACCCAGACCCAGTTTCCATGAAAGTCCCTTTATTGAAAATCCAAACTTCTGTCAAGTGGTAAATTTATGTGCTTTCTACATTATTTCAAGAGGCTTTTATTTCCCAGCACTGATTTGGTTTAAGGGAGCTAGGTAATGATGCAATGCATTTGCATGCTGCTTTTAAATGTGGAGCTGAATTTCATCGTTGCTTGAGTGTATGCAGTACATGAGTGTTTGGGTACTCAGGAAAAACTGAATGAATACAGAGCAATCTTTTTACATGCAGGAAGAAATAATTTGCAGCTCTGCTGCTTCCCATGCAGAGGAAAGCTAAAGCATTGCTTTCCTCCACTGGCTTTGCTAAAGAGAGCTTCAGGGCAGAAGGGCCATCCAACCTATAATCAGGTTGCTGCAAAGAAATACTGGCAGGCTCCATGCTGGAGAAAGCTGGACACATCTCCCCTCTCAAAGTAGTTCTGTTGGAGACACTTTGTTCATTAATCTGATTTTTTTCACCTGAGTGCCTCGTGAGGTATCACCCATTTCTCAGCTAAGAAAACAGAAGTGCTTCATATTACATGATTTGCCCTAGTAAGGCAATTTAACTGCTGAGCTGAAATAGAAATCATGGGATTTGAAAACTGGTTCATTACTCTAATGATATGATGAGACTCATATTCCCAAAGACAAGCAAGAGGACAAGCCTCTGGCAAGGCCAAACACAGTGGGAACTAATGTATTTTTTCTGACTGTGGAGAGAGACAGGGAAGAGAGATCTCTGTGAAGGACACAGAAATATCAACTACAAAGACTAATGCCAAGTAAATATCACACAGAGAAATGGTTATTATTTTCTAGTTCCCAGTTCTCAGAGCAAAGGAAAGCTTTTGGAGTTCTGGTCTGACACACCTGCCTACCAGACCCATCTCTGCCATGGGGGTCAAACCCACAAGCAGGAGAGCTTCCTGCCAGCAAAATGAGAAGCTGTTTGGTGTGGGAACACTGTGCTTCTGTCAAAGCAGAGCATAGGAGATACTTTTAGGGTGAAACAAGAGGAGGGGAAGGAGCTAGCTTCTGGAGTTTCATGACTATAGCACTTTGTGGAAGAGCCAGGCACCTGAGCCCAGAAGTATTAATGTATTTTCATCAGACAAGTATGGAACAAAGTATCCTAATAATATAAGGAATTTGATTTTCTGTGTATCCACAACATTATCTAGGCATCTAAGTTTCTGAGGTGTTTTGGATCTAAGAAGCCTTCAACAGTTACTACAAAAAATGAAAAACAGAGAGCTCAGAGATCATTTAAATCTACAGTCTTAGCCTCTAACTTCACTTTAATTCCCTCTGAGAGACGTCTGTTCAACTTGTTCATAAAATCCTCCAAAAAGGCAGATCACAACCTTCACAAGAAAATCTGTTGAGGTGCAATGCTCTTGGAAAATATTTTATTTACTGATCTCAGATGGACTTACTCTGCAAATGCTCCATGTCCTTGATCTGGATGAATGAATCCAGATGAGATTAATGTCATTGCATATATCTATCAGCTAGCTGCCTCTCTTTCAGCCACACACTAAGGCCTGGCTCACAATCATATGAGATAGACATAAATCCTATGCACTCAAGCCTTGAAAAGTGTGATCTTCAGTCTCCAAGAACACAGGAACCTCTTCTGGAGAGGCATGTCACCTTCACTTACTGTAGAGACATACAGAAACAATGAATCTCTACTTTCCTCTTCCACTAGAAATAACAGTTTTAACCACCCGGTCACTCACAATGAAGTTTTTGTAAAGGTGACTCGAAAGTGAAACAGATCAGAACTGAACAATCTATCTCAGAAGAGTAAAGGAATCCTGAGAGGGTAGAAAACACAATTACCAACAGAAGCCCCCAAACACAAACAAACAAAAACTTAATTAGAAATGAAAACAGAGGTATAAATAGAGGTTTATTCATCACAAATAACATTAGGAAAATGTAAATTAAAATTTAATTAAACAATAACTCTGAGGTAGTGGAGCATGTAAAAGGCAATATACTCAAATATATCCATGCAGTGATGCAGAATACAAGTCTTTTGCAAGAGAGCAATGACTGGTGTTTTCAAAGTATTTTGGGCCAACTGGACAGCTGCATACTACATTGTTATTTTACTTTAAAGAAGCAAAGGAGCACTGTACTTGGTCGTACACATGGCCTCTCCTGCACTGGAGGTGAGACATGGTTATCCAACTGAAAAGGTCCAGCCTGGGAGCAGGCAGAGCTTTCAAACATCAGTTCTGGATTGCAAATGTTCAACCAGCCTCTCTTAAGAGCCAGCCTCCAGGGGCCAATCTCACTATGAACAACAGGATTGCAAACATTTGGCAAAGGGAAGATATTATTGATCAAAACATATGGAAGGAGAAACCTGGTGTGAGCAGATAATGAAATGTGTTACTACAACATCCAGTGCTGTGCAAGGTAAGCATATTTCACAAGCAACCGTAGCACAGAGGAGGAAGCAAACAATGGTAATGTAAGATGTCTCTCTACTTTAGGACCATGGCTTAGAAGGATAAAATCCAATGTAATACCACTTTGTGGGGGTTACTTGCTATTTCCACTTGGTGTGGTGCCTACTAGTAACAGAGTGAATGCCTAATGCATATTTTACACACCCTGTGAATGTCAAATGGGACTGAGTTACACTTGCAGATGTATTTTTCATGGTCAATTTGCAGCTGACAAGTTATCTACATGAATATGTATTAGTGCTGAAGTTAACAATTTTGTGCCTCTTTTCATTTTGGTAAATGAGTCGTCCAGCTCAAAGATATGTATATATTAACTCAGCAATGCCCCTTGCAGCTTTTTCAGATCTATTTAAGAAGGCATTACAGGAGGATAAACCCAGCAGTCTCCCTTGTCACTTAGGGAAGAAAACACTTCCTATATTGTTGAAATTTCTTCATGGAGAGTTGACAATTCATAGTAGTTTTTTACTTTTTAAGTAATGGACAATAGTCTGTAAAAGCAGAAAAAATAATTTTCTTTCATAACATTTATGTCTTTAGGTAAAAAGGCTAGTGGCAAGGGACTAAAATAATAAAAATCAGAATGAAAAAAGATGTAAGTTTTCATTCATCTTGCCATTTTTGTCTATGAAATTTAAAGCAAGGGAGATGAAACCATGAAAAACTGTAATGCTCTGTGCAGGTGTTAAGCAGTCTGAATAGCTGAGGTGTTGTCTGCTGCTGCATGCCACAGCTATATCCATGTAAATGTGGACTTCAGTAAGTCATGTGTAAGAGCTCACACCAGGAGAGAAACTGCAGTCCCCCATCAGCGAAGTGAGTAACAGCCAGGCTTACAGAGCTCAGCTTCTGCACTTTCTGCCTCCACATAGCTCCTGTTACAAATATTTTTCTTGTCTTTGGCCCAATCTGTTTCTACAAAAGGGCAGAAAGAAGTTTATTGAGACTCTCCTCCTTCCCACCCCAACCTTGGATTTTCTTCTGGATTGCAGAATGCTGCTGGGACCAAGAGTAGCCACTCCTTAAGATGAGAATAAACAGTTATGGTCCATAATCAGATGGATTCTTTATGCTCTGTTCTACCTTTCATGCTTGCTCTGGCCCAGCACATATAACTTGGCCCAAATTTTATCTAAATTAGATCATAAGCTCAAACAAAATAACACTGTTCTCATGAGTGTAATTAATACAAATTGCCATAAAAATCACAGTAATTTCACATTGTTTCCACTGTATTTACAACATGGAAAGCATTAACTCACAATGCTCTATTTCATTTGGAAATATATGCATAAATGTAAAGGAATTTCTTGGTGGCTGTACTGAGGAAAGGTTCATTTTGCAGCTGTAGCCTCAATTATGCCTGACATCCATAACTAAATACTTCATTTTCAAGGCTTTTTTCACTGGCAACATTACATTTCCATATAAAATGTGTGACATTCTGCCCTTTAACGGTTTTATGTGAACATTAACTTTACAAATTTGCTTTCTCCCTCTCCCCTTCTGTAACAATTTCTGCCAACTATTAAGAAACCACACTGACATTTATCTTGAAAAACTATTTGAAAAGAATGTTTACTCCTTTTCCCACTGTTTTCTCAGATCATGAATGCAGTATGAATTAAGAGTATTTAAAAACGCTTAATTAAACATGTGAAAGTTTTCTAGACTTTATGTATCAATTGTGATCTAAAGAAATTACAGTAACCTAAGTTCTCACAGAAAAAGGGACTCTGGCCCTGCTCCCATTAGCAGGAAAACCAAGATACATAATAAGTGAGGCCACATAAGAACAGAAAAAAGCCTAATAGAACTATGACTGATTCAAAGTCTGAAATGAAGGAGAAATCTTGCCTAGACGATTCTCCTTTTTCCATGATATCCAGAGGTAATGTTAAAACATAGCAATGGAAATGGTGTTTTAGATCCACAATCTATGGACAGTATGTACCATGTAGGTACTGCATAGTGTATTTCAAAACTCTTGTTTGTTTTGTTTTTTTTTCCCCAACAAAGCATTCTTACTCCTTGGAAGTGGTGCACCATTCAACCAAGCACATAGACTAGTACACAGCTGTAAAAAAACTCCAGCTCAGGCTTCTCAGATAACCAGAAGATGCATCCCCTTGTTCTTAGCATATGGTTCTGGGACTGGCTCTGGCCGCAAGGCACAAGAGCTGTTTCTTTCTTCATACTTCATTCAAACGCCCCCCACTGTGACAACACAAAGTAAACTCACCCTAGTGTGCTCAAAGAGAAAATCCCCTTTGTCCCACCTTGGTCCACACTTAACTCTCCTCCCTGTGCTGAAGGCAATGATACGCCATTTCAGCATGCCCCTAGTGATAATAATCTCATAAAAACCAAACCAAACAACAAAATCATCCCCCCATGCTTCTCCCAAAACCTGTAAGAAAACAGACCTCGGACTCTTACAACATATTATCAGACTAAAATCCACTGCTTTCTTGTACAACAGCAACAGCAGAAGTCAAAGCTAGCAGAACTACTCAGTCATTACATCATGTTTTGACAAACTGTCACAGATGACAATCCAGATTCATGAGCACTCATTCATGAACACTCAGTCTAAACCAGGATCAGATGGCAACACCTCTTTCTCAATAAACATTTAAAAATGTTGTTGTGAAAAGCAGTGACTTTGTTCCAGGATATTGTTGTTACTGATTTCAGTTCTGCTGGATAATACCATTATTTAAATAAAAGATTGTCAACCCTTTTGCATGAAAATAATTCATTGCCTTCTAGGAACATGCAATGTTGGACATTTTCTATTGAAAACAAGATCTAGCACTAGGGATCTAGTATTCACAGCCATTTTTCTTAAAAACAAAATAAATACTTTTTTCAGGATAACTGAACTGAAACTCTCTCAGACAGTGATGCTCTGAAAGGCTGGTGAATCTCTCCTGCCTGTGCAAGTGCCACATACATCTATTTATCTGCTCAGTCTATTGAACTTCCACCCCTCTTTCCATGCACCCCATTCCCTCTTCAGCACTTTCAACAGTGAATAAGAACTCTGAAATCATCCAGGTTCCTCTTCTTGGAACACATTTAAAAGACTGTTTTGGGCACGTATCTTTGCATCTCCTGAGCATTCACTTGTATAATCTCTGTAAACTGAGCTCTCATTCATAGTATAGGTTATAATAGTTTATATAGTTTATAGTTATTTAGTTTTAAACTGTAGTTGTTTTAATTGTATTTAAAGCTCTTCAACACAGCTGACTGCAGTAACATCTTCACTCGTAGGAACCACCATTCATGTTTTTCTTAATGCTTAGTCAAAATAGTGGGGACATAAAGAGATCAAATGGGCAGAATCGGACAGGAGAAACTTTGAGAAAGAAATCTGGTACAAATGTTTAATGATGAAAGTGATTATTCATTTGAACAGCTTATCCAAGAATGTCGTAGATTTTCTACCAACCAAAGCCACTAAATCAAGACATTTTTCCAGCAGATATGCTTTGATTCATCCAGAAGTTATGGAAACCGGTGCAGGATTATTAGGTAAAGTTCTATCACCCCTGTCATGCAGAAGATCACTCAGTTAAAATGATTCTTTTTCAGATTTCAATTTCTATGACTTGCAGAGATTTTTTGGGCTGTGGCACCACAGTCAGTTAAAGCTGAACTGAAGCAGAACCAGCATTATGCTTCCTAAAAGGGCACTGCCCCCTCAGCATCAGGGATCACACTGCTAAACTGTGGTTTCCAGGTCTTTAAACTCCTCAGTGCCACCAGGTCTGTAAATACCAACAAGTGCAGAAAATCCTGCAAAAAAAACCAAAACACCACACATAGATGTGGTCACAGTGATCCACGTATTTGTAACCTCCAGGAGAAATTACTGCAATCCTCCCTGTGTGGGAAGCAAACCACACACATTGTGTCCCCCAAGTAGGGAGCCAAAAACCACATCTGATTGCCAGCCTGGGACACTGTGCACCCATCAACTGGCAGCCCTGCCTGCTGGGCTGAGACCTCTGCCAAAATAACCGTTTGGAGAGCCTGACCTAATTAATTTCCCAAAGGACTGGCTCTCACTACCTGTGAAACTGCCTCTTTCTCCATTCCAGCTGAAAGAGGCAAGTTATAAAGGAAGGGCAGAAAGGAAATTCTTCCTCAAAGCTAGCTCCTCTGACCACTGTGCCCACAGGGAACAGCAAGTCTCACCCCTCAACACCTGCAGGGGTCAGTGAACTGGAAGATGTTTTGTGCATGTCAGAGTAATTCACTCATCCACTGACAACTTTCCAAATTACTACAACCCCTCTGTGTCTGGCTATGAGCACCAGCAGTGCACTCACTGATCATGCAACCCTCCTCTAGGGCATCCCATTACAACTCGTGTGTGGGAAGGCAGACCAGGCTCTCCTGCAGACAACACTCAGCTGTTCCCCTCCATCCCTGAGTTTTTTGGGTTGGATCAGTGGTTTTCAGCTGAGCACAATAAAGGTCCAGAATCACACAATGTTGAGCAGTTAGTTACTTATTCACCAGTGCTGACCACAAGCTGTGGGGCATGAAAACCTTGGAAAGTAATACAATCTGTTTGCATATCCATGACTGCATTTGCTTCTGTCTGCCTCAGTGCACAGAGGAAAATAATAATGCGTTTAAATTTAACTATCCCTTGTACCAAAAGATATTCTTCCTGCCCTATTAAACAAAGAATTGTACTGTACATTAATCCCAATGGAAAAAGGGAACAACCACAGCTGTGAGTATGACTAACAACTGAGCCAGACTGCTACACACAGCAGACTCAGGAAAATCTGTGAAGTTAGCTCTTTTTTCAGGCTACTACTGTGTATCTGAAAGTAAAATTCTATTGAGAAAAACCAGAAGTTTCTACTTACTGATACAAGAAATAAGATCATTAAATCTTTCCTTAGGAAAGACAGGATTTTCCAGCCCTCGGAAATAGAGCTTCAGTACTCCAGCAACTGAGTTAATGTCATGGTTACTTTGGTCGTCTGCCAAAGGATTTTCACCTAAAAAAGTAAATAAAGTGAATGAAACACACATGCAGGAGCATTCTTGCATGGGACATTACTGAGTGACATTTTGGGTGGTTTTTGTTTTTAGTGTGTGGGAGTTGGCAATGCAAGCATTCAAGTAAGATAATAAACACTGATTTAGAAATCCTAGGCTATGATTAAACTAAAAAAAGGCAGCCTAAATAAAGCTTCCTTAAAATTACATAACCAAGTGATCTCTTAGGTCCTGAACTTCCACCTAAGTATTTATGGACATGTTGTGATTTACAGTTCGTAAAATAGAAAAGCTGAACATTCTTAGTTGAATAGAGTTTTGCAGACTTTTCTTGGAGCCCTACATAGAACAAATGGAGTTAGATCCCTCCTTGAACTGAAAATGTGTCTTCATTCTAAAAATTTAAAAACATCAGGAATGAGTGCAACCATTTTGTTGAAAACCTAACTGAAACCTCAGCCATGACTGCAACTATTTTATTTATGTAATTTTAAAGGCTCAATCTTTATTTTGAAACACTTTATGTTTTATGTATGGATCTTCAAGGATGACACTACCTAGAAGGAGGAGCTAAGACTAAGCACATATAAAAGCTGCAGAATGGAGGGATGTGGCTTCACTTAGCAAGTGACAACTGCTGCTTTATGTATCTTGTCAAAGAAAATATCAGGTTTAACAAGATATATATAACTAATACTGGGGAAAAAATACTTTGCACAGTTTTTCATGCTTTTAGTCACAAGACTTCTTGCTGCAAGGGCTTTCGCATTAGCAGATGATCTGAAGAAGATTTAATTTTCTGTAGAAATTAAAACAATCCAGCTTCTAAGACTCAAGAAACAAAGAATGTAAGATTTTAAAAAATGGTAGTAAGGATTGCTTTAACATAGTTGGAGGATGGCTGGATCCTGGTTTGCTTAGCAGAGCAATCCTAGGCTGAGTGTTGCACTGATATTGAAAAAGCTGGTTTTACTTCCTGGCATTTTTCATTTAATTCCTCCTCTGGGGCTGAAGTTTCCTTTGGGAATGAAAAATTGAATGACCCTTTTTTTTACCCCCTATTTTCCTGGATCATGATGCAACTTTAGCAGAAGGACCAGAAAGTTGAGCACTCGTATTCCAGTAGATCAAACAACAGGACTTCCAAATTTCATTAAGTAGTCTCTTGAATCAAATTAAACCCATTACCTTTCTTTTCTGAGGATCTTTAAAATAAAATATACAAAAGCTATTATTTGCAGTTTACCATTAACAAAAAAACCTAATGTTTACAGTTGATTGAAGAGTCATTCATCTTATCTAAATGAAATGAGAAAAACCCCAAAGCTCCTAGGACATAATGGGGGAAAACATGCCCATGCCATCATTGTACTTCACATTTAAGCATGTGATGGTGCAAAGTTTTAGGTGCAGTATACACAGTACAGACAATCTGGCTAAACAGCCAAGAAAATAATTAGAATTTAAAAGATTTTTAAATGTCAGATATTAAGGTGCTCAAATAAATGAAAATCCAATTACCTCTCTCAAATGAATTTTTAATATCATTGACTTCCACCTGGGAACCAGACACTCTAAAAATTCCCTGATGCTGAAGACCTGGAGAAAAGATGGGAGAGAGAGGCGAGAAATTAATTTATTTTTTAAGATACTTTAAATCTGTATTTTAAAAACAAAGCCATGGTGCTAAAAGAGTAATGTAGAAGATATATGAAAAAGTCAGGGCAATAATAAAATGACATTTTTTTTTTCTGAGCTTACCATATAAATTTATAAATCTGATACAGCTTTCCACAATAAGAGGAATGACTTGCCCTGAATCCTGCAAAAACAAGAGCAGAATGAGTGAGCTGCAGATCAGAAAAAGGAAACCACCCTGCTATGGCCTCAATGTAAAAATGCACTTTCTTGGTCAATCTAGATGGACATACAGTGCTGGCAAAAAAACACCTAAGAAAAAATATCACTTCTAACACAGTTCCCTTCCCATTTAGGGAGGGAGGAAAAAGAACAGGCAAAGAAAAGGATTATGGTCTTAAAATAATTTAATTGGAAAATTCAGTTCTCTACCTCTGTCACTATATCTGGCTAACACTGTATGTGACATCTAAGCTCATGCATGCATTTTAGATTTTTGAAGCAAAATGAGTAAAAGCAGTAAATTTGCCTTTTAAAAAGATTATTATTAAAAATAATAATTCATGATGAAGATGATCCCTCTGCATTCATTTAAGTGACCTTTCCTTTCCTGGTTAAGAAAATCTTACATGGACCTAATTACACAGGACCCAATTCCTCAAAGGGGTTTTTTAATTGTTTGGTAGGGTTGTTTTTTAGGTTTCTTTTTGGTTTGTTTGTTTTGTTTTTTTTTTTGTTAAAAAGAAGTTTATTACAAACAACTTACAAGGTTTTCTGGATTTGCTGGACTATCAGAAATATTCTTGGAGCAGAGCCACCAAATGACATTGCATGGGATACCACAATGCCTCCCACCTGACTGAGGGCACTGCTATGGGCTCTGCTGGTTTGTGTGCCCTGCCACGGGGCAGGTGATGGCCTGGCAGGTTGTTTCTGGCTGCTCCCAACTGGCTGGTAATCCCTGGCAGGTGAATGCAGCTACTTTGAGCTGAGCATGTGGCTCAGCTGCTTCATCTCTACACACACAAGGTTACTGGGAAAGGGAGGTCACAGCCTGTACCTCTCCACCTGCCACTGGCACAGCTCAGGAATCACAGCTCCTCATCTCAGCAGTGATATAGCAGCAAGTATGCAGCTACATTTTCAGTTACACAGAAGTGCTTTAAAAAAGGATAAAAAGCATTTGTGATGGGAGAGGGAGAAGATGACTATACATTAATTTTCAGTGAGTTACTTGTCTTTTTCTTTTAAACGTCTTTTCCAAAAGAACCATTGGAAACCTTTCGCTTTTGCACTTTAAAAAATGGATATTTTAACCCAAGCACACTAGTGACCACAAGTTATCAAATACAGATTAAGGACATAAATGATATGATTAAAAATTATTTGGAAAAATTGGTGCTTATGTTGCAGAAATTACTGGTTCATAAATAATCTTAGAATTTATTGTCTTGAAAGCTGTAATTTTTCTTTCCAAATGAACTTCCAATATGTAAGTGCTCAGACAATTGACTAATTAATTTGGAAGTTTAATATAAAATCAGTCTGAATTATAAAATCATTAATTCAAAAGCACCTTGTAACTTAGAATACACACTTCCTCTTACAAATTAGTACTTCTTTTTAATCTATACTACACTAATGGGAATTTTATGAAATAAGCTCAAGTAGAAAAACTAAAACAACTAAACAAGTTTGAAAAATAACACACAGTAAAGCAATGAAACATTGCACTTCCTGAGGTAACCTAACCCCTAATCTAACATGTACTCTGTGCTGTTTTAGTGGGGCTTACAAAAGACTGTTATCACTAACTATGCAATTTAAATTGTGGCTTGTTTGTCTTTTAATTTAAAACCCAGAAAAGACTGGCTAGCCAAGAACCAGTAGTGCCTGGATTAGCATTTCCTCTTTGACTTATGTCATGGTTTGGTAGCAGCTAAATAAAAAACCCCTTGGAACAGGTCAGTTTTTAAACCTAGGAAAACCATCATCTTCACCAACACTGAGCAGCCCAGCTCTCCAGAAAAGCAGAGTATTAGAAAAAATGTACAACATGCACCCACATCTCCTATTAGTACATTGGTTCATGCAAAGAATGTAAAGCCTAGGAAAAGATAGTGTTTGCAGTAAGAAATTACAAAAAAACTCAAAACCCAAATCACTTTCATACTTGGTTTTGGAGAATCTGTTCAGAACCAAACAAAACTTTGTACTTAAGTAATACCCTGAAATAATCTAAACAGTTTTTCTTTTTGGATCTAATCAAAGGAAAATAATTTGAAGTAACAATCTGTGTTGGAGAGTGTCAAGAACAGTGACCCTACTGCTACTGTGAATTTAATCTGATGTGTGCAGTCAGTGAATGCATGTTTGTGACTAGTTATAATTTCTTATGATGCAAAATTCTAACAAAAAGCAGTTTGGCCTGATACTGTATTTCACTAGCTGTGCCTGTCAAAATAACCCATCCCTATCAGGAATGACATGGTCTTTGGGCAGAGATACTGTCCTAAGATAGCTCCCACATTGGAGCATATGGCAAATCTGTCATAAGGCTACCAGCTTTTTTGCCCTCTTTCCTTTTGAAAGACTAATTATGTAGGACTCCCCATTGCATGTAAGCCCTATCAGCCATACTGCAATGTATTATAACCCTTTTTTCTGTGAGGGAAAATTATGGGGTACTATTTCTCCTGATTTGCTTTGTCTTTCTCTAGTCTAGGGGCTTTCATTGTAAGAATTTCTGCTTCCTTGCTTACTTTCACCCTTAAGCAAGAAACTGCTCATGATACTCATCTATTTTACCATGTGATCATTTCTCAAAGTCTTTGCATTTCACAGCACCTCCTGTGTAACAATAAAAATAAGAGTAACAATTTTCCCTTTAGTTGTGCTGAGGATGACTGAAAGCTTGATTCAAAGACAGCTAAATCAGTACAGTGCCACTGAGCACAGAATTTGTTCTCCAAAATGTTTGCCATTGGCTACGCTGAACAAGGAAAAAAAAATCCCTGTAACATTCAAACCCAATTCACAGAGCTTGCAGTCAAGAATTTTACTCACTACATTCATAAATGTATTTTTACAATTTTTTAAAGATTTCTTTCCTGTAGCTGTCAGCTAGTGTCCAGAGGCAAAAACTGAGATATGGATGGGTCCTTGAAAATGAGTAATAAAATATCCATCATTTAAGACTACAATCCCTCCAGAGTTCTGCTCTGGTTTAGTTTTACCTGCTATATTTGTACACTCATTTCTTAATGCAAACTTCTACCTCCAGGTCTATGAAAGAACTTATTTGGAGCCAGGCAGGAATGCAACCCGAGAGCGAGGCAGAGCTGGTTCTCTTGTCACCAGAACTATACCTGATGTCTCGTGTGAGAGTTCCTTCGGCCTCGGCTAGAAGCATTATTAGAAATAAAAGTAGGAGAAAGAAGAAGATAGTAAATACAGCAAAGACACAAGATCCAGAATAGTGGTGATCACAATTTCAAACAATATAATAAATTCCTAAAGTCATAGGAAATCAAAATCTGGATATCAAACCCAGGGAAATACTGCTTCTCCACAGACTTTGAACACTGGATGTTATAAAAATAGCAAGCAGGAAATTGTGGTGAGTTGTGGGATGCACCACTACATCCTATCTTCTACATGAAGCTAAATTTCATATTAAAAGCAGGCTGACAATACTATTCCTACTTGATTAACACAACTGTAGGAAGGCTAGTGTGAGAAACGAATCCCCCTCTTTCCCTTTGACTTCAGGAAGTATTATATTGATCAACCGGGAAAGAAGAGCCCCCGGACAGACTCAAACATAATGATCTGCCTCAGCCTTTGTGAGGTGGTGACCATTATAGTAAGAAGGGTGGAGATCAGCCACTGGGGTGGCTGGTGCCAGTACCTTGATGAACGACTCCAAATCACCATTAAACAACTTAGCACTACACTGTGATCGGGGTCTGGGCTTCCTGTGTTTCTGGGGCTTAGGGGGAAGATTTGGAGGCCTAAGGGAAGGGAATATGATTACTGAGAAAGGTAGAATTAAGTAATGCAATAAAATGATATGTCTGTAAGCTCATGGCAAAACAACAGAACATTGTAAAGGGAGCAATAAACACAATACTTATCAAATAAAGACTTTCCATCAAATTTAAGTGTTAACACATTTAAGAGTGAAGAATTCCCCTGTCTAAAAATTACTTATGGATAAATAATGACCTTCTTTGTGAATCCCTGCTTTGCAGTTTTACCATATAAATTTGTTCCAAACACTGCACAATTGGAATGGCCTTTTTTGTTGTGGTCATGCATAAAATGTGCAGCAACCACTGGAATTCATCCTGCCAGCCATGGCAGAACACAGGCCACTTGACACACCTCTTATCAAGCAGAAAAGTTGCTTCATTTTGGAGAAACTTCAAATGCAAATTAAAGCTGCTCAGCACACTCCTAAGATGCTTCAAAACCAAACTGTCTGCATTTTCAACTAGAGCCAGGAAGGTTTAACAGCTTTAGCCTTGCACATCCAACCATCAACAACTTCACCCATGAAAAGCAACACCTTGCTAATTAGCTAATGGAATTAAAAGTATACCAACTTGAGCAAATAAATAAAACCAGCATAATACATAAAGAAGTAAAGGAAGAACATACAGAACTTTGGTCTGCAAAATTTTACCAAATGTGTTATACATGGTGACTACAACTGAAAGAGATTACAGGAAATAAATACCCTTCTCTAGGTCACAAACTACTTTGTGAATGTCAGGCCAACAGCTACATGCCAACAGCTTCCTTAGTTCCCATGTGCCAGCAGTTTCTATAGGTTTTTTTGGACATAGCAAAAAATCAAATGTTTTTGGGGAATCAGTGAGAAACAATAAGGCATAGAGCATTCTGCAGTGGGATTTTAGTTTGTTTGAGTATGATCTGCTACTTTAAACTCATCTTTAAAGACATCCTTTTCCCTTCTACCATTTAACTTTGACCTTACAGAACATTTATGTTTAAGTCTCACAGCCTGGAAACATAACTGAACCTTGTGGGGCAACAGGCAGGGCCCAGCCAAAGCCCAGGAGCTGTGCTGAGAACAGATGGGCAGGCCCTACTCATCAGAATATCCTTCTCCTGGTCAGCTGTGAGAAGATATGAGGTAAGATGGCTTCACTGCTCCCCCACTTTACTAAGGTAAAATCGTTGCCTAAATCCACCATCTCCTTTCAGCAGTTTAGACAGCAGGGAACTTAGGATGATGTGAGCCTGATGAGTCGCCTGCATTGGAGTCAAGAAAGGAGGTTTTTCTCATTAGACATAAACTTGTTGATTTCCATGCATTCCCAGAATGGTAGCACCTGGAGGCAGAGTTAAAGGTACAGTTGTCAGAATTAATATCAGCAGTTGGGAAGAATGCTCTGATTTTCAACTGAGGTCATGTAAGGAAAGTAGTTGAGTAAGTCCAACTTTACAGAGTTAGCAAAGAACACGGAGTGGTGGAAAAAATGTGGTGTAAAGTCTGTAGAGGTGTCCTGGGAACACTGGAAAGATGGTTCTTTGAGGCATTGGGCAAGGATGTATTGCATGGAAAGGGAAGGGGAGAGTGAGACCAAGAAAGCTGGGATGGGTGTTCGTCCTTTAGCAGAGCACACTGCCTGTAGCAGTGATAAATACAAGCAGCAGCTGCAAATCCAAGCAGTTGCCATGGCCCACTCCTAGCCTCTGGGGGCTGCAGAGCTTATCTGGGTTTATATCTGGAGGCAGCTTCAAAGGTGTGGCATTACACAACTGAGAAAGTATGTGCAGTACAAAGCTGGGAGATCTAACACTGAATCCCTTCTCTTCTGTGGATATTTGAGCAATTTAAGTATGGAACACATGGATGCTAGAGAAGGTAGGTATTTGTGTCCAGAGCTAGATCATCAAAGACACAGCCTATTGTCCAAATTGATCTTCCTACCAGGTTTTTTCAACAGTGTATCCTGACTAAGTGAATTACAAACTGAGAGTCAAGGTATCTCTGACAACTGAAAATATATTTCTTTTCAGGCACTACAGTGCCTCTGCAACTTCCAAATTTGATGTGTGATTCACGAATATTTTAAAGGATCTCCCAGCTTGTCCCACCCTTGACACTGGCCAAAGCAGCTCACAAAAATGAGGAAGATGAGCGGTGTGATCCTTTACTCATCAGCATGCTGAAACAGAAATGCTGAATGTTAAAACACACAGGGTCTGTAGATAATTTATGTAATAACAGCAACAAGCCTTACAAAGTTGTTCTAAAATTTGTAAAATCTAAGATTTTACAAATTTTTAAATTCTAAACCAAGTCAGATAAAAATATCTTACCTTGTTGTCATGTATTCAGCCCTGTGACCTAGAAAGTTCAATAAACAGGAAACAATGATTTGTAGGTTTTAGGTTGAATTTTTTGTATCTAAATTATACTAAGCAAATTATTTTTAGCCCTAAGTTTCAAACTACAAGCAAAAGATACACAACTATACAACAAACAGGGCATGTAGTTACCTACTATCTCCACAGTTCCACTTAAACACAACCCATGTGATGGAGCAATTTTAAACAAACCTACCCAAAGATAGAGAGTCACTTGATACCGTAAATAATTTCAAGTAAAATTTCAAACAATGTCTATTGTTGGTGCTCATATGTTTCAGTGGCTAAATCAGTGTGGAAATAGAGCTGTGCCAAGATTAGATTACATCTCCCCTGTGCCTTGTGCCTAAACCTGTTCAGTGCTTGAAAATGCAGGGCTCTAGACACAAGTAGTTATTAGAAGACTCTTTACTCTTTTTTTTCTGTGTATTACAGGAAAAAAGTACAACACTATAACTGAAAAACACCATAGAGAACTGCAGGGAATAGCAAAGAAGCAAATATCATATTCCAGAAGAGCTCCTTTGCCGATGAAGAGACCAGTAAATCAGGCATGACTGACTTATCATAATGAAAAGCAAAATAATGAAACAGGACAAAGAACATGGTATGGTAAGTTCCAATGAGCCCAGCATTGCCAAAGGGAGATTGTGCCCTATTAATTTATTAAAAATCTTTGAACATGTCAGTAAAATACTGGATAACAAAGAATCAGTTCAATTAATTTACTTAAGCTTTCAAAAGCCACTGGTAACTTTCTTCACAGGAGGTGACTAAAGAAACTAAACAGCCATGGACAGAGTGGCAAAATATTCTCACTGATCAAAAACTAGTGAAGCAAAGGAAAACCCAGTGGACTCATAATGGTCTTTTTTTCATCATGGCAAAAAATGTGACAGCCATTTACTCAAGCCTTCCCATTAGGACCATTTATGCAATCCATAAGGTATTTATTAATATCTTGAAAGATCACAGCAGCTAAGGAGCCAGAGCACTGTGCAGATGACTGAATTACTTTTGTATCAAATCCTGACAAAACTATGAAGCCCTTTAAAGGGGTTAAGTGACACACAGTGGAAACAAAAATCACTATCAATGGGTTCAAATAAGGTATTGGGGAAGAATTAAAACACCCGTGCCAGTGACAGAACTATGGATACGACCTCTGAAAATCACTCTGAGCTTCACTTTGGCTAGGTGAAGCTTCCCAATTCAAAAGTGACACCAAACCAGCTTTTCAGACTCCAGGAAGAATGAATAACAGTGATATGAAAAAAAATAGTATTATATGCCAGTGCTCAGATGCATGCAAAGTACTGCACAGTACTGAAGACTCCTAGTCTGAAAATACATTTTGCAGTACTAGAAGAGTGTGGAGTCCCCTCAAAGCAGCACAAAGAAAAAGCTCTGGGAACAATCTCTGACAGTAAGACATGTTGGCATCTATTTTAGATAAGTGAAAAAGAGAGATGAAAGAAGACTATGAAAAATAAGCTATGACAGAAAGAGAGTAACCCAGGGACTTCTCCCTACTCAGGTTACTCAAGAAGTTCACTGAGACTAAGAAGCCCAAATAATAAATCTTAGTAATACAGAAGATGTTACAAATGCTGTGCCTGGGGGATTTTAAACAAATCTTTGATATTTAAGTTTAGGGCAAAAGGTGTCTGGGCCTTAGGGCCAATTTCTTCTACAACTCCATGTTTTCTTTCTTGCATTTCCCTTTGCTTTGGTAATTTCTTCTTTCAATAGATGACCTTTGGATCAGGACTAATATGAGCATCCTCTGTTTAGTATCAATTTAATTTGAGTGTTTCTTATTTTCTTTCCAAGTCTGTAGATGCAGATTCAGCACAGAGCACTTCATCCATCATCCCTGTGCAGATCATGAATATGTATCTGCTCTGTTCATAAACAGCAAGACTGTAGTAGGCAGGTGATAAACCAGAATAGAAGCCAAATGCTGTTGACATTGTGGACACCAGATGGGAACCTGGATCTATTTAGCCTTACATGTATCCTTACACTGCATAATTTTGAATAAAAGCAAGAAAGGATGCCAAAGGAAAACTTGCAGTTGGGACAATCCTCTCCTTCTCCTTGCACTCTCCCTAGCTTTATTTAACACAGCACAGTTATTTGTCTGCAGTCTTGCTGATATGAAAGTTTCCAGAAAAGGCAGTTTGAGAGGAGCAGTTCATACCCTACAAATTCATTTCTATATTAGCTACAGCAATAACATTCATAATTCCACTGTGATTTGATCCTTTCAATCCTCCTCATTCAAGAAACTTTCAGAATTCAGGTCCTCCATCCCAGGCATGGGAGCATATGCAGGACATGTCTCAACTAAAAGGAGCATGTTCTGCAAAAACTAAAACTTTTTAACCTGTAAAAATTCACTCCAAATATCAGCTTTGAATGTAAATGTGTACATTTGAGGCACTATTTGTATGTGCCATGCTATGCTGCTGGGACAACAAAAATGTGCCAAACCATCGAGGGCAACACAGATTAACTATGTGGGGGTTACAGATGGTTGGTAGAAGGGAACTCCTCAAACAGAATAGTCCAAGCATGCCTCGGCATGGCAGAATGGCCCAAAGCCTAATGGCAATTTATCACTTTGGTCACCCTGCTGAGAAGCTTTTCTTCAGGTTTCCTTTCAAACAATTCTTTCACTTTTTTCCAACATGGTTTATGCAGCAGATTCTGTTGCCTTTTATCTTCTTCCCTTTCACTGTATTTTTCCAAATACATTTTCAATGAGCTTCCAGAAGAAAAATGTTCTCTTTTTTTTACTAAAGTCAGCTGCACACTGTTCTGTATGAATAAACTGTTCACCACAAACATTCAAAATAAGAATCTATTAAATGAAAAATTCCAAGAGAAAGAAGGTAACTGATAGGTAGCTGCCTAAAAACAGCTACAATCTTCTACAGCTCAGTTTTGAAAGAAAATGCTGCTCATATCCTACATCCAGCCTCAGTCACTCCCTGGACAGGGGCTTTGTTTGGGTTACAGCCAGTGAACTGCTAATAGCTGTTCAGACACCTCCATAGGATTTGGGGATCAGGGCTTTTGTATTATAAGCAAGAAGAGATGTGATTAACAACAGACACTTGGCAGTAAAAGGAAAATAAGCTGACACATCTTTTACAGTCATTCTTTTAGCACACAGGTTTCCTTTCTTGAGTCTAAACTTTAAATCACAGTCTTTAACCGCCAGGAGAGGATTGTTATTATTTGTGGTGTAATCTCACTTCCACTCTGTGTGTCTAGTTCTCAAGGTTTGTACTGCAATTCCCCTTTTCCCTTCAGTGCATGAGGAAGTGTTGGGAGGGCTGGTAAGAGATAGGCTGGAGCTGTGCACAGTGTGTGACTCATTGCTGCCTTAATTTAGCTTTACTTCATTTGATCTTTACTTCTGCTGACTTGGTTTAGATTTTAAGATGCACTTTTTAAAAATTGTGGAGAGTGTTCAGGAAAATGGATACTTCTCTGCTATTGTAATTTTATAATGAAATAATTTTATGTGCAATAATGATAATCAACAGGTATAGAACTATTCATGAAGTTTTCATTCACTTAAGTTTACAATATGCAAATACTTTGTAAAAGCACCACTAAATCAAGTCTGTAAGAAACTCACTAGTGACATTAGTGAGATCAGGATTTCACCTTTTACTTTTGTAAATATTCCACTGAGTTCTTAGGTTGCAAGAAGAACATTAGTGTTCGTGTGTTAGAAATGCTGCACTAGTGAGTTCATTGTACAAGAAGCATCTTGGGTAATTCTGTATGCTTTAAAAAGATCACTCTATCCAAAGTCTTAAAACACCTCAAGTCAACAGAAGTCGGATGTTGTGATGTAGAAACAGTACATTTACCATAGCTCTTAAATCAACCTGCACTGTGTCACTCTCCTTTCAGGCATGAGATTTTTCATTCAATAGTTCTGTTGCCAAATAGTCATTTGTCTAAACATCTGTGCAGTGGAAATAAGTATGTGTTGAAGAAATAAAAGCAATTTATTGTGTGTGCTCTTACCACAGCACCAAAACTGTGACTGGTAAAAATCAAATCAGTTTACTGGACAATTAAGCTTTAGGTTTTGTAATTATTTTTTCCTGTGTATCTTTGGCATTTCAGTAGGCTCACTGTACAGTTTGGAATCACTTTTCAGTTTGTGTGATATTTACCTTCTCCGAGTGTCCTCTGCAGCAAGTCATGTTTTGCTTGAAGTTTTGTGATGAGATTGCTACCTTCCAGATATTCTCTGAATTTCTGTAGAGATGCAGATGAATCTATTACTATGCATGACCCATAAATTCCAGGAACTTCTGGATAATGTTTACTTCAGGTGTTTGGTCTGCATCACATGAATGAGGAAGCAACCAACATACCATGAAATAGAATTGCTCTGTTTCCTGCTGGTTAGCTCTTCTTTTTGCAATGCTAGGCTTACTCAGGTATGTCTCAGAGACTGTTGACTTCACAGACTCTGTTGAGCGACTGTGCTGGAAACACTCTGACACATCATAATCTTCAATGGTGACCATATCTTGTATTGTCTGCAGGGTAGCCTCTGTTGTTTTCTTAACCTGGTATTAAAAAGCAGAGTTTGCCAAATGCCACATAATATATATAACATATATGTTCCTACATGTATATATAGGAACAGCTTAGAAAGGAAGCTCATTACTCAGTAACTGTCTGGCACACTCCCCCAAACTGCTGTGTAAATGTGAAAAGTTAGGTGTGCTATAACAGATAACTGTGTAACAAGTATCCTATCTAATTCTCTGCTTTATCATGGTCTAACACAAACACAAATGTAATATACTCTTGTGTTGGCTTTGTAGTGCACTCAAGCATTTGTTTGAAATTAGAATTGAAGCGTGACATGATTTGATTAAAGTCCCTAATCTGGAAGGCAATAGAGATGACACAGTACTCTGGAGGGCCAGCTCTCCTAAATGTGGTCAATGTGTTATACTGAAAATATGTACATCCAGGGGTCTGGATCCGGCCAGAACAATGAGATCTTCCAAGAAAAAAATCTGTGACCCCATACCATGCAGTGCTATGATGAGGGGCACAGTGATGTTCAGACTGCAGAAGTAAAATACATCATTGACAGAGAGCGCTCGAGAAAGAACAATTTACACCAGATTCCCAGCCCTTCCTATGACCTATGGAGCACAACTGCTCACACTGGAAAGCCAGGTATGGATGCTGTGGACAAGGGATGCAGTTTCCACAGTGCAATAAAGTAACTGGTAAGATTCACAAGGATGTGATTTAATCCCCAGTTCTGCTTCAGATGGAGTCTCTAGAAGGGTCAACCACATCACTGACACTTCTACACACAACTCCAATACAGGCAAATATTCCTTCCACACCTGTCAAACATGGTTTCTCCCCCTATGACCCTGCACTTCATTTCACTGAAAGAAATAATCTTTCTCCTTCCATCTTTGTTACTTTGAGAGACTTTCTGAATGCAAGTGTTTTTGGTTTTTTTAAGACTACTGCACATCTCATTGACATAAATACTTTCTTTTAGACATTCAACATACAAACAAAAATGAGAAAAACTGGCATCCTGAAAACTTATCAGTAAAGTAGATGAAAAAATTAAATTATTTCTATGTTTTCTTTTAGGAACAGGTTCTCACGTAAACTGAAGGACTTGAACATTGCCTTAACTGTGATAAAAGTGCACTTTATTTCCACTGCTAGAGCAGGGGAAAGAGAACAGCATTGTTTTTTCCATATTGTACCAAAAAATGCATTTTATTTTGCTAGGTGAGCTGTTCCCATCACAGGCATTCATAAGTCATGTTTATAAAGAGGTGTAGCTGAGAGGATAAGAGATCTTGACTCAGCTACCACAAAAGACAGTTTAAATTCCTTTGTACTACAGAAGTAGCAAGTTGAGGACTGGATGGAAGATGGTCACAGAAGACAATAACTGTTCTCAGGGGCTTTCTGTTCACATTAATTTAAAAATATGTGCTCTAACAAGTTTACACGGAAGCATCTGCAAAACATGGAACTCAGTAATGTGAATGTATGGACAGGTAAAAGACAAAGTTTCCAAACCTCTGTAAAGCAGGTGAGGATCTACCTTAGCATCTGTGCCACAATTTGATTTTTAAAATTAAAACCACTTATATAGACTGAAGCCACTTCAGGGTTTATTTACATGCTTTTGGCAAGGTAGAAAACACTGCACTTTCCTGAAAACTATGTTCAATGCTTAGGCCTTGTAGACACAGGTCTTACCTCCTCATTTTCAATTTTGAGTGTAGCCAATCGTGACTGTAGTTGTTGATACCTAAGCATAAGCTCTGCTTGCACAGTTTGCTGGGCAGTGACCTGGCAAACCTAACAAAGAATCAAAAAGAGATGTAAGATGCAAGTAATTAAATAAAACCTCCAGTCAATTGTCTTCAGTTGTTCTTCTTAAAACTAGGTGAATTCCCTTAATAAAGCAGACAATAAAATGTACCCATTGAAATTTAAAGTATTTATGTGCTATAAGGTGTGGAAGTACGTACTACAGCTTATGAATAAAGAGCACAGCCTTTTTGTATGTGTGCTTTTTGTTGCTTTTGTACCACACTGAAACGCAAACCCTGGAGTTACCTTCAGAAAATAAGATGTACATGGGTGCTTTCAAATTCTGCTTTTCTACAGGCCTTTGGTGTAGCAGAAAAAGGCACAGCTGGGGTACCCAGTATGCCTGAAATCTCCAGAAGATAAAATGGGGGAAGAAGAAGGGGAAAAGACTGCATTGCAGCATGAAAAATTTGGAGTGGCTCTGTAGCTGCTCTCAAATAGCACCCACAAACTCTGTTATGAGTGATGTAGGTAGTAAAGACATAAAGCCCACTGCTTACACTGGTGCTGGGCTGAGCACAGGCTGGCCAGCAAATTTATAGCAATGTCATTATGAGTGATACAGAATATAGTAACACTGAATAGTTTTTACACAAGAACTTTGAAGTAGCAGACAGTGCTGCAAGTTTTGCAAAATATTACTGCTGGCCCACGGACTTTTGGGTAGCTTTTACCAAACTCTTTGTAAAAGGGTTTGGTAAATGATAAATTCTATATCCTGGTATACAGAACAGACACTGTGGGGATACTTGTCAGTGTACAGACCTCATCACCCATATGAGACTGGAACTCAAATTTCATTGGTGGACAAAAAGCAGTGGGGTACATTTCCATGAACCTCTGCTTGTCACTGCGTGGCTCCAAGCTGTCAACTGCATTTTCAATGATGTCTAATCCCTCATGCCTGGAAGTTTCAAGGTTATACTCTGCAGAAAGGTATGTTCTTAGGGCTCTGTTCAGACTAGCATGGTATCCAAGATCACAACACTAAAAAAACAACAAAGGGAAAAGAAAACAAATTTAAAAGGAGGAACGCCATTCCAATATCACAATCCTCACACCATCACTAAAATTCTCCATCCTGAAATTTTTCTATCTTTGAAGTATTTTACAAAATATCTTCTAAATTGAAACACACAACTGGGATCAAGACAGCAAGTATTTAGTATCCTCAATCTGTTGCAAAGATTAACGGACAGTTTTAGAAAAGAGATCAAGTATACATGTGTGACAGTTTGCTTAACAGATATGGAAGTGCAGGCACTGTATTTAGATCAATGAAGTCTAGAACTCCACACACAACTGGGCTTTTCAGTACAAATAGCATCTGTGAGCCCTGAATCACCTATTTGAATACACACTAACATAACTATCATCTAAGCTAAAGACAGCAGCAAAGTGAACTTGAAGCAATTCCTGCTTACCATGCCTGTGCCCAAACAAAAACATCCACAAATACCTTGAGCATAAGCAATCCATCTAAAATGCTTTTTGATACAGAACAGGAAGGGTTTAACATCTTTTCCCCTGATCATGAAAATGTATTTAATGTAAACACCTTATTTTCCATGTTCATATAGAGCCAGCAATGTACATCATGTTACTAAATGCAGAAAGTCATAATTTATGCCTTTTTTTTTTCTATAAAATGGAATGTAATTGAAACCTAATTGGTAAAACACAAAGTCGTGTTTGTTCTTGAATTTTAAACACCCTCAGTTGCATTATTCATGTTTCATTAATATTTTAGAGAACAGCTGAATATATTTTAAAAATGTCACAGCAGTACCATATCAACTGATGGTTTCCTTACACTGTAGAGTAAATACCCTCAGTTTCTGCTCAGTGAGCCTCCAGGTAAGGGGGATGTCACCTCAGCAGTGGCACATCAGTTTGCTAACAGCTGCAAATACAAAGCAGCTCTATGATAAGATCTGCCCCAAGCAGAGGCCAATGCAGAGCAGTCAGAGCACTCTGCTTTAGGGCATCCCACAGTCCCCAGCCACTCCTCCTCAGTGCCCACCCACAGCCTGAAGTCATCCATCCCTGCAGTACTCCAAGGTAACTATGGAGCTGGGTAAAGAAGCAATTTGGATTCAGTCCACTGTACCCTATATGCATATATGCACTATATGAGTACCTCCCTCAAAACTATTACAAACCCCACAGGACTCATGGGATCACAGTCCCCTCCCTTTCCTCTTACTCACTTGAAAAAGGAGAGAAATAGACAGGGAGGGGGGACATACTAAACACTATAGTAAACAGTATAGGGAAAGAGCTTTCAACCTATTTACCATAGCAAAACCTTCGTGTAGAAGGGAATGAAACACTTCACTAATGAGTAGAAGGGAATTAAATACTTCACACCATGACATAGGTAAGGTAATGACTAGTGAGCTGCTTTCTGAAATCTAACAGAGAGCTGCTTTATTCTCAACAAAGCTTCCAGAAAGACTAAGTTTTCACTCCTGGCAACTACTCCAGGTAGTGACGGCAGATGGGACAGTGGCTCTCCGAAAAACCAGATGCTGAACCATTCAAAGAAAATGAAAAAGATGTCATGTTCAATCAAACACACGTATGTTAACTCTCTCTTTTGCATTTATAAAATGGAATATTGTGTTACTAAAACAGCCACACTTTTATACTAAAGTGCATCCATATTTCAAAGAACACCAGCCTCAAAAATACTGTTTCTAAAAGGAAAAGTCTCTTGGTGTTTTTCTCTTGTTCTACGTCAAATCAGATCTCATATTTAATTCACTATCTTGGATGAAAAAGACAGACTAAAAGTGCTGATGAGAAAGTGAATTGGGACAGCTGTTTTATTTCATGTGCATTAGTTTCAGAGAGACCTCATGGAAGATTAAACTGAAAAGGAATTAGGAATAGAGGGCAATGCCAGGTTTAGCATTGCCAACTACCCATGTGTTACAAAACTACAGCCTGAATTTTGGCTCTAGTGGATTAATCTGAGTATTACTAGAAAGCTTATTGATTTACAATTAGAGCTGTGTGGGTTTCTGATGCAGCTTTTTTGCAAGCTGGAATGTAAGTTTGCAGCCTTTATGCCGTGACACAACTTCATTATTTAACTCTTAATCTACTCAGTCAGTATCACCATGATCATCTTTGGCAAGTGATGACAGCTGAACAAGGCAACAAATACGGCCTCTCAGATGAGAAGAGGATTTTTCAACTGAAGCAGAGTATCCTGCCAGGCTAAGGCATTTTCTTGCAATGCCACTGTCAGCAGAGAAAACAAAAATTAAACGCAGATCCTGAGCTAATGCCTTATCACAAGTATCTATTTGAATGGAATGAAAATTATCTGAATTTGCAATTTTGCTTTATGCAAAAATAGAATTTGTATGAAGGAAGCTATTTTTCAAAAGCAAAACTAAACACTCAGACATCATAACCCTTACCTCTGCCAGACTATAGCCCATTTTCCCCAAAATCTGGAGACTCATAACTGGGACACAGCTCTGTCATAGTATCAAGTCTTGGCTACCCAGAAAGAAATGTACTGTTTTAATCTGCTGTAAAGATGGTTTTAATATGAGAGTTGTCTATAATGGGGACAGCACTTCTGGTATTTGTTCATTACTGAGGTCAGAATTTTAAGGTATTTCCACTAAACTGCCACCAGGACCACTTTACCTCTGACCACGCTTGGAAAAACTAATCATAAACCCTTCTGATGTTGCCTAAAAGCAGGTATGTGTGCAGACACACACACAAGCACATGTATCTGCATGATTTTCAGGAAAAATCTGTAGATTTGTGAAAAACTTCCACAGTTCAAGTGAGCAACCACACTGCAAGCCAAAACAAACATGAGTGTTAAAGGTTCACTTGTCAGCACACTGAGGGTACAGCCAGGGTGGTTATCTACCTACAGATCTGCTACCTACCTATGGTCTAGAGAGATGAGATGGCACTTGGTGCAGTAAGACATGAAGATGAAAAATAACAGAATGAAGTCAGAGACTATGAGTTTGTATGCATTTCTGGATTCATAATGTCTTTTGGTTGGGCAAAATGAAGGGAGATGAGGGATGCATTTGGGATATGTGTGAAAAATTAACTTTGTAATTTGCATTTTATTCTTATTTGAAATTAAATCTGAAGTAGTCTCAAGAGCATTTACTGCCTTTATTGTACCCCAGAGTATATTTAGACTTGAATAAAACAAACTGCAGTGTTTAGCACAGAGCTTCAACCAAACCAAGCTCCTCTTATTTAATTTTGTTTCAGGAATAGTAATAAAATTCTAATGTCAATGGAGAGAGGAATTAATAAAAAAAGCCTTAATCTCTGAAGAAGGCACTTTCTAAGTATTCTGTTACACAGACATCCACATTCAAATCAAAGGTATCTAAGGGTACATCCCATATTTATGAGGACTTATGTAACACAGATTGTGAGCTGCATACACTTTACCCTAGTTTTAAATTTGGTTTTATGAATGATTAATAAAGAACCTTTACAGAATACATTAAGTTCACAATAGCTAAATGTTCCTTAACTTCTTAACGATTCAAAGCATGCATACTGCAATTAGAGATTCAGAAACTTCACTTTAAGAAAGACCAACACATTAATATTTCATTTATTTCAGCAGCAGAACTAAAGTAATATTGTTTTGATCACTCTTTCCTAGTACTTAGCTTCAGATCAGAAAAATGCATGGTAAATCTGAGAAAGGGTCCTTACCTTCCTCTTATACTCAGACAAATTTAATGAAGGTAAATGAGTAAAAGTTTGTGCCACATGGACAGATGCTGGCACTAACAGCCAGATTAGCAGCAGTGTGTAGTCTGTTGTTCCTCTGAAACTCAAAATGTTTAAAATAATTCTGCATACTAGGTAAAGTTTATTTAATTCCTGCTAATCTTTACTGTTTTTTACAAGTACAAATAAAGAAAATAATTAATTCTGTCCTCCACTTGAACTAGATCCCACTCTAGTCAGCAGAGAAGAAATATTTAACAGAAAATTTCAAATTCCTCTACTACAATATGCAGAGGACAGAAATACACTGTGCATATCAAATCCTGTTTATCTCTCTGCTTCTTTGCAAATGTTGATCTCACCCCTCAGCTCACTAAATGCATTAAACCATCCAGCTAAGACTCCAGCAATATCACATATTACAGACATCCAGCTTTTATCACGTGAGTTTAAAATGAGCAACACATCATAATTTTAAGTCAGAAGCCCTGAGCTCTGTTAATGAAATGACAGCATTGAACAGTTCAGACTGAGTTCAGATGGGGAACAGTAATTTAGGATTTTCCACATAAGCCTCATATATGGAAAATGCAGAGGAAGCTAAATGAAAAGTAGTTTTTGGTTGGTTTTTCTTTAATGCGTAGTTCCACTATCCTCCCCAACCTTGTCAGAAAAAATATTTACAGAGCAGTTTACTACATTATTGCATGTATTTATCCCATTTTCATTAGAGATATCTTTTACTAACATAGGAAAACATTCAATTTCATTTACGGGCAACATCAACAGCTTGGGGAAATCCAAAGTCTTCCATGTTAACTGGAATTCAGACACAGAGTAATCCCTTTCTGTACAGACAATGAGAGAGAGTTCAAGGAAGCACAGAAGTCAGGCTAGCAAAGTGGGACAAAATAGAGAGGTCAAAGAATGAAATCGTCACCACTGCTCTGAAAACTCCAAATTGTACCATGACATGAACACATTTACAGAATGAGGTAGTCAGGACTGTTGCAACATATGGCCACTGGGAAGCATGTCTCACATTCCAATGATATAACTCTGAAGCCTTGCCAAGACTCTTGCATTTACAAAAAGAGTTGCCTTTGTCAAGTGGCAAACACTCTGTCTAAATACCAATGCTTTCACAGCATATTCTGATTAAATACAAATGTCTGAAAGACACTTCATTTAAACAAGTTCACAATTGGATTAAATTAGCTCTGAAGCAAATTCTGGTTGCACATGTTTACAGCCTGCTCTCACAAAACAGCAATGCAAAGGGCAGCTAGACTTTCCATTTAAATTCCTTAGGGAAGAGTAATTTCTCAAGCCATTTTGCCAAATGTACATTGGTCCATGGGTTTCAGAAAGACAGGCAGAGTAGATACAATTTTTCTGCCTTACTAAATATTGTAGAATGTGTATTTTTATTAAAGGCTAGCAGTCAGGAAGCTCTAGTCTTCATGGTTGTGTAAACACCTTTACATACACTAACTCCAATGAGTGTTGGCTCTGTGTGTGCATGGACAGAAAGCTTCACTTTTCTTTCCCTCACAATTCTTTTGTAAAGCTCCAGGCTTGTGGGTCCTCTACTCAGTTTTCACTGCTACAGAAACCTCTGTGGACATCACAGAAGTGGGTAAGAATCAGATGCATTTTCCAACCTGATAAAGTTTTGACCAAGTAGAAACACACACTGGAGACATTCTCTGAAAAATATGAACTCTGAAAGGGAAGGTAGGAGAGGTGTCAAAAGGAGCATCTATCCAGCTTCTGAAGAGGTGAGGGTGCTGGAAACAAAAAGAAAGGGACCTTTCCTTCCTCCCAGAATTCAAGAAGAATTCATGAAGTTTAATTGTATGAGACATTCCCTAACTACATATCAAAAATCTGTCATCCTTTATGCAATAGCAGGAAAATCATCCATTAGGTAGGGTCAACTTCTCTCTTGGGGGATACCTCAGCAGGTACATGGCTTGTCCTTTTATTTCTACCCTAATCATCCACCTATGGGTTCTGGTAAATGCTTTCATTGCCTGGGCAGCCTAGATGGGTGGAGCAGGTTGTGCAATGGATTAGACAAAGACAGGCCACAGAACAAACCAGAAGAAATCAGGAGTAAACATGCAGTAACAATTAGGAAAGGAATAAAAGAGATGCTGAAATAGAGAGAAAAAAATACTGAAAATGCAAAAAAGATTGCCATCTTTTATAGGAAAGCAAGAAAGAAATGAAACAAAACCATTTGAAAGGGAAAAATTTAAAAAAAATCAGGCAAGATTTTACAAATTATAAAAACCTAGAAATAACAAAAAAACCCTATCAGTATTTAGACAAATAATAAAATACATATATGCAGCCATTTTAGTCCATTAATCTCAAGACAGCATTTTTCCCTTTCTCTGTGAAGCTTTGCTTCTCCAGTCAGTAGAGATGAGACACTTGTCAAATTCTGTATTAATTTATTCTATAGTCGAAACCAGAGCTGTATATGAATGTTGTTTACTATTGTAAGTAACATATGCTACTGTTGCAGTAGCAAGCATATTCAAATATCTAGAATTCCAAATGGGCCACAGAGGTGGACCCACCAAGCTATTTAACCATACATTGCTAGTGAATGAATGTTCTGGGGTTTGTGTTCGCTGTCTCTGTATTTTCTCTATCACATATAAAGTCAGCTAACAAAGAGGGTGAGACATGTTCAGGATGCTCTCTCTGCATGATGTAAAAATGTCAGTAAAACAGAAGACTAAATGCTGGCACAAGTCAACATTAGCGTATAACCTCATTCTTCTAGGATATTCTCATACAAACAACTTACTGAAAATAAGTAACAACTACAGGATTGATTGTGTCTGTTCTTCAAACTGCATGGAGTAAGAAGCCACTGTATGTATGATTCAATGACTAAATGAATGAAACTAAAGGATTTTGAAAACATGGAAGAAATTACTTCTTTTGAATGAAATACCATTAGATGACTACTTAAGAAGTTTATCTTGTAAAAAATATTTAGATCCCACAGATCATACAAATGGAAACATTGTATTTTCTATTGACACATAGGGAGCAAACACAATGTTCGAAATTCAAAGGAATGGGTTCAGCATCTTACCTGGCACTTTATTTTGTGGAAAAAAGAGAAAAACTTCTAATTGGATCATACAATATTATAAAGAACAAGTGTACTATAGGCAATCCAAATGACTAATACATTCCCTTTAAAACTAAAAAAAAAGGATTACTCCTGAACAGAACAAACATAAGTACAAAGGTGCCAATACTTACATCAATTAAATCCGAAAGGTCGTGAATGTAATACTTGAAAACAGAAGCGTTAGTTGCTTCGAGGGTGAGCAAGTATTCATTACGGGCCTTAATGGATTTCAGCTTGTTTTCAGAATATTTTGCTTGACGCTAGGAAAGACATTGCATATTAATGTATTTCAATTACTTCATTTTTGGTATGCAGCAGAAATGGTAAAAATTCAAGCACACATTCCTAGTAACAAGAAGGCATCTTAATTTAGAGACTATTATACGTAAAACAAATATAATACAAAGTGAAAACTTACTATTTGGTTTCAAATGAGACAAATTTTACAGTAAGAATTATATTGGGAATGAAGTATTCCCCTCTCTGAACTGAAATTATGTCAAGTTATCTATAACCCACTGCTAGTTTATTATGTGTATCTTGCTTAATTTCATTTCCCAGTGGAATTCTCTCATATCATGCCAAAGAATGTTAGAAATGCACTGAATTTATTTCAAATGAAACTAAATAAAAAGGATTATTTACTTTTTCCTTCATTTTTTCAATCTTTTTCACAGAGCTCCGTCTCTGGTGTCTTTCTTCCAGTCGAATATGAAAAACAGGGTCTCCTGACCTCCCAATCTGTTTTTCTTCTTGCTTCTCTGCCTCCTTGAGTTTGCTTTCTGCACTGATGCTCTCTGCATGATACATGTGGTATGTTTTCATGACCTGCAAAAAGCAAGAGTCAAAGGAAAATTAGAGAAAATAAAAATATAAAGGTATCTACAGAAAAATCACAAGGTCCTTGAGCAAAATGTTGTCTTATAAACATGGATCTTGGGTAAGTTTCTTTGCCAGTGGAGACTGAGAACTTTTGTTTGCATTTTTTTTTTCTGATTAATTTAAAGAGTATTTCAAATAGGGAATTTTTCTTTAATTTCTCTGACAGGTAAAGAGCAAAATCCATTCTTATTAGATTTCAGTATTCTTGTCTTCAAGTGAAAATTAAAATATTGAGCAACAAAACTAAATGTGTCAGCACCAAATCTATCTGATACATAACCATTTTCTGGGCTAAGTAACATCTTGGCTGTGGAGACACTGAATGTTTGAAAGAAGAGGGATCCCTTCAGCACTGAGGAAAGGGGAAGGAAAGGAGAGAGGCAATGGGAAGCTTTGGCCTGGGAGCAAATCCCCAGATAGCTGGATGGCTGTCCATGGCCTGGAAAGAAGTCTCTGCACACTGCACAGCCAGCAGACTGGGCCCAATGTAAAACCAGATGAGAACTGAAGAAGGAGCTGCCTGATATATAAGTTGTGAAAATGTTTTCCCCATAGAACCAAAGGCATGTTGGGTCTGCAGATGAGAGAGCTTGGGCTGCCAGTATGCAAATACATGCTTGCACAGGCCACAAAGAGGAAAAGGGACTGGTTTAGCCCAGTCCTCCCCTTCTTCTTCAAGCAAGAAAAACCTCAGCCTGAATGCTGCATAGTGGATGGCAATCCCAAACCCCCCAACTCTGCTGGGTAGGGCTGTCTCTGCCCACTTCTACCAAAGGAAGTGTCTTTCTGCCTTCCCCAGTCTTTTGTTGTTTGTTTCTTTGTGTTGTTGTCTCAAGTTTAGAGCACTGAACAAAGCAGGAAGGCATCCTCAGGCACCCAGAAGCTTCCTCTCTTCTTCTGAAGGGTGCCAGAGCTCTCACCAGCAGGTATTATCTTTGGGTGGAGGCCATGCAAACCATTCATATCCCAAAGCACACAGAGGCAGGGAAGAAACAAATCAGCTGCTTGTGTAACCCATGGAGGAGACAGACAGTTTTGGGAAACTGCCTTGAACTATTCCCTTGGGAAGAGTGTATATTTTGTAACTGAGTAGTTAGGCCAGCCTAAGGAGTATCCATAGAGTGGCAAAACGGAACACTACATCTAGATATTGCCAATTTAACAGCACATCTCAGCATAGATTGACACAAACCAACTGCATATCATGCCAGTGGGTGGCTGAACTAATGCTTGTTTCAAGTCCTGCGCAACAGACAGACAGACACTTTCAGAGAGATGCAATCTTGCATAACAATATATGTTATAAACCATAACTCTGTATGCCACTATGTAAGACTGATGCCACTGATATTAAAAATGAAACAGGAAACTCTTTACCAGCTTCCTGTAGTAAGGTAAAACAGTTGGAGACAAGCACTAAAAAGTGGCCCTGTTTTTATTTTAAGAAACATATGCTTACAGCTCTGTGGTGGAAAAAACCAAACTGCCTGGAGCAGGACTTGGTGCTATTGCTGCTGCTCCTCTATAGCACACTGTGCTCCAAGGCCTGAGCAGAGTGCAGAGCTCCCTGCCCAAATACTGCCTACACCCACTGGGAACAGCTGCTGCCCCACCAGCTCACTTCTGCAAGGATGAGGGCAGAACAAAACCCCAGAAACAGACAATGTTTGGTTAGGAAGAGAAGGCAAGCCCACAGAGCTGAGGTCTGCAGGTTCTCAGTTTAACCAAATAGTGTGCTCAGTCTCATATGTCCTGCACTGTTCCAAAGGCATTCTTAAAGTCATTGATGATCAGTAGCCAGGGAGCCTAACCCATACAGCCACATGGAAACAAAAGAACTACTGCAAAGAGAAGTGGACTTTTAAAAGAAATGGTTTATATAATAAAACAGAGAAGCACAGAAAGTGATATGGCTCATATGAAAAATGACAGGGAAAATAAAAGAAAGGCTGTGGCCTTTTCTTTGGCCTTTCTATTCAAATCTTTTAAGTGTTTCTTTATATAAGCCTAGAGGTGTTTGCTTTTATTTTTTATCTTTTGTTCTGTGTCAGAAAGGGAAGGGATGGCCTCACCTTAAGGTATTGTGTGCAGTTTTGGGAACCACAATACAAGAGGGATATAAAGCTATTGGAGAGTGCCAAAGGAAGGCAGCAAAGATGGTGAAAAGGCCTTTAGGAGAAGAAGCTCATTGCTGTCTGCAACTTCCTTATGAGGGGCAGACACTGATTTCTTCTCTATGGTGACCATTGACAGGTCCTGATGGAACGGACTGAAGTTGTCTAGGGAGGTTTAAGGTGGATATTAGAAAAAGGTTTTTCACCCTGAGGGTGGCTGGACACTGGACAGGGAAGTGGCCACAGCACCAAGCCTGACATAGTCTGAGAAGTGTTTGGACAACGCTCTTGGGCACATGACATCACTCTTGGGGATGGTCATATGCAGGAGCAGGAGCTGGATGGACTCAGTGATCCTTGTTGGGTCCCTTCCAACTCAGCACATTCTGTGATCCTGTATCAAATATATCTTCAAGTTTTCTAACTGCATCTCCAAGCACCTAAGTTGTGAAACAAGGATTTGTTCTGCTTGCCAAAAGCAGTAAACATTGAAGTTTTTAAACAGAATAAACGTCCTTCTGCAGTGGCTGACACTTCAGCTTGCCTCCTTGTTGAAAGAAGAACTCCTTGAATGAGTACAAGTTCTGTTCTCACCAGTGTCTCCACACTGACCCCACTAGCTTCACATCACCAAGGAGTATTTCTTCCTCTCACTTCTTTGGTAGCAGAGGCTGCCAAATCCAGAATGCCTCACTCTATGCTGATTGAAAGGCAAGTTTTGTGGGAGAGCTACATGGAACTCACACCCTTCATGGGGAACCGAGACACCTACCTGAAATCCACGTTCTCACAACAAATTATGCACAAGTTCTTGGTACAAATGGTTTCCTAAATAACTAAAATTTAAAAAGAAACCCTCACTCTCTATTCACAGGGCTGGATATCAGTCAGAGTCAGTCCTACCCAAGCCTCACTGGCTTAGGAAATCAATATAGAATCTGTAAAGAGCAGTGATCAGCCTATGCATGTGACTCCTGTCCAGTTTTTTATATTGATAGCACTGCTTATCTCATGCACTAATGACATCATTATTTTGCAAGCCATTGGGGAAAACTTTTTCATTATTTTCCAGCCTTTTTCATATTGTGTCAATGCTTTTTTTAAGAGCAGCAGCAGCTGAACTTAATTTGAGACAAGTATTAGAGACATGTATGGAAAAATAAATGGGAACAAGCTAGGGAGTTGGCTTCCAAGTATTTTAGTGCATACTTCCTCAACAAATTAGCTTAGAATAATTTGTTGCATATATGACTTGTTCCCTTAAAACTATGTCATCTTTTTGCCTTGGAGTTTTTAAGACTGCAAGATATTGCTAAACACAGTAACAGGCATTCCTAAATAGACTTATTGTATGAAAAGTTCTGAGATTTGTAGGCTTTCTGATGGGTGAACATGTAACAGATTCACAGATCTATTAGTCAAACTATGAATAATCTCATGAAACAAGTAATAACGCTTCTGAAATGTCCACCAAACTATTGAACTGACAGACCATCCTGTGAGAGCATCCATCACTGAACTGACTTTTGTTAGTCTCCAACGTGCTTATGGATAAGCCATCAAGTATCCACTGAAAAAAGAGAGCAAAGTTGCAATTATGCAGATGCTGAACTGTCATAATGATATTTGCTGCATTTCTCCACTGCAGTGAAACAGCATTGTTAAATGCATACTAGTACCTTTCTAAAATTAAATATTGAGTTTATCTGCTATTAATTTAGCAGGTTTATTCTGCTGATCCATTGATGTAAAAGATATATTTCTGTCAGATGACTGAGTCAGACTGCAGGCAGATGAAAAAGATTATGCTACCCTAACTATGTACTCTCACATTTGTAGGTGACAGACTGCTCACTTAGTAGTATAAACATCTCAATTTGTGTGCCAAAGATCCAGCATCATTCATAAGAGCTCAGCAAATAGACTTAAGGAAAAAGATAGTATTTATCACAAGGAAAGGCATATAGAGTACATTCTTAGATAATTATTTTATTTAGCCCCACAGTTCTTATCTAGGGAAATCCATCAACAAGACAGTAATTAGTGCTGTACTTCTATGGGCTATAAGTGAAGAATGTTACCATAGCAGGGGACTGACTTTCCTCCTCTACACACATACTTACTTTTTAGAAAACTCAAACCAGGGCAAGACTATAAACTACAGAGTTAAAATATATTGAAATTACTGTGTTAACATGTACTTTATTTTTATAACAAAACTGCATAATTAAGAGCTTTTTCATAGCGTTTCTCAGGAAATAGGAATTTCCTGGAACATCAGCTCATCCCCGGTGCATTTATCATGTTTGAGTTGTTTTAGAATTGTCTTTGCTAAGCTGTGAGCTCTTCTCAGAAGGTGGAGTCCCAAGGGCCTCATTAAACTGGGTTAGTTAGTGCTCTGCACAAGAAATAAGTAAAATCTTATGCCAATTTTACCATGTCAGTGGCCTCCAGCAGTTAAGCAGGCTTAGTATGAGCTGTTGCCAGCATCCTGTTCACTCACTTCCAAGCTGAACTCTGATGTGGTTTTAGGAATTATTACTTATATATTACTATCAATACAGATTTCACCTTCTCAGATCTCTGATGTGCCATAGTAAACTGAACTTCAACTTTTTAAAGAGAATTCAGATTCCGTGTTATTTTAGCAAAGAAAAAAAGAAAAATCTGGCAGCAACTATCCAGAGAAATGAAAAAGCCAAGATTTTTAAAGAGTAAGATAAATCAATGGAAAATGCAAGTGGCACAGCAGCCCTGTCTTTTTTAACATCCAAGATGCTTTGGACTCTCCCTACTTTTTCCTTTTTCTTAGAGTTTTACATTTGCATTGCTTGTGAAATGTATGATGCCAGTAGGATTAATTTGGAAAGCCAAGTGGGAGACATGAAGATACACTTTTATGAAGTGCATCACTTTTCTCCACTATTTGCCCTCAGCCTTATCACTGGAACAGCTCTGTATTTTTAGCAAAATTGTGACCTTCCTGATGCCTTTAGAGGACATTTATGAACATGTCCTGACCCCTAAATAAGTCCAGTGAAGACCTCTCTCCAATACAAGAAAGTGTCTGCCCACCTTCTGTTTCCATTCTCCATCACTCAGATACTATTGCTATATACCAGTGCTTGATCTGACAAGACAAGGTATTTTAGCTTCCCAGAGAAATGGAAGAAGAGTTTGACTGGGGAGTTTTCTGTATTGCAAAGATGACCTATTGCAAAGTCAATAATCTGTTGTCTCCTTAACTCAACATGTAAGAAGATTTCTAAATCAATCAGTTCACAAAAACCTACAACCCAAATGTCTTCCAGCTTCCATTTTGACCAACTTTTCTTTCTGTAAATGCCAGGAAAAGCTCCTATCTGTGACCCCACAGAACTAACTGAGCTCCCCTTTCCCCATGCTCCCTCAGTCAAAAGGTACACCTCATTGTAGTTTCTATAGCTTATATTATTATCTAAAATATGGGACTGATTTCTGGCCTGCACTGGCTGAAGGTATGGTAAGGAGAGGAGTAAAAGAGTGCAGCTGCTGGGCTGCTGCAGACCTGGAAGTACCACCTTGTCTGGCACAGCCATGGAGAAACCAGGCATAGTTATAAGTCATAATTTGACTGAACTTGCAAAGATACAAAGTGAAGCTTAGTTATTGCTTTTAGAATTATGTTTTCAGTCCAAATTTTTAAATCCATGCATAAAATACTGAAAATTGAAAATACAGAGTTATAAAATGCATTTTTGTTAGTCATAAAACATTTAGAAAACCTATGCAATATAACATTAAAAAACCCTTTACATAGAAGAGATGGAAAATTAGAAATTAATGTTTCCCTTACAAAATTCTGATTATTCCAGCAAAATAAGCCTGCTTTGTTCTGAGAATATCTTCTGAAGTTGTGGTTCACCTGCCTCTGTTCTTATTTTTTCAACAATCCTGTACATGAGGTATAGTTTTAATGAGGACAGCACAAGCCAAAAGCCTTAGTTTACAGACCTTTGTTGAAAGATAAAGTATGATGATAAGAAGTAACCAGATTATTAAACCTTCTTTATGCATATTAATGCTCTGATACTTGCCTCTCATTCAAGGCTTGAGAGGTATTTAAATTCCAATCTGACATCACATTTTAAGTTATACTTCATGAAGGGACCTTTCCTTTCAAAGAAACAGGACCAAGTAATAGGGAGACACTTCAGAATTAGTATATTACTCACAGATTTGAAATTAATTTGCCTTTTTTTGGACATAATGATTTATCTCTCAATAGTATGATTGACTTTTAAACTATTTCCCCCCTCAATAATCATGGGGCAAATGAGATCTCCTCTTTGAGACTAAGAAATGTCGCTGCTGGAGATGAAAACTGTCAATACTTGTCCTGATAAGGCCACTGTGATCTTATTCTGTACATAATAAAAGTCATCAAAAATTAAAAACCTGTGCATGAGATCCCCATCTGTCTAGATATTGTTCTATCTTTATGTACAAGAGCAGATATAATGCACAGATATGATGATGACCATTCTAAACATGCAAGAAGTGAAACAGATGCTACTCTGACCATATTGTCACTTTATTATGTGTGGGCTTTATTTAGCTAAATGTGGACATGTACAGCTGACCAAGCCCTCTGCAATCAATGAAAAGCTGGACAACGAAGTTAACAGTACAGATCACTTAATCTGAAACAGATTCCTGCATTTGATTAAAGGGGTCTCATCTTCCCATATTAGGTTTCCTGGGACTTTAACTGGAACCCAGATAGCATGCTAAGATATTTGTATCTACACTGCAGATGTCTGAAAATCAGGTGCAGAAAATTCCATCCCATGAAACCAACCTACAGCAATAGCCTTCAAATTGTGGACAAATTCAGAATTTTTATAACATAAAAATATTTCTATTTAAAAAATAAATCTTAAATTCTGAAAAAGGAATTAGTATGCACTGGAAGCCATTATATGGAAGTTAATATCTGATTAAACCTGATGGTTATCAGTGTGAAGACACAGCACTAGTGTGAAGAAAAAAGAGTGAAAACCTAAGTCCAGTCCTGCAAATTTTCACTGGTACTTCAGAAAAGTATTTTAGCACATGCTTCACTGTTTCCCTACCCTGGGAGCACAGGCACTAATCCCAAGCCTCGCCAGACACTGGAGTTATGCAACTACTTAATTGAAACAAGACTGTATCTTCAGGGTTATTCAGCACTGAAGTCCCAGTTGTGCCGTGGCTCCTGCAGTCGCTGATCCCCTGCAGCTGTGTGAATTGTCTGTGGCTATCGCTACTCTGCAGAAGCTGATCCCAGAACACTTCACTGACTACTGGCCTCTGCCAAGAAGGCTTTGCAGTATTGCACCCTACAAAATTGTGGTGATTTCAGACAAAAAAACCCCCAAGAAAATCCTAAATAATAAAAAAAAAAGTGGTGGTTTAGGAAGGCTTCGGGAAACTGCGTCCATAAAAATTCAAAAGAACCCACGGCAGAAAGACAAGACTAATTTTCTTTGGATCTCCCTTTTGCTACCTAAGTTGTTCTTGAGTTCAAACATTCTTCAACCATCCACTGATGACTGCACAATTTTTCCCTAGGTCAAAAGAAAAATCATTAAGATGTACAAAAGTAATGTTTGAGCTCTGCCTGTGGAGAAGTGATCACTTTCTAAACTTACTTAAGTTCACAAATGTTTCTTGCTATCAATATTGTAATGTTTTATTATGGTTCTCCACATCTTGAGGATGGGGAACAGAGCTGTCTAGAGATCATTACGTAGGATACTGAAGCATATATGTTTCAGTTCTTCCAGACAAATACGAGAATTTAAATGTACACTTTCTTCACCGAGCAGGAATCAACAGGCTTTTATAAGAGATGCCTATCACCAATTCCTCTTAATTCTTCAACTATGTTTTAAAAAGGGATAATTATTGCTTCTTATCTTTTTCACAACATACCCCTTCAGAAAATAGCTGAAGAAATAGTTATCAGGTGGATAAGACATTGTTTTGCAGTAACATGTTGTGTAAATGGGTTTCAAACAAGAAAACAGGTTCAGACATAAGTTCTCTCAGATTTTTATACAGAATAGCAGGAGCTTGCCAGAATGTTCACAGTGGTTTTTTTCTTGACCTCTCTAAATGGTATGGAAAGTCTACAAAACCCTCTGTTGTTCTTTTCATTATTTACTTATCCGAGTCAGGGATGGAGAAGGGCACATAAGTAACATTTAGACAGCACAGCACTGGATCTGCAAAGACTTATGATTTTTTACTGTGTATAATCCACAAGTCAAACTAAGCAGATGGCAGTATGGACAAAAACAAGGCAGAAAATAAAGAAATTTGCTCTGGTAAGCTCGGAGTAGAAATGTCTCATTAATAAACAACAAAACTTACAATAAAATGGCTTACAAGAGTCTGGGAGAAAAAAAGGGTTGGGAGTAAAGAGTAATCCTGAAAGCATTAGCATATGTATTTTAAGCAAGTGAGGAGTCTTTTCAAAAATAGTTTAGGCTGGTGTAAAAGACAAAAATAAGTATCTCCACTGGAGGTAACTTAGTTGATGAAACTCCACTTAAAGGCCACAGAAGTAGTCTGATATGGAATTTGTATAAAATAAGCCAAGTAAATAACTGTACTTACTGTGTAAAGCTCGTTAAGTACTTTCATTAAGTCTTCATGAAGCTGAAATGAAATCTCTTTACTCTGTAATTAAAAAAAAAATCATTAGAGAAGGGCATGTAAAAACTGCACCATACATTTGTTTCTTGATATTTATAGTCATTGTTCACTCTAGACAGTGAATGCAGTGTTGCTCACAAAAACCATTCTGAATTACAGTGCACTAAAAAGAATGACTCAGGGATGCAGAGGCAGACAGATAACATCTGGACAGAAGACTTCTAAAAAGAAACCCAGAAGTAATTTAAGATATTTTTTCCAAAAAGCATCAGGAAATTAGATGCCAACAGAAAGGGTAAAGTTCAAGATTAATGTTTCTAATAGAACAAACTGTGTTCTGTTTTATAATTGCTATGATATATACAAAAACAAAACCATGCAGAATGTGATATTCTAGAGGGACATCCTGCCCAATTTTTATATCTAGGATAGTCTTTGTTTCTCAGCACATGCAACTATCTAAATATTTATGCAAGAAATAATTGTGGCTCCTCTTTGAAACAGATACCCAACTGCATAATATTCCACAGCGTGTGCTGCTGAACCAGCTTTGTTTAGCTTTTCTGGACTGTGGCTTTACTTTCATTCTGACCCAGAAAAAAAAGAAATGCTTAGCAGTAGTTATTATCAAAGCAAATATGTCAAAACAAGAGTATTTAATTGGAGTCTCATTGAAATATATTCCTTTGTTAGCTTTCCACAGCAGTTCAATCTGATGAAAATGGTGGCAACTGTGCAAGAGTTGAAGGCATTTGTATCACAGCTTTTGGAAAGCAGCTAAAGAATAGAGCTATGGGACTTGGCAAACAGCCTGGCTACACTTCTTCTGTGATGCTCAGCATTCTAACATCCATGCTGGAAATGTGAGATTTTTTTTTTCCCCGTGAATAAATTGGTAATTAGTCTGGCTTCTAAAAACTCCAACTGCATGACAGATAACGGCCTTAGCTATGAGAAGTACTTTGAATTTGTACAGAAGCCAAAGGAAAATCCTCAGGGACAGCTCATCTCCAAAGCTGCTAATGCATACTTGGCCACCACTAAAAACACCTGAAGGAATAATGGTTTCAGAATGAGAATTTGCAGCACAACATCCACATATGAGGAGAAACCACATCACACATCCCCCACCCACTGTCTTCCAGGAGGATGAAACTGATACATACAGTAGCTCAAACAGAAAATTCTGGGTGGTTTTTTTTCTCCTGCTCCTACTATCCTATTTTAATTCTGGGCAGTATTTTAAAGCACCTGTCATATGATTTACCAGTATTCACTCTAATTCTTATATGCAAGACGGTTTTCAACTGACAAGAAGCTAGGAATATAATTTTAAAAAACACTTCAGTGAAATTCTTGCATTCCCAAGGGCATTAGCTGTAGTAGCTAAGGGCACAGTAAGACAGCTGCTCTGAAGCTGAGGTACACAGAATTACTGTGAAATTTTCCTTTTGCTTATACTTTTCAAAGACTGGTATTTTCACAAGGTATTCATTAGTTCTGAAGTATCTAGAACACAAGGCTTACTACTTCCATTTCTTTGCAAATATCAGATTATTTTAATCTAATAAGAAGGATAAAATTTCATATATGTAACAGTACACAGAGTGCTTAAGAACTGGAAAAAGACTGCAGATTTGCAAGCTGCTGAAGGGAAATGTCATAAAATCTTCAGCAAAAATTTCGAGTTGCTTTTCATTGCTTTAAATTGGCACCCTGCCTTCAAAAGTCAGCAGCACAGATCTAACACAGCTTACACACCTCCTCAAAGCTCCAAGTGGAGGCCACCTGTTTATTCTTGGATAGCTGCTTCCATAGTGTTCAATATGAGTGGTTTTTTAAATTACTTTAGCAGAAAGAAGGGCAAAACATACAAATAAGATGTCTGACATTAAGATAAGAGTATACCCACGTGGGAGGAAACACTAGATGAACCCCAGCTTCAAGCAATTTATCCCTTTCAATTGTTGTTCACAGGCATCTTGAGGCTGATGAGAAGTCAAGCCCTAAATACAGCAACAGCAATTCTAAGGCAAGATGCTCTAACCTGGTAGTGGAAAAGTTTGTTTGAGAAGGTGAGACAGAAAACCCCAAACCAATTTTACTCTTTACGCCTTGAGATTTTACTGTAAGCAAAGCACACAGCAGTTCATTGAAGGATGCACTCTTCTCCTCTTAATGCAGTCCCACCTTAATGCAAATAGACACCAGATGAGCAGAGGATTTGGTGAATGATCACTATTTAGTAGGACCCATTTCTTCCCTTTGCTCTTTTTGAGCTCTGTCCAGCACTGAAACACAAGCAGTCTAGCCCATCAACAGTAAACTCCAAAGTGAATGGGAAAGATCACAACACAGAAAGATGCTGTTGTAAAAGGACAATAAGCTTTAAACTGGAAAGCAAAAAGAGAAGGAGGGAGGTGATCAGCAAAAAGAGTGAAAATTGGGAAGTGACAACCAAGAAGAGCCACACAATAACAAAGGAGTCATCCTTCCACCACTTCATCTGTGGACTCCAATTTGCAGAGGATGCCTGCAGTAACAGATAGCATTTCAATTGATTTCAGTTCTGATGAAAGATTTTTTAGGAATTGCCAAAAAAAATATGAAGAAATTGGGCTAAATTTAGCAGTATAAAAGGGATTTATTTTTCAAGAGTCAACACATTTTTCATCACCATTTAAGATCAAGAAATACTGACTTGAGTGGCAAGCAATTCAGCTTTTAGTGTAATATATGGCATGTTAGAGCACCAGTTAAGAAGTAAATTTCTTTTCAGTGGTTAATTGCTTTCCTATTTCTTGTTTATGCTACCTAGTCTCTGCAGTAGGGTTCAGCATGTGTGAATGGTGTGCTCCTCTAGAAGCCTGTCCTCAGGGTACCAAACAACAGAATGTAAGATGCAGCACACATTTTCCTGGAGCTGAGTTGATAGCTCTAATCAGGTTATTAAAACCTGACAAACAATCACTGAATGCACTTATTTATTCACTGTGTCCCTGAAAAATGCACCTATTAACCAAAAGAATGAAGAATATAATAAAAATGTTAGAGCACATGCAAATTCCTGCTAAAAATATTACATATGTTACTAATCTGGTTCAAGGCATTAAGAGACAGTAATATATTTTTTCACCTGATAGCAGCATAGATCATATACGTGCAACAGACAAACAAATGTATCTAAATCCTTCCTTCAGTATGTGCTCAACTTTCAACACATCAGTGGTCCTACAGATGTTACCAAGATTTATATTTCTGGATTAAAGTTTGAGAAACTTAAAATTTTATTCCACATTAATATATTTTCATTGCAGTCTGTCAAAATTTTCCCATCCACTTCAGTTAAAGCACAATTTGGCACTCCATCTTTACTCTTGTTTATTTCAACTGAAATTTAAGGGTCAGCCCAGCTCTTCCTGGAACTCTTTAGTGTCTGTATTTAGCATACACAATGCTACTCAGTTACATCATTTAAGGAAAATATTCTGTGCCTATTGCTTTTAAATGAGTCTGCTGCTGGTCCCTGTGGGAATTGAAGTGCAAACTCTTCTTTTATGGAGGTTTCATGAGCTGTGTGACACTAACATAGCCAGTTCAGCAAAATTTTGTCCCAGACTTGCAGTTTATACCAACAAACAGTTTTGCTATCCTTTTAAACATTTAAATGTTTAAGAAAATGATGCAAAAAAATCTATGTGCAACAATCTGTATAACACCAAACAGATTCAGTAGGTAGTCATATTCCTTGTTAATAGCCAGACTAAGGCACTAAAATATTTATTGTGCTTGGTTTTTCCAGCATCTTTTACTGTAAACATTAGAAGCTATGTTCATCTTGGCTTATGTAGATTTCTGTCCAAGGAAAATACATGTTTATAAATTATAAATATACAAATCTGCTTAAGGATTTTGTGGGTATGTGTTTATCCAGTTGATTATTACTGCTGGGGTAACCAGAATCACTGCATGAAATATTCTGCATAATGCTTTTCCCTTCTGCTTGACATTTCTCCTTATTACTTTATTCTTTAATTGTCCCCATGAGGCCAGTTACCCCATCTGCCTGAAGAAATGTGCAAGCATGCAAGGTTTGAAGTCCGCTACTTTATTTTTGTAATTTTATGTGCAGCATGAAGGCCAGGCACCAACAGCAATCTTACTGCTTTTATATGCTAGCAACTGAAAAAGAAGAGATTAGGTGCCTATCTGAAAGTACAAGGCCTGCCTGACATAATGTCTTCCAACAAATGTTACAAAATCTCTGTACTATATCCTATCTTTGTCCTGCATTTAGTACATTTAAACAGATGCCAGCTCCTGACCCCTGGAAAAAAAGAATGACAAATAGCTCCTGGGAGAACAAAATTAATTGATATCGACATGTTAAGGAGGCCAGACTAGACAGCAAAGCCATGTACAATGAGATAGCTGAATACAACACATCCAGTCCCATCAGACCATGTAAGGTAGAGCCAGTAGGGATCATTTCCCCAAAACAATCCAAATATCCAGATAGATGTAGGAGAAACAGAATGATGAAGAACAGAGACTGAGAAAAGAACAAAGTACAAAGGCTAACAGGCAGACACCCTTACCACTACATTTTATCAGATCATCATTGGCTACTGCACACACCTTTTACAGAACAAGTAGAAAAAGGGGTCACTACAAACTTATGGCTTGTGCTATATCGGACATAGGAGGGGTAACAGAACAATACTCCAGTGGTAAGCATGGCCAGAAAACAATTCAAGCTGAGTCAAGCCACACTCCTCTAGAAAATGTTGGGCTCACTTCATGGAAAAGTTTAAATCTGATAACTAACATGTCCATCAGCAAGATGGAAAAAGTCAGTAACATCTATCATTGAGAAGCAGAATGGGAAGTCTCACCCTCTTGAGAAGAGAAAGGGGGAGGAAAAAAAATAGAGTAGAAAGAGTCAAGAAGTTCAGATTACGATTTTGCTTGTTGCCTCCCCTTATCTTACTTGTGGGCAATGGGGCAAGCCACTCTGAGACATTGTCCCTTTCTGCAGCAGAAGACTGGGATTTCAGAGCAGCACAATCAAGATCTGTTCTAGTCATGGACTTGGTGTATGTAATTACTCTCCAGACTTGGGAAATGGAGTAAAGCACCTTGTTGCTGCAAGACTGGTGGAGAATTAAAACAAGGTAAAAGTAGTGATGTGTAACACCATTAGATTAATAAGATGTAAGACATATAACTGAAAAATCTAATCACTGAATATAGAGAAGCTTGACTAACTAGTATTTGCAAATTATAGAATCATAGAATTGTAGACATTACATGCCTTTACTGTGACAGCCAACAGAGTACAGATATTTCCTGCTCTTGACCGTGGACTGCAGTAAGACACTAAGCATGCATTTGTTTGTCTATTTTTAAAATCTTCATATTACTGCTTTTCTTGTTATTTATATTTATTACATAGAAAGACAGTACATATTTCACAGAACAGTATGATCAGATTACAGAGTAGAAGTATCTGCAGGAGATGGTTTGTCCCTACTTTAACCCAAAATCTGTGAATAGTGAACAAATTCCATATGCTTTCATAGGGATATGACACCTACTGAGACTGATTATACTTTTCTCTAACACTATTTTATTCTAAACATATATTTTTTCAAAAGTAATTTGCTGAATGACAGAAATTTACAGAAATTGCTTAAATATGTATTAGATGTTTAAAAATCTCCAACAAAATCAATGACATTATCTTCAAGGAGAATACAATTTTGATGGAAGACACTGCTGGCTGTCACTTTTCTCACTGTAAGTGCATCTTCTCTTTGCCCTGTGACCTCTTTCCTTCAAAGAGAACTGTAGCACAGGATATGTGCTTTGCATCTGATCTCTTTGTTGCCAGTAAACATCCATTATGCACTTCTGTGAGTATCTTAAGTTAGACTGCTCATTCACATCTGACACAAATTATCACAGGATAATGGAAGGGCTTGGGCTGGAAGAGCTTCATCATCAGTTCTGCACCTGGGAACTAACAACAAATAAATCACCAGTACTTTGCAGCAAGCACCACAGCAAGAACTGTGCTCACTGGGGCTCAGTGGAAATATCAACCTTCTGCAACAAGTAGTGAGCCTGACAGAATGTCTTAAAAATGTGTGTTCAGAATTGATACTGGTGAACAAGCACTGCCACATTCAGTCCATGTGCCCATGAAGCTTTCATGCCATGCTGAGGTGCTGCAGGTTTTCTTGCCACCTTTCCCCTAACATTATGGGACCGGCTCAGATCCCTGTACACAGCCTGTGCTTAGCTCACTCTGCCCATGTTCCACCTCAGCTAACAGCTGTTTGACATGACACCCTCACACTGAGTGTCAGCTGGCAAACCTTGATGAAAGGCAGGAAAGGGCTGCTGAGGATCTGGGCTCTACTAGTGTGACCTTCAGCATATGCACGGCAGGACAATCTCAATTTCCCTGCTCTTTTCTCCCCTTTAGAAAATCCAAGTCAGGAATAAAAAGCAGGAGCAGCTGCATGCTCTTCTTCAAGAAACTGTGCTAGAAAGAGAAAATTTGAAATGTTGCACCTGCATGGGTACAACATGGAGGACAGAGACAAGGTTATCAGGGAGATGGGACAAGATGCCTCCTGTTAACACACTGAAAATATCCACGTATTTTCCTCCTTTTGAGAGAGAAGCTGCAGCAATCTCTTTTAATAAATTATGAGTGAATATAAAAGGACACACACATCTCCACAGAAATCTTCAACAATATACCACTATACAGTCCACCTGGACAGAAGGGAAGGAAAAACAAAATTTCTAGTGCCAAAGAACTGAATTATGCTGAAAGCAAACAGGCTTGTGTAGTAATACATGCCTACTGAAGAAGACATTTCTGAGATAAGACACAAACAACTGGAAAACTATTGCAGATTAAATAAAAAAAAATTCTACTTGTTTGCAACTCTGAGCTGTCTACACATAGACAGTACTGCAGCCTGTTCAAATCACTTTTCTCATTATGGATCAATTTCTATAACTATCTTCCATGTTACTAAATTGAGTAGTTAGTTAATTACAGTTTTACATATCAGATGTATTATATGAACAACCTATTCCTGATTGAGAAACTGTAAACTTCAACTCTGTTTCTGTTACAGGTTTTAATGCATACCAGGAAGTTTGATTTAAGTTTTTACTTTTATTTCCTCCAAGTACAACCTATGTGCTCCCTAAATGATTCTTCTTCCCATCCCAGAGCTACCTAGGAATTATGGCCAGGTATATGTGAAACCAGTTCCCCGTTTTGAAAACATTAACTTGGGTACTTGTTCCTATCATTTCATCACACAATTTACACTTTCAATCTTTACTCTTCTTACACTCTTTTTGTATTCCAACTATCTACCAGCATCTCACTGTGACTAACAAGTATGCATTTATAATCCATTTTTCTTTTTGAACATTTTAGCAACGACTGCAAACACATTATGTAGATCTTGAGCTAGAGTTGCCTAGAGTGCTTGCTTGGTACATGAGGGATTTACACATTGCATGTGTTATGAAAATACATAACAGTCATGGACAAGGACAAACATGTACAGAGACAACACTTAAAGGATATAATAGAAATTCTTATGTAATCAAAAGTGTATGTTCATATTCAATATTAGGAAGAAAACAAACACTTTTAGGAGAACTGCAGCATATGGTACCAACTTTATGTCAAGGGACTACAAACCAAATTTTTGCTTTGTCTTCAATCTGTTTCATTCACAATGAAATTCTTTTTTACAAATAATTAATTAATACAGCATTACTATTTTGGGAGTCCTAAGAGAAAACTGTTTCCTTTCTGCATGGATAGACAAGTGTGCTTTTTAGAGAAGGACAGGCTTTTTCCTCTGCTTTTTGGGTATTTGTGATTCAGCTCTTGAGGTCACCAGCATATGCAGCAGGATCCCAGGCATTTCAGCACTAAGTATTTGCTTCAAGAGAACAGTCATGAAGAATTTATATGTATGCTAAAACAGATTTTATGCTGTGTGTGCTGAATCTTCTCCTCACATGCTATCTATTAGGACACTTTTGCCTCCTCATGCATCTTAGAAGCCCAGGTGGAGGACTGCAGGAGAGGCATTACCTTCTTGAACATCCTGGTGGAGTCTTCACTTATCTGCATGAATCGCATGATCACATTGTTCAGGTAGATCTCACTCAATGTTGCATGGTCTTTGCTTTCTCTTCTCACCTGGTTCAGCAGCAAGTACCAGCAATTCACTGGTGACAAGAGGTTCTGGTCTTTCCTGAGGAAGGAGATACATACATGTATAATGTACAGAAATGAAAAGGTTATGTATTTAACTGAAACATCTCACTGACATTTATAGCCATAACTTGTTACATAAGATAGCTGCTTCTGAACAGTCTATCCATTCTTGGAATGTCAGATTAGGCAAGCCTCAGATGACTTTTAAGACACATTCAAGCTTCATGAGGCATGGATACTCTGCAAACCACCCGAAAGTATAAAAATATCTTGCCACAAAGCTTAGAGATGGAGTACATGTAAATGTTTAAAATCAATAAAGGTCACTCCTGGAAGAGGAACAGTGATTAATTTCTGACATTAGAAATAAACAAGCACTGGAAGCACAAGCCAAATCCTTCATGAACAAAACTGCAGGTGTAGATGTTTCAGTGCATTGGATTTGTATAACTGATGAAGTAGAAGAAACTATCTCAAGCATCCATATTCTGTGAGCAGTGCTCATAAATTCACAGTATTCATAAATACACTGCTACTGCTAGTCCTAGATGCGTCAATTACAAGACAAGGAGCAGGACTGGACTTTTTCCAGTGATCCAATTCTGAATTCCCATGACAGACTTTGCAATGTTGGCCCACTCCCAGCTTTAATGTAGCAAAAAATCAAATCAAAGATGAGCTTCTCATTTATTTTACACAAGGCAAAATAAAAATACATGTAGTTCAGCAACTATTTCACAGACAACAAGAACTTATTTATAAAATTTGTCTTATGATTTTCTTGACACTTTAGTATAAAGTTTGCCTTTCAAACTAATTGCTCCAGAAACTTGCTACTCTTTTTTTTCCTCTTTTACAGGGATTCTCCTTTAGTTAAAAAGATAAAGTACATGAGGATAAAACAGGCAGAAGTGGTGGTAAATTGAGGGAGAAACTCCTCCAACTCTTGACAAACTCTTCTAATAATTAGCTATTCTCATTGTTAGAAATATGGCCTTTAATTCCCATCTAATTGTCTACTTTTAGCCCTCACCCTCAGAATCAAAGCCACAAGGAATGATTAACAGACAAAAGTACTCTCTTAATCATCAGTGCTTTGCTTTGCTATGAATCAGGAGTTAAGAAAACTTCCTCCATTTGTTTCAGAGAGACATCTTAACAGTGTTACTTCACGGCAAGGGGTTTTATCAGCCAGTTGTCTGAACGTGAGCACTCCTGAAGGGCCAGGCTGATATTACTTGGTCCTCACTGCTTCTGCATGTCCCAAAGCCGATTCCACAGACCTTCCTGATTACTCTGAGAGCAATGGTGGGAACAGCTCAGGACCAACAACTAAAGCCACCTTTGCTGTAACCTCTTCTCAAAACAGAGAACTGCAAGAACAAAGCCAAAGGCAGAACTCAAGTCATAACCCCCATGCACAGCTGCCAGTCTGGATTTAACATGTTTAAGAACAAGGAAAGATGTTTGTACACACAAGGAAAAAAGATTTTGCCACAAGCAGAATAAAAGCCAGGGCTATCTCTGAAGTGATGACATATGCACAAGTTGGTTATTTCAGAGAATCATTGACTCACTAAAACATATTTTAAGAAATAGATATTAGTGCTCTTTGAACTGTGCAAGCTGTATTTGATTAACCTTTCCTTTGCCAGATGTACTTGGAAAAGACTTTTGTCCTGAAACAACAGTTCTATCTGTGTATCTCTAGCACAGCACTGAGTGAACAGTGGGAAAATTATTTTTTAATTTTACAAACACAAAATACTGTTCTAAATCCCTACGCATAACAGGGCCAGACACATGCTCAAATCAAGAGAATAACCACAAGTCTATGTCAGCAAGTGATGCACATGAAGCATTTCAGAAAACATACTGTACATGTTATGCCAGATACTACCTGACCACTTATTTTGCACAAAAGATACCATGCCATTAAAGGGATACATTAAACTGTAAACAACGCATAATGTTCACATCATCTTTACTATCTGGAATCAGAGGGCTGAAGATGCAGCAAAGTTCACATGCAACAACAAATCAAAATAGTTTTATTTCTTAATGTCTTTTTTGGCCAAAATTGTCTTTTTTTTTGTTGTAGTAATGTTGACTGACCTTCATGCAGATACTTCAAAATCCTATCAACTCCACTAGAAATGAGCACACAGATTTTCAAGCTTTGGGGCTCTGCATCTCTTCTAGATACTGGCTGCATTTTGGGTGGTTTAAAATCCATATGGTAGATTATGGATAGTAACTGTGCAACTTACCTTTTAAGAAACTGAAACTTGTCAGAAGCTGACATGAGTAACTGCATAGACCACATCAACACTAGTATTTAGGCACTCATCTACCTTCAACTGCAATGAGAACTGCTACACTGCTAAACAGGGCTGGAAATTTTAAATAAGCCTTTGAACCAGCAACAGGTACAACCTGGGGGCAGTGGGCAAGCAGGTTTATCTTACTTGTACTGCTGATGATCCTTTGTACTTCTTGTTTTTGCCATGAACCTCTCTGCCAGTTTTTCCAGGTTTCGGGAATACTCCATCTCTATTTCCGACTTCTTGCGGAAGAAATCCTGCAGATCCTGAAGAAGCTGCACTCTCATTTCAGTCTGCTGCTCCAGGCATTTCTGCTGCTCAACGAGTTGAGCTCGGATCTCTAATGAGAGAAACACATATTCACTCAGGTCAGTGAAAGCAAATTAACTGAGTGCTGCCAAGCAAAATTACAAACACTGCAGTGTACTTGAGCCTCACAGCTACACCAGCTGGAGCTGGATTTCGGGCCCCATGGTGGGACAGAGCAGAGGCAACTCTCACTTCTGCCACCACACACTTAATGCCCAGCATCCTGCCACCTGGTGTCTGTCTCACAAACAGCTGTGGCAGGGGCTCAGGACTCTGCTGAGCTCAGGTGAGTCTCCATCTTCTCTCCCATCCTCCTCCTGTCCTCTGGCACTGGCACAACATTCAGCTTGGAGTGATCTCCTTGCAGAAGGTGGTGCTGCACTGAAGAATGGTTGGATAAACAAGCACCCTCTGGGCCAGGATCAGCCTGCTGACTGTCAGGTGTTCTATCATCATGTACATCACGGAAACAACCTTGTAACAAACCCTGGAGGCATTATCCATTGAAACTGTGCACAGGTGAGCTTCCATATCTGCCCTGTCTCTGCCAGGGAGGGAACCAGTGTACTTTACATGCATTCAACAATGTTTTACAGTAAATATAAGAAAACATGTACCTATATTTAGATACAACTATTTGAAAATTTTACACAAGGTTCCAGAGACTATAGTCTATGTCTTAGTACTAAAAAAAAATCAGTTTAAAAGAATCTCAGTTTGGAATTGAATATATGCTCACAGTTCTCTTCCAGAGCAACAGGGAAAAGCCTCCAGACTTCCTACCACTTTTTGCCATATGCAAACTTACTATGAACAGGATTTTTGAGATTTCTGTGGTTTTTGATTTTTTTTAAAAATTTTGTTTGGTAATTTTTTAGCACTTTTATTTCCTGAGTGCTAACCAGTTAAACACATTCTAAGAACACCTAGCATAAAAAGATCTCTCCAGTTCTTTAGAGTTCATAACACTTTTGTCAGCTGCCCAGGCACAGTAAAATGCAGTAAAATCAGGAGTAAACTTTCTGACAATAATATACGTATATTTTTTACACACTTTAATGCTGTAACCATGATTTATCAATAGCAAAACACCCAGAAGTGATGTCCATGTAAATGCAAAATTGTTGTGAAATTTTACTTGATTCTTAATGAGATAACCATGCTGTGGGCAAAAAGATCCTGGAAGTCTTCAAAGCCCACAGCATAGTTTGAAATAGAAGAGCATTCTAAAAGTCATGCTACCATCACATGGAACTGCAAACCACTAAGTACTAACAACATGGTGAAAAATTAGCTGCTGCAACTAGGATCTAATGCATCCTTACTGATCTTAGAGCAGGTATGAGGGCAGAGATCCACTCTGCTGGGACTCAAATGTGTATACAGAAATAAGGCACTATGAGTGCAGAAAACTGTTAATTTTGCTGGAGGAGGAAGACACTGCAGTATTTTCTTCCAGATCTCCTGTGAGCTACCAGCTGCTGCGTTAATCATTAATGAGACCATCCATTTTTACAGCCTGGGAGGTGAACCAAAAAATTCATGGTTTGGTTTTCACTTCATTTCAAATCAGTTTGTTGGAAAAGAAACTGTGCCTCCAGCAAGGATGAGCCACTGTAATACAACACTGTATCAATGACATTCATGTACACAGAGGAGAAAATCACATCGGAGCCGGAAGGTTAACAACAGAAACAGACACTCAAGACCACTTTTTTGGGTGTCTACTGCTCTTAATATTGCAGTCATGGAAAATTCCTGTGTATGGGAAACCAGTTGTACAGATTCACTGGTCAGAAGCAGCAATTTTGTCTGTAAGCTGGAGTTTTCACTAAATCCAGATGCATGTATGTGGTCTCTGTACTTTGGCCATCTCCCTTTCCCATTCAAGATTTTCTAGCAGTTACTTTGAAAGCAGCATTTTGTACGGAGCAACTATGTTCTGATTATTTTGTAGGTCAGTGTATCTTGCTGCTATAATTCTTCTTTTTTAGGCAGGCTTTTACCATAGCAACAGGAGCGAGAAAGATTTTAGAAACAGGAATATATTAATAGAAATACAAGAAACAATGAACAAGGGACAACAGATAAAATATGAGAAACTGCCGTAGCTTTTTTGATGCTGTCTGGATTTCCAGTGGACAACAGTGGCTTCGTTCAAACTTGTATTTTAGAACACAAAATTGAAGCATGATCTACAAAAAGCTGACAGAGATGTACAAGCTCTGAGTAAGGTTGGTAAAATTTGGGGCTCAGAAGGCTGCAGCTTTATGAAGGAAGATTTGTAATTTCTCGTTATTTGAATCTCAGCAAAGAGAAAGAACATATTGACTCCAAAAGGCTGAGCCTGTGGCCTCCTGCTTGAGGAGAAAAAGTAGAGATGTACATCCCACTCATGCTAGCTGACTACAATCAGTCCAGAAGTGAGTTCAGTAGCAGTTCTCCTTCCAGTCTTTCATGTTATTCTGCTCCTCCATTTTTTAATTCTTCTTTTAGTAATAACATGTGTAATGCCATACTGGCAGGCTGAGGAGATAGCAATAAAATAAGAAATCAGATCAGAAAATGTTGTGATTTCCATTTCCTGACGAGAGCAGTGGATTTAGAAAAACAAAACAAAACAAAACAAAAACAAGCAACAATAAATCCGCAGAACAAGTACTGGCAAAACAGGCAGGCAGCTCGAGTGGCTGTGTAAGACAAAATCACAACTGGCCAGGTACAAACAACTATTAATTGTCATAGACTACTCATTACCTACTGCTACAGAAAAATGTACCAGGGCAATGCCATTTTCTTTAACCAATTGACATGTTATTTCCCTAAGGCTAGAAAGAGTGGCATGGAAAATTGCTGCACTGTATTCGAAGAAACACAACCAGTATAGTCCAAACTTCATAGATACAGAGAGAGATGCAGCAAGTAAGAGAAGGGTGCCTGTCTTTACTCTTAATTTTGCTGGCACATTTAAATTTGAAGTTGAATGGGTACCAGTTGTAATGGACAATGACATTGTCCTATTCTGCTCTGCTGAGTGCCTGATGTCAAATTGCCAGGCTATTTTGTGCCAGGAAAAGAACCACTTAGACCCTGGGTGAGTTAGCACCTTCTCCTTCTTTCTCTTGGCAGCTTTGAGTCATGCTCACTGTTTTTTTTGGCCAGGGGCTGGTTCAAAAGGAATCCTATCCATTCAAAAGGAATCCCATCCAATTCTGTAGCTTGAACAGACTGAAATCACATCAACTGGAAAAAAAAATTAAATGTGCCCTACACTTTGTCCAAGATTTGCACATACGAACAAAGTGAGGAAGCAGTTCATTTGAAAGCACTTAAGTCAATAAACTGAATAAAGTTTTACTTGTAAAGATTTTCATGTTAAAAATTATTTTAGTTATGTCCTCACAGATACCCTCCACTAGAATTACTGCATTAAGTATAAAATCAGATTTTGTTTTTGCCAATTTTGAAAATATAACTCTAACCTTTAAACTAATCTTTATTTCCTTGACAAGTGGGTAAATCTGCGCACCATAAAAAAGAGCCAAGATTATTGTTGCTTTAAAAGTTAAGTGCAGATGAAGCCGAACTACTGATATCACCCAAACTGTAATCAGAAATAACTCATCAAGGTTACCTCTTTGCACACAGTACAGTACTACAAACAGTGACTTATATAGCAGTGCAGTGCTGTAGCACTGTATTACCCTGAAGAACAGGTATACAACCAGTGACAGGTCAGTGCTCCCCTCACCGACAGAACCTGTGGAGATACCCTACAGTATGGCACAATCATAATGCTGGCTACACACCAGCATGGAAAAAAGTTCTTCACCTTCACTTCCACACACAAAAGCACCAGGTTCCATCACACATCCCAAAAAGTCACAGGAAACCCCCCTCCCGACCTTAGTAGCTCACAACTTGCAAACACATGGTAATAACCAAATTAACCCATGGACAGACAGGCACTCCTGCCCTGCTACAGAACTCCCCACTGCAATGCCCAACCCATCCCTGCCCTGCAGTACTGCAGTGTTCCAGCTGCACTAGGCTATGCCTAGCCTTTCAGACCTTGGAGAACTTTCAGACCACCACAAACTCTCTAATCAACCCTCCAGCAAAGCAACTCTAATAATGCTTCATGGTGCTATCAACACACCCGCCTGAGCCACTGCAAGAGCTGCTACAGCCGCCACTCTTAGCTCCCATTTAAGTGAAACTAACTTTTGTGCTTGCAGAGCAGCCCTGACATGGGCTTTGGTGTTTACTGAAAGCTCTGGAAAATGCCACAGAGCAGGACATGTCTCCCCAGTCACCCCCTGGGCTGCACCACAAGCCTCCCACCTGCTGCCTCACCCTGCCTGGCAAGGAGTTATATTTAAGTCATGATTACAACATACAAACTATGCAGACAGATTAATCCAGTGGTATTACTGGATAATCATACCAACAGCCTCGGGGCCTCACCCTTCAAAAGATCACAGAAACAAGTAATGCAACAGAACTCTGAGAGTACAGAGATTCTCACAAGACATAGTTATGTTTGCGAGTTTTCTCTCTCGGGTAACCAGACAAAGCCACATCACCTCCCATTTTTCTCCAAATGTCTCTTTCAGAAAAAAAAAAAAAAAAAAAAAAAAAAAGCAGCATGGTATCTTAAGACTTTGTATTTCTAAACAATTACACTTAGACATTTCTTTTACCCCAGTGAGCTATCAACACACATATCCCTCATTGTCATGCCAATGATATCCAGATCATATTTCACAGGAAAAGATTCAGACCTTAAATTCAGCCTAGATATAATCTGGAGACCAACATGCATTTGTAATTAAGCAGCTATTGCAGCATTCATCATCTTGCAGCTCCTCCTTGAAGACACTTGAGTGTTATATGCCTCTCATTGTGCCCCTGTTATTTAGCATGAAAAATTGCTCATGTCTATCCTTGCTGCTAGAAGCTGGGGTGCTGCATGAGGGGATTGATCATTTCAGTTTCATTCCAGCCATTGCCTTTGTAAGGACTTGGTTTTGGCTTCTTAGTCAAGACGAGCAGAGCTTTGGTCCAGCTGCATGCAGCTGGCTAACATCTGCAGTTCAGGTTTTTGTTTGAGGAAAGCACTTATCTCCAGCTCACTGAGGATGCTGCCAGCAGAGAAACCACAGCAGGAATCACTGAGATGGGCTTGGAGGTTTCCCTGTGCACATCTAGTACTCTTTAATGCCATGTCCCATCAGTGATCCTATACTTCCCGGGGACATTATTGTTCCTCTCAACAGACAAAAAGATAAAGATGATGAGAGGCATCAGATCCATGGTGAGTGCTCAGACCCAGCTGCCAATACTTGTCTCTGAGATACACAGTCTAAAGATGCTAGTGCTGGAAAGTTTTTATTTCTCAGACACTTGGCTAGAAAGCTATTTAAATATTTCTATGACAAATGGCAAGAGAAGCTCTGTGGTCAGCAGGGAGTCTGGCTCACACTTTTGCCCAGGTCCTTGTTGCCATTTTCTTTGACCACAAGCAGGAAAATCCACTTCAAAAGCCAGGAAATTCCACCAGACTGACAGCTAATGAGAGATGCTGGGGTAAAAATCTTGGAGGCTGCTGCAGAAATGCCTTTAAATAGATCATGAGCCTGTACCACAACATTAACCTTCTGACAGACTAGGGGAAATCGCTCGCCTGTGTTCAGAGAAAAAAGTGTGGCTGTAGAGACAGTAATGCCCTTGAGCTTCTATAGGCAGGGTTTTTGTGGACTTTGTTCTACCCTGACCCTCACCAATTTCACTTAGTATATTGAGCATACAGCTTTATACATGTTGTCACTTGAAGTGCAACCTCTGCCATGCACACCGCAGCATAAAACTTAATGTTTGACTTTGTGCTATTTTCCAGAGAATAAATTTCAGATTTTTTATTTGGAGATTCTGGTGGATGTGGTTGAGGTTGCCTGTGACAGATCATGGATGGGGACTGAGAGTCACACCTGCTATCTGAAGGGCTGTACAAAGAGTCAGCAATCTGAAGCACCTGTTGACATCTGTCAACCTCTTCAAAAACTGCAAACTGCATTCATTCAAGCACTTTGGCATCCTTAAAGATCAAAACCAATCCTTGTGCAGCCATTAGCAGGAAGGCTGGTGTAGAGCCCATTTGCAGGATGCAGAGAATTGTTTATGGGTCACTTCCATTGTCCTGCTTAAAGGGAGCACAGAAACAATGAATCCTCTCCTTGAAGACGCAAATTTCATTCTATACATTCAATCAAACACACTCCTGTCTACTGTAGTCACAGGCTGGACAATAACATGTGTCTATGCAAAATCCTGTAACTGGAGGGGATACCAGGGGACAGGATTCAAAAACGGCAGCTGCATTAGGGCACCTTCTACCTTCCAGATTGTTTTGAAATGACAGACATGTCTGGAAGAGCCAAGAAAATCTCTAGATGTAGAAGAAGAAGCTTTTCTTCTTGTTGTTCTTGGACTAACGCCCTCCTGCTATTCACAGCCACAGCTGCTGGTCACTTGGCTGCCTACAGTCCAAGTCTAAATGGAGGGCAGTATGCCAGCTCATGACTTGGCAGGACACTTTTGCCACAGTGCTGCTGCCAAGTGACCATGAATTTAAGCAGGCAGTCTGCCTGCACCACATTTTGAGTGCCACTGCTTTTGTGGTGACTGCTCCTTAGCTCGCATAACTAAGTGCTGGCACTTAGTTATGGTCCTAGTTAGTTTGGCCCTACCAAACCTTGAGCCTGGCATACTCTGCTCCCTCTAGTCACAGGAGCTGGGACTGAGGACAAAAAATTCTGTCCCCTAGAGGAAAAGGAACTTCATTTTGCTCAACAGTAAAAGCTCAGCTCATCTCAAAACTCTGCCAACAGAAGAGTAGAGAGCAAAGGGCAAGATGCCTCCTCTTCATCAACAGTCTGATTCAAGATCTTTCACCAGACTGATCAGCTCTTATCTCCTGCTGTGGCAGCACACACTCTCTTTAAATCCAACTGCCTCACTTCTAGATGAGCAAATCAGCTCTGGAAAGAAAGAGAGAGTGAGGGAGAGAGAGGAAAAAAGAGTCTGTGCAACTATCTGCCCAGCAGACATGTGATCATAAAGGAGGTGTCTAAAAACCCGTTTAGGGTATCTAAACTGTCAAGATCTATGGGAAAACTTATTCTGAAGCTTCTAAAGGGCTTTGATCATCCTTTTTTTAATGCTTGTTAAAGATACCATGAGTATCTTTCCTTGCAGTCTTAAATTTTGGGCACATGAGAAAATTAAAAAGAAATCAGTACGTCCAAATCTTTCTCATCTTCTCACCAGCAATGTATCTGCCAACAGAACAAAAAAATGACTAGTGGGTCTCCTCAAAAAAATGCTTTGCACAATGTTGGGAAGGCCTGATTGGCATTAGCACTCTGAGACAAAAAATCCACGCAAACCAGGGTGTCCAGTAGGAAAGAAAACCCAGTTTGTCACGATCCAAACAGTAATGAAAACCTAATACTCTTAATTAGCTTCCTTACTTGTCAATTGGATGAAATCAGGTTGAATTCCTGCCTCAGCCGCTGCAAGGCTGAGAATGGAGCTGCCTCTGAATAGTGCAGCAGTATCCACTCAGCAACAGACACTGCATCACTCACCAACACCACCCTGAAATTACTCCAGTCTTAGTACAGGCACATATCCTTTACCTCCAGAGAAGCATAAACCTCCTGACCATACAGGTGTGAGTGCAGATTGCATCCAGCCCAGCACCATTTCATTTTATTAAGCTCTACTTATTTGTCACAATAAAACCCTTCCTTTCTTCTTAATATCTCTTGTGGAGAGCTGACAAATGAAAACATCTGAAGGCTTCTTCAAGAAATGAGATGTTGAGAGATGTGCCTTTTCTTGACAAAAAAATTAATTCTTCTGAACCTCAGGCAGGTGACATAACTCTTAAGATGAGAGTTATGCTGGTAGAAGTGCAGGCCAGGAACTCTTAAGCAGCAGGATAAGCAAGAAAGCATGAAATCTGCACATCAATCAGATATGACATCTCCTGTACACTGGTAACTATCACTGTGATAAGATTCAGAAATTAATAACTAGCAAAAATTCCCTCCCTATATCCTGTGAAAATTACTCTCCATGCACGGCACATCTTTAGGAGATCAATAAAACATTTTTAGGATGACACACACTCTGCTGCACGTCATAAATAAGAGAATGCATTTGACCCAGCCATGACTTTCAGTGACAGCTCTTAAAGTCCTAAAGTGAAGTAACAGTGCAGTTAACCACAAAAAAGGAAACAGTAATCTGTGCCAGCATTTTACCCACATCACTTTTCAGTCCAGTCTTTCGAATACACAGTAAAATACTTTCAGTGTTGCTCATTTAGAGTTGATACATTTAACATCAACACCCCAACTTGATACATTGAGCACCTTTTTGTTTTTCTTCTAAAATAAATATGTACTTTTTTTTTCTGCAACAGATCCATGATACTCCTCTTCTTCAGTAAGACAAACAGCTATGCCACTGAGATGCCTCCAACACCAGTTTTAAAATTTATGTACATATCCTATACTAATTACTCACCTGAGTATACCCTGGTACTCTGTGTACCCCAGCCAAATGGGGCAAAGAAACTGTCTTGGGCATCATGGCAGAGCCGCAGAGTTTGCTCTGGACGCTGGCACACCTCTGTGCAGAGCATTAGCCCCTGCCCATGAGCACCCTGCTGGCCAGCAGCACGGAGCAGGGACAGCCCTGCACTGGTGAGGCAGCAGCGGGATCACAGCTCCTCACTCACCCACTCGGTGCTGAGGGAGGGATGGTGTCTGCCACACAGCCAATCTTTGAATGAAATGCTACCACCATGCTCCATACTTCTTGGACAGATTTGAACTGCAAAAGTAAAAGTCTGGCTGAGGAGTATGTCTGTCAGACAAATGGACCTTGAGCTGTGTAATTTTTTAGTAGAGACTTGGCCTAAGTCTGCAAAACCAAAGCCCCAGTGAGGGATTACTGGTCTTCTGAGCATGACTATGATTTATAAAAAAAGTAAATTTCAGAGTCTTGTCTTATTTTCACATAGCAAATAATACTGCATTTGACTCAACAGAGGATTTAAGAAACAGGACATGACGTTTTGGGAATGGAAAAAAAAGTTCTGTATACCACACATTAAACAGAAAATTTGTATTTTTACTAATTAAACAAAAGAATAACCCCTATCATGGTGGAAGTACTTATTTTGTCTGTTGGAGTACTAATGAATGTAAAATAGATAATCAGATAATCACCATGCTGGCTGATTATAACTATCATACAAATAGTAGTAACAGATAGGTATTTTTATAGGTCAGCTAACAAGCTGCCATTCTTCAAATATACTTGTCTATGTACTGCTCTGATTTGGTAGAAGGTGTAATGCCTAAGTGAGAAAATAAAATGCCTACCTCAAAGGATCGTTTTGAACCCAATTACTCAGAGCCTCAAATTACACTAACAGCAGCTGGGAAAAAACAAATCCTTCAGTGTCACAGAGCAGATTCTCCCTGCTACAGGGAAGTATAAATTGGATTGTGGACCATATTTAATTAAATTTATCTTCAGTCGTTACAGTAGCAGGAGAAGAAAACCCCCAGCACCCGAGGTTCCTGCTAATGGAATAGAAAAAAATATCCCGTGAGATGGTAGGTAACTCAGTTGCTTACTCACTCAGCAGCAAAATTAGGAATAGTATCTGATAGTAAATGAACTTTGGACTAAAATAATTTGCATATTTCCAGGCCCCCAGGAAACAGTCTTCAATATGTTAGATGTTAAAAAAAAAAAAAAAAAAAAAAAAAATCACTCCCTTTTTTTAATGAAATGAAATATCAGAACAGACAAAATTTAAAGTTGATGATTTGCAGAACCCAGTATCTGCATTAATTAATTGTTTTGTGCATTCTGCAAATGTTTCTCTCCAACAGATCTATGGGTGATTAGGGTTTCCAGCAGGGCTCTGATGACTGCTCTATGGAAGCAAAGACGCCAAAAACAGCTGTAGGAAACAGATGTGCCACCTCGGGCACCTTCACTGAATGGCCAAGGGATGAATGCTTCACCTGCTTAGTTCAGAATTCCTGTATAAAAAAAGGCTATAAAACCCCTATTATTGCATATGTTTTTAGCCTAGCTCCGTTTGGAAACAGACATTCTGTTAGCAACAGCTGCCTTGGAGTGAGTGAAGGAGAACTGCAATGGGCAGAGCAGCAGCTGTAGCTCCTACGCCCTTTCTCTGGCTAAACTGAAATTGAATTTTGATGTTTTGTAAGCACAAAGTTCCAGCTCTGAGAAGCACATCAGCAGCCATAGCAGCTGGATGGCAAAGTAGTAACCTGCAAAGTTATTCTTTGTTCTGGGAAAAAAACATTGTTTGGTAATTCATAGAAGGATGTGCACAACTTAGTGAAGAAATGGAAGATGTGACATCTACAATGGAGAAATCTCCATCCGGTAAGATCATCATCCAATCATAAGCAAAATACTGGGGAAACTTTTTTGGAAATAATAAATGCAGTAAACACTAATACCAACTGAGGAAAAAAGCAAGGGTAGTTGGAAGGACAAACCAGATGTGCAGAAAGCAATGTGAGTCTCACAAGCCTCTGAAAATTTGCCAAAGGAAGCTTTACCATGGGTTAAGTTTCCTTAATCGGGAATACTCTGAATACTCCTGGTAATGGTTTTACAACAGTGCTAAATTTCCAAATGTTTACCTTAAGGCCACTCTTTTTTTAAAAAAAGAAGATGAGTTAGAGACAGCCAGGAGCACTGGGAAAAGAGTTGAATCAGAGGGATTAAGTAAAGACCAAAAAGTCATAAAGTGTGGCAGTGCACAACTACTCAGGCCAGATGAACCCAGGATTGCAATGGCCAAACTGCTGACAAGAATCTATCCCCTCTGCCTCAAAGTGGCTGCTGTGACCAAAGGGCTGGAGAGCATCTCCTGGAAAGGGCCGGGGGAGCAGACAGATGTCAATGTGTTCTAGGCAAGCAAAGTGCTACTTCTGCATGAAGAAAGTTACTGAAGTTCTCACTAAAAATATTTATAGAACAAAGACAGGTAGAGAGATAAGGAGAAACCAGGTCAGTTCCTGGAAAAGAAAACTATGGTGACAAGCCATTGGAGTTACTTAAGCTTATCAACAGACAGTGGATAATGTAAACCCAGCTGACCTTCAGTTTCAAGTTACCTGCAATCCTTCTCCTCAAGTTACCTGTAGTCCTTTGCCTCAAATTATTCTATTCCTTTTCCATTTAAAATCTACCAACAAACCTTAAAGAGTACAAAAATACAGAAACCAGTAGAAAAGCATTTATTTTTTCCAGTTTCTGCAAAACATGCATTTTCACCGCAACTTCCTTTCTGCACCTAATCTGTCAAAGGACAGTGACAGTGCTTACTTACTGGAGCATCAGTCCTGTCCTCTCTGCCTGGATAGACATTTTCATCTTAGTGCTAATCTACTGCTTTGTCACTTTGGTGATAATCTGTCATAATCCTGTCATGTGAAAATCACAAAGAAAAGAAGACTACCTTTACATGAAGTTCAAGTCGTCCCAGTTGACTCAGCCTAAAGCTGCAGATTACCCATGTCCAAGCCATGTATTTTCTAAAAGGCCTCATCTGTGGCTTCTCTATACCAAAACGATCATTCCACAGCTAGCTACACCTTCCTCAGGACAGTCATCTATAACCCAGCTCCTACATCCAATTCACCATATCCCTGCTCAGTGCCAAGCTCAGACGAGACTGCAGGTGACACACATCAAACACTAATGGTGAAACCACGACAGTCTGGGGGTGACTCCCCACTCCACAGGTGCCATGACCTGTTTGTGGGCATGTCCAGAAACACTGCTCAGAAAGGTACAACACTAATACTATAAGTGCCATTCCACCTTCGCACAGGGCTGCAGACTGTAAGATCCTGGTGTCCCACACTGTATTTCTAAACACAAATAACAAGGTCCAAATGACGGGAGTCCAAAGGCAAGGTACAAATTCTAAACAAGGGGTGTCATCAAAAAGCTTGGAGATCTATTTTTACTTGTTTACACAAACTTTCAGGTTATGAAGAACAAGAATAAGATAGCCAGCAAGAATAAGATAGTAGCTGTGAAAGGGGTTTGAGTAACATTTACTTTTGTCTACTTTGAAGGAACAAAATGCTGATAGTAGGAAAAAAGAACTCTTTACCTAGAATGGAAAGCAAAGACAGTAAGTGCTCAGTACTTAAGTGGTCTGCAAGTTAAGCCTTTCTGATGCACTGTTCCAGGTGATGGTTCTTCCCCTGTCTGTAAAACCCAGTTTCATTGCAAATTAGTATTGGCTTTAACCAATGAGGTCAAAATCTGAGAAAATAAAGAACTTTAGGCATGAAGAAAGGCTTGTCAGAAGACTCAATAGAACTGTAACAATCAGATGAATCCAGCTAAACTCAGCAGGAACCCCCTCTTCCAACTTCCAAACAAAATGAATTTGCTTGGAGAACAAACAATTCTGCCCAAAAACTGTGTCAATTACGTGCAAATTGCTCACAAATATAGAAATCTACCAAGGAGTTACAACTAAACTTCTCCCCTAGAGCTCTATTTACAAAATTGCTTTAGAGACAGGAGTACTCAAAAGCCTCCCTTGGTCTGGAAGATCACTGAACGTGGTACCCAGCCAGGCTACTGAGCTCAGCCTATTTCTCCCAGGGAGCCAAGCAAGCTTTTCCTACTTTCCATAGAGAAAGTCCTCTAGCCACACAGGTATATGGCACTCTCCAAGGAGAGATTCAGATCAGAAGAGCCAATAGCCTGAATAGAAAAAGCTGGTTGTAAGCCAGCTTGCTAGGAAAAAGTTTTCCAGCAGACCTACAAGTGGTTCATACTCAAAGCCAAACAAGCTGCTTGAGCTCCTCAGAGTGGGTGGAAAAGCCACCCAGAATTAGTGTAGTCTCCGACGGAAGCAATGTGATTAGATGGTAACTGAAGTCTTATCTCATGTCCTTTGAGTGAGAAGCACATCTGCAACTCTTTAACTCTGCTGAATAATTAGTTGTTTCTTGAATCATCAGTTAGGCTAGACATAAAAATGGATTTTTGATAGAAATGCAGCAGAGTTCTACTTCAGGGTAGGACACTTAGAACTTTCAAAAAAGATCCTCTCAAAGCCAGTCTTCCACATTGCCATCCTGTATCAGGGTGTCACTCAGCTTGACCTGCCTCAGGTGTTTTGCTGGGAACACCATACTGGAGAGCCTGTCTCTCCTGAGTGCTTCCTGCACTCACTCCTGCAGGAAGTACCGTTGCCAGTGCTGCAGATCCACTCTCGTTGTGCAGGAAAAGGAAAAGATACTTTCAAAGCACATCTTTACCCACGAGGATGCAAGCACCGTGCAGGCAGAGGAGATTTAAAATAAAAAAATCAAAACAAATCAGGAAAGTCCTTAAGCATTCTGATTTAACAAAGGACAACAAACATATTCCAATTCTAAAACATCTAATGATTTTAATTAAAAACTTCCCTCCTCTGCAAAGTTTCAGTCTTTTAATTCATAAAAAGCTTGTAATTAAGATGTAAACAAAAGTTCCAAACCTTGCCATTTCCAGCACTAAGGAAATTCTGATTATTTTTTTAATATGTCATTAGTCAGTTTGATTTAGACAGAAATTTTATCATTTAAATCTCCAAGTAAAAAGATCTAAACAACTGCTGCCAAAGGAAATTTAAGGCAAGAAATAAAAGCTTTCAGTGATGTAATAACAGTGGATCCAGGAGAAAAAGCAGCCTTGCAGAGACTGCATCTGGCAGGGGAATACTTGACAAGGCATTCTCCTGAGTGCCAGACTTCTTCCAATTTGCACCTTCAGACCTATGCATTTGTTCACTGAGATATAATAAGCAGAAGTGCCATCCTTGTTCCTTGTGCTGCCACACAGTGCATACTGCACCAGCTCAGCACAGTGACACGTCTCAGACACTCAGTCTTACTAGGAACCTGCACTCATTAGCTACGCAAGAGAACACACTGTCTGGCCACTCACTGCTCCTATAATGCCAAATACATCTGCCTCTGATCTGGGCTGGAGTCACCACCACCTGCATCCTTCCTCTGGATTCCTCTGTGCAAGGGCAACTTCAGGATGGTGCCCCCAAGCAAATGAATTCAAAATAACCTTGGCAACAGTTTCAGGTCTCCTTTGGAAAATGAATTTTTGGATGCCCTCACTGTATTCCCACTGCCCTATATGGACATCCTGACAAATGCTGCTGTTGCTCAAGAACCTCTGCTGATGTTCTCTGAATGCAGGGAGGGAGAGATAGCAAGAACCTGAATTGCTTGGGGGTAAAACAAAATATTTCCAGTATCTTTTTACACATACACCTAACAGCCATGTACAACACACTGGTTTGAGAATGCTCCTCTCTATTTACCAGGATGTTTTACTTTACAAGCATATGCTCCCTCTGTATTCCCCATATGTTTTTGGGGGTTTTTAAAAAACAAATTTGAAGGAGCAGAATCATTTGCTCCATTGCAGGCAGCTTACATGGCAAACATTTGGATGAGCATCAGAGGACAGAAGAATCTGCTTTGATGAATAAATGAGATTTTGAACTGACTGAAAAATTCTTTCATACAAACACAGAACAAGACTTTTGATACTAGTGACATTCCTTATTAAAGACTCTAGACAAACATCTCAATACAGTTTGCTACTTCAAAAGAAATATAGTATAAAAGCCTGGTCAGCTCAGAAAACTACCTTTTCTGCATAAAAATACAGAATACTGCACCGTCTTCAATACGAGACATCCAGTTAAGGTCTGGTCTAGAAAGCCATTTACAGATCACAGCAGCAGCAGTATTGATCAAATGAATGGATGCAGTCATGCTCATTCTTGTGCAGCACAGAACGGTGACCTTTCTATCAAACATGCCCATCTAAATATCAAACCTCTGTTTGACAAATGCTGCAGATAGAGGAACATTGTGGGTTTTGTGCGGCATTAAGCATTCCATGCCAGAACTAATGCAGAAAAGACAGGAGCTGCTTGGGTGAAGGTGAAGACAGTACAAACATAACACCTGGGAAATAGGGATTTCATTCTCAGCTTCTGCTAGATTCTTGCTTGATTTGAGATGATGTTTTATCTTCTTCTGTGCCAGAGTTCAGTAAAGCCCCATAACTTATTCACCCAAAATGTTTCTATACCATAATTTTTTTTAAACTCCTTTAAAAGGGAAAAAGAGCAAAGAAGTGGGTTGCTTAGTGTTTTTAGTAAGCAACATTCCAGTAGGAAGTTTGATTGTTACAGAGGACTTAAAGTACTTTTTTAAGAAAGCACTTTAAAATGAAGGAGTATTATCTCACTAAGAAGCTGTCTAAGAGTAGTTGATATGAATAAAAGCAGAACCTTCCAGTTTGACAGGACTGTATTTGGCCACAGTTTCTCTATCATGGGCCTAAAATCCAGCTGACCTGAGACAGCAGCAGAGAGGCAAACCCAAGCTCTGACATTCAGGTAAAGCAATGAAGAGGGAGGATGACCTCAGCAGTTCTTTGAGGAAGAAGGAAATACAGCAGAACAAAAACCCAACGGGCATCCTGTTTACTGCAGGCACTATCAAAATTAGAGTTGTTATTAATATTATAGCAAATTTGGTGTTAAGAGAGAGCAGAAACCTTACTGCCCATCTCTGCACTTGCTGTTAAGCAGTCTCCATCTGACTGCCCTGTGCACACTGCAGAGGTGCAGCTTAAGCTGACCTAAGCTGGATCGAGAGCAGCACATCTGTGCTAACATGTGTTATACGTGCTTAGGGTGTTGATCTCACTAAAAATTAGCAAGGTAAAAAAGATTATCCTTCATATCAGATCTCACTGCAACTACACCGCTGCCACTGTGAGAGGAAGAAAGCAACATATGATGGAGGCTAAGAAGGCTACTGCAAACCAGAATAGTCACAGGACCTAAAGTGCAGATGGACCAAAGCTTTGGCTGATCTCTTAGCTGATTAACCATGGGCTCGTAAGGAAATATATGGGCCCACCTTCTCTCCCTGGTTGCTTACCCCCTCATCAGGTAAGATACATGAGGCTGCATGATCTGTCAGACCAAGGCCTGAATCCAACCAGAAAAAAAAAAAAAAATCAGGTGAGGGAATTGAGGGTAAGGATTGCTTTCCATCCAGGCAGGTTCCCTTATGACAAGTTTAAATTTTCACTCTGGCCTAGGAGAGTTCTCTTCCACCCTGCTTCTCTTTCAGCCAGTGATTCAGAGCAGCAGCCAAGCGCCTTGCACTCTGGTCTGCTCGCTGGGAGAGCTGCTACTCTCTCCATTGCTGACAGAAGGAAACCAGAGAAACCACCCCCTTGCCAAAAGGGTTTGATGACTCTAAACCATTAGTTTCTGTATAATCTACTTTTTCACACTGGAGCACAGCTCTCTAGCACCTCACACAGGAACCAGCAGCCCCCAATACCAGGAGTCAGGGAGGGGCAGAAAGAACAACTGCACTCAGGCACAGTGGCATATGAACAAAAATTCACCTAAGTTAGTCAGATATGTGGTCATGAAAGGAAAGGAAAAAAAAAAAGAGTCGAAAGTCCTGTTTGCCCTGCATGATACACTGTCATCTGATTATGTGCTGTACCGTTTCTCACAGTGCCAAGCACAGGCACTGTCTTATCTGTCAGCTGTGCATTAAACACCCTGGTGAAATACTTGCAAGGATACATTTCCCTAGAAGTGACACTGCGATGCCTTGGCAAGAGTAATGACACTAATGCCAAGGGCTCACTGTCTTCCAGTCCAAATCGTACAGCACAGGAGCAATTTCTATTATTGTCAACCATAAAATATTGTCAAGCACTTGAGCAAAAATGCATGGGTAAAGCATTAACAAGAAGGATGATACAGCTTCCTCCCTGATATATGACTCTCTTGCCTAAAGCCTGCAGCAGGAACAACCACACATTTCACCATATTTCCTGTGGAAGATTTCCTTTTGGTTTTGCGGATCAGACCACCATTTAACACATCCACCTGACTACGGGATTTGCAGTGGTACAGAGCAGTAATCCACAGGATTTTATGCCTCTGGGAGGCAGGTGCTCATGTTAAGTAACTAAGATACAGAAGTACCTAGTTTGGGAACCTAATATTCCTCATGCAGCCAACCACAAAAGAAATCCTCCTGCAGGGAATTCAGAGCAGCTACAACTCCCAGAGTGAATACCTTGTCCACCATCTTTGTGCAGGCTGCCAGTCCTGAGGATCCTGGGACACCTGTGACAAAGGACAGATCAGCCAGTGCTAAGAGGACATGGGAATGTGAAGCAACTGAATAATGGAGAAAGCTGGGGAGGAAACTGTCATATAATTGTTTCTTCATGTGTGCATTAAGCCTGAAGCACAGAGGTGTCAGGATGTTATTCACTGTGAGGAAAAGGAAATACTTTATCCTGTAGGTCTGGTTATTTTTATTGGAGAGGGAGAAAATACTCCCATGACATGAACTGGTTCTCTGAAACAGCTAGTCCCAGGGAGGTAGGACATCGATCCATGGCATTGCTTGGGGCTTCTCCCTTTAGTGAAAGACTGGATACAACATTAGCCCATGCAGCAATGTGTGGAAAGGATGGATTTGTCAAGTGGGAGCTTGGCCAAGTCACCAGCTGACTACTACAGATATGCTAGACAGGGACACATACTGCTGTTTTCTGAATAAGTAGAGATGTGCCCCTTTTCTGTGCACCAAACCAGACTGAGACAACCTCTCCTGTGCCAGTGGGATACCTTTTTTGACTACAGCAACACTTCCCTTACTGCTACTGCTCTTTCCAACTTGTTTTTTCTTCTGTTAGGGATAGAATGCAATATATTTGATTTTCTAAGGCAACTGCTTAAGAGCTCCATGGAAGATGATAGCCAGCACTTACTACGGATCAGAGGCACTTAGCTGATGTTGGAATGCCAAGTGCAGATATTGGAATGCTAACAGAAAAAGTTACAAATGCCTACAAACATACTAGCCAGAAAGAGTGTAATTATGGCAATTAAATAAGGAACAAAGCCAAATATCCCCTTTGCTCAAAGGGACTTAAAACTATAGAACAAATATATCAGAAAGGAAATGTTGAGGCAAAAAAAGCGTTCATATAAACAAAAAAAGGAGTTGTCTCAGGAGAAATGAATTATAATTGTTATGTCACATCAAATGCAACAGATAACTTACTTCCACAAACAAATGCATTTGAGGGGATTCTACAAGAAACTAAATCCTGTGTTAATGCTTTCCAGGTGTAAGATGATAGCTAGAAAACCACAGTAATGACAAGTCCATAACTAAGGCAGAATGAGAAGCTCTAATGGGGTGATAATCTTCCCAGAATTGCCTCTCCACAGAGCTCAGCTGGCCTGGCTTGATTTCCTCTACCATTTTCAATCTTAAAGAAACACCATCAACTCAGTCAATCTCCAAGCCATCAGAGGAAGCCAACCTGTGACTTGAACTTAATAGGTTTTGGAGAGTTTTATTGACATTTAAAAACATATCCCTCAACAAAAGATTAAAAACTCCGGGGGAATCAATACTGTAAACAAAAAGAGAAAACTAACTAGGAAAGAAATGCACGGGGATCAAAAGCCAAGAGACTGAAAAGCATTTCACACTCTAATCTTTTGAGCTAAGTGTTTTTCCTCAAAGATTCACTGCTGTTGTTTCCAGGTGACTGTCATGAGTTCCCACTGGCTGCTGCCCATCAAAGTGGAGCATGTGATGGACCCCCAGCTCAGATACACCTTATTCCAAATAGGCAAGTGCCAGGTGGTGTTACACTGCCGATCCTAGCTCAGCGTTATTCTTCCTATCCCTCATGTCCTCTCCTTTTTGTGCTACAAAGACACAGTTGTCTATCTTGGAAGCTCACTCTTCAGTCCCTTATGCTCCCTCTCATTTTTTCCTCCTTTGGCTTTTCTCAGGCTACTGGGCATGGTGAGAGTTGGAGAGAAGGGTTAGACATCACGTCTCATCTCTTCCTGCCAGTCTGCTGTGACTCAAGAGGCCGCTCTTATTAAAACACATACAGTTAATACCACAGTGAACTTCTACACTGTCTTTAAAAAAGCACTGTATGAAGTCAGACAGCTATGGGTATGCTGGTGCACTGCCTGGGTTTTGATGGAAAAGAAACCCAGGAGGAGTGAACAATTTGATTAGAGAGAAATCAGGAGCCAGGTTTACCTGAAAACTACTAGTACTTTTGAAACATCTCATTTAAAAGCTGTGCTGTGAGTCTGCATACTAATAACTTCCTCCTGCTCCTTAAGGAAAACATTTTGTTCTGGGTGTCAAGAAGCCCATTTCTACAATTCAAATATGCAGACATCTGTCGGATGAAGAGGGGAAATTGTGTGTAATGCTGCCTTCAGTGTGCAAACCAAACATCTGCGTTAGTCACTGGCAGTTTATTGTTGAAGTTCACCAGCAGGAGAGCCCTACAGCGCTCTACGTCTACTTCCAGCAGCTGGGGCTAAAGGAGGAAATGAGTGCTACTGTTGAGAAGAGTGCATGAGGTTCCATTACAGATGGCAAATAGCCTGAAAACAAGAAAGATGGAGGGAGGAGGGCAGGGAGGCAGGCAGGCAGGAAGGACACAAATAGACAACAGTCATGTAAAAATATCTGAAGTAAAATGTGAGGCAGTATTTCAACCCATCTACATTTACAGTATGAATTGCTCATCCATAACTTGTCTCATCTTTGAAGACTCCAAAGTGAAGCTGCAGCTATTCTGTATTACCTAGGCTGCAAGTCTAAAATTCTAACTAGAAATTTAAATTACACTTTCGAATAGTAAGAAGTTGCCTTAGTATTTTCTGCTTCCTGTCAGAAAAATGCTGTCTGACCTGGAAAAGAGTCCATGCATATGTGAGATGAAAAGCAGCAGTTAGAGACAATTATTATTTACAAATAAGATTTGTTATTAAACTGTCCTCCTGAAACTTTTCAACTTGCCTGAAGAAACTCAACATAGTGATTGCATTTTTCAGAGTGGAGAAGGTATTGTGGAAAATCCCTAAGCTGAAGTTCAAATTCTGAGAGTTACAGAAATAAAGCCATCTATGACTCTCAATTAAAAAGTGCCTCTAAAATGTAGGTTGTTACTCTCATTGCCTCCCATAGTAAAAGGCCATTTTTGTGATTACAAGCCTGTCTGGTGACTTGTACTGTAGCAGGCAGCAGTGCTGCAGAGTTAGCTCCTAGGTCATTGTGCCATGGTACAAACAAGCTTTCTGTCCACTTACTTCCAGGTTCATTGCATCTTTATAGCCTAAAACTCGTATGTATTTTTTACAACAATCAGGGTATTTAATATGATTCAATTTTAGAAACACAATTCAATTTTAGAAATTCTTATCTATGTCAAGATATCCAGAACTAAGACTAGTCAAAGCTCAGCAGGAGCATCAGAGCTAAAGACAAAAGTAAAGGTGGCTGAAAAGACATTGAAAGAAATTTTCTCTTAGAAAATCTCAATCTCACTAAACATAACACAGGAGACGACTGATTCAGTCAGAGCTTTTTAAAAGACATTACCAAGATACTGATATTCTGATTTTAGATATTTCAAATGTTATGCTGAATTTTTACTGTACATAGATTTTGTTCAATAGACTAAGAGGCAGAACTGCCTGATCTTCCTGTAGTGTGGATATTCAATTCTACAGATGCTGATATGATGAACAAGAAAGCAAAATCATCCACGATCCCAGACTCTGGATTTGTAATAAAACTCTGAAAACATCCAGACTTGTAGTAAAACTAGGATCTCAATTTTTAGAGGCATCACACTGAATAAATTCAACATCTTTTAAGACTTACATCATCAACATCTGGAGATGAAATCCAAATCTATTAGTCTTGCACATCATTATGGGCACAAATGCCTTAACATAAACCTAGACAGAGAAAGGCAGCCTTCTCTAAATCTTGATAGTTTCAAATAGAGAAGAGTCATGCTCACTCCAACTCCTCGTTGGGAAATTGATCTGAATCTTCAGAAAGAGAATCAATCAGTTAAATACCTTTTACCATATGGCCTAGACACAAGGACATGAAGATTTACCTTTAAATTTCCTCTTCTGAAACTAATAATGTTGTTCATCATTAGACTGAGGCACTTTTTACCCTTTACTCTTCTTCCTCCATGGAAGAGGTAAAAGCTTTTCCATAATTTTTTGCATACACATATTGTGAAGCATTAGTGAATTCTCTATAGTGAAAGCTATTATATTGTGTTCTGACACATATCTTCAGGAAAAGTAAAGCCAAAAAGCATTATCAACATTTGATATGGAATCATATGAGTTTTATGGATTTACAATGTAGGAAACTAGATGCTTTATTATCTTTATCCAACATATGCTCATATGCCTACTATATAGAGCGATGAAAGCAAAAGAGGTAAAAGTAAGAATGCTAACACCAAGTAAGGATTCTGATTTAGCTCATTATCATCACACAGTACTTCCTAGGAGGCCAAGTAGGAGAAAGTGGGATGGAAACATATCTAATTAAGAGCCTGAAGAAAATTTATTTAAATAGCCATCATCTGGGAAAAATTAAATGGCTAACACTACCAGAAAAGAGGTGATAATGGATGGCACAAGTGCTTTCCAGATAGGTTTGAGAGCAGCAGTCTGGTGCTTAAACTTCTGTCAGCTTCCCAGCATACATCAGGTCTGGCTGGAAACCCTGAGGTGCAAAAGACAGTAATTTTTTTCTACGAATTCTATTTCTTTGGTGATCAATTACTTGAATCACACAGATGAGGCTTCAGAAGGTGTTTACTTCTGTAATGCAAACTGGAACCATCTAAACTTAAAATGTCACCTCCAGATTTCTTTTTAACTGTAACAGAAATTTTGGGAGCAGCAAGGCCACCCAGTACTGACTTCTACAGGTGGGCCAAATGTCCTGGGTGCCTAGTCACCCATGGGCACCTTTAGAGTTTCAGTGAAGCACTGTGGGCTAGGCTGCAGTGTGATACGACAGTTTCAGGTGTTCTTTTTTCAGGAAATAGATTCTATGAACACATCTGACAAACCTCAGAAGCAGAGACAGGATTTAAATTAAAAACCTTTGGGCCTTTAACTCCAGAAGAGTCCAAACTCCACATTATCAGCATTTTACTAATAGCATTTCCACTGGAGGATGAACAAATCCTGTTGGTGGAACAATGCAATTAACCTGAGTATAAAAACATAAAACCTACTCTTCAGAACAAGAAAAGCAGGAACTGGTAAATGTAAACTTGATGAAAGCCACCCATCTGGCATGGAATATTTGCTGGTGTGTAACTTATGTTTTACAATACTACACCTACAAAAACTGAGATCTATTTTTATGCTGCTACTCTTGCAACAAGACCATAGCAACTACATCAGAAACACGGTTTAGCATAGAAGAGAACTAAGCTACCATATTTCCTAGAAACCATTAAATATTCATATGCATGTTAATATATTGCACCTGGCAGTAACAATCTCAGCCCCGACCTAGAATAAAACTCCATTTTTCCCAGTCAAGTGAAAATAATGTACAGTCACTGCTACAGTAACAGGTCTAATCATTTCCTTAGGCTGTCTCCATTCTCCGTATGTTGGCTGTGCATAATTCATAGGATTTGCCATATGTTGTCTGAAGTAAGTGTCCCTATAAGCGTTTGTGGTTCTACTTGAAGGCATGTCTTCATAAATTACACTGTGATATATTTGATGTTAAAAAAAAAAAAACCACAAAACAACCCAAACAGGGAAAACAATTCAGTGAAACATAATCTGCTTGAAGTTTACCACTTAGCCATGTGTTGAACATTCAAGCGATCAGCTCCCCAAAGTACAACTTTTTTCTCAGTGTGTGCAGTCTGCTTCTGCTGGCAGCAGTTTCAAAGGCAAGAAACAATTTATCTTCCTCTCAAAATAAGGCCTTAGTCCAGCAATCTTTACAAACACAAATAGCTACCGAGAACCTAGGTAGTTTCTAGTCTCCTATACAAGCTAGGATTAGTTACTTGAGTAAGGAACGGCAGCATTAGATTTTCCACTGGTTGCAGCCTTGAAGCAGAGAATCCCCACAGTACAACCTGGGTTTCCTGTTTCCTGACAGATCTCTCAGCTTCAATGACTTTTCTGACTCCCAGCTGGTTTCCCTGCAGCATCTTCAATAATTTTTAGGCAAGCGAAGTTCAAAAGATAAGCAGCTGTGGAGCAGAGTACTGGTCAAAATAACAGGATGACAAACAACAGGATCTCCCAGGAGAGTGGCATTGTTCAGAGAGGGGAAACAAACGGCAAAAAGTATAGGCAAGGGCAGAGGAAAGGGAAAAATAAAAGCAGAAGTGATGTAACCTGCTTGCTTCTGTCTCCTGATAGCTAATGAAAGATGAGCTAATTAGTACACCCCTCAGCTGAAACAGGAATAAACAAACCCTCCTTTCTACAGACAGCTATGCATATTGCAAAGGCTCTCAGGGGCATCCTGTCTCTCAGACTGCTGACCCCTGACCTGTGTGGCTGAGATCTGCCCTCCAGCAGAAAAGGTGCTCAAGAGAGAGGAGGGCAGACAGCTGAACAGACGGACACAGCAGGATCTCCTGGTACATCTTTACTTGGGAAAACAGGATAAAAATCTGAACCGTGAAGGAATACAAACATGGAAGTTCCTTTTATGCTGAGAGAAAACAAATCATCATCTGAAGCTTTTAGGAGGAAAATGGGAACTGGGTTGAAGAGAGGCACACTGGAATGCTGATGGGTAGCTCTGCATATTTAAGAACTTCAAATTTTAAGAGAGCTTCTTACTATGTCAGCATAATTGTGTTTGTAGAATTCCACTATATTGAGCAAGTCAGAAAAGCAAGCATTAACTTCAATACCAAAGTAACGCCCACTTTCTAAACCATAATTTATTTTTGATGCTCATAACAGTGGTGTCATCAAATCTCTCAGACAGTTACCAGAACAAAAACTTTCCCACACAATATAAAATTTCTTACGCAGCCACGACCCCATGAAGAGACGTGTATTTCCAACACGAGTAACACAGCTATGCTGGCACAGTGGGGCTACAGGTACTTCCAGTGAAACGTGCTCACTCTTTAGCTGGTCAATGACTCAGGAAAGCCTGACCCCCACAAAAAGGAAAAGGCCATAATCCCCAAATCCAGTTTAAGAAGAGGGGGCTCCAGCCTGCAAACAGAAATATTTGGGTTTTAACAGAGCTATGTCAGTGTGAGGCAATGTGAGCAAAGAGCCAGACTCCAAGTGTCCCAGGCAGCACTGTGTTGACATTCCTACTAAAAAAAGACTACATAAACCCAGAATAATTAAAAAGGTAATGGCTTCTTTTGTTGAAAGTTTACCTTCAGGAAGAGGAAATTTTTTCCTGTGTTGGGATTTAGCTAATCTCACAAGAGATCACCTAAGCATCTCAGTTTTCATGTGTGCAGAAACACATTTAAAATCCAAGAGAAGCAATTCAGAGACACAACATGTCTTGCAAAAGGTACCACTGACAGTCCAAAGCAAATCCAGTGCATGATTCTTCCAACACTTCAAAGATGGTTGCACTTCTTATTATGTTTTGATTTGGTGTTTTTTAAACAGCTCTATGAATTATTATTAAAAAATTTAAGTTCAGAAAATAATGAAAACTAAAGCCAAGACAAACATGCAAGAATAAAGAGACTACTATTCACTTAAGATCCAATTTTGCATCAATGAAACCAAAGCAAGTTCTACTGCCACCTTTGCTGAACCTCACTTGTGGTTCTTCACCTTCACACCTAGTAGAGAAACAAGCTCAACTTCATAAGGTCTAGCAACACCCAGAACTAGGTCTTGCCTCTGGCCATCAATACTACAATTGTCAATACCTTTTTTTTTTCCTAGGCAAAAATTGACAAGAAAAGAGATACAGAATTATAGATGTGAACACATCAGTTACTATCAACCAACAGTACGCTCTTTGGAACTTGGTAAAGACAGAATACACTTAACACCTGAACATTTACTGTCAACAAATCCAAGTTATTACCTCACACATGAGGAAGCAGCACAGCCACAGGCACCTCAGGGACAACTGCTGAATACAAAAAATGTATTGAATACAATACATTTTAAGTGGAAGAAGAAGAGAGACTCAAATGGCTTCTACATCTCTCAATGATTTTTACCAGCTAGGAACTGATTTTCTACAGGAAAAACTATATTTCAAAGGGTTCAGCTATAACTGGAGAATCATGAAGCCTGTCACAGAAGCTCCAAGTATTGTGTTAGGTAACAGCATAGTAGTTCCCAATTCTAATGTTGTGATGGACTACACAGCCTTTAATAGGAGGAAAGGGTGGAACTGGTGGTCTTCACCTTATGGGAAACTTGGTCACTCCTGTGTCTGCAGAACATGCCACCTTTATGGTCATTCATTCCCTGTGAGCACTGGAGTTAAAGGGCACACATGACTCTGAGCACAATACACGCTTCTGCCAATAAATCCTAACTCCCTCCTCTTCAATGATGGAGAGGTCCAGGAGGGAGTTTGGGCATAAACAACCTGATGCCAACAGAGTAATTTGTGTAGCTGCCTCCCAGTGACTATTTTTCCTGAGTGCCCTGCAGTTATGATCAGTTTTCATGGAAATGTGTTCCTCTTCTTCTTCTTTTCTGAGGCATGGTTCCTTTCCCTGCTGTACCACCAGGACATTAGAGGATGTTCAGGTAGGGTATTGGGAACAAGTTCTGCACTCAGAGGGTGGTCAAACACTCTAAAAAGATCTCCAAGGAAACAGTCAGAGCCCAAAGACCGTCAGGGTCAAGAATCATTTGGACAACACACTTAAGATACATGGTTTAACTTTTAGGTTGCCCTGTGTGGAATCTTGCGTCCCTTCCAAACCAGGATATTCTGAGGTTCTATAAATGGCACTCATGCATGAGGATCGTCTTTATTTCTGTAACATGATGGAGACAAGCTGGTGGCTTTCATCAGAGCAGCTAATCCAACCTGCACTATGCTCCCAGTATGACTCTGAAAAAGTAGGGAGAAGAGAATATACACAGTGGTCTCATAAAGGAGATACATGACTTCTGCTGTATTTTACAACACACCAGCTTGATATCCTGTTATAGAGAGGAAGAACTGCAGTTTCTTATTGCAAATCAGCAAGAGGTTTTCCCTAAAGAATGTTGATACTTCCAAAAGAAGCTTGATTTCACTCTAATGCCCTGGAAGATTTCTACTGTACTCTGTAATTAGGAGGTTTTGCTTAGTTCTGTCAATTGGAAAAAACTATAGCTCACCTGATTAGTCAGTGCCCCCTGCAAAGAACATCTCTGATGTGGTGAATACTCCAGGAGTGCACCAATACTGAGAGCATCTTGACATTATTTTTTCAATGAGATTCATGAACATCATTTAATAGCCTAACTCCTTCCATATTAGAGGACTAAAAACCCTTTCTCTTTCAAAGCAGGCTTAGAGTGTAAAAGATTTGGTGGGATATTTCCATTCAAGGCAAATGCTCTTCAGTACCAAGTGTATATTTAAATACAAAAGCTAAGTGTATTAAGTTTATTTCCATGGCACAAGAAAACTTAGCTGTTATCTTCATTTTTTGAAGATATGCATGGTTAAATAATTGAAGCAGAAAAAAAATTTATTCTTTAAGCATAAAAGCTCCCAGAAAACTCAGCTGAGAAGAAACCCCACTGTGCTAAATGATGTGCAAACACAAAGTAACACACAACATTGTCTTGAAGTTTACCATCAGTAGAATCACAAAGATTCTTCACATTGTTCAAACCATGCAGCTGAGTTGAGAAAGAAATCCAGATCAGCAGAGACCTGATACAACAGATTTAACCACAACCACCAGCCAAGGCAGGATGAAACTGAAGTCTTACCTCAGTGAGTGCTCTACTAACTCTTGCAAGGTATGATCTCCTTGGCCTCTTTTCCCCCCATGTGTAGTCATCTTGCCAGCATACTTTCCTTCTCCTCCTTCACCTTTTAATGTTTTTTTAAATTGTAGCTCACTAATGAGTCATTTGTCATTTTGGAGTCACCCACAGTTTAACCCGAAGTGGTCAAGTGCCTCATGAAATTCTTCTCTACTTAACATTAGCATATCATACATTTCACTGTGATTTTGTCATATTCTGTTCTAGCTGCAAGTGTTTAAGCTTTTGTTATGAGCGGCTCCTTTCAATGGTTATTAATGCCCATTTTATTGGAGATGATGGCAGTAGTTTATCAGTAGATACAGGTCTCAAAAAATTCCAGTAGATGCAGAGATCACTCTTTGTTTCTACAAAGACAGAAGTATCACAAATTTTGCAAAGTAGTTATAAAGAAAAACACATTGTGTTGAGTTCAGCACAGTTAATAGAAATGCCATAATAGGATCCTATTCTGCCCCAGGAGTAACAAACATCAATATATCAGCCATAATTCAAAAGATGGTTAATAAAAGCTGTGACACACGATACACAATAAAGCTATGAATAATAAGAAGGCTGCTATGCAAAAAAAGAGGTAAGGCATTGCACCTAAGCCAGGCTGTTGAGACTCCCTAACTCTTGTCTAATAGAGTGGTTATTGTATGCCTTAAAGCTGAAATTCAGTGGGGTTGTGGGAAGAGCAAACATGGAAATACAATGGGCCAAGCTGCTACCCTCAAGGAATTCGTTTTCTCTATCTCCAATTAGGTGCAATGTTGCCTTACACAAGCTGGCACAACCAGACCAAAGGCTTACCTGCAGGATAAACAGGGCATTGCTGCAAAGAGTGGAGGAGCTGCCAGAGGTTCCCAAGTGTCAGCACTCCAAGAAATGCAGCAGAGAAGTAAGCTCCAAAGAGGGATCTGAGATCATCCAGTGCTGGCTAAACCTTTAGTAAACATGCACTGCATTTAAACCATTTTACTGTTTTCAAAGCCAAAGCTTACATAGTACAGGTTTTGTTCTAAATCCAGAGTGTTTTTGCTCCAAAAAGACCAAAATTACACTGTCTAGGGAATAAATTAGGCTTGGTGAGGAAACCACAACCTATCATTGGAGGACTGAAACTCGGGGTCCCGCCCAAGAGTGGGAGAGTTTCAAGCTTCTTTCCGGAGATGGAGGGGATTCAAGATCTCCTGCTCAGAGTATGACTGCAGATGCCAGGAAGGCACAGGCAGGCTGCTGCCCACCCAGCAATCAAGATTTTTCAGGATGTTCATTTTGTGGCAGTCACTGAACCATAACAGCACCACTTGAAGCCAGAAAAATGATCATACAACTAGAATGAAGTCTGCTATAAATAAGTGTGGAGGTGGACTAAATAGCAAGACTTCAGTGTAAACCAATGTGAAGAAGAAAAAAAATGCTGGAGCTACAGCTTGTAAGTCCAAACAAAAGCAATCTTCTGAAGTCAAAACTATCCCTGTTGCTATCAGAACTGGGGACATATAAATAATTTATGCAACTAATTCAGTAAAGCAATTTGTAATGTTTATAAATTAATCAATAAGGTGACACTGACAGCCCAGTACTTTTTAAATTGCAAAATTACCATGTTCTCCCTATTAAGAATCAAGGCAGAAAAGAATCATGTACTTAAAAAGCAGAGTTAATAATCCAACCCAGTTCTTATAATCTTGAGATTCCCTGAATCTTATAAACCTGCCAAGTAAACTGATGTCCTACAAGCAAGTTAGTGAAATGAAAGATTTATTTTCCTCTGTTGGATAAGAAGACTGTCATCTCACAGAACATACTTCCACCATCACTACTGGTAAAATAAAATATGCCTATTAAGTCACAAGCATTTCCTCCCATTATTGAGAGCAAACAACATATTCCTATGCAACTTTGCATTCTTTTCATGAGCATTTTGTTACAAAGCTAAAATATTAAATGGTACAAGATGTATCTCTCAGCAAATGTCATGCTATTTACTTGCTTAGACTGGGCAGGGGCATCATTATAAAATGCATATTAGAGGCATTTATAGAAATTTCATGGAAAGCTATTTCCTACTCTTGTGTTTTGCAGTTCTACAATGGATGCCCAAAGCAAACCAAATAATCCATTCCTATCAGCCAAACCCCAAAGTTCTGCAAATGACATGGAAGGAATGGAAAATTAACTTTTTTTCCAGTTTTATATAAATTAAAAATTAAGGTCAAATTAGTTTGTTCTTTTACACAGCATGGAAAAATCAGCATTAAAAATATCTAGATTTCTGGAACAAAATCAACTCTTTTCTTGAAAATTTTCCGATTGTGTATTAGGCTTGAATTAAGGTGGTGTAGATTTAAGAGTATCATTAACTTCAGTGAGAAGTTTCAGCCTTGGTCTAAGCTGAAACCATTATCAACACAAAGGCAGCTGAAGATAACATACAACGCAATTATGATGGTACCAGCAGCATTTGAAAGACACCTAATTACATGTTTTAAGGCAAAATTTAAAATATTAGGGACAGCTTGCTAATTTAAAACTCAGACATCCCTTGTAGACATTAATGGCTGTGAACTACACCAATTTTTTTGGTATACTGAAATTGTATAATTTAGATGTATGAGCGTAAAATCTAGTGGAAAATGACATAAATCCTTCAGTATTAACCCTGCAATCATGGGCATAAAAATATCTCCAGCATTGCACCTCATCCTGTCGCTGGGGAAGTGATGCAAGACTCAGGCATTTGATCTGGTCCATTCTACAAGAAGGCATTCTGCTTTCCTATTATGTTTTTTTCTTACAACCACCATCCCAAAGAAAGCCAGCCCTCTAGGAACATAGCACTAGTTGCCACCTACACAGAGGTTCAGCCCCTCTGCCATTCTCTTGCCAGCCTCACAGCTGCTCCTGCCTTGGGCTGGCCTCACCTGGACAGATGAGCCCTGTACGAAGCACCATGTCCCACTGGAGCCTCGTGTTCAGTGTCTGCCACGCGTTCAGCAGGGCTGCAGCCAGCAGAGCCGCTTGGTAACTGCTTCCCAGAAACTGCAAAATCCTCTCAGCTTGTCAGGGCACTTATGGGGCAACAGGAAAGCTGCAGGAGCAGAAGTGCCTCAGCATTAAGCATTCAAACAGCATGGTCTGCAACCTCTAGTTTAACATCCAAATAAGCAATCCTGAAGATTCTCTTAGCAGAAACTTAAATACAGCAGCCACTATAGTGAGCTCTGATTTGTTCCTGAATGTAAAGGATACCCCCACCACAGGGCAAAGCCCAATGACTTTTCTACCCGTTTGTTTTACACAGAGCTCATCAGGCCACAGACCCGGGAAGCCAGTGACAGCAGTAACAGCTGCCACGTCTTTCCACTACTGCTAAGTTTCATCAATACACGCCAGACCAACTGATCCAGGCTGCAGCCCAAAGAGACTCATTTGGCAAGGTTATGTAAGAAATGAGCTGCTGGACCGGCTGCTTCATTTTTGTTTATCCACACAAATTAAAAAGTGTGGTCATGCGTAAGTTAATCAATAGCAGAGAACAGCTATCCCCACTTTTCGTGCCAGTTGGCCTATTTAATGCTCTCAGTTTAAAAAGCTGCAATAAAAAGGCCACAAAACAGAAGATGTGTCAGATGAGTGGAGGACGGTGACTGGCTGGAGAGTGAGCCAGGGCATCACGTCCATCGCTACACATTTCCCAGAACCCACGGAAAAAATTGGCCGAAGTTACAGATAAACCTCAAGCCAGGACTATACATTAAGACTTACTGCAATGAAAATAGAATGAAGCCCTGAACAAAGCAATATAAACTTGAAAAAAAGAAGGCAACTAAGAGATATGAATAAGTAGATGCAAAGGCACTCTCTTTCAATAAAGGACCCAAAAAAACAAAAACAAAAAAAAACCAACCAAAAAAAACCAAATGTGAAATACCCAGCTACCACTGAGAAAACCAAAAAGGCATTTGGGTCCAGCATGGATCATGGAAAAATTGTCTCAGGATTTACCAATTACTCATTTTGAATTGCTAATATAATTTTTTACTTAATATTCATGAAAGTGTTGTGAAATACCTCCTCCCAATTTCTAAGCTAAGAATGAAACAAACACAAACAACACATTCTTTGGCATATCTCCAGACTTTGCTTTTAACAACTCACGGTACCCGAAACAGAAATTTGCCAATGTTACATTAAATTTTACATTAAGTTAAAAAAAAAGTCAGTGCCTCCAGGAGGTGGCCATTATACATTACAGAAGTAGAGAAGCTGCAAGCTGTTAGACTGTGGACTCATGCCTAATATGCATTAACTATGTCCATTACAGCTAATTTTTACAGCCATTTGGTATCCTGAGAGCTTACTCTGAGGTTTGCCATTATTATAATGCCAGCCTCATGCTTTCGCCATATGTAACACTGTGTAACTTTTTTCAGCACTGAAGCACTACTTTATTCTAAGGCAAGGTGTTTTTCAACTATTAAAAAAACCAAAAAAACAAAAAACCACTGAAATGGGGGAAAAGGGATTGTTTGGTTCAAAGCCCAGTTATTCAAGATGGAATGTCTCCTGGTGCTCACATCTGACCTTAGGGGTTTTCAGGATTTCACTGGTCTCCCTGGTGATAGTTGCTATGAGCACTTTCAGTATGTGTCATGAGAAATACTTGAAAAGAAATTTTCACTGCTTTCACACAGTCCTTCTAACCTCAGCTGTATTAACTTTCATCAGTATTGTTCCCCATAAAAAAATAAGTTGAAAATTCTTCCAATTTTTCTTTTCATTCTTTGTCAGGAATCTAAGCACTGGACAGGGTTGGCCTCCTCCTGCCACAATGAGCCACTTTGAAACCTTTCAAGACGAAAAGATTTTTCCAAAACTTGCCCTCCAGGGAATGAGCTTGAGATGATGAAGGAGTCTTGTCCTTTTAAAAGGCTCAAATCAGGTAAAGCACATCTAGGTATGATGCAAAGTAAATTATAGCCATGGGAATCATGTTCATCAGCCTGAAACACTGGGTCCTAAGTATCTCATTTTATTTCATGAATATGAGCAAGTTGAGTTTCACTGTTTGAGAAGCTACAATAAATTGTATTTCTTTTTCCTTCTTACTGGGTTGAAAATACTAGCATTCGGTATGTTTTAAATTACATAATCCTCCAACCAACAAATAAAAAGTTTCTTTAAAAACCTTAGAAGGTAAGACCATCTTATTTAATGTTTGCTCTGTAATACCAAGGCAGTAAGGTCCTGTTGTCAAAAGTACTGCAGTGTGTGTACTCACACATGGTAAGTTTTGAGCCATTAAACCTGTCTGAATTGATGTGACAAAACCAAACACTGCAGTTCAAAAAAACAATTTCTCCCGCCTTTTTGTTTTGCTTTATCTTCTGTATATTCCAAAGAAAATTCAAGTTTAATACTTGAAAAGCACAGGAAAACTACACTCATGTACTATACTTTCTGGTGTAGTAGTAAAGAAAAATTAGCTGGTTATTAAAAAGAGTCAACACCTGAAACCTAATCAAAATTAGCTGGAACATCAAAAATAGAAACAACTTAGAATACACAAACGATGAACTTTTAGGAGGCTTGGGAAACCATGATTAAGGCAATCATTTCCAAAAAACACTAGGATACAATTCCTTTGGCAGCAACAGAAACACATTCAGCAATATTAAGATGCATTAAACATCTGCTTAAAAGCTTTCTGGCAAACTTAAGTGAAAACTCTATTTTATATTGAATGGCAAAGCTCAAGTTTTTCCTATAAGAGACTGCTTCACACCCATGAGATTCTGACATGTTGTTGGAAGAGAGCCTGAAAAACATCCTCACACTTTGAGCTGAAAATATCTGGATTCGAAATGGAACTGTAATTCTCAGAGAGTTATATTTCAAGTGCTTTATACTTTCCACTACTGTCTAATTGACTTCAACTGGCCTACACTTCCTTAAAGAGGGGAGGAAAAACTTTGTATAATTAGAATATTCAGCTGACAGAGGACTTTTGAGGCAAAAGACTTTCATGTTACAATTCCCACAGGAAAACAAAATGGCAGCTTGAATGTTTTTTGACTTTTAACTGTGGACTGAAGCACATGGGAAGACACTGGTGTTGTCCTCAGCTGCCTAATGGGAAGGCAGACCATGGTATTCGCACAGGTGCAGAGTGACTGCAGGAGAACCAGTAGACACAAACTGCATGACAGAAATCTTTGACAGATAAGCTGCAAGGAAAAGGTCTTCTCTGTGATGGCAGTCAAACAAGGGAACAGGTTGCCTAGAGAGAGTTAGTGAAATCTCCATTCTTGGAGGTATGCAAAGCTTAAGTGCAAACAGCCTTGAGTGACCTCATCTAAGGGGCTGCTGGAACAGGCTGGACTACATTGCCTCCAGACATGCCTCCCAACCTAAATTATACCATGAGTGTATACAGGGACTGAAAAGACATACTGCACACTCATGAGCAAAGTGAATATAGAACTTCTTCACATACACCTACTTCTCAATAAATAATTTAGCTTAACAATTACAGTTAAAGGAAACTCAGATTAACTCTTCCTTGGATTGCAGACTTGCAGACGGTCCTCTAAACAAAGAATTTTGATCAATTGAATAATATACTAAACTCATTTTGAAATAAGATAAATAATTCTCCAAATAAAAATATTGAGTGCTGTTGTTCACACAATTTGCCTTTATCAGGAAGACATCTAGATGTCCCTGAGAGAATACAAGGATCTTTAAAGGCAGTGATTGTTTACTATGCTTATTTGATGTGCACTGGGGCAGATTAAAAGCGCTTTCAAACATTTTTAATATGACAAGGTCGATAGTCATGGACTCATGCTGCTATGTGCGTTACCTTTAGGAAGAAGTGTCATCCAAAAACATAACCATGATCAGGTCAGCCTAACAATACTCAGGGTAAAAACATTTACCACTGTTCCTGAAAAATGTCTGTGCAGGAATGTCAGACAGTTTCAGGCTTTAGGAAGAAAATTCTTCAGGAATCAAAATATGAATGTATTCATATTTAAGTAATAAATGTTCTAAATTTGACTATTCCAGTATGCAACCAATATACTGCAAATAGCAGCAAAATTACCTAATGGAGGCCTGTTTAAGGAAAAAAAAAATTTTAAAAGGAAAGCCCAGCTTTTTCCTGAAGATCTGCCCTAAAGAGGACCAGAATTCCATCCCTATTATAAAGCAATTATTTTCAGGCAATTTGGTGAAATGCTAACAACTACAAAGAAAAGTAAATTGAAGAAACATGTCCAGCAAGTGACCTTACCAAAGTACAGAAAGACTGAGAAAACACGCTTTCTTCAAAAAAGAAGATTAAGCTATTGAATAGGTGACATTTCCCACAGTACAAGGTTTTCCAGCCTTAAACACTTGTTTTCATCCTTGAATTGAATATTCTGTACTTAGGAATTAAACACAGCAGGTCAGAATTATATCATATTCACTGGTCACACACATTTTTTTTCAACTGGCAGCTGAAAATCTTGCAGGTTGGCAGATGCTTTCCAGGCTAAATATCACCACCCCTTACACTGGACACTTCTAACAAAGGCTAATAATTGTCTAATTCCCTCCCAATTCTATGCATCCTCAAGGAAGAATGTGTTCCAGAATGTTGCCAATTCAGTCATTCCCAGACATCTTTTCCAGGATCTTAATTACTTTTTTGACTTCAGCAACACATAATTTCCCATCTCCCTCCCAGCCATTTGTTCCCAGGTCATCTGGAATCACCTTTGCACCCAAGTGATTCCATATATCCTGTATGTTTTCAAGTATGTCACCTTTGTTATAAAACAGAGAGATTATAATTACATACAGTGTTTTAATAAATTCTGCACCGTAGTTTTATATAGCAAACTCCTTCTGATATGTAGCATACTATTAACCTAGAACACTTACAAAGAACACATTAAACTGGAGCCATAGTTTAATAGCTTAATCCATGGTTTAATCCATAGCCTATTATGTATTTTACCCTTTCTGCTGCTCCTTTTAATATGTCTTGGATTGTTTCCCCATTTTTATCTACTTCCTCTCTGAAACATTATAATGGAAAATGAGGGTTTTTGGGAGACCTTTTCATTTAATGAGAAAACGGAATTAAAATACATAATCTATTGCAATTCTTCAGCATATAAATTGTGAATGAAGACCCTGTACAAAATCAGAATTTCTCTTGTGGGTTCTTCAACAGACTCATTTGTACTTGACCATTATTTCCATATCATATCTTTTGTGACTTCTCCTTTGTATATGGAGAAGTAACTAAATTTTTTGGACATTGTTGTTTGAATCACAGCAATCCTCATCTTCCCTCTATATTCTGTATCATTATCACCATTCTGTGTTATAACTGCTGGTATATTTCCAGGATAATGGCATTATAGTCACTCATTTTCTATCCACATGGACTGAGACATCTGTTGATATATTGACTTATTAATGCTATCCAGTTTCATCATCCTTAAAGCACAAAGCCATTATTCCAAAGGTATAACCTGCTGCTATTCTGACATACAAACCCATATTCAACTCTGGAATATTCATTATTAAGGTATCCTAACTAAAAATCAGACACTCCAATCCATTTGTAATAGCTTGTACGGGTCTGACATTAGTATAGAAGCACTTCTAGACTGAGTGTTGGTTTGATTATCTGTTTTTATGTGCTCTGTTTAAATAAGACTGTCAGCTTGTTTCTTGAAAAAACCTGATAATACTTGTGTTCTGACCAGACAATTTTTGACATCTTCTATCATGGAAGAGACAACATCCAAAAGTACACATTTGTTTGCATTCATTTAGTTTTCCAAGTCTTTAGATTAAGAGAAGACGGGTCATACAAATGCAATTATGGTGCTTCCGACTCCTCAGTGAAGATTTTTGCCTTCCACCGTAGTAGAATGACAGCCCACCAAGGTTCTTGGCAGGCTTTATCTGAAGCTTAGAATCAGCTCCTGCTTTGAGACACACACAGCAGGTGTTCACTTTGAGACAGGATTCAAACTTTTAACTCTTCCTTCACAGAGGCAGACAAAACAAGATGGTATTCAAAAGCTTGTTGGGAAGTCTATTCACCAAATATGACCAGCCTAGGCTGAAATTCTTCCATCCAAAAGAACTGAGTCAGTCTGTCCCAAAATGTATACTGAGAAGCCTTGCTTCACACTGCCTGAGTTCAGAGATTGAAAGCCTCAAGAGATCAGGAGAAAAAGCCTCTCCATGATCACAGTCTGAGAGTCACACCTAGTCTTTAGCAAAAAAAAAAAAGCATGTATCTCTGTTTATCACTAAGAGACTTGTAAAAAAATTAGCACTGAGTAGTGAAAGTTTCTATCACTAAAAAGAAGGTTTTTTTCCCCTTTAGCTCAGAGCCTCTAACAGTTATGAGGAATACATGGAAAACGAAATGCTGCCAGAAGGAAGGCAAAGAGGAGGCTCTTGTCTTTTCTAAACAGGTAAGATAATATGAGACTGTGTCTCTTCAGCTGGAGGTAACAATAACCATGCCAAGATCTGCTACATTCATAATTAAATACTTACTGCACTTGTGAACTTAAAAAAAAGCCAAACAAACAGAAAACTTGGAGAACTTTCATGAACCCTTGCAATACATAGAGTGAATAAAATAATACCAAAGATTATCCTTCTCTAGTGCAAAGAACATGGACTTATGTCACATGATCTGATTTACAAAGCAAACACTATTTTTACAAAGCAAACAGCTATTTTGAAGCATGTCATTATGGTTTTAGTCCTCATCAAAAAATAGAGAATACACTTCGCATCCTATTTTTAACAAGTTAAATACAATAGTACAAAATGGTATTTTCCTATCATGAGTTCAGGTAAAATTCAAAAGTTGGTCCTCCTCACCTTCCTGACCTGTGAAGTTCCTAACACTGTCTTGTTTGGGGTTCCTCCTCCCTTCTTAATCCTGATTCTGTTTCTTCCAGAGACTGTAATTGATACCTTAATAATTTTAAGTGTGAGAAAGTAGACAAGAGTCTAAAGTACAGATAAAAAGAATTCAAGGCTAGAAGACATTAAAAACCTGCTATAGGTCAATATACGACCTACATACATAAATTAATATATAAATATATGAAATTTCAAAGTGATATTGAAATTGCTTTTGTGATTTCCGTTCTTTAAAGTTTCTTAAAAATTGATGTAGCACAAAATAATGTATAATGAAATAAAATGAACAGTTGAGTAACAATAATTCTTTGTCATAGCATTATTAAGGTTGGAAAAGACCTCAAGATCATCAAGTCCAACCATTAACACAGCATTGCCATCTTCACCACTACACCATGTCCTCAAGTGCCACATCTACACATTTGTTGGTGGAACACTTGCAAGGATGGAAATTTCACCTCTTCCCTGGGAAGCTTGCTCCAATGCTTGAAAACCCTTTTGCTGGAGAAATGTGAAGAAATTTTTCCTGATAAACAATCTAAACCTCCCCTGGTGCAACTTGAAGCCATTTCCTCTTGCTTGTAACTTGAGAGAAGAGACTGACCCTGACTTTGCTACACCCTTTTTTCAGGTAGTTGTAGAGAGCTATCGTTTTTTCCAGGCTAAGCAACCCTAGCTCCCTCAGCTGCTCTTCATAAGACTTGTGCTCCGGACCCTTCACCATCTTCATGCCCTTCTCTGGACTTGCTCCAGCACCAAAATGTCCCCCTTGCATCAAAGGGCCCAGAACTAAACACAGGATTCAGGGTGCAGCATCATCAGTGCCAAGTAGAGGGGGACAATCACTGCCCTAGTCCTGCTGGCCATGCTATTTCTGACACATTTCCAGGATACCTCCAACTTTTTGCCTACAGCAGCGGTGCTCTAGATACTCTTCCAAGTAGAGAAAACACTCTGGAGAAACAAGAGTTAAGTTCCATAGCTTGTAGGCATTCCTGTATCCAGATACACAGCAGCCATGGCAGGAGGCACAGCTGGGCACAGAACTGGAAGTTGCTCGTGATTACCATCTGCCCAATGCAGGTGTCTCACACATGTATCTGCCGGTGTGATAAGACATGTGTTCAGCATATGATGTCAGAGCCTCAGCATTCTGCTGGCAGCCAAGGGGAAGCAAGCCCCCAGGACAAAAGGAACCACAGCATAATCTGTGGTGACTCATTGTGGTCTGCATCCTACCCTCCTGCCTGGTCCAAAAGAGAAGGTGAAAGGCACAAGCTATGGACTCTGAGAATTGCTTTGGTAAAATGACTACTCCTAAATCAGAAGAGTATTTCTAGAAAGAAGTTTTGTATCTCTTTTAAATAAGCTGTGTACCAGAAGATGCTGTCCTCCCAGAATTGAATGTAATTAAAATTTTCTCCAGTGAGTTCACCTGTACTTTGTGACTCCAGCTTGCCAAAGAGGTTTTGGCACCTCACAGGCACCAGCTCCCTGAAGATGTGCAGGGAACACTTCATTTCATGTCATGGCTTCATCATCAATCTGACCAGACAGCCAAATCTAGTAACATCTGTGACCAGCTGCACCTGCCATTTGTTATTTATCAAAATGTGTGCATGTGTGTGTAGGACCTAGCAGAATTTATGGGGGCATTCAGTGGTGAAAATGGAAATAGATATAAGATGGTGACCCTGGTCTAGTTAAACAAATCAAAACTATTGACTCTCTAGACAGATTAGCAATTGTTTTCACTGAACGTAGCAATAACAACTCAGTAAAAATGCTAAGAAAATACAATACAAAGCCTTTGCCCAAAGAAGTAACTAAATCCTTATCACATTCTCCTACATCAAAGATTCTCTGTTCAGTATTACAACTTTTCCTGTTCTGCATGGGCACCACACATGCATCACAGTAAATATACAAAGAAATTCTTCTTCCTCCATTTCATCTATTATTCAAAAAAATATTCTCCAGTTTTAATTTTGGCAATATGTCCTTACTAATCCCTATATGCTACTGTCTTCCATTAATCATATGTAAGTATCTGCACAGATGCAGTTGCTAGTAGACTGACATGTTTATTGCTGAATCTTTCTGTTTACAAGCAACATGAAACAACCACTGCTACTACAAAGTAAAAGCAATGATTTTGTATTTTCAAACTGAAAAGGCTTAAAATTACATTTAAAATATTTACTGTCTTCTTTCCACTGTGTCTATTCCATAGCGTTGATAAGCGTTTCTTTCCTGTGCAGATAACTGTGCTACTGTACCCTTCCCAGATGGGCAACAGTGATAAACTGTTTAACAAGCAAGAAGCCCAGCACTATCAGATTGGTGTCTTGGGCTTCAACCCAAGTTTCTTGTGTCTTCAAACAAGTAGAGAAAAACAAAGAAGGGTGAGCTGGAATAATATTCAGTTCAGACCTGCCCTTTGGTATCTTCACAGCAAGGATTAAACATATTCATCCAGCAACAGTCTGTCTGATACCAAGGTGAGGACACATCCCACCTTCCCCTTCACAGCCTTCAGGCACACAGTCCTCAGCAGGCACACACAAATAATGTCAAGAAAATGCTGACACAGCACACCTGCCATATGAATCCCAAGTACACTAGATCATTTTTTTAACTGGTTTTCTGGGTTACTACAAACATAGTAAAAGGTGACCATATGTTTAAAATGCCACCCTCATACTAAAAATCTCACATATATATATCTATATTGATATATACATATCTGATCCCACACACAAATTAAGTATCAGAGGGAATTGTGGGTTGTGTCTCTGAGCAAACAAATGCCACACAGGAAGGCCACCACAGTAATATGCAATCCAATGTTTCACTCACAACCTGCAGACGCAAAGACATTCTTCACAACTCATTCATTCATTCCCTGAAAGGAAGGCCAGTGACCAGAGTAATAAGGCCTGATGTTCTGCATAAATTTAGTGCATGTGATAAACAATATATAGCAAAATTTCCCTTGAAGCCAGTATGACACACTCAGGTTTACACACACTTTGTAATTTCAGATATCTCCCTTTAGGTTTTATCAACTCTGGGATGTTATCTCATCATTGTTAATAGCAAAATATCATTTTAAAACTACTTTTACTTCCTTAAAGGCAGGAACAGACCATAATTATCACACTATCTTAGTACAGAATCACAAAACTTTACACTAAGGCCAAACTGTAATTCAGATAAGAATATGCCAAGTTGTACCTGGCATTGTTCACAGAATTTCAAAACAGAAGCCAAGAATCCATAAATTGAAACATGGGCTACTCATGTCTTCTTAGCATGGCTAAGTTTTACTAAAACAGAAAGGTCCAGAAAATACAGCATAAATGCATGAGGTGCTATCCTACAGACCAGGTAAAACAATGATTTTGTTTAGAAGTACCTTTAAATTCTGCCTTACTTAACAGCATCCAGTTGAGTGGAAACATTCTGATCTCCAAGTTGTATTTGCTTCTGCAAACTGCTTAAATACCCATCTGTCTGCAGAATAGAACTGTACTCTGGAGTCGCTTTCAACATAAGTACACAATCAAAATACATGTACAATAGCAGAGAAAGAAGTCTTCATGTAAAACTTACCCAAAAATTCCTTAATAATTTTCCTCTTATGATTTTGCTTTAATACTAAAATATTCAATTAAATGAGATATACAAGACCCAAGTATCCCCTCAGTAACCTACAAATGTAAATCCTGACTCAAAGCCTGAACTGCAGAGACAACATAGAGAAACAGCAGAAGTTCTGTGTTGATATGAGTAACAGGAAAGCATGACAAACAGGACTGTGCTTAAAACAGGTTGAGTCCATCCATATAGGCCTTTCACACATACCTCTTATTGGCTCTCATGACATTGAGGCCCTGCAGTACCAGGCTACAAATACTGTGGAAGAAAATAAAGAAGTAAAAAGACTCTACCAACCAAGCAGAAGCACTGCAGATCGGCCACGAGATTACTTCTTCCCCTTTGAAAAAGAGCTCTTTAAGGTAATATATCTCAGAATTGCTAGAGAGAAGCAGTACCATTTCAGGTAAAAAACTCTTTTGCTTCTTAGACCAAAAAAAAAAATGCATGGGCATGAGCATAAGCAAATCTGCATGACATTGAAGCAATACAAATAAGACTATTGAGTAAAAGTAAAAACCATAGAGGAATTAATCTGTCTCCATTGTGAATGCTGTATTTGGGGAGAAGATGCACACAGAGTCACAACAAGCAACACGAGTCAGTACACTCACTCTTACCCATACTCCATGATGACAGCAGACCACTATTTGGACTAAAGGAAAAATAAAACTATCTGAACAACTTGAAAGCACTGAACCCAAGCCAAGAAGTACCAGGAAAGCCCTGGGTTCACCATTAACAGTCAGGAGGCTGCTTGGTCAGCTTGGGTCTGGAGCAGTGAGCTTGCACGGTACCATGACACAGTGTGAGCACATCTACATGACTTGCCATTATGCACAAGCTGTTAGCTCATTCTCTGAAGATCTACTGCAAACAGGGTGATTATATTTTAAATAGGAATACAAATTTATGCACACTTTCCTATCAAAACCCATTGAGTAACTCCAGCCTTCCCTGTGGTTGTAGCAGGATGTCCTGGAGACCCCCCCAGGAAGATAACGCTGCAAATGAGCAAGAGACAGGAAAAACATAGGGTATTTATTTAACTAAAGTAGTATAAAATGAAGTTTAATTTAAAGAAGAATAAATATTTTCTGTGTTTTCAGAGGCAAAATCCAACTGTTGTCCTGTGTCTTTCCCAATTTACCAATAGCTCAATTAATTCTGAATAGAGCAAAAATACTACAAAAAGACACTGAAGTCTAAGGCAATATATGCACTATTTTTTGCACCTTCACTGAGATGGAATTTTTAAGTGCACAACTCTTCTTTTATGAGAGTTTAAAAGTGTAATCAGGATATATACAGGCCTTATTGTGACAAAGGGAAAAAAAATTACCTTGCAGTCCTCTTGGCATCACAATGTATCCATTAGCAATTGCTGATCTTAGCTTTTAACAGTGACTACAGCCATATCAATTCATGACGCTGACCTCTGTTTTTCTGAATGAATTAAGAGGAAGAGAAAAACGTGGCTTCCACTAAGCTTCCATTCCAGCACAGGAAATCCTGTGTGGTTAGATACAGTATGTGTCGTGCTCAGAGATTTCATTCCACTCCCCTTCAAAAAACCAACATGAGCAGCATGTCACAGGAAATTCTTCCTTATTTTCAGTAGTTCTCAGGACAAGGCTTCTTTGGAAACAAGGTCAGCATGAATAGAGCATTGCTTCCTTATCACTGCTAAGCAGCTGCGTTGAGGATGCGAGACACAACGCTGCACCCTGTCCCTGAATACCTCTTTTCATAAACTTTAAGCATATGCAGCCCAAGCAGTTAAAAGTTCCCTTGTGCTTTTTTATTTTGAGATTTTTACATGACACACTTACAAAAAATATTTTTTTAAATGTACTGACCAACTGTAAGGTTACACTCCACTTAAAAAAAATAAAAAAAACAAACTTCAACTACTTTTAAACAGACAGCACCACACAGCAAGGCTGACAAAACTAAAGCACAGAGTTTTGGCTGACTCTTCAGGAAGTGTGGGGCCCAATTCCAGCTCCCTCTGCAATGTACCATTTCCAAGGTGCAATGTACTTCTTTCAAGGTATTATTGTAAGTCTTTTACTGTCTGCAATTCCTCGGTTTTATATAAAGCTCCAGCTGTAATTAATTATTTAACTTAATATGCAATTTATGCAGGATTTATATGCTTAAAGACTCAAAGCAAATTCCAGTTTTTGCTGATATAAACCACTTACAAAACATGCAAATACTTTCCCCCTCCCCATACCCCATGCCAGTGAGACTACCATCATGTACACTGATGAATTAGGTGTTGCTAATTTCCCTCAAGAGAATGTCTTGAAAAGTTTGCATTGATAACAACAGCAGTATGCACAATATTTGCATTTATTTTTTGCATATTTTTGAAAGGAAGTTAAGGGATGGAGGGAAAGGAGCTTTCAAAGTAGCAGCAATTTGTCTAACTGGTGGTCACACCAGTTACCCCAAATAGCAGACACCCCAAAACCAAAGGAAGGTAGTTAAAACTAAGACACTTAACCCCTCTGTGGCCAGAGAGACACAGAGTGGGCAAGGTCCATCCACCACAGAAAGACAAACATATCAATTCAGTGCTCTTGGTAGAGAGGCAGAGGCAGTACACTTGCTCTCATGCTGCAGACTCTTTGATTAAAAATTTAGGTGCAAGAGCTCAGAGGTGAGACTGCCAGCATTCCTCAAGCAAAAGGGTAGCAACAGCCACCTTTGAGACACAGAATGCAAGAGGAGAGAACATAAAAGAAGGGAAGCATTAAAGACCAATGAAAAATGGTCCTAGCAGTTAAAATAAATTATAGGCTGAGGCATACAGTGATACACAGTATCCTGGCTGCACTGCATTTCAATACCACATGAGCTGAGCAACTCTGAAAGTATTTTCCAGAAGAGATAGCTAAACAAATATAAACCTGTTACCTACAGGTTTTTCTTCCTGTTTTCTGGCTGCAGAGCTCCCAAATGGCCTCAGACTGAAAGCTCTCATGGGGCTGCAGCCCCAAGCTGATGAAGTCTAGGATCTCGTATGCTCCTGGCTAGGCTGGAATGCTAAAACATCCCTCAGGCTTGTAGACACTATGAAAATGGTCTGATTACAATTACCTGGGGTAGAATCTCTCCTTCTCTTCTGAAGAAAAGCCATAATGCAGGATCAGTTATTGGAAATAGGTGTCATGAAGGAAATGGCAATGGTAATAACCAGCAAATTGCCAGATGTTTTAATTCTGTCATAAAACTTGATATCTCCCTAAAGGTCATGCAGGTGCTTTCAGCTATATCATCAGGTATGGTAAAAAAATCTTATACTGTTCTGGGGTTCATGAACATCTAGAAGCAATTTTACAATCTACAAAATAGTTGCAATAAAGTCTGCAATGTGTGGAATCGCATACTTGATTTTACAAGCATCTTCTTAAAGAAATTACATCATATAAGAAAGTAACGTTTTAAACCACTAGTAAGGAAGTACAAACCAACTGTTTTAGACAATTTAAGTAGATAACTGGTATAATATTTCTATGACACTGGGACGATGTAAATGTGTTTAATTTTGCAGTGTAAACATTGGCTTTTCCCTGAAGCGCAGAATAGTAATTCCTCACAAATGAGGAAGAGTTTTCTTCAAGCATCCAAACCTTAATCCTCTCCATTTTTTTCACTATATTGCTGTTACCTTAACCCTCAATATAACTTATACCACCAGTACAATTTATGCAGTACTTTAACACCTGTGGGATAACTAATAGGATAGATTTTCCTTTAATTCAAATATAAGGCTAAAAAAAAAACCATCATCCCCCAAAACACCAGACCCCTTAAATCTTTTAACAGTTTACTGGAATTTTCTGTTTCAGCTAACCTACATCTGCATTGGAAACCAGACTAAGAAGGTACAACTAGTCCAGATGCACCAGGAACTACTCCCTCAGCAGAGCACACTGCACATCAAAATTTTCCTCTCTACCTTTACTCTTAGAAATCTGACTCTGTGTCACAAAGCCAGAAAACAACACCTTGAAATGAAACATGGTGAGTACTTGTGTTGGCACAACCCATGGACCTGTCTTTAAGATCCTCTGCTTGACTCCAGTGCATTTGACAGGGCAAGATCTTGATTTCTTTGTGGATATGAAGTTAAACTGAAGCTGAAAATGGAGGATGAAGTACTATTTCTGTTCTGACGGAGACTATGGAAAATCCAAAATAGTATTTTTTCAGTATTAGTCAAACTAGTAAATAATTAAACCTGACCAGTCTACTGACAGGTTGTTCGTTCACAGTTGGTAGGGTCCCAGAACCAACCACAGTCAGAAAAGCCCTTCTGCATATCATGCAGGTGCAGGGGGTGCCAGGACTGGCTATGGCTGGCTCCACCTTGCACTGGAGGGGCCAGGCTATGGGATCCCATCATCCCAGTGTGTCACCCCCCACCACGTCCTGCTCCCATTCCTCAGAGCTCCACAGTTCATGAGCTGGAGAGGCTGACAAACTTGTACTGCTTGGCTCAAGCACATTCATTGCTTATTCTACTAAGCACCTGATACATCAGAAAGAACAGAGAAAAGCTTCTGCCTGAAAAATAGACAGCATAAGTTATACTGACATCATTGTAAACACAGACTAGCTATGAAAAAGGAAACCACAAGCCTAGAAACCATCCCTCAAACAGGACACAGCTTCCAGGAAATTACTATTGAGAAATTCTAATAATTTACATCATGTTTGTTTAAGTATTCATGTTCTTGTAGTATACTCTAAGGCAGAAATGGGAAAATAATACCAGAGCTGAGACCAAGCAAGGCAGCAGAAAGCATGATCACAGAAGCAAGGACACAAAATGACTAAAGTCATTAAGAAGTACTAGTCACACAAGTGACTCAGCTTTAAGTCAGTGTCAAATTCCTTTCGGTTCTTGCAAAATCTGAAAATCATCAATATTCATCACTTTCCTGGCAAAGTCTTGTTCCTTAGATGCCCTTGTTAACAGAATTATCAAGCCAGAAGAAAGCTGTAAGTTCCTTTCTGTGACAGCCAAATCCATCCCTCTGCAAGTGATTTTCATTTTTTTGGAAAAATATTCCTTTTTTTTAGTTCCATCTTTGGCACAGAAATATTTCATTCTCAAGTCTAAATTTAAGTACATTAACAACTTCTGCACCTCTCACATGTAGAAATGTACTCTTCATAACTTATACCTGTCTAAGACATTTCATGTAGCTACAGATTGATGAAGAAACACAACAAACAAGCAAACATTCATGTACTCAGCTATGAAATTCCAAGGGCAAAAGGCAACTCAGAAATTACTCAGGGTCTTAGTGGGCTAAAAAACTCCACTGTAGCACAGGAAGCTAACCAATGGACAGCTCTGGTGAAACAAGGGGTGTGGCAAACCTGCCCCAAAATCCCCATACTATAGTAATTAAAGTGCAATTTCTAAACTGTAGTTCATTATTACTCTGTACTTTGTTATGAGGTGAATCATCCAACTGGTCTCCACAGAATCTTGGTATTTCCCATCCAGGAACAAGCATCCATTTCATCACTGTGGTCACTTGAATTTTAAAGGTTCCTCCGCCACTGGTAAAAGTATCTATAGAGGCCACAAAGGATCCCATACAATATGAACCAGCTTTATTGCTTTCTATTGTTCTTTTAGCAAGAACTGTTCTAATCTCACAGAAAGTTTCTTCAGTCTGTTAACAAACAGGCAGGTCATTTGTACCGAGGCTTTCACCCCACCCTGAAACGGAGAAAAGGCACTTGGAAAATGGGAAAAGCAGTTCTGTTTAAAGACAAAACAAAAAGAACATTCACACTGCCAGTAAGAAAGACTTGGAAGATTTATTTACTAGCTCCAAAACTATCCATTTTGATAGCAAGAAAAGCAAGATAACCAAGTCACCTAACTCAGAGACAACTATCCAAGTTCCTTAAACATATGTAAGGACACTAACATTTGAAATGCAGCAATTAAGGCCTCCAATGTTTTTAATGGTGTGCAGTAGAAGATATTTTCTTTCTAATGGAGTTATGCCTACTTTAGGAAGCTCACATTTACTGCTGTCAGTATTAGACTTCCCAGTACAACCATCATCCAAATAATCAATGAAAACAGTTTGCAAAATGCCACTCTGCTATTAGCAGTTACTCAACCAAGGAAAGATCTCCAAGTTTAGGAATAAGAGTAGCACTTTTTAGCATGGAAACTGGATTGTCAACAACCATTCTTCTCCAGCACAAAACCTTCGACAATGCCAGCTCACAGCAACACTAACTTCATTTATTGGCGGGAAAAAAGGCATCCCTTTGTACCGTCAGTTTTGTGCCCTTTCAATAGCAGCTCCAGCAGTAGATTGCTGTGGACAATTGCAGTGACCATCTGTGACTACGAGACAGTTTGATAGCTGCAAGACTAACCTAAGTTCAGCATCACATCTTGCCCTGCTGAGTCTTTCATACAGCTTTGAAAAACTTAATGAAAATGGATACATTCAAAGCTGAATAAAAAGAGGTCTCAACAGGCTTGACCCTAAACCTAAACAATGAAACTGTAATGCTGACACCATTGTATCAACACGACAGATGTAGGTCATGCTAGCTTTCATCTAAAGCTCTGACTGATAGCTTGCAATTTGCTGACAAGACATCCAGTTTCCATTTTCATTTGGTTTGTAGGCGCAAATTTCAAGGGTTCAATAAGGATGGAAGATGCACCTCCTTTTTTTTTTTTTTGGTTGTTTACAGAAAAAAATCTTGCAAATACTAGAGTCAGCATGTGTCAGTAACCTAGGATATTCTTGCACTAAACCTATCCTACAGAACTTATTCTAAAATTACTCAGTGCAAGATTGGTTTAAAAAGTTTACAGAGGAATACTACTGCTTAACCAAAAAAGTTAATTCACAAAGACCCATAGTATTAGTGCAGTATATAGTTTAATAGCTATATACTAGTATTTTTCCTGGTTGATTTAATTATGTGATCTAAATTGTATGAAATTTTAATTGTTAATTCATCCAGAAATCCATCCATCATAAGTACACGTTCACTGCTGGTACAAGAAAACTAAAATCCAGTGAGGAAACAGGAGACCAGGATGAGAAACAAAAGCCAGCCTAATGTGGAGTAGAGAGACATTTATCAACAAAAGAGGGTTGAAGGGGACCCCCTCAAATGTGTGGATAGAGGTAAAAAAATACTGCAGGAATGGTATCAGGGAAGCTTTTACCTACTCTGTGAAATCAGTATGGCTGGGACATTTCTTCTGACACACCTATACACTAACATTTGGAGGGTGGTGAACAGGAGGAATTAAGAAGTTTGACTATAGTTGCAGTACTACAAATCTCATCAGGATCACAGAGATGCAACAGGATGGCTCCCACAACTGGACTACAATGAACAGATATAGGTTCTTTGGGAAATGACAGGCCAGGACAGGGAGGAGAGTAAGTTGCCTTTTACAAGAGAAAGAGATGGGAATGTATGAAGCTCTACCTTGGGATGGGCAAAAGTCAGTCAGGTGGGACCTTACAGCTCAGTACTAGTGTGCAGACCAACATGGACAGCACTGTGACAAGTGTCCACTACAGACCACTCAATCATGAGGAAGAAGAACACAGAGGCCTTCTCTGCACCTGGAAGAAGCCTCACGCTTACAGACTGCAGTTGTCACAGTAGAATTTAACCATCCAGGCAACTGCTGGAAGGCAAGTACAAGCAATCCAGGAGGTCTCTGGAGAACCCTAATAACAGCCTCCTGACATGGGTGATTAAGGACCCAATAAGGGAAGATGCTCTGTTCGATCTCATCCTTACAAATCAGAAAAAAACAGCCAGGAATGTGAAGGCTGGAGCAGTCATGGCTGCAATAACCACGAGATGATGGAATTCAGAATGGCTCGAGGAAGGAACAAAATAAACAGCAGCACAACAGCCCTGGACCTCAGGAGAGCAGACTCTGGGTTCAGGGACTTGCTAGCAGCAGGACAACTGGTTGGTTTCTAAGGATTACATCCTCCAGGTTCAAGAATGGTCTGCCCTAGTGAGCAGAACATCAAGCAAGAGAGGCAGAGAGGCTAAACAGATGAATACAGAGCTCTTGACAAAACTCAAACATAAGAAGGAGGCATATGAGAGGAAGCCCCAGGGATAGCAAGGAAGAACACAAAGACACTATCCAAGAATGAAAGGAGAAAATTAGGAAAGCCAAAGGTTGCCTGATATTGCATCTGGCTAGGGACACGAAGGACAACAAGAAGGGCTTCTACAAGCATATCAACAACAAAAGGCAGATGAGGGAAAAACCTCAGTGGGACCACTGCTGAATGGAGCAGAGAACATGGTGACTAAGGACAGAGAAAATGCAAAGATAATCAATGGCATCCTTCACCTTGGACTTGAGTGGCAAGATTTGGCTTTCACATTCTCAGGCTCCTGAAACTTACGGGAAAGTCAGGAAAAAGCATGACTTACCTTTGGTACAAGTGAATTAGTCTAGCAAACACACAAATTGGACATATCCAAGTTCACTAGACCTGACAGAACATATCCATGAATGCTGTGAGCTGGTTAATGCCATTACAAGGCAATTCTGGAATACCTTCACAAGGTCATGACTACTGGGAGAGGTCCCTCAGGACAAGAGAAAAGCAAAGGCAACTCCTATAGTCAAGAGAAAAAAGAAGAAAGACCAAGGGACTAAAGTTCAGCCAATTTCACCAGGACCCCAGGGAAAGTAAAAGATAAAGTAATTCTGGAAATACTTTCCAAACATGTTAAGGACAAGAAGGTGATTTCAAATGGTCACTAAGTCAGTAAGTAATTATGAAAGAAAAATCAGGATTGACTAACCTGGTAACATTCTACAAATAGATGAGTCCCCTGGGTGTGAGAAGACACAGAATATTGCCTACCCTGATTTTAGTAAGGCTTTCAGCTCTGTTCCTCTACAATATCCTCATGGAAAAACTGACAAAAGTGTGAGCTAGATGAACAAACACTGGGGTGGACTGAAAGCTGACTAAACTGTCGATCTCAAAGATTTACAGTCAGCAACATGAAGTCCAGCTGGCAGCCAGTCAATAGTGGCATACCCCAGGGGTAGATACTGGGGCCACTACTCTTTTAACACCTTCATTAATGACCTAGATGATTGGTAAGAGGACATCCTCAGCAAGCCTACAAAATACAAAACTGAGAAGAACAAGTTGATACAGCATATGGTTGAATCAACTTCAATTCAAAGGGACCTCAACAGGCTGGAGAAATGGATAGACGTGAACCTCGTAACAGTTACCGAAGGGAAGTTCAAAGTTCTGCACCTGCAGGCATCAGTACACAGTATAGGCTAGGAAGCAGCTTGACGAAAAAAGTCTCGATGAACACCAAGTTAAACATTAGTCCACAATGTGTCCTTGTGGCAAAGAAAGCCAGAGCCTCCCAGGTTGCACTAGGAAGGCATTGCCAGCAGGTAGACGAAGACTTTTTTTGTCTTTATTTAAAATTGGGAAGATCTCATCTGCACTGCTGTGTCCAGTTCTGGGCTCTCCAGTCTAATGAGAGTGCTAGAGTCAGTTCAGCAAAGGACTACAAAAATTATTAAAGCACTAAAACAATTTTCATCCTGAAGAAAAAAAGGTTCAAGGTGGATCTTAACAATGAGTAAAAATATTTAATGGGGAGCAGGGGGAAGGAAGAGACAAGATGTAGCCAGACTCTTCTCAGCAATGCCCACTGAAACAACAAGAGGTAACAGACACTATTTGATATTCAGGGGAAAAAAAAAGCCCTTTTTGAATTTCCTCTCTCAGGTTACTAATACCTCCCTCTGTATTAGTTACTGTACTTATCCTTGTGACAAACAAGAACCAGCCATGATCAAGTCAGGCAACAGGAAGAGCCCTTTAGGAGCACATTCTATAAATGCAACACAATGTCCCTGTCTCTCCTTCCGGGTAACAAATCCCACGTGCCAGTTGAGGTTGTTCCAAGGGGAGGGAGTACAATAGCTTTACATGGCAAATAAATTACTCATATGGGATGCACTAAAGGGGGATGCAAAATGATGGTAAGGGCAGTAGGTTTCAGTAACTTTCAAGTATACTGCTATTATGGAGTATTCTTTGCACCTCCACAACTGAGATGCTGTTCAGCACTTAAAGTGGAGTTTACCACTTGCCCAGTAAAACTGGAACATTTTTCTAGAACATTCCACAAAATAAAACTTTGAGCAAAGAAGATCACATCACTTATTCAACATAAATGGCTTTCCTTTCCCAAAATCCAATGAAGTCAACAACTGCTTTCTTCAGAATTTAGCAAATTTGGTTAGGTCCTTCAAAGGGACATGGATTTTGCTCTGGAAAGTGTTCTCCTGATAGGACTGAGCAGAAGACTGTAAAATACCCAAGGAGACAGGTAGTTAGGGAAATGGACTACCTTGAGCCATGTCTGAGAGCTCTTCTACCCAAACAATGAGTAGAATCAATCGTTTCCCAGACAACAGCAGCCTTTTGTCATTGCTGGATTTGGCATTTCAACTGCAGAGGACAGGCATAAGACAGATGATCGAATTCACCACCACCATATTTTTGAGCTTTTCCTTTAAAAAACTCATTTAAGACAGATTATTCCATTGTCTCATTGCACATAATAAGCCAGTAAATATTAAATAAGCCAGTGCAAAAGAAAATCAGCTTCAAACCTGATAGGCTTCCTCTTACCACTGTCTGATGGAAAGAGGAGACTAGTTTGTTGGTTTTTTTGCCAGAGGTAATTTCAGAAACAAATTAAGAAACCTTTGAAGCTATTCGGTATTATTCTTTAAAAGTGCCAGTTTTATAATTTATTGCACACTGGCAACTTGCTGAGGCTGTAGAGAAGGTTACTGACTTCAAGACCTCAACAATACAAAGCAACCTACACCCCAGGACACACCAGAAAAGATTAATTATCATTCTTTATGTTTAAAGGAAACATTGTATTTAGGTCACAAAAGTAAGTACAAGGTTGAGTAAGGGAAGAATGCAATTACAATGCATGTACCAACCTAACCAAACCTATTAGAACCATGTAAACATTGTAACCATGTAAACTAAATTTGCATTGCAATAAAGGTATCTCCTGGATGAAAAATCAAAGACACCAAGAAATGCCCAAACCACTGAATAAGGTGAAAAACATCTCCTCAAAATATCTTGACTTGGATGCTCTGGGACTGGGAGAAGGCAAATCATATTTTAAGAATTTCCCAAATAAAAACTATGTTTATTGTAAACTCTGCACTTAACTTTGTAAACAGATGTGCTTCTTCCAAACTTCCTTCACCCCTCCATTGTTTTATTTATCTGATTTAATGCAAGTTTTTCTTACACAAAGCAAAAAAGAATGCAATTGAAACTCCTGTCCTAATTAAAGGTTTCCTTGTTCTATTATGAACCTTACTTGACTGCCCAATACTATTGCCCAGAAGAACAATACATATTTAAATCTAATCCCCACAAGGGAAGAGAGTCCATTTGGAGTTCTGCAGTAACTATAACAACCTTGCCTGGGGATAAAATACTGTTAAAAAATATGTGTTAAGCTAAACTTACTTCCTGACTCTAACACTCCACACCCTGTAACCATTGATGTTTGAATTTTTAAGAATTTGTACACTTACAGTCATGTGCAGTTGCCTCCTGTACAGTTCATGAGGTTTGAACTGTGGAGAGGGTGGAAGTATACACTATTATAAGTCAGAGTTACTCAGAGTTAGGTACAATGTCACAAAACACCACAGGATTTGCACAGGTATAGTGAGACCTTTAGAAACAAAAGGGACCTACCTCCACAAACACCCTCATCTCTCAAACTCTAGCCCTGGCAGTCAGTAGGAAGACATTAAGGACAACAGCTTTCAGACTATAGATTTTCAGGCTATAGATTTTGCACTCAAAGATAAAAGTGACCAAGAACCTCATTTCACTCAGATGCAAAATTTCGTTTTCCACTTTGGAATTCTGTAGACACCCTGCAAATATGAGCCTGCAGCTAACTAAGCTATTTATTCTGCAGGATGGTAAAGAACCACAATATCAATGTTACTTATAAACTCAATCAGTGACAACCACTTGCTGAACACACCATGTTGTTAGAAATTTGCAGATGACTACTGAAATGGTGATGTTCAGTTCTATTTGGGGACATAATACAACCCAAGAGGTTCCCAGGGGAAATGACTTACAGCTCCTCATTCATCTTCTGACCAAGCATATCACTATCCTAGAAGAAATTCCAAGTAAAATCACGTTACATGCAAGTGTGCATTCAGTAGTGGGACAGCATCTGTGACCAGTCCCCAGATACATAATGTGGTACACACATACCCTAATTACATTATATGCATTTCAGGTCACAAGACAACAGTATAGCTCACAACAGAGAGAGGTCATTCATGTTTGTGAGGAAGTGCAGTAGAAAGCAAGATTTTGGTTACAAAAAAAGCCCAACCAACCAACCAAAAAAAACCAAAAAACCAACCCACACAAAACACTTGTAATAATAACTAGGTCCACAGCTTGCCCCATAATCCTACCTGGAGCAGCTCTTTGATGGAGGTGATTCTGATAGCCTGGATCTGGTCTAGTTTGGCTATGTTTGTTCAAGGTTACAGAGTATCATCACAATGGATTCAAGGACTTGAATTACAAGTAACAAAAGTAATCACTTTCTAGTTAGAGCTCTGTATTTTATAAACACACAGATGCATCACGTTCAGCAATGCAATTCTGTCACCAAGATCCTTTTCTTATGACAATGTTTAGAGAAATACATAATTTAGGGAATAAATAATATATACCTGTAAAGCAATTCAGTATAATTATTTGAAATACGAACTCAAAGCGTTTTAACATTCACAAACTTTTGCTCATGAGGCAAAAGATAAAATCATTCTTGTTGTTCAATATTCTATGGAACCTTCATTCCTCCAATATTGCAATTTCAAGGCTAAACATATTAATAGGGTCATAAATATTCAGATTATGTAATAAAGACAGTGAAAGCAGATGATAAAATGCTGTTAACATTCATTTACAGCAGCTGGGAAGGCCCTGCCAAATGCTGCTTTACATAACAGGTCGTGACGCTCTGACTGCATTAAGCTTTCTGATCACTCTTCCTTTATCTGCTATGATTTTGAACACAATACTGAACAGCACAGACTAACCAATGGATTTAGAAGCCCTTTCAAGCACACCACCATTTCAAAGGTTTAAAAGATTAAAACATCAAAAAGAGCCTTGTTGTTACTACATTTGTGCTTTTGCATTTTATAGTGCAGACATGAAAGTGACAGTCACATCATTCTCCATTACCTCCACAATTCAGTGCCTCCAATAAATGTTAGAAGTGACTTTATTTTATTGTGCCATGTTTTAGTTAAGCTATTTGCAAAAAAAGGAACAGTCAGTAAATTGAAAACATCACCTCTACAGTTTTCACAAGGCATCTTGAGTACTACTGAAACATTCTGTAATATATGTATAATCCTGTCTACAACCTACGCTAATTTTACTTTATGAATTGCATCTGATTCAAGTGACAGTTCTTGCTTTGCTTCAGTATATTCTGCATTACATTTCCTTTGTTTCAGAACAGTCTCTCCTACACATAAGAAGTCAGGATTCTGAAAGCATGGATCAGATCCTGCAAGTTCTCAGGAAAGTATCAGCCAGACGCATTGACTGTGGGACTAAGGCTGAATGTCCTACTGCAAAAATGATGACTCATAGTTGGATTAATTTGTTTGGCACATTCCCATGTCAAAATTAAGCCAAATCCTTCAAACATTATGGAGATTAGTAGCCCTAGGAAGGTTAAGAGCTCTAGGGAGGTCAACAAATTGATGTGTGTGAAGTAAGCAAGGCTGTCCTAACAGGACACACTGCAACTCTTCTGCTTGTAAAAGCAGGCCCACTTCATTCATCCTCCAACTCTGCATTAGTTAGGAACTATTCAGTGCACTGAATGCATTCAAAGCCTATTCCATTAACTGACTGAAATTTTACTGCAGTGGCTCTCAAGCTTTTCTTGTAGCCAAGGCACATTAGAGAACACTGACATGTCTTTACACAACTGAGAAGTTTCCTCAGCACCTACCAGTGCTACCCCATCCACATGCAGCAGTGCTTCAGCAAAGCCCACCTCATTGCTTAGGAAACCACCTAAATACTAGACCTGGGCAAAAATCTTACCCATTACAGGAAAAATAAATTCCTGAAGAGAAACACCAGTTTCATCAATACTCATTTACTGTTGTGAACAAGCAACTTGGTATTCCATTTTTGATTCAAGTACAGGTACCTTCACTACACTTCAGGAGACTCTTGTCAGTCCATTCAGTCACTTGGAATTAAGATGTCTCCTCACTTTAAATTAAGTCTTCTTGCTTAAGTTAGAGCAGAGTCTTGGCCCTGACACAGGAGAGACCAAAAGCTTTTTTTTTCCCACTAAGTCAGGTTTGTTTGCACAAGAACAAGAGGTACGTCCTCCCAAAATTACAGGCTCTTCAGATGAGATTCAAAGGGATAATAGTTAGGGGTAAGGTTATAAACACACTGTAATAGAATGATCCTAGTAACAGGTCTGAATCGCCACTGCACTACACACAGTTTAAGCTGTAACCTAAGAAGCTCTTTTCCAGAGCCATCTTGCTACAGACCTACAAGTAAGATGGAGCTTTCAGTGATCATAGCTAATCCCATGATCTCCCACACTACTGATATTTTACTAACTGAGCAAAAAAGTGATTACAGAGATGGAAGTAAAATAAGCAATTAAATTAGATTTATTTTCAAATATTCCAACACAAAACAAGCAAAAACAAATCCATATAATGGAAACAGCATGTGCTTTCCAAGTCAGATATTACAACTAAAAAAACAACCGATTACATGTAAATAGTTAGGAAACTAAAATTTCTACTAAGTCTTCACATATATATTATGCCCTTATTTACAGTATCTTCAATACACTTATAAGCATATCTTACTCAGTAGGAACTACTACTGATTCATAATGCATTAGCTATTAATTTAACCCAACAGTCAATTACAATTTAAAAAACTTCATCACATGAATAGATACATAAATTATCAGATAACTGAATGGAGTGCAGAAGAGAGCTAAGAACAAATTGTCCTTTCCAATGCAAAGCACGTCAGTCCACAAGTTCAGAAGCATACCTGGAGGGTCATCTTAAATCTGCTTTTAAATTAAGTAGAGAAGAATTTTCATCTTCGTGCCTGATTCTCAGCTATGGAACTTTGCATACAGCTGTTCAAACAACCTGACCTCACCATATATAGCTGCAGCAGTGGAAGTAAAGAACAAGCTTGTTAATATACCAAAGAAGCCTCAAATCAGTAACAAGTAGCTTGGTTTCCTGAAGGACTGTCTGCTACCCTACAAAACACGATCAGCCATCATGACTGATAAAGAGTTTTTCATTTTTCCTCCTTATGGCTATATTAATGCACAGTCATCATTCACCTCTAGTCACTAAACTCCAAAACATTCACTGTTATTTGACTAAAAAGTGCAGGTTTGCCTTGATAGTATTTGCAGACCAGCTGTCCTTCTTTCTTCCTTAAACATCAGTAATTTTTCTGATGTAATTTTTCTGCCCTCAAAAAAACCAACCAAACAAAAACAACCCCAAAACCCCACACAAAACAAAAAAACCCTCAAATTCTACTCTTCACAGATATTAAATAACTCAGGAATATTTGCTGAGTAAGTTTCTGGTGGCTGAAAAAAAAGAAATAAAGGTGTTTGTGAATCTGCAACTCAGGCACCTGGGGACCAGAATTGCCATGGGACAGAGAACTGACTGTGATGTATGAAGGGAGTGCTGCAGGAAGAGTCATCACAGCAAAGGTTCAACCAAACAGACATTCATATGTGAACCTTTCAAATAACTCTGAGCAAACATTTCTTTCAGAGATTATCTGCAAAACTGGAGATTGGAGACAATCTGCCAAAAACTGGTGCAAATCCTGGAAGGGCTTTAAGATTAAAAATCATTACAAAGGAAAGAGCTGTGTTTTTTTCTGTATACTGTGATAAATAAATAAGGTATCCTCTGAACACTCCCCCCTCCAGATTAATGAAGTAAGTATTCTCAATTCAGAATGGTCACATAATTATCTCAATCCTACAGTCCTCCTCCGATTCCATTTCTTTTAAAAAGCAGAGCAGGAACACGCTGCAATTCACAGAGAACCCTATCTCTCTGGTGCCTGCTCTAACTACCAGGCAATGGACTCATAATCACCCTGTAAATAATTAAATATTCATTAAGTCTGGGAAAGAGCTTGAGAGCTTCAACAAACAAAAAAAACAGGGAGACTTGTCCAAGTCTCAGTTCCTTAGTTCTCAGAGCAATCATTTGCAACGTGGGAGATCTGTACTCAAGACTCAATTTTAAATAAGATAAAGATAACAAAATATGGAACTGAATTCCTCGTGCAAATGCTCTGATCCCTAGGAAGGATGCACTGATCAGATTCCTGATGCTGCATACATATTCTCACATGGCTCAGCAGAAAAAGCAACATTTCTAGGTCTACTCTGGTGGCAACTCAGATGACATCAGCATGGATGAGGCTGGCACTTTGTCTCTGCCAGCTGGAGGCAAGGCAGTTTCTGGTCTATAAATATTAGAGATGCTGCATTTCAAACTATACTACAGAATAAACATGTAGACCAGTATAAGCAGTCACACAAACATACCAACACCTCAGAAGTGAGGCAGCAACCAAAGAGAAACTAAATGTGGCATCTGAAAGGCAAACATAAGAGCTAAAGTTCCTTTATGAATTTAATCCCATGGGATATTTTACACCCTAAGCCTCTTTGAGGCCTAATGGAAGACTGAAAACTGCTACTGTAGCCTGAAAGTCTATCCTCTCAAGCCTGAGCAGAGACCCCAGCCCACGCCCCACAATTATAGAGGCCACCCTGGAACCACCAGAGAACAACACAGAGCTATATTGAGCTGCCAAGCAAGCCACTATCAAAGCATGTGCTTGGAATCTCATTGAACAGTCCCTCTGAACACCCATACCCTCTCACTAGCAACCCACTAGTTTGTTTGTCAGGGAATATATATTGGAGGAATTACACTTTGGCTCTTATTTTCATTGATTTTTCCCTTTTGATATGCAGAAGAGGGCTTTTCTTGCTCAACATTATGGTCATCCAGAAAGGTTTCCCAGAGATGTGAGTCTCTCCCCAGTGCTTAGCCAGACCATACAGTAGATCCTCCTGGAAGTTAGGCTAAAGCAGGTGGAAAATACTGTGACTGGTGAACATGACTTATTAAGGGCAAACTGTGCCTGAGAAACTTGGTGGTCTTCTGTAATGCAGGTTACAGCACTAGTGGATAAGTAAAGAGCAACATGTCACGAACCTTCACTTGCATAAAGCATTTGACACTACCCCACATGATATCCTTATCTCTAATCTGGAGCCAATGGATTTGACAGATGGGCCACTTGATCAATAAGGAACTGGCTGGATAATCTCACTCAAAGAGTTGTGGTAAGCGGCTCAACATCCAAATGGAAACCAGTGGTGTTGAGTAGTGTTCTTCAGGGGTTTGTACTGGGACCAGGGCTTTTTGACATCGTTATTGGTGGCACAGACAATGGGATTGAATGCACTCTCAGTAAATTTGTGAATGACACCAAATTGTGTGGTGTGGTTGACACGCTGGAAGGAAGTGATGGCATCTAGAGGCACCAAGACTGACTTGAAATGTGTGCCTCTGCAAACCTCATGAAGTTCAAAAATGCCAAGTGTAAGGTCCTGCATGTAGGTCAGGATAATCCCAAGGACAAATACAGGCTGAGCAGAAAATGCCTTGAGAGCAGGCCTGAGAAGGACTGACAAGTCCTGACAAGCAGCTCAACACAATCCAGCAATGTGTGTTTGCAGCCCAGAACACCAAACACATTCCAAAAGGAACATGGCCAGAGAGTCAAGGGAGATGATTCTTCCCCTCTGCTCCAGTGAGACACCACCTGGAGGGCTGCATCCCACTCTGGGGCCATCAACATAAGAAGGATGGGGACCTGTTGGAGCAAGTTCAGAGCAGGACTATGAATATGATCAGAGGTCTGGAGCTCAAGACAGGCTGAGAATTGGTCCTGTTCAGCCTGGAGAAGAGAAGGTTCAGGGGAGACCTCAGAGCAGTCTTCCAGTACCTAAAATGAACAAGAAAGCTGGAATTTTTACAAAGGAGACAGGGTAATGGCTTTGAAAACTGAAATAAAGTAGCTTTAGATTACACATAAGGAAGAAAATCTTTACTGTAAGAGTAGTGAGGCTTTTTTTCTCATTAAGACCACACAGTAAGTTCACAAGGCATAGTCCATTGCACCATCCCACAGGTAAAATGGGAATACTGCTTAAGAAGTGCAGTTGACCCACAACTACAATATCATGGCATCAGAAGTGGCTGGCAATTAAAGGATTACAACACAGTCAACAATAATCTGATGAGCTCAGCTGCAGATGCACATAGACTGTTCACTGCAGGCTGCTGGGGAAGAAGTGATGCCGGGCGTGCACGACAGTGCTTGCTGCCCTCGGGCTCCTCCACAGCCCCCTGGGAGGAGAGGAGCACCTAGCAGGTGGGGACTGCTACCTGCACTGGGCTCCCTCATCTCTTCTGCACAGGGGAACCTTGTCCCACTCTGCACATGGTTGTGATTCTAATGCAAAAGTATCTGAGCAGATTAACACTTTGATTCTATTTTCTATCATTACATTAAGAATCTCACTAATTTTATGCACTGTTACTTGGAAATTAAGAAGGCACAAATGAAGGCAGGCCCCAAAAAGGTACATAATACAAACAACCTCAAGCAGTCTGCCAGGCAGCAAGCACAGCATAGTAGTCAAGTTCTTAGACATACCAGTTATCCACATGCACAACACGCACAAAAACTAGCATCCTCAAGGAACTAGTATTATTTAAGCCAAGAATTAAGATACAATTTGTAAAATACATAAGGCACCTATGGACAAGAGCTTATACAGTTTCCTTGCTACTCATCGGCAAATCAGTGATTTGCAGGAGGTAGAGCTTGCTGTGTTTTATAACCACTTACAGCAACCTTGGTGTATTAAGAATCCTATTATAAGGGTTAAGAACTTTTTTCTTTCTATTATGCCTTTAAATGCCTGCATAAATACTCACAAAAAAATAAAAGTAACTTTATGCTTAGCAACTTAGACACAGCAACTAGTCACAGAGACCAGTATTGAATAGTATGACAAAGGAGAAAAGCCTTTCTTGGGTGGTTTTTCTTTGTTTTAGTAGAACAAGCAGCATAACAGATCATCCTGATCTATATTTTTGAAATTCAACTAAGTAACTTGAAATAATTTCAATTTCTCCATTATTATGTAAAATAGTAACTTAATTTTTGAGTTAGAAAGTTTCAGTGGAGATGCCTGCTCATCTTGGTACTAAATGAACACTTATTTTATCTTCCCTCTGACCTGATGCTTTAGATTGTTTATCCTCTCTCTGCTTAAAAAAGAATCAGAAGGGAAAAGCAATGAACAGCAAGGTTTAAAACAAGACAGGTTGTCGAAAGAACAGAGTCATACAAGAGCTATCACTGAATCTTATTAGACTTCTGGTGTACTCTGTACTTTGTAAACATGAACAGAGTCCTCTGATTTTTCAGGAAGCAGATACTCTGGAACTGGCTAAAACAGTAGAAACTGCTTTCTTTTCCCACATGAAAGAACATACACTGCAAAGTGAAATGGGATCAGCCTGTCTCCTTCTTTAGTTTTACACACGAGAGCAAAGCCAAAAGTGTGCATCACCACTCCATTTGTGACACCCTGGAAGAAACAAGCAGCATCTCAAAGACTCCCCACAAAAGACAGCACCAACAAACTGCTAGCAGATTTTACATGCAGAGTAATTCAGATGAGTAAGCACTGAGTCAGTTAAGGAGTCTGGATAGTTTACATGAATCTCTAGTCAGTTTTGTTTCCCACAACAGCTAATTATGTAAAGGGTTACAATCATTACTTCCTGGAAGTCATCATCCGGTAAGCCAGCTGCATTTGCTTTTTATTCCCAATATAGCTAACAAGAAATACTGCACCATAAGTGTTCTAATTATACTTTTTGTAACTCTCATTTTACAATAAAAAACCACTTAGGTCTAGTATATTTTGAGAATGTTTTGGTTAATATGCTAATACAGCTCCCTTGCCTGCTTGTCAGCACTTCTGCATCTATAAAGGAAAGTCTCAGGAGCTTGCAACTGAAACTAAAGCATGTTTTATTGGTCAATAACAGATAACATAACGAAGTTAACAGCAATATTCTAACTGATGAATCCATGATCACACTTCTAAGCAAGTCCTGCTGAATCTTTCTGTCTATTTTTCTCAAAAGAAAAAGTATTTTTCCCTTCTCACCAACTTAATTAAAAGCAACCCCTCAGATGTTATGATCAAGGTAATCACAGATCAAGAACTCATATACCTTAGGAAAGACTTCATTAAAGACAGACTAACAGCACTATCCTGCACTGGCTAGAGTTTGGAGTGAGAACACAAGCCATCTTTAATTTATTTCACAGATATGATTATTAAAGAGTCAAATCGTAAAGCATACACTTCCTCCACAACATTTTCTTAACACATTTAGTGGGTTTTCTCATCCTACCTGCAACACCTACCTCATTAACATGCATCTAAAGATGGGATTATTTTATTGTGCCAACTATTACCTAAACCAAGCATTTACACCTTCCAGAAAAGACAGGAGAATAACACGAAGTCATGGCCATGGCCACATACAAGCCAGTTTTTGGAAACAGAACAACAGATTTGTTTGGGGTTATTTCCAAAATGCTCTTCGTTTTTCATACTGACATTATATCTCAATCTCAGGATTTATCAGTCACCTCCGGGTAAAATTCAGGTTTCCAGAGGGTTGTACAATGCAAGACTGAATACTGCACCTTGAAATTCATACAGGTATATGCCTGTGAAATAGTGACAGAGGTAAAAAAATGAGAGGGAAGGAGTTCTTAAAGAGATCTTCCCAGATCAGTTACAAAACTGAAATTAACTGAAAATAGCTTGAGAATGTGAGTGCTTTGCCTGGACAAGATGAATTAGTGGTCAGAGCATAGGTAAAAACACCTTTATCCTACTAGGTGGCTGTAACTCACTCGTGACACACTTCAATGTCTACTGGAAGACGACTTCCACAAGCTGCAGAAAACAGTAGATTCCAGAGGAAGCAGTGCCTCAGCATTATGGCTCCATTACAACAGATCAAAGTGAATTGTTTGTCTTAGAGCACTCCCACAGGACCAAGCCACCACACAAACTGCCAGAACAGCCTGCAGTTGTTTAAGTCTTGGAAACAAAGGAAAGAGCAGTGATAACCACCTCCTTTAGTTTTGGTGCCAGACATAGCCTTGGTAATGTAAAAGATACATAGTAAGCAGTTTTCCTGTGCAGACAGTTCTGTCTCTTACCCAAGAAAGAGATGGATCCACATTCTCAGCAATAGCCCTCTGCATTTCATCCCAAGCATCTGCTACTGCACTGCCCACCAGGCTCATCCCTGTTATTGGTACACAAGCAGTGATGCCAGTCATTGCACCTTCAACCACTGCTTCCAATTTTCAGCTGCTGCTCTTCTTCCACATGCATATGTATGTTCCTACACACATATCCCCACAATTCCTTGAACCTCAGGATGTGTGGCACAGTGCTCAAGAGACAAAAAGCAGGGAAGGAAAAGATTAAATAACTTCAGGAACAAGATGCCATTCATGACTCACAGCTCCCAGACTGACCAGCACAGTGCAAGGTCAGCCAGCCTTGCCCCAGAGATGGCCAGCACTCAATCACATCAGCCCAGACAGCTCACAGCAGAGAGCATGGGGCAGATCCCTGGAAGGGCTGGGCTGGTTCATATGTGGCAAGGTGGGAGAAGCCACTCACAGAGGAAATGCTGCCGTAAGAATAAACCCTGCAGGAAGCAGAGGCTGCAGCACCCTGAGCACAGGCAGCCCTGCTACACATTTAGCCTAATCACCCACACACAAACAAACCCCCACACTCCAAAGCCTATCTTGCCCTGAGAAAGCCAAGCAGTAAGAGTAGATTAGACTCTAATAGGGATTAATACAAGTTAAGGTAGCAGCGATTTCCACTAGGGAGACCAGAAAGATTAGACGTGGGATAGCATGACAGGTAGATGTAGGAAGGGTTGGGAAAAAGAAAGGTAAAGGGAAGAACAAATACCACAGGAGCTTGCATTGACACCTGCCCTGCTCCATTTGTGCTCTCTCCCATATCCATCCCTGTCCAAAGCAGAGATCAGACATGCTGCATTGTCAAGTCATGGTCAGTGATTTCTAACAGGCTGTGTAATGGTCAGGGATTTCTTATCCAATCTCAACAGCACTGACCCACTTTTTTCCAGCACTACCATCCATCATCTCTGAGTGACAAGGAGACCAGTTTTCACAAAGGGCAAAACCCAACACAAGCAAAGTCTGAAGCAGAAAATGGAAAGAAATTTGGATCCCATGTCTTACTGCAGACACTTCAAAGCTATGTTTAATTTTATTAGTAACTAGAACTCCAGTTCATAAAAAAGTGACCAATAAAAGATAATGGCAGGAAATTAAATGACCTTAGCATGATTTAGAGCATTGCTCTGCAACAGCAAAACTGCACAGAACATATTCTTGGAAAGGAAAAAAAAAACCCAAAGAAGTGATCATAAAAAGTTTCCAAATTGCTTCAGAGTCACAGGCAAGTTAAAACTTCATGTTAGAGACTAACAAAAAGGTGTATCTTCAAAGCATATGCATTAAATATGCATTATGATTGCTATAATGCCAGAAAGGAACACTGTTCAGATAATCCATTCACTACCTACCTTTGCATGTCTGCTATAGTAATCAAGACTTTATTCACCTCTAAATTCAAGTAAAATAATAAATGTAGCTTCCCTGTGATGCAGGAGCACAGCAGCTACAGTGTGTGGTCAAACCAGGAAAAAAAAAAGTACTTTGCTGACTCGTGATCAACAAGGCATGAAGAAAAGGCAGGGTTTTTTTCTTTAATTATACAGAAAGACTAAGAAGGCAAAACCTCTGAAGTTCCTAACTCGTGGCCTTTGGGAAGCAGGCATTTTGTAAGGCTCCCCCATGCCCCAAATACTTTGGTACACAGCATAGTAATAAACCAAGTGCCTTAGTTTTCACTCCAAGAAAGCTGTGGAACAGTAACAGTACTGAATATATTGGCTAACAAAAAAAAATCAGAACAAGACAAAACCCAAAACCAACCAAATCCAAAACCAACCAAAAAACTGTTCAGTTTATGAGTGAACTGACTCTGCAGATACCACTTTCAGCTGCATAGCCAGCTACAAACTCATTAACATTTACCTGGACAATTGAGTTTGTACTCTGAAAGGAAGGACCAGAGAGCTGGGAGAAAATGGTGGGGGAAAAGAAAAGGAGTTTCATTACACAATATAACTCCAACTGGAAAAGAGCACGGAGAACAATATCCTTTCTGTATCAGATAAAGTCCTGTGTGTGGTCAAGTTCTTTGACTAGAAAAATTTCTGCTAAACCACACTTGATAAACTTGAACTTTGAAAACTGGCATCTATTCATCAGATGTTTCTTTAAATAAACCTCAAGAATTCTGGCATCATCCAAGGTACCAAACGTTTCATTACAACGGCTTTATTCAAAATAGCTATCAGTTTACTAAAACAACAGCCCAATTTGTACTTCAGAATTCAGCCTTTTCTCAGAGAGGCTTCTGTTGTTGTTCCAATGTGAAGTTGAAATTCAGTTTCACAATTCAGAATTTTAATTTTCCAAAAAAATTAGTTAGGCAATGTAATACAGTCTGCTACCAAGTTCTTTCTGATGAAAAATAGGAGTGCTTTGCCCTGAAGAAGGCCATGTAAATATTGATCTTGGGGAAGTGTCTTCCTCTGCAAACTGCTTTTGGGCTTGCATTTCCACTAGGTCATTTTCAACTGAAAAATGAAGGTGGGAAAAGGAGGGATCTAAGCAGCTCTTGCCTCAGCCCTTTTCAGCTGGAGAGGCAGTTGTGAAAGAAGGCTGAGACTTAAACTCCAATGATTCTCAACAGTTCACACCATACAGAGGATCTCTCTGAAGAGATAGGCCTGATAGTCAATACAATGCTTACCTAGTGAAAGCACATTTCTCCTGTGCATGGAACACAAGTTACAAGCCCTAAGAAGGCAAACATGCCAGTTAACCATGAGTGATAGAAAAGCTTTAGAGCAGTATATCCCTATATCCTCTTGCTACTATGACAGATGTTTCAGAAGGATAAATTTCCAAAGGGAGCCAGGAACTTAAGATCTCACCAGCATACCCTTTACCATACTTAAGACACCAAATCACAGACATCAGAGGATGCTCCAGTATTTCTTCACTACTGTGAATTGCTCAGTAACTTTATCAATAGACACTACTTGACATTATCAGCAGTACCAAGGAGCAGCTGGTCCTTAAAACACAAAAAGTAAGATAGGCTACTATAGACAACCAAGCCTTGAGTTAAGGCATGTTGTCTATAAATCTAATAGGGTCATACAGTAGAAAGTTAATACTTGGCTCATAATTATACCACCAGTCTGTTGCTCATCTAAAAGTATTCCTTCCACTTTCTAGCTCTAGCTGTATGCCCCACCCCAGCTGCAAGGTTGGTAAAATTACCTCTAAAGACTTCAGAGTGCGAATAAAATTACCACATTCTTCATAAAAACAAAGATACAATTGACACTGTGGATGACCAGCTATGTTACTTTCCAGGATGATTAGCTATGTTACTTTCTAGGTGCCTTTATGTCTACAAAGTAAGGTACCCGTGCCATCATAATATTCTTACATCCCCCAGAACAACAGGTACAGGTATCCAGCTAGACAGATCTAACTTCGTATTTAAACTCCTTAAGAAATATTCTTCTGCTTTCCATGCAACGTGCAGGGAAGCAAACACGCTTACCTTATTGATTCAATTAGGATAGTTTCTGACAGAAGGTAGACTGAAGAAGAAAGATGTTGCAAAAAAAGGTGCAATAAAATACTCCACCCAACAAGTCAGAAGTACCCTGTTTACTTCAGCCTGACAAATAGGTAACATTTACAGACTTCCTGCTGTTCCTGTATGGCCTCCACTAAAGCAATAGCCAATCTAGTGATACTGCTAAGAATCCAAGGAGAAGATGTCAGTTTACACTGCTCAGGAAACAGGCACGACAATTAACATCTGTTACTGCTTCCTATTTGAGGAGTTAAGAGCAGAAAAGCTATGTGAAGAATGGCACTACCAAATCCTCATTTCCAAATATGGCACCATATACATACCCTACAGTGCATGTACACTTCAGGCCCCTCTTCCTTCACTATTAATATTGAGACATCTTAGGGCAGGATTTACAAATGCACACATCAGTGGCGCGGTTTCTGAAGCGCTAGTGCTGATGCTCAGCAAGCCAGGCTCAGTGCCATCTCACAAGGTACAGGAGATACGTGCTGCTGCACTCCTGTGCACACACCTATCCACAGGACCTCAGATGGCCAGTCTGCTGCCCAGCTGTCCACATCCTTCAGCAACTAAACACATCAGCAGTGAGAAATCAGCTAGTCACTGCAAACACCAGAAATCACAGGCAGCAAAAGCAACTTGGCCACACCCTTTCTCCTAATCTAACATAAGAAATTCCAAGCAGTATAGAGGGATTTGACTTTCCTAAAATTACACTCCCTTAAAGCTATCTTGATGACTAATTAGGGCTGATTCCTTAGGCCTTTATGCCTCAATATCAAAAAGATTTTCAAGGTATCACACAGTGGTATCACTGTTTTTTTAATAGTATCACTGAGCTGGTGTCAAGCAGAATTATATCTTAGCACAGACAGTTCTTGCCACTGAAATACAACTGAAATTGTATTTCAATTCTTGAAATACAATTATAGCGATGCTGGTTAAAGAAAAAGCATCTCTGACTACAATTGCTATCCCAGCATACCTTTTCAAACAGCTGCTAATCAACAGTTCTGGCAAGACAGTTGGGTGGGACCAGACTGCATACACCCCAGATCACCACAAAGAAGCAAAGCAAGTCAAAATTCTTATTTAGCTATATCTACAAATGCCACCTCCCTCTGCAATTATGATGGGGGACCATGATACCAAAGGAAAGCCAGGTTATGAACAGTACTTTATGCCTTAATCTTTGGTGCCTTTTGAAATGATACAATATACGTAGCTGAAGGGCATAGCATTTTTTCTTCATTATTCAAAAGAAAAGACTGGCATATACAGCAACTGGCAGCAGATAATAAAGGCTGAGCAGATAATAAAGGCTCAAGTTAGGAGGAGGCAAAGAACAGTCTGCACACTGTGCAATGAGCTTAAGACCTCAAGCATTTTTCATGCTCAGTGACCAAGATAAATCTGCACCATGTCCACAGAGAGGCAAAAGTGTCAACCCTTCAGGGACCCAATGGCAGTGAATACACCAGCTACTTGAGAACTGTCTTTGGCCCTGCCCATGTCAGGCAGATGCTTGAAGCATGGCCTATCTGCCAGCTCAGACCCCTCACTGCCCACCTGTATGGCAGATCTCTTATTTTAAGCATAGATCCTTTCCTGGATACAAAAAGACTTTCAATAGTGACAGGTATTTTTTACAAAAAGTTAAGCTTAGGAAGAAAAAACCCTCCAGAATTACTTCTTTACTTTTAAGAGAAAAAGCCCCAACAAAACTACAAGCATGGCCTTGAAAAATTGATGTCACAGGACCAAGTGAGAGGAAAATATATTGTGCAAGTACACAAAGTCAATAAATCTTTCAAGAGCTGAGGAGTGGTCCCTCCCACCCTGTTCCAGACGCTTCACACAGAAGGTCCCCAGCCCTCGCCTGCGAGGGGCAGGAAGGCTGTTCCTGAAGACACGCTCCATCTCTGCACATCGCAGAGTATGGACAGCATCAAGGAGAGAGCACCCTACCTATGTAAAGAGCACACCAGCATCATTCTAAAAATCAGAGTTCAGGTGTTGCACAGCTTTTTAAATGCCGTGTTTCAGGTTCGCATCCATCCCTAGACTTATTACAATTTATATATTATGCAATATTTTCCCCAACAGCACCCAGAAGGATGCGCACCAAGAGACCCACACCCCACTGCCATGTCGCTACTTTCCCAATCTCTGTTCCACCCAAGACACTGACAGAGGGAAAACACTAGACGAGGAAACTCGAGGGTCTGGAAGCGCCGGTGGCTCAAGCAGGATCTGCCAGCGCTGTCCTTGGCACAATAGTTGGATGCGGTACAGCCGGGCGATGCGAGGCTGAAATACTTCCTGGGATGGCTGAATGGGCTCATTCAGCAGTCAAGGGTAATTCTTTATTAGCCATCTTCTACAGCCCAGCACAGAAACTACAGCCCTGAGGGGAGGGTGGGAGACAGCAGCCATGTGCCTCAAGAAAGGGGTATGGCTTAGCATTGTCTCTCGCCTCAGTAATTGACAAGCTTTTTTTTTTTTTTTGTCCTCCCTTTCCCTCCCCCCTTCCCCGGGCGTTACCGAAGTCGGTGGAGGAAGGGAAGGTGCTCGGCCGGGGCTGGGCTGTGGAAGAGCCGCCGCAGCTGCTCCGGCCCCGGCCCCTCGGACCACCGGCGCCGCTCGGAGCTGGGGGGAGCCTCCGCCGCCCTCCCGGCCCGAAGTTCGGGCAGCTGGGACCGGCCGCCCGCCGGCGGTGCGGCTCGGCCGGCAGCCGGGGGAAGGGGCCGGCAGGACGCCCGGCCCCGCGGCGGCTTTCCCGCTGCCTCCCCGCGCTTACCTTTCACTTGACTTTCATACTCCGCTATAATCTCTTTGTCCTTTTTGAATCTGCTCGGGGTTGACATTATCCACTCGCTTCTTCCGCTTCTCCGCCTTGTTCTAAATTATTATCACTATTCTTGCTTTTCCGGAGGAGCTCCCAAGTTGTGCCAGGCGGCCGCAAGCCCGAGCGAGCGCGGCGGCCGGGGAGGCGGCGGGCGCTGGCCCCGCGGGAGCGCCGCCGGCACCGGAGGCGGCGAGGCGGGGAGCGGCGATCAGACTAACCCCGGCGCAGGCACCATCGCCTCCCGGCACCGCCGCCGGCTGCAACGCGGTCCGCGGCCCGGGGCCGCCGCAGGGCGGGGCGGCGGAGCAGCGCCCGCGGGGCACTCGCTTCCACTAGGCGAGGGCGGGGGCCCGGCGGCTGCGCCCCACCATTGTTATCTCTCCTCACGCACCCGGGAGAGAGGAAGGCAAGCACGGAGAGAGAGGCAGGCTGCCGCGCTCGGTCCGTACGCCAGAGACACTGGTTAGTGCTGCCGCCGCGCTCGCCTGGGTGGGAACTCGGGGCCGGCGCCCCGCCGTGACTAACCCCGGGCGGCAGCGCCGCGGCGCATGTCCCAACCTCGCGGGGCGAGCAGTCGCCGGCTCGGGGCGGCTCCCCCGCCGCGCCCTGGAGAGGTGTCTCCGGGAATAAACTTCTCCCCGCCCTCCCGCCGCTGTCTCCTCCCTTCCTGCCTGCCCGCCCGCCTCCGGTCTTCGCTCGCCTTGTCTGCCCGCTCCGCCGCCCCGCCGGCAGCCGCTCAGCGCCCGAGCCGGACCCGTGGGCGCCGTGCCCGCTTGCCCCGGTCCGCCCGCAGCCAGGGGCCCAGCAGGCATGGGGGCTCGGGCGGGGTGGGAGGAGGGAGATCCCCGCCCCGCCGCCCCCATCGAGCACATGGTGGCCGGATGCTCTCGGGGGACGGGGGTGTGAGGTCGCGGTACGGTTACAGAAGGCCCTTGATCCGGCGGGGAAAGTTAAAGCCCTGCGCTGCCGTCAGCGCCAAGCCGCCCGGGGAGGAGAAGCCGGAGGGGACAAGAGGCCTTTGGGGACCCCATGTGCCTCCCCAGTGTCCCCGGAGGCAGGGCACGGCTGCACCGTGTGGGCCCGGACCCAGGGGGGCCGAGCACGGCAGCGCCCAAGGGGAGAGTCTTGCTTCCACCGCCCTCGTCCGCCCGGTGCTCCCCTGCGGATGCAGCTTGTTCTCGAGGGCAGGCGTGCCGGCATGCCTGTGTGGGGCAATCCCCACGTCTCCTGCGAGAAACAAGCAGAGCTGGGCGGGAGGCCGCTCAAAATGCTGCTCCCTTGAGCTGCTGTGCGTGGCACGCATCGGGGCTGGCCCTGAGGTCTGACAGTCTGACAGTCCCGTTCGGTGTCAGCCTTAGAAGGATGGTTCCAGCCCAGCAAGCAGTGGTGCACAGCCCTCCCCGCAAAGCTGGGGCTGGGAAAATAGGAAAAAGATCATCCAGAAGGGCGGGAATAGCTGAAATTTGGAGCATGGGGCAGGTTGTCAAAAGGGCGTAAGTGACCCTGGCACGCCCTTGGCCCGGGGTGCCTCCAGCTGCAGTGGGGACAGCCTCCTCTGCCTGAGGAGCTGGAATCTGGTTCAGCCCTTGGAGACTGTGGAGGATGAGAGCTGGCTGCCAGCTCTGCAGGTGCAGTGAGACCATGCCTGCCAGGAGTCAAGCACAGTGATTCACAGAGCTGGTAGCCACGCTTCCCCAAGGTCCCTGGCTGTAAGGCTGGGAATGCAGAAGGGCTCAGGTGTGGCTCAGGTTGTACAACCCGTTTTTCTTTTCTGCCAGCTGCTCTGAAACTTTGCTTTTGTCAGAGAAGGGCTTTCTGGAAAAAAAAAAAAAACATTGAAAAAGCAGAATGATTGACACTGCTGCCTTGTGATGAACAAAGAATGTGTCTATCATTCATGGGTCAAAGCCAAAAGTCAAACTAAGACACAGCTTCAGACTTTGAGCTTCAGAGAGGTCAGCTCTGAGGAGGTTAAAAACAAGCAGGGGACATTCTGGAGACAGAAGTCTCCATTGATGCCCAGGAGTGATTAAGCATAGTTGCACATGATTTACAATAAATTTCCAAAGACAGTGGCTGTGTAATTTGTATGGTGGAAGTTCCCAGAGATTCTATCCTGGACAGCTAGCTCTGATGCTGCCAGGACCTGACAAACAAGTGAATTGTGGGATCATCTGCAATTGGGAAGGTTCAAAGTTCAGCTACCCAATAATTTGGCTGGATTTGAGCTTGAGTGCTATGGGGACCCGGTGCTCAGAGTGCAGTGGCACAATTTAACTGTACTCATGCAAAGATTCTTGCTTGTGTTTATATTTAATTCTTATAATCATGTTGCCTTGGTGTTACAGTTGCTCCCATCCGCACCTCTGCATTTCAGCAGTAAGTGTACATCTGTCCTTTGTGGTTCATCTTTCGTTAGGTACCATGCTCTTCCTGCTAGGTGATCAGGGTAACAGGATTCCTGTTCCCTTTTCCATCTTCATGTTTTGTTCTCTGTAATTTTATTTCATTTCTTCCTCTTGCCCTCCCAGTGCAATCTTTTTCCACTCTGACCTCAATCCAGATCACCTAACACTGTCTTAGTACAGGAGGTTATTGTCTAAAACCAATTAAAAAATTTAGGTTGGATAGTCAAATTACATCCCTTGAATAAGAAGCCCAGCCTCAAAAGAGCAGTCATCTCTGTAATCCCAACCACTTTGATTTTCATCTCAACCTTTGATGCCAACATCTTGCCTCCTGGGTGTTCATCCTGGAATCCATCTGTTGGCTGGGGACTGGCTGATTTACAAGACACTGGGCCACTTTCCCTGGGAACATGAGGCACTAGCTGTAAGTCTTATCTGGTCTTTCAGAGCACTGTGTTTTTGCAAACAGGACAGGAAACAGTGCTCAAGTCCCCTTGTGCTCTGTGTGAGGTCATGCAGGCTGGCATTTCCAGCCAGGCCAGTCTTTTCTCTTTTCTCTTAGGACTTGGGCATACAAACCATGTCCAAGTGTGTGAAGGTATAAAAATGTTCTGTGCATCCTCTCCTGAGTCCTGAAGGACACAGCCCTCTCTTACCACTGAGCCTGTGCTGGAAAGACTGTGAGAAGGGTGCAGAGATAGGCTGAATGCCCATGCCTACACCATCCGTTCCCTCTGCATTAGATCCTGCATCCAGAGGATCAGCCTGGCTCCACAGAGACAAAGCAGAAGCTGCAGGCACATTATGTTGCTGCCTGAGAAGATGAAGACACCACCTTTGGGCTCTGGAGACCGACCTCCCTGTGTTCTGCCACTCAGCTCAGGGCTGTGTGTCCATGGCAGACCAGTGAGGGAGGATGGCCTAGGGCCCCAGCAGGCTCGAGTGAGCCAGGCTCAGAGCTGCACACTCAAGATTCTGGATCCCTGAGTTAGGGTTGGACTCCAGGACAACCAGGATTGAGCTGGCTGAGAAATCTGATTCTGGCCCCTGTCCCTGTTCTCCCCCTGCCTCCCCCCCTCCCCCCTCCCTGCTCTTTAGGGATTGGCAAAGGATTGTGCGTTATTACATGGGTGTAATCTTCTTTTAAGATGTTCATGGCAGCTCAAGTCTCCGGACTCAATTCCACACTGATTTACACAGCCCACAATCCCATTGTGAGGACAGTGATTGCACAGGAACAGATCCTGCCTGGGCTCTGCAATGCCACATTTGGGGTGACTTATAGGACCCAGAAGATTATTACAGAAATGCCTATCTTTTAAGACCTGTTCCCAAGGATCCCCACAGAGTTCCCATGAATTTTGAGAGCAGCAAGTGCTGGAGCTGTGGAAGTCTTGTTATATAAATCCCTGTGCACTCATGAATGATGCTTCAGAAGTCATGTTTATCCAGTGTTCTGTGAACTAACTTACTGCTTGTAGAGCATATCCAGGTCTTGGCAGGGAGGATGCTATAGACATTTAAAAAGTATTAGGATAAAGCTGATGGAGAGCATGTATGTTGCAAGAGACCAAGTTGTATCAATAATGCAGTATAGTACAGTACTGTTGTGGTACAGTTCTGGTGCAGGGTTTGTGGACTGTACCTCAGTGTGTGGAGTTAGATAATCTACTCCACTGGGGAATTTGAAAACCTGAATTATGTATGATAGAACAGAGAAGTGTTTATACAGAGAGCAGTTCCTGCAATACTTCATACACTTAGTGCAAAAAGGGAATAACACAGGCATGCTTGATTCTGCTTGCTTGAGAACTTCAGTATTGCATTTCATTTACACAGCTTCACGAGCTGTGCAGTTATTTGCTTTCTTCTGCTGCTAATAAAAATAGTCCATATAACTGGTTGCTGGAGTATCATTGAGCTATTCTCTGTGAGTACATAATGAAACACATTGACCCCCTTAAACAATAAAACCTTACACTAATTTTCTTTAGTCTGAAAAGAAGACAAAAGAAGACATCTTGCTTTATAATTGCAGTCAATCAGTCATTTTACAATTGGACAGTAAGTCTCTAAGTGAAAGATCAAGCCTTAATTGAAACAATGAAACATTTGATTGTTATTGAAAAATCAGTAAGAGGCACCATTCAAAGAGCTTGTTCAAATGTTTGTCACTGATAAGATGCACATTTCTAAAGAATCAAATCTATTTGCTTTGGAATGAGGTTATTTTAGCAAATACAGTTGCTTATCTAAGATGTAAAACCAGTGAGGCTTTTTTTCTCTCCCCTTCCCCCAACCACTGCAGCGCTTAATGCTGCCCTGTGCTTATAAACTCCTGAAACATGGAGATGAAATCTGGGCTTATGGGGTTTGTCACAGGCTGCAGAAGAGCCAGGACTTCACCCTGGCTGACCTGAAAGTGGCTCCAAAGCATTCAACTGGACCTTCTCAACAAGAGACTGGGTGTTACCCAAACTTTAGTAGCTCAGGAGAGATTTTTCCCTTACCAGAGTTTCTCTTTGAGCCTAAGCTGTCACTCACCTTTCATTGCCAGGGGTAGCACTCTGCCCATTGGCAGGGGTACATTGATTGTAAGGACAAGTATACACAATTTCTTCCAGAAGCAGGAAGAAAAGGCATTCTTGTTTCACAGTATGAGCATCTACAGGTGGAGTATGTAGTATTGGTAACATGCTGTAAGTTCATGCTCTGCCAGGGTCCATGAGCATTTTCAAGCCCCAGGCTTTACTGGTTTCTTTTTTTTTGTCCATTAGGCTGAGTTTCTTTAGAATGCAATGATCAGAATGTCCATTTTGTGAGCTTCACACACCCCAATTTAGGCAACTGAAGTCATATACCTAATTCAAATGAGACATAGAGCTCCAGGAGCAAGTCCAGTGGAGGACTACAAAGATGATTAAAGCATCTCTCTTACAAGGACAGGCTGATAGGATGGGGCCTGTTCAGCCTCAAGAAGAGATGACTGAGGGGGAGTCTCATCAGTGGCTGTAAGTATCTGAAGGGAAGGTATCAAGAGAATGGAGCTGGGCTCTTCTTAGTGGTGCTGAGCAATAGGACAAGAGACAGCAGGCAGAAACTGACACTTGGGAAGTTCTACGACATGAAGAAGATCTGCTTTTACTGTGAAGGTGACTGAGTCCTGGAACAGATTGCCTAGAGAGGTTGTGGAGTCTCCTCTGGAGATACTCAAAAGCTATCCCCAGTAGCATGTTCTAGGGACCCTGTCTGAACAGGGAGGTGGGATTAGATGCCCTCCAGTGGTCTCTTCCAACTGTATCCATTCTGTGATTCTGTAATTTAACCAAGTCATTTAACCTCCTTTAAAAGTCAATCAAGAGAGGCAGGCGTCTGAAATTCACTTATCTTAGACACTTAATTTAGTATAGATTTTGTTCCCATTTTCTGTAGTATCATAACCAGAGGTGATATAAGACAGTAGTTATATCCTTTTCAAAACCTGAAACCTGAAAGTGATATGCTGAATTTTAACAACAATTATGAATATTTATCAGTCTTTGCTGCTGAATAAAATGCTTAGCTAAGGGTATGCAGACTGCATTTGCTCATTTACGAATTGCAGTCACATTGGAAAGTAATCCTGTTGGCCAGTCATCTGAAGGAGGATTCAAGAAAACAATCACCTTTTCTGTATGTATGCATGTGTGTATACAGCCAATTTGCCATGTTCAAATGTATGCAATAGTTCTCTCAGCATGAGATACATCTGAATCCAGTGGAGAATTGTTCACATTGCAGAAAAAAAAATCTTCCAAGTGAAATCACTGACTTGAAATGTTAAGAGATCCTTCTGGTTCAATAAGGTAAGATTTCAGTGCTGGAGGACTGAGAGAGTCTGGGACCTGAACAAGCATTGTGTTTCTCCTAAATAAAAAAGAAAAGCACGAAATCCAAACCTCCCCACATTAGTTTCATTGCTATTTTATTTGAGGAAATGAATGAGCCTTAAAGAAGTGATTGATACATTAATATTTAGTCCTTTGGTTTTACAATTCTGAAGTGTATTTTAATGTTTCCTTGTTAACTTGTTCATTTTGAGCAGTGCTAATAGGACTAATGACATAACTAACATATAGAAAGTGCTGAGGTTATTTTATGCCTTCTACCGTTGTTAAGAATATTATCCTTTTTTATATGGTATTGCTATTCACTTTGCAATTAGTAATTACAAGGAGGAATGAATTTCAAGTAATAACTTTCTCGCTTAATGAGAAGAGACTGAGGCAGTCTTGCCTTTTGGTAGGAGAGGAAATATAGAAGTAATTGCATCCTCACTGCAGGGTTTGTGTTCTCTGTGGGGCTACTTTTGTTCTCTTGGTAGCCTTTGAGAATCTAGTATTCTGCTTCTGAGCATAATGAGCTGAATGCCTAATTTGTAAGCTTTATACACCTTATACCTGCCAGCTTACATGCACTAGCATTAATCTGTATCTTTATCTTACTTCTTAAATTTAAGAGTATATTGTCCAGAGAAGCAGGAAGGTTGTTTTTGGTTTGGCTTTTCTTTCTAAGCCTGGTAAGGGAACACCAGCATATTTTGAAAGAACTCTTCGAAGTGAGCCTAAGGGGCTGTGTTAGTGGTATTTAAAGTCTTTGATGAGCAGATAATTGCAACTCCAATAAACAGCTTTTGGGTTTAAATTTTCTACTTGCATTGCTTGTGTTTGTTCTATCCATTCTCATCTAAAAATGAAATACTTCTGCTTCTTTATTACTCATGACCTTCTCATACTAATGGTTTTGAGTGGAGAACATTAGAAGCTGAGTTATGTTTAAAAGGAGGAGGAACTGCTTGAAGCAGCATCAGATAATTAAGAACATCACATTTTAAAAAATCAGTCTTATGTACTTCATCATGCTGCTGTTATCTGAATTTAACTGGAATGCTTCTATGAATAAGGCTGCTGGATTGTACCCTCAGGACTTAGGGGAACACAACTGCCAGTCTTGCTATCCTTATATGGCCTTCATGGGCCATCCAGATTTCCCATCCAGGAATCTCAGCTTTCTGGGCTGCTTCTGTCTGTGCCAGTAGCTTAGAGGCTGCAAATTGCCTTCATTTATCTCAAAAGGGCATTAATTTTGAATCCCAGCAATGACACTCCAAATGTCAGCCTTGTTCATTTTCTCAGAAGCATCCAGCTAGTCTGCTTATTCATTAATGTGGCTAGATGGGTGGGAACAGCTGCAGTCTATCCAGCTAAGAAAAGTGCCTGGCTATTAATGGTCTATGTAGCATGCTGTCATTTCTCTGGTTGAGCCCCTTGGTCTACGCTCTGGCTGAGCCCTTGCTTGAGAGAAAGGCATATGTGGAGAGAGGCAAGAAAGAAAAAAGAAAGTCTATCTCTGTAGCATCTTCTCTTTTGATTATTGACAGCATGATGCTGTTTTCCTGAGTTTTTTTTCCCTTAGCTACTTTTGCCTTCACAATTGGAAAAAGACGAACCAGACTCAGGCAGGAGGAGTGTCAGGTGGCTAAAGGTGGTGATACTTAGGACTCAATGATCTTTGTGGGTCCCTTCCAACTCAAAATATTCTGTAATTCTACATGGAAATGCTAATGCCAACATAACTGAATCTTAGACTGTGAAAGAGGTAGGAAGGGATACCCAGCTCCAAGCTGAGTCTGAGGAGACCCAGTGTTTCTACATTTTGCTTAATGCCACTTCACTCAAAATCCCAGCTGCTAGTATGGCCCGAGAGCACTCCAGGGTGAGCTGGCTGGTGTCAGCTGGAATGGTTTCAGGCTGCAGAAGGAATTAAATCCAGACCTGCTTCTAGGGCTGCTGTCCTCCTGTATTAAAAGACATCAGGATTTCCTTCTTCTGCCACTGGATTTTAAAAGATAAGGATTAACCTGAAATTTGTTCTTTTAAGTATATGATACTATTTTGACTTTGTACAGGGAAGGTGCTCCTTGCTGCAGTCTCCCTCTCTGGGTAAATTTTGAGGTGCCAATGATTCCTCAGGCAATGTCCAATTCCATGTGTGGATGTGTGGAATTGCTGGGTGCTTGAGGGTACCCATGTCCTTTGTTAAATCTGGGGTTCTGTAATATCCTCAGGTTGCAGCTGACCCTCTCTGCACACCTGGGCAGCTGGCTCTCATCAACAGGAGACACACAGTAGCTCAAAGATAAAATATAATGATCTTACCCTTACAACTGTGGTTTCAAGGTAAAGCTTTTAAGCTTTTATGCCAGTGTCCAAGAAGATGCGTCCCTACACATAAGAAAATCACTAAGGAGTTCAGGAGCAATTTTTTCCTTTCATTTTGGCATGTGATTGAACATTTCTTAGTCACAGTTCCCTTTTGTTATTTCTGCTCAGCCACCCAATGTCACAATAATTGGGTGTGCAAATGTTGCAAACTGCACAGAGGTACTTGTCTCCAAATGAAGTTATTTTTATAGAGTCTGTTTCTCAGACACATATAAGCGAAAAGCTTTCTGTTAACATCCACTGCTTCAAAAATTCATTTTAACCAAAGATAATATCTTTTTAAGATGAGTCATAGTTTTCAAAAGTGATAAGACTAAAGACGTGTAAAAAATCCTTCCGGGGGGGCCTCCAGGTCAGTTCCCAGCTAAGGCTGTTGATGTATTTGAGATGTCACAGCTCCCTCCAGCGGGCTGCTTCCAGGAGGAGGATTCTGCAGGCAAAAACGCAAAGCTTCCAAACCTCAAACAGAAAATATTCAAACCATTTCTGAAAAAACATTTATTTCCTCTTGACTGCCCTGTAAATACGGTTTTTCGTTTGGATTAGGGTGGCATGGCCTATGAAAACACAACATCTGAGATGTAGCAGGGTAAGGAAGGTTTCCTATGTTTACATTCTCCAAGTCCTCATTCTCCAGCATCAAACTACTGCAAAAAGTCCAACACAAATGACATGCCATTCATCTGAATATGTGTGACTCCATGTAGGTTTGTTTTCATAACATGGATTACTGGTTCCTGTGAACCAGGAGCTGATGCCTTCTTTTATGAGTTTTCAAGTGAATGTGGCAGTGGATGAAGCCATGTCCATGGGAATGACAAAGTCTAGTCCAGGCTAAGTAACAGATCCAGAATGGAAATATTTTCTTTCTTTCCAAGGACGTGAAAACACAGAACAATTACTTTGGGAGATTTCCAATAATTCTAATTCTGAGTGTCATTTTTTGGAGTGATTTTCATATCCCATAAATCTTTCTAGCTTTTTGGGAGATGATGTCTTGTGACATAAGCATTTTACAAATATTTTAATTTTCACAAATACACTAAACCCCAACATCTATATTAATAATGTTTAGATTGATGATTTATTATTATTAGATTTATTATTTTATATTAAAAGTAATGAAAGGAATTTAATACACTTCATTACTACTCCTTTCCAATAAGTTTCTGTTCACATTATTGACTCTTCAGTAGTGATTCAAGCTGTAGGTTTAAAAATGGGCTTGCAGCTGATGGATAGTGCTGGCAAACCAAGGAATAGATTCAGCATGATGATTATAGATAGGTGGTGGCTGAGCCTGTAAGAATCTGCATTAGATACAATGGTATCAGCATCTGGAAACACAACAACAGCACTACATAAATCATGTGCAGTGTTATATGTTCTCAAGTATATAATATGTTGCCTGGCAACTGCATGTCTCTGGGCTTGGAAAAGCAACTATTTTTAATTATGTTCCTGTGATACTGTATGACCACAGAATTAAGAACACTGAATCTGCCTAATTGCTTTAAAAATGACGTTTATTAAAAAATAAAGCTCCTTTTCTGAATCATCAATATGCCTTGCCTCAATCAAGCATTCTGTGCTTCTGGTGTTTTTCCTAAGCATACTCTACAGTATTGCAGTTCAAGGATAATTATGCAGAACCTGTTTTCTTTTCCTTGAATAGTTCAAGATTTATAGGATTTATAAAGCATCATGCATGTAGTCAGAGACTACTGCTTCTTTTTTTTTTTTTCTCTGTTGGAATGTGCTTACATCTCTCAGCTCACAGATACAAGAAATTTAGGCTGTTTTGCTCTCCTGTGGCTTGGACTTTATCTTCTGTAAGGAAAGGCACTAATATACAGATTATCTTGGCACATATCAGTTGTTTACCTCAGCTGGATTTAGGTAAACTAAGTACACCTGAAAAGCTAGATCCCACATATATATACTGTATTGCCCAATGTATATTCTATTCTGTAAACTGTAATTCCTGTACTAAATTTTAAAAGGCTAAGAATGCACCACATTAGTAAAACACTTTGCAGAGTCATGGAGCTGATGCATGGGCTAATCCACAGTCTTCAGTGTACTATCCTCTGTGAAGAGCATACCTAGAGAAGAAATTGTAAATACCACCCATCTTTGCAGGTCCTCAGTAGGAAAGGAGTAAATAATCCCCTGGAGCATTGCCTGCAACAGGGGAATCACTTATCTATTCAAACCCCCTTTGATGGAGTGGATTAGGAATAGCTCTTCTATTATGGGAGTGAATTACCAAGCCAGAAGGTGGGTTATAGGAAAGGTGTCACAATTTCACAACTCTGTTTTGTGGACTTCTTCATATTTGAGGGCCTTAAACTCTGAGACAGCTGTTTGGACTGGACCTCTTCAGAGCCTTAAAGAGATGCTTAGTTGCTTGTAGACAATCAATCCCAGATGCATGGGAAAATTGAGCTACACTAAACATATTTTCAAGTGGCATGGACAAATTTCTAGTGAGGCAGGGTGCCTCCAGCATTACTAACCAGCTGCTGCAGAGTTCTTTGAATTGAATCTTGTACACAGGTATTCAGTTCTTACTTCCATCTTTTATGAAAATCCAATTTTATTTTATTGATTTATTTTTATATACAGTCTCAAGTGCCTATAGAGATTATGCTTTTTTCGTGTTTTAACACCTTATTTTCCATTAAGAAACCTTCAAGAATAACTAAGTGCTAGATGACTCTTAAGAAAATAGCCCTGGCAGATCACCTATGAGAGGATGGCATTAAGAGTAGTTCCTCATGTCATACTCAGTTCTGTACAGCTTTTTCACTGTATGGTTACATAGGAATAAAGATTTCCTCAGTTACTATTGCATCATGCTCAGAATATTGGACATTAATTTCATATTACACTTTCTGGCTTTTTTTTTTTCTCTGTATGAAGTCCTTATCTAATATTATAAAATGTAAGAAATGCACTAAACATAATATGAATGTGAACATATACTTTATTAAACTCAGCACTGGCAAAGGTTGCCCAGGGAGGTTGTGAGGTTTCCATCCTTAGGGATAATCAGAAGATATTTGAACATGGTCCCAAGCAACCAGCTACAGGTAATCCTGCTGGAGCAGGGGGTTGGACCAGATCACTTCCAGAAATCCCTTACAACCTCAATCACGCTACAATTCTGTGAAGCATGCAGTGAAGGGAGTCTGATCACAAGACCCAATTACTACCTGTCTCTTCCTTTCCCCAAACCTTATCAGCTAACTTAAAAGTATCTACAGTGAAAAAAAAACAGTACCAAAACCCAAAGCCATGGCAATTGGATAAGGCTCAGAAGTTGGCAAGTTCAGCCTGTGGAGCAGAAAGAAAAAGCCCATCCTTAAATCCAGAGCCTGATAGACAGTTTCTAAGCAGTCACACTGAGCTGGGGGACCAGCAGCTGATGCTTCCCACCTGGCCAGTCAGGCCAGAGCAAAATAGAACCATCTAGAAATTTTTTTTTTAGAGAGTTTATTACTTTGGTTTGAAATTGTATTAGACTGGGGGGACTTTATATTTCTTTTCGTAAAGAGAACTATGAAGAACAGATACAAGATTATCAGTGAACTTTGAAGGTTTTCTTTTGTATTCATCAAATTGGTCCAGTGTAAGATTTTAGTCCCTACAGCTCAAACACTGCAGTGTCTAATGCCAAATGCAGTCCCAGCTCTCCACGTCCCTTTCATAGCGTGTGGGGAGAAGTGACTGCCCAGGAAATCCAGTGTGCTGTGTGGGAGCTGCCTTATGTGAGTAGGAAGACATGGCAATGGGAATAAGCCTGGGATCCCTCCTCAGCTCCCCGGTATGTGAGTGGGTGTCTTGGAGGAAGCATACCTGCCATAGCCTAGGGAATTCACAGCCACATCTCTCGGTGCCCAAGAATGTAACTAGAAACACCAGATCCTAGGCAACAGCCAGACAGGGGAGTAGTCTCTGCCCCAGACGTTAAACTTGTGTGGCTGCTCAGACAGGATAATAAGATTGACTGAAGAACAAACAGGCAGGACCACAAGAGAGAAAATGAGAGCAAGTCTTCCTCTACAGCAAGACTGGCAAGAAATGAGGTGGGATATATATAATAGATAGATATATATCCACATAGATATAATGTGGAGATGAAGTAGAGAGGAGATTCTCTGATTAAAAATGTCTTCAGTGCTGAGGACTTGGAGGACATTCAAGATTTAACCTCGAAAGTAATTGTCCTGTTTTGTACCTCTTAATTTTTTTCAACAGGAGCACCTAAAGGGAAACTTGAATTTACAGATGAGCTTTACGTTATTTAGTAGAAGTAAAAACACAAGCTGTTATCATCCAGGCTTGACTGAACTGCTCAGTTCCTGAAAATAGGTCACAGAGAAAATCTGCACTAATTAGGAAAAGTTGGCAAAAACAATCATTGCAAGTTAAAAATGTGTGTCAGACTCATTTGATTTGCATAGTTGATCTGGAGGTGATGTAATGAATAGGTTTTGTACCAAAGCAGGACATGCTGAAGAGGATGACTCAGTTCTGGGAGCTGCAGGGAACAAGTTACATCAGGTTCACTTTGCAGAGCAGCAGCTTTTGACGACTCCTCAAGAACATCAAGCAGCTGCAGATTCCCCACAGGCCCTGTGGCATACTGACATCTATCCATGCAGTTAAAATTTTCTCTTCTTAGGTCCAATTTTCTGTTTGATGGATTTAAACTGCTACCTCCCTTGGCAGAATTCAAGAGAGAACTTGAGTGCTGCTGAGTCAGATAATGTACTGGCCTTGAAGTATTTGGGATGCAAAACAGAATCCCAAGGCTTGTGACAGGCATCTCCCCAGTTTGCACAGGTAAGAAGCTGTGCCTGTGGAGAATGAATTCTATCAGGCTGGAGAGCTGTAAAACTGATGTGTGAGCATCAGCATGGGATATGTGACCTACTCTGGGCATTCAATATGAAGCTGTAGGAGGCTCCTGGACTCCTTTTTGGGGCCCAGACATCCAACATTAATCCCTGCAGTGCATAAATTTGAGATCATTGTGTTAATTGTAGAAATTAAACCCTCTGTTTCCTTTTCTTCTTCCTCTGAGAGTGCAGCTTCTGTTTTTGGGACATGTTTAATTACAGGCCCAAAGCAATCATGTACAAAAGCAGGAGTGGAGGGGATCATCAAGCAGACAAGTGTGTATGCAGTGAGGTTAGGAATTTGGCCAATGGTTTAATCCTCCTCCAGGGCAGGCCTATGTCCAAATTGGTATTTAGAGTTAGACTCTGCCTTTTCCTGTATTTTTATTACTTTGCTAATGAAAAAAAGGAGTGATTAATTTATCTTCAGTGTTAAACAAGCATTTTACTTACCTTCTGCTAGAACAATGCCCTGGATAAGTAATCATGCAGGGCAGGTACCAACATGGAAGGAGAATTTGAATTGGTCTTTATATGTGTGCTCCAAACTGCTGAACTAATTTGATATAAAATTACTGACTTCAAGAGGCTGTAGGATTCTGTATCTTGGAGAGTATCTGGATGACAGGAGAAGCTCTGTTTCTTTTATTAACTTCCAGCATTACTTCACTACATGAATCATTTCAATATGCAAAGCTGTCATGAAAATTTGCAAGCCTAGGCTCACAGTCCTACTCACCCTATGTTTACTATGATGGAAAAAAAAATCATACCTTACTCACTTATCAAAAAAACTGATTAGCTCAGGCAAACAGAATCTCAACCAGCTTGTTTTCCATTTGCTCTTTCAAAAAAACTGACATAGTGAAAAAATCCTCTGTCACTTTATTTTTTAGCAGTTTCTATGTTATCTTGAGTCAACACAGGGAGTCACTGAATGTGTGGCTACAACTTATCTTGAACTGGGAAGAAAGAGCTTGATACTCCTATTTAGAAAGGAATACAATAAGGCTATATCTAATGTTTAGAAAGCATTTTATCTAGATGTTTCTCTCACTGCCAGAAATCTCATTAACCTTTTTTAACATGGCAACTGAAATAATAATGTGAGTATGAAATTACTATTCTGAAAATGAACATTTCAGAGTGCCTATATTGTGCAACTCAAACTGAGGATGTTTGTTGTAGTTGATTTTGCCAAGGTAGTATGAAGTTAATGCCTTTTACAGAAAGCAGGCTCTCAAAGGAGAGAAAATTAAACTCTGGTGAGAACAGTTCTCTACTTGTCAATATTCTGTATTCTTTTTGCTAAGAAAAGCATGCTTCCCTTCTGCTATGGCATCAGTAGCTCAGTCACTAGGATATTAAACCAGACAATAAATGATATCACAACATCTGAGCCAAACTTACTTTCAGAACAGAGCACAGAAGCTGCTGTGCCTGTGGAGTGTCTTTGCTGGATCAGGGCCCTTGTTCCATTTAACTTCAGTTCAGTTACCTGAGACCTCACCTCATTCTTAATCACTGTGTCCTGCCACAATACTAAAATTTCCATATTGCTCTTCATAATTGTTCAAATTTTTCAAAGTCTTACTCTTACACAGCAGCCAGAAAATATCTTTCCTTTCATCTTAAATCAGACTAAGCAGTAAGCCTTTTTAATTCTTGTTTTTCAAGATGAATTCCTGGTGAGTGAAATAAAATAAGAAGAGGGACATAGGTAGTGGAACAAAATAAGAAGAGGGACATAGGTTCAGTTTTTTTCAGCACCACACTTCCTCACTGGAGCTAAAGCTGTGTAGTTCCTGGAGTGGCTGGGAAGAAAAGGCAGGAGGTAGCTCTTGTAACTCTGATCCATCTCCCTTCCTTCCCCCAACACACCCTGTTGAGGAGCAGAGCCCAGGAGTGGTATTTCCACCGATCTTGGCTGTAGCATTCTGGCCCATGGAGAGAGTATTCCATGCCCACTTTACTGCTCCTCTGCAAATGTCACACTACCCTTAAACCTTCCTGTGCCCCAAGAAGTTGTCCCACCACTAAGCCAGAGTCAATCTTGCCATCCTTCTGGATTCCAGTAGGTATGTCATGGAAGCCCAGCTCAAAATGCTGTCTTGTCTGAAATTTTGCAGTGCCATGAAAAGTGGCTTAGATTATGAAAATTGAAAGTCCTTTATTACTGAAAGTAATAAAAATGTAAAAAATACCAGAATCTGTAATTTTGTTCCTTTTTTTTAGTCCTGAAAAAGAAGGAGCTAGAGTTTCTTCTTGAGAAGAAAACAAAGAATTGAAGCTGTACTGCTCAGATACTTGGACTGAACCTAGCCAGGCAGATGAGGCATCATGAGAAGTCACATTTAAAAAAACCTATTCTGCATAATATATGACAAAAAAAGAAATGTGATTCACCGTGGTTGCTAACTTTTATGAGGAAGACAACACATATGCTTCAAAGAAGGAATTTCTCAAGATATAAAAATAACTGAAGAAAGGCAGTTCCACCCATAGTCCTATGGCAAAGCTTTTAAGGCTCATTTCATGTTATATTCAGTCCACTGTACCCTGTAATATTCTCAAGATGAAAGTTGTCTGATGATGAAAACATAATGTAGATGAGGAATAAGGTCTTGCAGTTCAATTTAGAGAAAGAGAGAGCCATGACTGAGTTCTTGATGTTTTTGGCCTTATGTACCAAAAATAAGCAAAGTCTCCAGTGTGCTTTTGCATAAACCTGCTGAAAGTCTTCATGCACAAGTATTAACTGAGCTTTTGGAAATGAATATTCATTATTTTCTTGCTTCTCCATGATCCTTGGGGAGCTTGCAATGAAGGAGCATATAGGAGAGAAAGGTACCTTTATTCTCTCTTTCTGCAAGACCCTCATAAATGGCTTCAAAGCTGGATGAAAATGCTTTGCGCTCAGTCACTGATAAGTTTAGCGCCACTGTGTTCAAAAAGATCCTTCTGCAAGTTAAGCTTCAGCTCACAGGGGGAAAAAGTCTCATTCTATGTGGGTGTCATTAATTATGGCATATACACGCAATAATCTCCTTTTTTGTTGATGACTCATCCTTTGAGGATAAATAAGATAAATTTCCTCACAGTAGTAGGTAAGAAGAAAAGACTGCAGTGCCTTAGCTAAAAGTTCATTAAGATATTGGGGTAGATTTTTAAAATTGAGCATACAGTGATGTATATGCTTTATTCCAGCATCTTTTCATATTTTAATAACTTCCTTCTGTAGTGTGAGGAATTAAAGAGAAAAACCCTTTGAGGAGAGGCTGCAGCATTAAACAAATACAGTTCCCCTTCGTCTCGAGAATCTGCTTCACCTTTCCATTGTGCTGCCCCCCACTCTGTGTATTTTCCCTTTTGCAGGGTGTTTGTGCCTCCACAGGCACTCACCTACCATTTGACCTCTCTGGGTATGTGATAAGCCCAAGTCACCAGGTCTGTAAAGTCAGTTCAATCCCTCTTCTGACCCTTTCTGGCCCGGATCTGCCCCACCACACACCTACCCTGTCCTCTTCATTCACTGCATGTTACAAAGGACCATCCTCCCCTGGGAGGAAAGGAAGCACCTTCCACTTTCCAGGGGTAAATGAGGTTTCCTGCTGCTGGCACTAAGGTGTATCCATCACTGCAGCAGCTGCCATTCCTGCCTCAGCAGTGCAGGAGCTGGGAATGGGGCAGCAAGGCTGTGTGGCCTGGCTGGTCTGGTGTGCAGACCCAGCCAGCTCTGCCAGGTACAAATCTGCAGAACCAGAGCCTCCACCAACCCAGGAGTGTTGAATACACCCGTGGGCCAGTGTCACTCTCTGCTGGGCTACCTTAGTTGCAGGGAGGGTCACAGCAGTCTCCTTTCTCTGGTCTATGGCACAGAGGCAGAGGATGATAGGGAGCAGGACTTTTGGCTAGCTGCAGGCTGATGCTCTGAGTTGACAATGCAGATGTACCCAAAGTGTCCTCCAAGTGTCTGGCTAGGATTTACAAACATTGAGGCAGGGTGGCAGAGCCTTTCTTTATCAGAGGGCAGGGCAGGGGCCACACGGATTTCTGTCTTTACTGGGAAGCAATGGCACTAACCAGGTGATTAATGCAAAATCCACATTTGAGAAACAGTTCTAAGGAAGCAACAAACCTTTGAACATAAGGAGGAATGGAGATACTTGTTTGTGGTATTTACACAGCCCTTACCAAAGCTCCTCTTGAGCTTCTGAAGCTCTTTAAATGGTAGTCCTTGCTGAGGCCTGGTAATGAGACAAATTCTTCAATGCTCCATTTAGCAACAGCAGTGAGAGGCACAGAAGTTCTGTCTTCAGTTTTAGTTAGTGCTTTGACTCAGGAGGACACCAAGCTGTCCTGTGTGCTTTCTGCCTGGACAGAGGACCTGCCAGCCTGGCTGTATCATGTTTGCTGTACTGAAATCTAAACGTGGGCCAAATGATTTATTGGCCTGCACTGTACCTGGCACAGCTGGGGCTGGCTGAATTCATGAATTCATGAGGATACCCTGGTCCTGTGCTGGTGTTTTGTGTTTCCTTCCTGACAAGCTTGGAGAGAGGCTGTATCAGAGTCATGTTGCATGCTCACATGTGAACAATGGCTTTGTTTGCACACATGCAGTCTAATCTGCACTTCAGTTTCAAAATATACCAGAACATATGTCTGCATATAACCACTTCTAGCTTGCTTTGTGGACCTTGAACTCCTGGAAACAAAATTAAGCTATTGCTTAGGATGAGCAACCTGCGTTGGACTGTACAGGAGTGGTGTTAAGAAGAAGCATCACCCAGCCATGCAGTGGTCATCAGAAAGTCAGAGTTGGAAGCCAGGATTTGGTAAGCAAAATGTTAGACCAGTTCTACTTTCCCAGCTTCTAAATGATGCAGACCTTGTTTCCACTGGCTTTCCAGGGCTCTGCTGATTTAGCCAGCACCTATTGCCACCTACTATCTTCTGGTTTCCGTCATCCAAGAGGGATCATGATCTTGGAAAGGTTATCTTCTTTCCAAAGCTCCTTTCCATGGATGGATTTGTAAGTTCTCTGATGATACACAGCAGCTCATCTCATCATTAATTTTCGTGATACAAGAATGAAAATTCATTGAGGAAGGAAAGGAAGAACAGTGAGGCTTCCTCACATACTGGGTCACCCAGAGCAGCTTGCCATCCAGTGGTCTCACCTTGTCCATGATCTTGAGGAAGGCAATATTATCATAATCTAGCACATGTAAGAGGAACAGAAAGGAGGGATACATTTTACATCAGCTTCAGAACTAAATGTCTGCTGGTTAGGAAAGCTGGCCCAGTGCTCACGCTGTGAATTGTTTTTTCCTTTCGTCTTGGCAGGGCTTGTTTTGATCACCTATCCTCAGCAAAGAACTGCATACAATAATTAGGAACAAAATGTCATCTCAGTAGAAAACCACCTGCCATGTGGAAAGTTGTGCTGTGGAACAACATCTATAACATAAATGCAGATTTAGCTGTCTTGATGAGAGAAGCTGAGAGAGAGCTGGCTCTCTCTCAGTTGAACAGCTACAACAAGCCAGCCCAGGCTCGTGTTAGTAGTACAGCTGTACTCGGTATGTGTAAATTATGGAGATCCTTTGGCAGAACCCCAAACTCTCACCAAATCTGGGTCTCTCTCCATCATCCCAGTCTTCCTCACAAACAGCTACAAGACTCTTCCCTGTGCTTAATTTGATCTTGTTTGTGAAACAAAAACAGTCTCCATTGCCAAAAGGCTTAAACTTCTGCAAACAGTGATTAAGGCTGAAGCTTTGCCTTCTACTTCAGTGGGAACAGGTCTGGGCTCTCAAGCAGTGAGCTGTGAGGGAGTGAACAGGATGATCTAAGGGAAACATGCTTGCTTCATCCTTGATATGGCCAAGGCTGGAGGCCAAAGACTTTTAAGCACTGAAGTGTGTCACTGGTAGATTACACATATCTTGTCATAATTTACAGCAGGTTTAGAGCATTAATCTCTAAAGAATACACAGTGTGAGGAATATTTGTGAAATGAGGAAATCTACTGAATTTCTCTGTTTATATCATGTAAATAAAACATTTTTTTTTAAATCATCCCATACAACAGAAAAATAGTAATGATAAACTGATGTTTCAGCCAGCTTTTCCTCTATAGAGATACAACAGCAAGGTACTGTGGTGGCTCCTTAGTGGCTGAGAGTAATATGCTGTGAGCACCATGGCTACGCCAGAGATGCTAAGGCAAGCATCTTTTTCCTCCAGCTGCCTATGCACAGTCTGATCTCATCCATTAAGCCAACTTAGTAAACCAGCAGAAAACAAGATTAAGAAATAAAAATAAGTTTAAAAAAATCAGTGCACTGTTAAATATACTGTTGCTAAGATACAAGAAATGCTTCTGAAGAGTTTCTCCCAGAAAGGACATAATCTCTTTTCTTTCATTTCAGGGTGACTTGACTTTTCCTCCCACGAATGTCATTTTAGAGACCCTGCTGAACAAGAATTGAATCTGAATACAAAAGCTTAAAGATCACTTTCTTTAGCTGTTTGAAATAAGCAGGGCCATGTTGATATATAAAGATATATCAACATGGTCCTGCTTATTTCAAACAGCTTAAACTGAGTTTTTCATAGAAAATTTTATTTTATTTTTTTCCTGTGACTGGATTAAGGTAAAAATTCATCAGCAAGTAGAACTGATGAGAAATATAGGTGTTGTTTGTACAAGAGTCAAGGCAGTATTTCTGACTGCTCTAAGTAGCACAATAGTATCTTCTAAAACAATGGTTCAGAAGTTACAGACAAATGAAAGAGCATTTGGAGTTTTGACTACCTGACCTGGTTGATTGATAGACACAGGAACCTTTATTGCCAGCAGAACAAAACCACCAATTCTACTATTATTTCAAGCTCCTTTTGATATTCATCTGTAACAGTAAAGATCACATGTTGCTGATTTAATGATTTTCTATAGAATCTAGACATCTCAGTGCCCAACCAGGATGACAACTACTTTATCCTCACAATGCTGAACTTACAATGTCAGACTAAATTTTTTTGTTTTTCTTAACAGAGCACATAGTTTCTAAATGTTTGCTTAAATCTCTGGGGGCCTGATATTCTGTCTTGGCCAGGAATAAAAAAATTAAAGTTGTCAAAGAAGACAATGAAAAGCAAGCGACAGATGAGTATAAGTTCTAGAGCAGCTTGACACCATGCCAACTCCTTGTTTAATTTTGTAAATTTGCTGGCTTATGGTCCCTGGGATTACTTGTCAATATAGTATTGACTACCTGAGTAATTCCTTTCATTAGTTTTACTTATATGAAACTTTTGCCATGATATGTCACATCATCTGGGTGTTAAAAAGATTGCTCTAAGTAAAATGGAGCATATACAGCAAAATGTAGATTGAGCACCTTCTACTAGAGGCAAATGTACATAAAATATTTCAAGCATTACAATTAAACTACATTTCTGAAGTTTAGCTTATAGTGTTTCCACTAAAGACATCAAGTACTCAGGATATGGCATCACCATTAAATTATGACACTTGCTTACATTAATTAATAGTTATTAAGTCTGAGTTGCTAAGATGTCACTATGGATCTCCTAGATTGATCTGCTACATTACACAGAGCAGAGATTTCAGGAATGGCTGCTTCAGGTCTCATAGTTCAAATTGAAACAGTGTGTTTTCAAAAAAAGATCCAATCTTGATTTAAATACTTGCAGGGCTAGAACCCTCCCAACCCAGACAGTTTTTTTCTGGGGGCAGTCACCAAGGCCTGCAGAGCTGGCTGCAATTCTGCTCCACAGCAAACAGTCTCTTTATGGCCAGAACAGTCAGTGTAACTTAAACAACTATTGCTTTTTTATTGCATAGACTTTTCTTGTATCCTTTGCAAGATGAAGTTTTGACAAGACTACAATATTGGTTACAGTATTTTGCTAGTTAGCAAATCATCATTTACAATGTTGAAGAATTTCAAGGACATTCATTCTGGCTTTGTGAGTCTTTTGTTTGACGTTGAAATCCCTCACAATGTTCCTGTTTTTTCTCCCTGCATGTTACCAGCTGCTGTTTATGTACTGGTGGTCATGTTTACCAAAGTGATATACTGGTCTGTGGCAAATATCAACATGCAAGGCTCTTTCTGCCTTCACAGAGCAGATGTCACCATGGATACTTATTTTCAAGCTGTTAGTAACTTGGAGAGAAATGTTCACATGCTCTTGGCCACTTGGTGTGACTCTTGGGGATGTTCTATGCGGGGTTGAGAGTTGGACTTGATGACTCTGCAGCTTGCTTCCAACCCAGCATATCCTGTGGTTCTGTGATTTGATGTTTGACACAGAGACCTACGCAATTTTTCTTTTTGCTTTCTCTGTATTTCTTCAGCAGGCTGTGGGACACTGTTAGTCTAACCATCCAAATCATCCTTCAGGTTTGAAAAACACCAAGGAGCTAGAATTTATGTTCTTAAAGCTGTAATTCCTCTTGCAAATTATTTCTTTGTTTCCTTTATATTCCTTGGCATCTGGGTTAGTTCTTATTCTTGATATCCTGCGTTCTGGTGAAATTGGTGCTAATTTTTACCTTTTTGCCAGGATGCAATGGAAACTGGGACAGGGGATGAAAGAGTCAGGAGTGTCCCCAGCACTGGCTGTGCTGCACCAACAATTTGCATCCCACTGGGACTGGCTGTGAATGGGCTTAATCTTTCTCTGATTACAGAGGCACAGAGGAAGTTTCAAAGTAGTCTCAATATTCCCCTGCTTCCCACACTCCTCCAAGGGCATGGGCTGTCCAGAAGGGCCACGGCACACAGCACGGCCTCTTTCTCAGCCAGCCCTGAGAACCCCTGAGCACCCTCCTGCTATCTGCTCACCTCTTATGGGATGATTTGCTTAGCTCTTTCTAGCAGAGCACATACCCCAGGAGAGTTTCCTGCTTGACTGGCAGCAGTCCTCAGTCAAACCCCATGCCGAGTGTCCAGCTCCAGTATCCGTGCTGTGCACCCCGTGTGCATCTGGCAAGGCAGATGCTCTGCTCTCCTCTCCCCATGGCTGGTTGTGTCCCATCTCATGAGCATACCTGGTCAGCAGTGCAGACAGCACTCAGCCTTACTCCTGTTTCGTTTAATTTAACTGCTTAGTTTTCAGATATGAAGGTTAGTCTCAGGCCTTATTGAGCAGACCCATCACATCTGCTACATTTGATCTGGTCAGGTCTTTTCATTCCACTGTATGAATGATATCAATATCTGCAAAAGCCTTCTGAAATAAAAGGCTTGAATTTATTATGTAAATATGTATTAGACAAACTAGGTTTACACCAAAATATGCATGGAGAGAGGCTTTCCAGAAACAGACACAAAAAATTTCCTTTGAAAAGCACCTTATCATAAAATGCTATTTCCCTCTGGTGAAGAAGTGCCATATGAAAACTGGCCTGACTACACACTTCTTTTTCCAAATATTCATCATGGAACTGCTCTATTTGAAAATCTAAAAAGTAACCTAGATAAGCTTCAATATTAGTCGCTGAAACCAGTTTGTAACCACTGAAAATATGTCTTTCCTAGTCATCCCTAGTCCAACATTCTAGCAGTCATGGGAATTCCCAAAAGGACAAGACTAGTACAAAAAAATTTCCCTCCTGATGTGTATTTTCAACTTTTTATGTCCTATTCATAAAATAGTTTTAAAGATACTCTTTACATGAACTAGAGAGGTTCCAGCAATAAGCCTCTCCTAATCCTATCTGACCCAACTGGCAGGGCTGGCATGTGTTTGTGTTCCTTAAAAGCATGAAGACAGAGAACATACCTCCCAGCGTTTGGCAGAGTGCTCTTGGTACCATGGGCGTGTCTCATTAACTTCCCAGGAGCCAAACATTAGTAAATATCATCAGAGGAAAATTACATACCTGACTAAATGGTTCCAGTCACCTGTTGCTTTGAGGAAGGCATTGTGCTTATCAAAAAGAGAAAAATCCAATTTTCTTTTAGGACAAAACAGCGTTTAACACAGGGTGTTGCTTCAGTTGTTACCTGTCTGTGTGTGACCTTCACTGAACATAATACTGCTCTGACTAGTCTCAGCTGCTCAGGGCATCAGGAGAACCTCTGGACAAAGCAGGACATGAGTGAGTTTCTGCAAGTCCCTTCCCATTCCTATTCATAGGCAAGGGCTGTTGAGGAAAGATCATGGACCTGACAGAAAATATGTCACCAGTGTGGAGACAGAGGACACCTTGCTGTGTAGAAGCAACTCTTACATGTGTGGATGGCCTGGATGATAAGGAGCTGAAGAGAGCTAAGCAAAGGAGAGGTTGAGAGACAGTCCTGTATCTACACACATAGTAGTCCATAATGGCCAAGTGCCCTTTGCAATACTCCTCTACAGTGCTGTGTTTTATTATCTGGCATGGCTAAATTACTGGGATGGGGTGATGAGGGAGAATAGGTGCTACCAAGCAGCCCACATCTTCTGAGAGTACTCCTGTGTAAAAATTCCCACATGCATTTACTCAGGGGCACAAAGAGGGGACTGGGGAGTCAACTCTAACTGCACTTCCTAAAATGGAGAACTCTGCTGTTTTCAGGAGATAATAGTCATTCTGTGAGATAAACAAGATATATTTCCCTGGTTGTTACTGTCCTGGCAAATGTAGCTCTTCTTGGAATAAAAAGGGTTCTACCAGATCATTAAACCACATAGTTGTCTCAACTTGCTTTAATTAAGGATTGCAGTATTGGTTTTTTTATTGCTTAAATAAAAAATAGTTACAGCTCTGCTCTCTGCAGTTTGTTTTTATTCTATTTCTCCAGCAAAGCAGTTCTGTGAAAACTCAGCAGGGAAGGGTAAGAAAGGGTAAGCAGTTCATCTACTTTCAATGAAATTATTTTAAACAAGAAACCTCTAAGAACTTTTTCCTCATTTCTGATTCCACTTTTATCGGGAGGAGCATGGACCAGAATTACCAGCCGTAAGTACAACAGGAACAAGAAGCTTGGATGATGAACAGGGAACGGATGTAGGAGCACAGCTGGCATCTTCTCTGAGGTCACACTGCTCCCTCAGAGTTGCTGTGAAGGACATACGAGCCTGTGGTGTCTACAGAGCTGCCCCTGTGACCAACTGTCCACTGGTCAATGTACCCACTGATAGTCTGGACTCATTAGCCTAAACCACAGAGATCTCATGTTGTGAAATAACTTTTCCTTTGTTATTCCAAGTGTAGTTTGTCCTCCAGGTGCCTCCCAGAGATGTTTAAATTGTAGCAGAACTGCTACTGGATCTGTGGAGCAAAAGAACTTCTTCATGAATTGAGTCAAAAGCTCTTGCACATAGGGTGTTACAATTAGTTAGTAATGCCTATTCTGGATCACTGGCCTTCTCTAAATGCCATTATGTTCACTGCAGCTTCAGTGGATTCAGCTCTCACTGAACAGCAAGGGATGATATGGTAAGACTAGTCTTTTTCTACTGAGATGAAGAGAGACACTTTTGGAATTATTCCAGTATAGCTTCTCTCCAGAATATCGTGGAAATGGCTTCTGGCAGAGGTGAAATTCACATAATAAATGCATTGAAGCAAAAGCTCTTCAACTTTCTCTACCTGAAATTACATGAATAGCAGGCAGCCATGAAAAGCAACCACTGACCATGATGATGATTAGTTTTGCAGCCTGAGGAACCAAAGTTATTCAAAACCCTGAAGGAGAAGAGCAGTTTCTAACAAAGTATCAGAGCAATCAAGATGCTAGAGGGAGGTGGAGTTGTGAATTCATCAGAGAGAAGCTATGCTCCTTTGGTAAAACCATTTAATGGAGGTTCAGTTGGTGACTGAAATACTCTCATTGAAGTCAATAGAAAAACAGAGGGAGATTGGTAGCTGCTATATACAGCAGAAATGTCTTGTTGATTATAGACCCAGAAGCAGGTTAAGTGCTTGATTTAAGTATTAAACAGAAAAGTATTATATCCAGTTGTCAGCTGCTTAAAAAAATATTTTAAAGGCTTTTGTAAACAATATATAAAATCACAATCAGAAAATACTAACCAAGTTTAGAAATTGCTGGGATAGTGAGAGCAAAGCACACTCAAATTCCCCAAGTTTCAAAATGTATAGTTGTCCAACACAAGAATTGCGGAACTTCTTGTTTACCTGCATGTGAGGAATATGCATTTGCAATTGAGTAACAAAAAAAAAAAAAAAAAAGCAACAGTTTTAAGGATCACTTTGTGGTGCTTCACAGCTCACCAGCGGACCAGGCACCACAGGCTGTCTAGCGATAGCTCAAAGCCCTGGTCTTTCAGACAGTCAGTCTAAGCAGAACTTCCCTGCCCTAGACTTTGCCCTCGATAAGAATATCCTCTGGTGGATTTGGCCCTTGGTAATTTATGTTGTGGGGAACTGAATTCAGATTCCAGAATTCATGAGCCAGTCTTTGAGACTTGGGTGTCAAACACCATAAGTGTTCAGGTATCTATAGTTGCATATGAAGTCTCATTCAGGGAAAAAGTAGCATTCCTTGCTGTAAGATAGAAAACAAAAAGATGTTTGAAGTTAGTCCTCTTTTTTCTCCCACGAACAATCCTTTTTACTGAACTCTTAATATAGACAGTCAAAAATCTTAAACAACAGACTAAATGTTTAAGAAATCAGCACTCAGAAGACATAATATCCTATGGAGAGATATTTTGGCAGCATGCTGTGAAATAGCTTGAGTTTTGATACAGTAGGATTTCAGCAAAAGCCTAATTACATCTACTCTGAGACCCAGTGAAATTCTCCATGGGTACAAGGAAATTATACCCCTACCAGACAGAAAGCAATTTTCTCTAATCTGAAAATAACAATGTAAAAAGAGGGTCAGTAAAGAAAAGACATAGAAGTAGAAACAGTCAGAGTCTGATTACAGAAGGGAAGGAAGCAAAATTGGTACAACGTAGCATAAGGTACAGATCCCTGCTTGTGTGCTCATCAGATGGAACATTGTCTTCAATTTTAGCATTAGTAAGACTATTTAGTTTTCACTGTTAAACAGTCATGACGCTCCACAGTCACCAGCAAAGGGTTGCATTGACAGAGATCGATAAAACACTAGTAAATTAATAAATGGAACCCTCCAGCAAAAAGGGATATGCAATTAACGACTGAATACCAGAAAACACACATCACTGGCTGTCTTAAAGCTATGCTAGCATTTGAAGGAAGTGTGAAGCACCATTTAAATTCCTACAGCAATTAACCATAACCATTTTCCCTCGGGGGAAACAAAGCTGCCCTTAATTCTCCATTTCCCTATTCAGTGAGAATGAAAGTAAATACCCCAGGAGCCCATTATCATCCCACCCCACCCCTCCCCAGCCCTCTGTCAAAAGTAGGAGCAATGAGAGTCAACACAGAAGTTCCCTGTGGTTGGGTTTCTGAACTGGCAGCAGTGTCCAGGCTGGATGGAAGGCCTGAACCAAGGTTATTTCACATCCCAAACAAGTCCATGCAATAAGATATAGCACCGTGGTAGCCCCATTGCTGACAAGGGCTGTCACAAATACGATAATGTGCTAAATAAGCAGGCACAGAGGAAGATGTTTCAGCGTCTGCTATGAAAATATTACTATCACTTTTAGTGGATATTCACTCATGACTACCTTTATTCTTCAGAAAAGAACTCCACTGCAGAGGAAAAAACATGAAAATAAACACTTATGTAGAAATCTTACCTTTTGAGCCTTGAAAAAATCCCTTTGATATAGCAAACTTAAAATACAACATTTAACAGTTTGATGCTGTTTGAATAACTTAATCTGAAAGAATAAGGCTAATTTCAGTCACCCAAATATTTATTTTTCTTCATTTGTGGCCACCTGCTCAACTTGCTGTCTTTCAATGGGTTGTGTCTTCATCTGGATCTTAGTGAATGACTCACTTCTGTTTGATGCATTCACTTTGCATCTCATATCTTCTGAAAGCACGTATTTAATGAAACTGTCTGTAATACTTCAGTTCTGTTTGTTTTAAAATGCAGCCCAAGCTACAAATGATATATTCCTGAAAATGAAAAAAAGAATAAGACTACCAGAATGGCGAATACCATCATGCGAAATCCAGAAATTTTGCACTGTCAAATGGGACTGCTGAATAAAGAAAGCAGTTTGAGGATTCTTACCTCAAGCAATCCTTGTGTGATTAAGCTGGTGTAAGAGTGGCTACGAGAATGAGTCATGTTATTTCATGGCATGCTTGACAAAACACATCTGTGTTGCGGGACTGTGGATCAGAAATATCTTGCATTCTACTATAGCAGCATTCACGGACTTGCCTTCAGGATCCAAGAGTGTTCAGGGAGGAAAATGTGAATGCCAATGCCTGTGCTGCCAGGGCACTCGACACAATTACGAGGTAAGAGATGTACCACCACCTGGCTGGGTGCCAGCTCAACACCAGGCACCAGCTTTTGGGTACTGAACTACAGCAGTTTTGATTCTCAACATGTGTAGCAGTTTCCTCTGAAGACTGAGGCCTCTTTATGGGACCTTGAATCCAGACACTAAAAATAGTAGCCAACCCGAACCACCAGACCCTAGGGGGCTAATGGTACACACAGCCTGTTTTGAAAATTCTTGCTTTACCATCTTACTGCCATGTAGTTCTAGTCTAAGATGGATTTTCTCTTTAAATCCTTGAATTAAATAAATCCAAAATCTAAATGTATAGAGGCATTAACCCTTTTCTCTTTAGCATTCCTCTTGGTCCTCAGATTTCACCTCTAGTGCCTTTTCAGCTTTTACATTCTTTAAAACTAGAGTGATGTGCAGAAATTTTAACCCTCAAAAAACAGTTCTCCACGCTCAGATTAGTAGCAAAAGGAATTTACATTGGTAAGATATATTGAAAACCATTTACCGGTTTTTACTGAAGAAATCCTGATATTTGACACACCCAAACAGTTTAAATATTGAGTGATAACATGACCTTTTGCAGCTGTTTCTTTATGAGGAGGCTTATGAGTTATGATTCATGGACTGGTGAGGAGTAAGAATTCCATGTAACTCTTTGTAACTGCATAAACCACTGGAATGAGATTTTTAGATCCACTGTCACTTCTACAGCACAGCACGGTTTTTATAGCTTTGGAGTGATCCCTGAAGGGTTATTGTACAAACTGTTTAACTTAACTTTGTGGACTGAGAAAGCAAAAAACCCCAACTGACATGGAGTCCTGGGATACAATGCAAACTGCACATCATCCTTTCAGTCACATTTTCATCAGGTCAGCTCTTCTTTTCATCTTACTCATCAAACCCTTTGTGTAGCATTCACAGCACTACATAAACATTAAAGCCCTTCTTAGCTATTGGGAAATGGCAGTCCCAACATGGCTCATGCTAGCAGTTTTCTTGGAAGTTACGGTTTCTGACAGCACAGCTGGAACTGCATTTCAAATACTTTTGCCTCTCCCGACATCACTCTTTATGAACAGGCCAAAATAAGCACAATCTTGTTCAATCATCCTTCATTTTTCTGATCCCAGTAGGAAGAATTCTCAGAACTATCTTAGGACTCAGTAGCATGGAAGCTGCTCCTGAGTTTGCCCAGTTCTTGGTGGCTATTACTAACATGCAGCATTTGCCAAGAAGCAACAGGATTTATTTCTGTGGTTTTGCAAGTGTGTTGGTGAGGGCAGTAAGCCAAGAGAAAAACTGGTGCTCCAGCATGCAGTGATCCTAATCCAAACTTAGTAATTGCTGTGACAAAGGCTTCTAGAAACCTCTCAATTTTATCACTCCTTGTGTAAGTTTCATCCATGGAAATATGGCAAACTTAACAATTGAAATACACTACCACAACTTAAATATCCAAGAATCCTAAGAAAGGGCAGATGGGTCCTTTGCAAGGCACGTCCTTATTTACAGGATTACAAACAGCTATGAAGACTGGTTATGTTTCTTTAGAATCATATTGCTCTCTAGAAGCTGATCTTTTAAACCGTTTATGCCATATGTTCACAGACACTCAATGGGCTCAAAATAATGTAGGAGAGTTAGACTAAGGTTGGGAGAAGCTGGATCTCTTTCTTCTTATAGCAAGGCAATTCAGCTTAATTTGTGAAGTCTCCATCAGCAGGAAATGCTTCTGATAAAGAAACTGGTAGAGTTATATACTCCACACACCAATCTAAGCGTGATGCAAAACAGCACATAATTAGCAATCTGTCTAACATTTGGAGCTACAGTTGGCATTTCAACTCCAGACAGGCTCAGTTCTGTGCATCTCTCCAGGAAACACCAGGCAGTTAAAAGCAGCATTGTTCTGTGCCTGGAAAGCAATGTTTCATGGTCCCAGTCTTGAACCTGAGGGCTAAGTGCAAAACCAGAGAATACATTCTCCTCTCAGTATTAAACAACTGAATTGATTAATCATCTTCCCCCTGACAGTAGATGTTATCTACTCCTAGATGGATGTGGCATGCCATCTTTTTTTGCCAGTGGCTTAACCACTTCTCTTGTTTTAACCAGTTTCCTCTCCCTCTATAAGACATCCTCTCTGATTTCTCGCAATCCTCACTGTCTTTCCTCCCAGAGTCTCATCCCTTCTTTACCAAGGTCCCTTTTGTGGTCTTGCTCAGCTCTGGATCTAGAGCAGAGTTGACAATTTCTTCCACAAGCTGGACAGTGGAATGAGAGAACAATTGAAACGCTAGCAACCTGCCTAATGTGTTAGGAATCCCTCCCTTGACTTCAAGATGTTTTGCTCCATTAGCACTACAAATAGAATGTAATAAAAAACTCTTGGTGACAATTCCTGCTGGACTGAAAAAGGTGAATTTGAAGTGTCAAGGATTGGTTCAATTGATAAAATAATTCCCTTTTAACTCCTAAAGCAGGCAAGCAGCTGCAAAGTGAAATTCTACTAATATTTTGGTACGTCTTGGCCTCCCTTAACATACAATTGCCATGAGTTTGGAAAAACTCACATTTACTTAGAAATGAGCACATCAAGAGCAGCATCTCTTTTTTTGCTGATGACCCAAGTAACATACTCAACTGTTTTTCAGACTTCATCCTGCACACCACTACAATTCTTTCAGGAGATGCAGCCTCTTTATAAGAACCTCAGCTAACTGGTAAAAACTTCTCAGAGCCGTTTTCTGCAGTTTCTTGAAATCTTGCAGGAGTGCCAAGGGACCTCCTGCTGACAAGTTAAGAAACACTGCTGTAAATGATTGTTCTGCAGTTTTGTAGCTTGTCTAGAAAGAAAGATTCTACTAGAGGAAAAATACAGTGCTGAGATTACATTATTACAGTGGTGAGATATGGGAACAAGTTGTTCAGAAAAAGACGTGGATGCTTCATCCCTGGAACTATTCCAAGGCCAAGCTAGATGGGGCTCTCAGCAGCCTGGGATAGTGGGAGGTGTCATTTCCCATGGCAGGGGGGTTCATGATCTTTAAGGTCCCTTCCAAGCTAAAGCATTTCATGCTTCTATGACTACTGCAGATACTCAGGCTTCCTCTAACCCTCGAGTGCTGTGTACTGCTGATGGCTTCAGATCCTAAGCGTGGACAGCAGCTGTGAATTTGGTCTAACAATGTCCGCCCTGTAAGCAGCACTCATCAACTCACTGCTGTACTTCCAGTCTCAGCTGAATGGAATATGTTTACATTGTACTGCAACTGCAGGACACTTCAGATGAAATGGGTGGATGGTAAGTCACAGAAGTTCATGTTAGACAATTTAGATTACCCACAGAAGTGCTCTTGTGTGACATATACTCCAGAACTAGACGGTATCAGTACACAAATGAGTACTAATTAGTTGTACAGTTGCACTGGCCTTTTAATTCCTGCACGAGAATGACCTCATGTGTCATGCTGTGGTCAGACAGAAGTGGCTACTACATCCCTTTGGTATGGCAGCAGTGTGTGTGCAGTCCTCCTGCTCAGCAGATCATACTGGAGGGAACTGCACACACTCAAGAAGAGGAACAGATCCCTTCGGCTAAATGAAACAAAAAAGCACAGAAATTGTTCATGGTACACATAATACCATAAACATGCAGTATTACACTTCTGCCATCTTTTGGCATTGACGAGTTTCAGCAGATTTTGAGGAATCAGATAAGCTACTAGCAAGTTCGACATCTAAGGCTTGGTGTTCTGAATGTGCAGCTGTAACTAGAGGTAATGAAAGAGCAGAAACGCAGAAAGGTATGGCCCAAGACTAAAAAGAAATGAAGTAATTCTTACATCTGAAGTTAAAGATGAAATATATTGCTATGAAGTATTTTCAATAAAGAGTTCTCTATTTTCACCCTGAAATATTCATTTTTATTCCACAGTCTTTAGCTTTATGGTCATTTTGTTGGAAATGAAATGTCAATCGAGTAAACAGTTCACATTTTCAAAACAAGCACTTACCAGAATATGCTAAACCTGGTAATTCTGTCATAATACTTTTCTTCTTCAGTCTCTCTAATAAACTACCCTGTACCATACAGCCTCCATTCTCTTTTCTTCAAACACAACTGATGTTCTTATGTTGGATTTTACCAAATTCACATGCTCAAAGATATCCTTAAAAAAAATTATCAGGTCACACAGCAACACAGAAATTGTGAAAATAGTAACAAAATTGATGCCATCCTTGTACCATCCTATTAAGTCAACAACCTTTCTGAAAATCACTAAGGATGGAGGGCCAAATGTAGCTCTTGGCCAAGCTTAGAGCAATTCCATTGACTTTAAAAGGAATGCATCTGTCCTGTGAGGTTACTTTTAGGTAAAAGCAGCCTCATGTTAATGGCAATTAAGCTGTCATCTATTCTAGATTTTCAAATGGGACAATTTATCCTTTATCACTGGGCAAAAAAGAATTTTCTAAAGTATTAATGAATTTTTGTTTCATCCATGCTTTGAAGTTTCGATACCATTCTAAAAGCTTTTTTCTCCTTTGAATCTTTTCTTGTAAGCTCATTTTTTTTTCTTTTTCTAGAATAGCAGGAAGCTCTTTCCAGTTCTTAATAAAGATAAATGGAGCCCCCATGGTTTTTAATAATTGCAATGGAGCACTGTGGTACATTGATGAATTTCCGCAATCACCCGGTGTCATTACATCTTCTATAACGGGCAGAGATCCATATGAACAAGCTTCATAAATTCTGTAACATTCTGTATTTATTCCCACTGGGCACAATGTCAAATCGCTCTGCAGCAAGGCATCTTGATAGTTTTTGAAACTTTCATTTGTTTCTTGAGGCTGCCACCTAGGAAAGTAAATGGGGTGAAAATTAATATTTTCCTCACAGGCAACTGCAATGAAAAAATAGAGATATGTTTTAATTTCTATTATTTATAAAACTGAAAATGCTATCAGTGTAAAAATTTTATATTACACACACACTCCATTGACTTTTAGTTTTAACTGCTCTTAATGTCTTCTAAAATTTATTGAAAATGTCACTATTAAAAATAGATTGTAATATGTGGCCCTTTTTGGAAATTATTAATACTTAGAAGTGCAAGAAACAAATTGAAATGCCACTTCAAATCTTCTGCATGACTTGGACGATGCGTATGTCCATTTACTTCACAGCACAGTTTAGAAACAGACAAAAAAGGGAGACACTCAATGGACTTTTTAATGACTTTTCTTTGGCCTCGAAAGAGGTTTGCTCTTCAAAAGTGAGGATGCAGAGCAATTTGTTTAACCTGAATTCATCTACTTGAAGTGCCTCATTACATCTGGGAGATAAGAGTTTATATCACAGACACAATCTATCTACTGAGACTCTTCATCAGGGCAGCTAGGGTCTACCCAAGCACCACTGTGCCTGCTAGCCAACGTTTCATAGGTGCTGCTTTTCAAAGTTAAGAAATACAACCAGAACCCTACTCGTTAGTCAAAACAACTGTGCTTTACAGATTAAATCCACTCTCACGTGAAATACAACATAATACGGTTGTCTGCTTTTACTAAAGACATTAAGCTCCACAAAATACAAGTGTTTCTTCTCATAATCAAGTATTTGTAAGAAAAAAAAACCCATATGGTCTTTGATGGCTCTATATATAGGAGACTTTTCCATACTAGATTGAAAAATATGACTCATGTAAAATATAACAGAAAGGCAGTTATGACGAGTCACTGCAATATTCCCTGACTTAATGACTGATTATCTTTATTTGCACTACTTTTTAACACTCAAGAAAAGATTGGTAATGTCTCGGATTGCAACTCCAAACCAGGACAGGTAATAATGAACCAGACAAAAAACTCTGAATATTTTCATGAAGTAAATTAAAGTCTTACTGTTCTCTGGCTGCAATCCAGCAGTGTTTGTCAAGCCCATCTTGTTTCAGAATTTTGATTAGGGTTTCTCTAGAAGAATTCTTATAAACTGTTCCTAAGAAATTACATAGATATGGTCTTGGATCATGTAGCATTGACCAGCTGGGTTCCACAACTGGAAAATTCCTGTAGCTGAAAAAACAACGTGTAAGTTAGACAACTGCATCAAAGGAAAACCTTTTTCAGCATTTCATTTTCAGTGCATCGTATTTTAAGACTAAAAGCACTTACTTGTTGCCAATCCACATCTATACAGACAGACCCACAAGGAAACCAATTCAAGTCCTGCCCTAAAACTAGGTCTTTATTCCTTTTGCCCCCATCAGTCCCTTCACAAAGTTTCCAGGATACTTACATCTTCCTTCAACATCAGAAATATTTTATGTGCCTATTACGTCCTTTACTAACGTGCTTTTCCAAAGAAGCTGTTCTTGATGCAACCACAAGTTTTGACTGAAATGGGCAGTTTAACAATAACTATGGCACATAAATGTCACCCACCTTAATGTCTGGATATGCTCATCTACTGAAAATACCACTGGTAACCTCTCAAAGCAAAATCTCACTCTGATCTGAGTGAACTCAATAATCTAATCTTTTGCTTACTACATAGCTTGTTGTACACTATTTGATAGAACAGTCCTTTCCTAATTCTTCTCCTGCATGATGAATGTTAATTCACTTAGTTTATAATAAGCATTTGTCCCTTAATGACAAAAAAGGGTGATAGGATCATGTTCTGCAATTTACTTATTACAATTGTTTTGGGCATCAGCAGTAACACTCAAGTCATATTTTCCACACCTCGTGCACAGCAATTAATGAATCAATTGCAACTTCTGTCTACAGTACTTACGTAGCTACTCCTAAAGGCCACTGGAAAACATCTTCCTCGTTTACGAGCGCGCAGTCGTACGTAACAAAGAGCAGATGTACAAATCCCCCGTTCCGTCTCAGGTAGGGCTGAATCCAGGCGTTGCTGCACTGCTCGCTGCCGAGCAGCACCACGGCCACGCGCCGGATCCTGCGCGTCTCCATCAGCGTCTGTGCGTAGCGCAGCCACTGCGCGGCGTAGGCGACCTTCGCCGGCTCCCTCCCGTTCAGCACCAGCACCACGTGCTCCGCCTCCACCGACAAGTAGCCGGGAACCACAGCCGGGCCAGTGAGGAAGCTGAGAAATGCAAAGTACAGCACTGAACAAAGACTTGGTTAGAAAAATTACTGACCTCAATCCTCTAGCTAGTCTTACTACACAGTATGCACTCCAGAGATAATTTTTTCTTCAATAAAGTAAATGCAGTATATTGCAAAATTACTCTGCAACTATAAGCACTTGTAGTGTTAGTACCTACTGCTTAGCACAGGAGTAAATCTGCTTTCATATTTATTCAGGAAAAAGGTGATTGACTTAAATAAGGTATTTTGTCAATAAATCAGAACTAGCACCATACTCAAACCTCAAAATGTGAGTAAGTAAACCACCTTTTGAAAAAGCATGTACCTTGATGTTCACTAAAGGTTAGACATTTTCTTAGTTCCAGTAATAACCAATTAATGCTGTATTAGAACAAAAGAGAGGCCCTCTCAGAAACCTGAAGACTACACTAAATCTGGAATCATTAAGAGTGACAGTTAGCTAGTCTTGCATACTACTTTTCTCAGTATTTTGATTAAGTTTCTACTGAGTAGAATTGATAACACAAATGTAAACTTAGGTTGGTTGTATGACCCAGTTCAAATTTGAGGCTCTGATATAACGTAGTAAGCACAAACATTTTAGTTAGAAGATCTAGATATATTTAACTGTAAAGCCAAAGAAAGTGTTAAATCCTGCTCTCTTGATTTTTTGTATGAATGTGCCAAGACAGTACTAAAATCCCCATCTATTAAGTTCCTTCTCCACTCCTGTTTTTAAATACACATCACTGCATTTTATGGAGAAGCTGACACTTTATGTATTTTTAGGCAAGTTCTTTGGCGAAAACATGTACCCATCAAAATCTGTATTAGAGATGTGTACTCTCCATCATAAATATATGGAATAGACTTACTCATGCAACTGTGTTCAAGTGGTATTTTGGCATTTTTGTGTCTTTAGATTTGGTATTCTTTAAAAACATTCACCAGAGGTCTATTTTTTTAACAATCATTAGACTTACCACAGAAAACTGCAGAGCAGAACATATTCTCCAAATATGTCACCTCAGCTAGTTCCCTCTAGCCTCATCTAGTAATCAAATGGAGATAATTTACCTCAGCCAGGCAGTAAACAATTCTAGAAAATCTTATAACCAGTGAGAAGCAAAAATCATGTAAATCTTCCCCACAACATAAACTAGCGTTTCCAAATAGAGTAAAAAGTAGCTATTTCAGAAGGCTAGTTGTTAAAATAATAGTTACATTGCATATTTTCTATACTTTGCACAACAAGTTTCTACTAGCCTGTCAAAAGTTAACCTTTGTTACGTTGGTACTAAACTTAAGCTTTGTATTTTTATAGGATCTAGCATCCAAGTTGAAATTAAAACAGGGACTCGCTATCCCTGGCTCATCTAGACATAGCAAGAAGATATTTAAATGCAAGTAGAGAAGTCTTTCTTTGAGAGATGCATACCCTGAGGAAACATGTGAGGTTATTAATCATCTGAAACAGGCACACTAGAAAGAAAACAACCATAATCAGTGTACTGACAGACTCACTAAGTACAGCAAATTATTTTCATGTTATAAATGTGGAAAGCAAGAGCTTGAAGAAATTCTCATGTCAATACCAGGAAGATAACCTATCGTGGCAGAGTATCATGGATTTCTATAGCTTCTAAGATTATAACTCTGGAAACAACAAGGTCTTTTGCCACTAAGACTGCACTGTAGGCATTGGTCCAATATTCAAAGAAAGGACTGTATCCCTTCTCTGTATTTGTAAACTGAAAGCTCTATTGCTCTGTCAAGGAGACTACCAAGATGCAGTAGCATCATTCACAGGTGATTCTCTAAACTTGTAGGATCATCTTTTATTTGCAGACAAGGAATATAGCTTTTTCTGTTAAAGAGTATATAAAATCATCTATTTCTTCTGAAAAGATTCTGTGGTCTGTACCATGTTCACTGTTAGATACCTTGATAGACAATTCAAAATTATTTCAAAAAGTTTTGTGATCACTTAAAACCTTTTAATTCACAATCACATGCACTTCAAACACTACCTTCAAATATTTCAACTAGAACCACATCTTATGCAAGGAAAAAATAGCCTTCTGAAGCAACAGTTTCAGAAGTTAAACTCACTTAACTGTGTAATTTATGCATTAAAAGAAAACTTTTAACAGGTGGGTCCTGGTGCAAGTGACTAAATATTGCAGGAGACCTACTTCTGTAGATTAACTGGCCAAACAGACAAAAAATCCTTTAGCTTTCACTGCATCTTTGCAGAAAGCATTAAAATGGTGTTAAATAAAGACTCAGAGAAAAGCTCTGTATCATTTGCTGAATAATATAAAACATTTGATAACAGTCTTAAAACAAACATCATCACAGATCAAACACCACTGTTAAAGCAAGCAGTGCTTTAACTGCAATCTTCCTTTCCATACAGAATTTTGGTTTGAGAACCAAGTAGCTAAGCAGAAGCTAGGTTTTTGTTATAAACAAAAACAAATTACAGTTTTGAGACATTCCTATTTATGAACAAATGAGCCAAGTCTCGTTTCCCTGAATACAGCAGAACCCAAACAGCAGGAGGTATCTTCCTGCCTCACATGTGCAGGCTTGATTTCATCAACTATGAGCCCCCAAGCCCTAATTCTAAACACTGTTCTCAGAGTTGTACCCTGACCCTGCCACTGAGGTCTCTTACAACGCTCTTCCACTCAGAATTGGTAAGTTTTTCCATATTTGTTTTTTAAATAAAACAAACCATCATAAACCAGATCAAATTACTCCCTAGTTTTCTATTTTTTAACAGTGACATGTTTGGTCTAGAATGTGCATATTCCATAGTTATGAAAACATGACAAAATTTAAGTATTTGCAACTGTATTAAAATAACTACAACTTTGAGATAGGCAAAATAATACCTGAGTGGTGCAACATTTAGTTTAACTTTCCAATGCATTGTTTGTTAAAGTTCACACAATTGAAATAAACACTGTGAACAATACCTGAAGTATGTTTTTCCTGCTTTCTGGCTTCCTTCTCTCCACTGTGCAGTCACATCAGCTGGCTCAAGGTGCCCTCCAAAAATATGCTGCCAAAGGTAAAGACCTACATAAATGAAGACAGGATGGAGAATGTGAATGTACAGATCTTGCCTACTCCACACGCCTAAAAAATACATTTCTGGAAAACGAAAAAGCATCACAATGTAAGAACTTGGGAAAGAAATGTCAGAGCTTCTTGCATAATATGACTTGGAATTATTTAAGTTTCCAATTGGCATTTAAAAAGATTATTTTGCTGATAAAATATCAGCAGATGAAGATTTACACTACTGCTTCTGTTAGCAACTCTTTCCAGCACACATACCACTAAAAGCAAGCAAATATTAACTGGCATTTGAAGGACAAACATACTACTCTTAAGCTTTTGTTTAAGCACCAATGTTTATGATGGTAATATACCAGGTAATATACCCATGTGTTCAACAATGCTACATGAAAGTCTGACTGTAAGTCCTACACTTACAAAAAACCTAAAGTAAGAACAGGGATATGTCTTCAGCAGTAAAGAGCTGGAGAAGACCTTGGCTCTCAGTTTGTGTAGAGGGGAAACTCAGTATCTTCTACAACAGAAGAATTTCCAAGTTCATCAGTGGCAGTAGTACTACAGTGCACTGCAATACAGAACATGTTTTATTTCTCTCTGCGTGACACTTTATGTCACTAAGTTTAAATGTGACAAAAATAAATAATCTGGTTAGGCAAGAGGCTTCTTCTTGTGTAATAATGTAAACTAGACTGGATTTAAAAAGTAATTGAGTTTATGTGCCACTTGAGACATTTTCCTTGATAGATGTGGAAAAACAGCCTTGAAAAGAACTGATAGGAAGAAACGGGAGTTCAACTACTCGTATATTGCTATGAATTTGAGTAACAGCTAGCATTTCCTTAATACTCTTCATGTACAGATATACATACTACCGAATCATATACATAAATTTTAGCCATCAGGAAACAGAGAAAAGTGCTAAACCAGAAAGGTTAAATAACCAACAGACACTGACTACATCTGCTTACCAATTGCTGCTTTGCCCCAAATCTGTACTCTAAGACTGGTCTGCTCTAGGTGAGACCTCGCATATTTTATCATTTTAAGATAAGCTTCATATCTCTGCCGAGAAGCAGCCAGCTCGTTTTTCTCATCCGCATCCCATGGATTCCACTCTTCATTTCCCACGGCAACATGGTCTGTGAAACCTAAAGGCATGATTTACATTTAAAAAAAAAAAAAAATCATATTCGCAACTTTAGGAAAACTGGTGAATTTTCTCAAATTTGTAATTTCACGCAGCACCTGACAACCATCCTTCAGCCCAGGTCCGGGCATCCACAACCACGCCGGCGGGAAGGGCCGCGGCCGGCGCAGGCCCAGCGCGGCTCGGGGAGGCGCCGGCCCCGCTTCCCTCACAGGCGCCACCAGGCCCCGCCCGCAGCAAACCGCGGACGGGCCGGGCAGGGCGGCTCAGGGCGGCTCGGAGCGGCCCCGCCGCCGCGCTCACCTCGCGGGCCGCGGCGGTCCCGGTCCCGGTGCGGGCGGGGGGCGGCCGGGCGGCGCGGCCGCAGGAACACGGTGTAGGCCGCGTAGAGGGAGAAGAGGCCGTACGCGACGATCAGGGCGGAACAGAGCCGGCGGCGAGCGGCCCGCATCCCGCCCGGCGCGGGCGGAAGGAGCGGCGGGCGGCGCCGGGAGGCGGTGGCGGAGCAGACTCCGCCCGCCTGGGCCGGGCTGGGCCGGGCCGGGCTGGGCTGCGCCGGGCTGGGCCGGGCCGGGCTGGGCTGGGCTGCGCCGGGCCGGGCCGGGCCGGGCTGGGTTGGGCTGGGCTGGGCCGGGCTGGGCCGGGCCGGGCTGGGTTGGGCTGCGCCGGGCCGGGTTGGGCTGCGCCGGGCTGGGCTGCGCCGGGCCGGGCCGCGCCCGCCGCCCGGGAGCGCGGAGCCGCCGGGGCCATAGCCCGCCCCTGGCCGCTGCGGGGCGATCGTGGGTAACCAGATTCTACAGGGGTGGATGAACAGCACAGTCAGGTTACGGGAATTTTATTATCATGGAATAGATAGATCTTGGATAGATTAGTGTCTCACTAATCCACACTAACTCACACTAATTCCACACAAAGATAGAAAGACTGTCCACGGGTCCTTCCTAAGGCTTGGTGCTACATCTTCTGTAAAGCCTTTACCAGCCTGTAGGCAAACACCAGGATCCTAATTGTAGCCAAAAGCACAGTGACCTTCACCTACCTGAATGAGAAAGAGTTGGAACAGTACAGACTGTAATGCACTGCACAACCTTATGGCCTCCTTTGGGTCTGAGTGGGTTTTTTTCTTGCTCATTTTTTTACCCTTATGAACACTCCCCTCTGCTGCAGGCAACTATAGTTCCCACTACACCAGGTTGCTTAAAACCATGGATCGCTTCCAAGAACGGGACATTCTGACTTCTCTGTCTTACCACACTTAAAATGAACACTGCCCTCCCGTGTCATGTCACTACTAGAGTTGGTAAAAAGTTTTCTTCTCTTTCTCTTAAGCTCCTTTTTTTAAATAGAAACTCTACCCATTAAAACCCTACATATAATGCAAATCACACTTGTCAATATTACTGGTAATCTGTTGCAAAATTGCAGGTCAATACACTTACTCCTGCTAGGCATCATGGCCACTTTGCTTTGGCTATAGTGATTTATAATTTTAGGAAACAAGTGCACCTCATACATGCTTTCAAAATGAAGACTGAGCTTCTCTTGCCTTTCTGGCTTAGTGCATCTGTGTGAATGCACAATAAAGTGGTGCAGTTACAAACTTTGGGAAGAACAGCAACACAATATCTGTAGTGGTCAATATTAAAATAAACTACTATCAGTTTTAACTCCAGACTGTTTTCTAGACTATATCAGTAACTATATCTATGTGCTGAACTGCTAAAATTTAAAGAAAATCATTGTACGAACACTTTAACTTAGAATGTGGTAATGAAAGTATGAAAAAGATAGACCCAAAGGGAATTAAGACAATTGTAGAAATAAATTTAAAAGGGAAAAGAAGAATGAAAAAATGTTTAATCATTTGGAAATACAGGCTGCCTATTGCACAACTTCACTGCTTTGTATGATAGTTAGAAAATTCTCCTTCTGACACAGATGCAGCTTATTTCTTATAAAAATCCCAGAAGAGACTTGAAAAGAAAAGGTCAAGAAGGATTAATCTGAGAAGAGTTTGGATTATAGACCATCTCAAAAATAGTGTCTTAAAAGTCTGCATTTGATTGTATGCATTTCACAATAAAAAATGAAAAAGTGAATGTGATTTGGAATAGTGATTATTGCTGAGCAAGTCTTTCACAATACTGATGATAATGTAGTCTTACTTATAGCAGAGGAGAAAGGTATGCTAATCAAAGTGAGGTAAACAGGCAATATCAATCAAAGGTCTTAGAACAACTGTAATAGATGGCAATGCCTGATCATTTGGAGAGAAATCCAAATCCAGAATTGAGAATGTGTGAGAAGAAAGAGCATACCATCTTAATCTTATATTTCCTACCCTTACTAACTCATTGTACATTTTGCAAGCTTCATTGGCTCATTTCATGGCCAAAACATGACATAAAAAAACTATACATAAGGAAAAAAAAAATATTAATTTAATAGAATTTTATATTCTTATCCAGCCAGAGGATAGACTCAAATTAATGATTTTCCTATAATGCAAACTCAAATAACATAGAAACTGCTGAGAATTAAGAATATAATGTTAAGAATGTACTAAGGGTGTGTGTGTGTGTGTGTGGGGCTGGACTTAGCAAAATGCCTACATGAATTAAGATCTTGGAGTAGGAGCTTTGTCAAGGGATTATGGGAGTAAAACTTACAGAACATTAAATTGGAAGAACACCTTAACCGTGGTATTCTGTGAAATCATGGAAGGACGTGCAGCAGATACCAAATTGAGGAATGCCTGAATTTCATGCACAGTGCCTGTAGGGGCCTGCAAAGCACAGCAAGTACTCGTTCCTGGCACTCTCTATAAAATTTCTGATTTGTCGTAGAAGACCAAAAGCCAAATTTCATGTCACAAGAAGAGAGGAGAGATCAAAAGGATCAGTGATGTCTTGGACATCTGTCAAAGACAAGGTAGTTATATGTCTAGATGGCATTAAGAAGCAGACATGCCCTGTAGTATAGAAGAGGGTGAAAAGTCCAGCAGCCACAGCTAATGAGACGTGGAAAAATCCTAAACCCGGGTCTGGTAAATCAGGAAGCTTAGATTCTTTCTTAGCTGTGACAGCTTGCTGTATGATGTTCTGGCAGACTATCTTGTCTCACGGGGCTCCAACTGACCTCTTGCAAAATGTGCAAAACTGAGCTTCTTGAACTGTTAGGAATTCTAGCTGGTATAAAATAGATAAAGTTCTCTTTGAATGAAAGTTACACAATAAAGGCAGAAAGAGTTCTAACAAAAAAAGGAGAGTCTATTTAATAACAAGGATTTTGAGCAGTAAAGCAATTAAGCTTTATAAGTTCTTTTCAGTACAAGGCATCATAAATTAGGAGATAGTTTAAAAATCATAAATCATAAATTAAAAATCATAAAAATCATCAAGTTCAATAGCTGTTTAGGCACAGGAAGAAAAATTAAACAAGAACACAGAAGTGTCAAACACCTTCAGTAAATGTATATTCAAGAATTCATTTCAACAAATTAAAATTAACCTGGAGTTTCAAAATCAGAACTGAGTGCAGCTGAAAGTCTCAGTCAAAATAAATTCTGCTGTACATCAGGTAAGTTTGAGTAATCAACTGAGAAAGGGTTTTTCTAGTGAAAAGTATGCTTTTTCTATACATATTATGATAAAAGTAGAATTTCCTGATACTTGTTTTTATTACTCATGACTATCTACAGTAAGTTATTTTTCAGTCCCTGTTTTTTCCCAACAAAATTCTTGCAAAATGCTTGTCTTATCTTGGTCTGCTCATTGACTATTGGGTTAAAATTGCAGATAATCACTGAGAAGTTTAAGAAAGCTGTATTGATCAACATGTGACATAGGCAGATCTGAGCAAGGTTTTAAAGCAGGAATGAAAGAAAGCACCAGTTAGATATCTAACTAGAACATGGAATGAGGACAGTTGTTGCCAGAATCCCTGCAGGAAGGTGTTGAGCTTCAGTTACTGCTCTATTGTTCCTGTTCTCATTATTAAGAAGTTTGCAGGGTTTTCTTCTGCCACCTGCGGAGTGCTGTAAGCAGCCAGTGTTACAGTTTGTCTGGTAAAGCCTAACTCTCCTCTTAAGGCTGCAACATACAAGGCTGGATGAAAGTCCCAAGTCTGCAGTGGACAATTAAAATTGGGAAGCTGGAGAGATCTCTCTGCTTGCTGTAGATCACAGTGCCCATTCCTAGCTTTTGGCAGAGGTACTCTGCAAAAGTCTCTTGTGATGAGAGATAATAGTCTGTGGCGCTTGTTACTGCGTGATTAATAGGAGTGCTCCTTTCTGCTGGCTCTGGTTTGTAGGAGTGCACCCTGGCATCATCCTTCAGGCAGAACAAGGCTTGGGTTGATTTCATTTATACTTGAAACTAATTACAGAGGTTGAACTGTCACTTCAACAGAATATTGCTTGAGGCAGCGAGGTGATGGTAAGGAACTTCTGATGGTGGTAAAAATTCAAGGGCTGTAAGCTCTTGTTTTTTGGTACAGATAGATCAATAAGAGAGTGTCCAACTGTGGCCTTCTAGGTTCATAGTTTAAGTGAGGACAGTCTTCCTGAGAAGCTAATACACTGCAGGAGCATCATAATACAGTAATTTTTCAGCCTAATGGAGTGACAAAGCCAATTGCCATTCTTAGTTCTGTATCACTCTCACATTCCAGACATATCTATCTGAAGACATTATTAGATAACAAAGGGTAATCCTCCCATGTGTTACATTTACATTTAGAGTGTCTCGGGCTGAGGTTTTCACTGATAACTATTCTATTCCACTATATTCTATTCTGTCAAAGCATAAAGCCTCTCAGAACACTGAGTCTCTCCTGAGACACAGGAAGAAGGGACTCATAGGTGCTATTTCCTAGATTGTTTCATGTATTACACATTTTTTAATATCTCTGTCAGGACTGGGTTAGACCTTTCCAACAACTGAAATGGGTTTTATGTAAGCCATGCCTAACTAACCATGTCAAACTAATCTTAACCATGCTCCCTCTTGTTCCCTGAACTTCATTTCTCCAGTATTTTTCTAAGTTGGTATATGGTAAAGGAAGGCAATAAAGTAATTTACATTTTTTTGGATGTTCCCACCCAGATATAAACTTTATGGCTCATTTGCTATTTCAATAGGCTAAATACACCCTTTAAAAAACAGTTGTTTTCACAATCTTTTACAATCTCATATACAAATATAAGACATAAATGTGTTAAACATTTATAAACCAAACATTGTTGCACTGGCATTTTGCATAGATCTTCAATGTTTTCATGGTATATATGATTTTATTGTGGATAGATGAGACTATAGTATCTCCTCACCCCATTCTTACTAAGTAACATAAAGACATTTGCATGCCACTGTCTTCTAGCAGATTCAAAAGGATAGAAATTATTCTTACAGGAGGAACTGTAGTAGGTTTCATACTAGCAGGAATTTTGGCTATATTTTAAAATAAAATTATATTAGCATATCCCACTCTGGTGTAAGTCATCTACGTTTCTGTGTCGGGGGAAGAAAGGATCATTTAAAATCTGCAGTGCTAACTGAGGTGTTTACAGTGCCATTTAATAACCACTTGACAATGAAATTCTTTAAAAAATAATTTCTGGAAGGCAAGCAGCATAATCTCTCATGGAGGAATTCTAAAGCTGTAGTTTCTGGTTCCCTCTGGTGCAGGAACAGCTCTACTGCTGCACTTGATAAGATTATTTTCTGTGATATTTGGATATAGGCCTCATTTAAATGGCAGTTACATGGGTGAGAAGAGAAGGAAGGCATGGAAGGAGACTTGGCAAAGTGCAGCAGTGAGTGGCCTGTGTGAACAGTTCATGTGAGCTGCAGTCCATTTACAGTCTGGGGATTTATCAGTAGGCAGAGTGTGTATGTGTGAAAGTTGTTCTGGCTCAAAGGCTTATAGCTGGATATCATGGTGTTGAGTTTTTTTGTGGTGGGTTTTTTTTTGATCTGTAGTGATAAAACTGAAGGAAATGCTCTGAGATGAACCAAAAGAAGCTTCTGTTCTCCCTTAAGCACAGTATCTTCACTCCTCCATGCCTCACTTGTCTAGCTACTAGGAAGAGTACAGTCACAGCTCTGTTTGGATTTCATGTTAGTGGCCAGCCTGAAGGTGCTTTAAGAGATTCCAGGTTACTTCCAACAGTCTAGGTCTTAAGAAGACACACAAAATCAGTTACTTACTGCTTCTTAGCTGAGAAACAGCTAATTTCAGCAGAGGAAAGATATTTTTTTTAAACATTTAACGTATATTTTTTTTGTGATTGTGAGCATTTCTCTCAGCTATTTATACCAGAATTACCTAAGGAAATGCAGCTGTGCCCTTCTTCTTAATGTATGCAGTCTCAATCAAGTCTTTTGTGTCTATTTTATCTTCCTAATTCTTGTATTTTTTTTCCTACTAGACATGGAAATAATAGAAGTCCCAGGCTTTCTGAATATATCCGAGTAGGATAAAGATGTAGCAAGCAATATGATTTTAAATTTAGAAGCAACCTTTTTATTTTTGTGCATGTGATTTTTCCTGTTTAGCTCTTCCATCCCACTGGAAGTTTTATTTATATGGCAAATTTTTTAGGGTCCTTGGATTGGCAGTGCAGCAGTATTAAAAATGCTTTTTAGCTTCAGAACTTCTACTGTTCTGAAATTAATTTACTCTTATTTTCAGAGATTCATGTGATTCTCTCATTATTGGCCATTTACATGGCCTGCCATCTACTGTTGCTTCTGAAGTGACTTACATGGCCTTCAAGGCATCTGGCTGTATGCTGAACTGAGAAAATGTTTGAACTGTACTTTGAAAGCCTGCTTGCAGCAGGGTAATTTATTGCTTATTAGGATGGAATTTCAAGATACGTAATCTTTGCTTATCATCCTTTCAGATGTACTGTGCCACAAGGGAACAAATAAAGTGACTCCACCATTTATATTCCAAATGGCATCTATTTATTCAATCTCACAGTTCCCTAATGATTAAGTGAAGCTATTTAGATCAGAACAGAATGTTTCTCTTTTAGTATGGGAGCTCTGCCTGTCCATCAGGTGGGCATGCTCTAACAGAAGAACAAATCTGTTCTCCCACTGAAGCTGTTTAGATGTCTTGGCATGATGAACACTTCATCTTTTGTACTGGCCAGAGGTACCAGGATTTCTTTCCTCAAGGGTCTCATGGGTGCTGCTGTGAGAGTTGTCACTCAAGCTTCATTGACAGGAAGATCTGATTGAATTAAGTCAGCTACCACATTTCTAGCAGTTTGAGGAAAAGTTTTGCCACATCTTAATGAGAGCATCTTTACAGGCTTCAGGAAGGAGTTAAATTGCAAATATCCACACATGAATGATTTCAGTTTTCCTAAAGCTGAAGTCCAGTTTAGGTCCTTTGAGAATACTCTGTGTATATTCCAGAGTTAAATTCGAATCCTGCACCTACTGTCATGAGAAGGTAAAATCCAACCCAGAGTATTGGGCCTGAGGAAGGACAGTCTCTGCTTCTACCATTCTCAGGTGAAGACAGCTCAGATATACCAATAGTGCCATTTCAAGTTCTACAGCCAATGAGTTAGGCAGCTAGGACAGGAACAGGATGAGTGAGTGTTTGTGCACTGATTTCTAATCCACTTAAAGCAGTTTATGTGTAAATGTTGCAGACTTTAACATATGTTTGATATACTTATTTTGTGTTTCTGATGGTGCATATTTGCTCCACCTGCATATATTTGCTCCATTCTAAAAAACATTTGGAGGGACATGTCGACAGCTCACTGTTGGGCAGTATATTGTTAAGACAAGGATGTTACCTGTGGATGTAATGAACCTGATACATGTTGAAATACCTACATTTGAATACAGATTTATAAATATTGGTTACAGAGGTTGATTTCAGCTGTTTGTGGGGGTTGCTGTGTCCAAATAGCTGATATTGGCAGTGCTTGCACTAGTTCATAAAAGACATTTACCATCTTCTGGGAGATTATTTGGTTGGAGACTGTGATATTCTTGGTGGGAATATCCATAACCTCTGCTGGCTTGAGCAAACTGCTTAAGGAGAATTAGGTTATGTGCAGTCAGGTTCATGATGTCAGTGCCTCTAGTCTGGTGCCTTTACAGGAAATGGTCCAGAGATGAGACACAGAACAAGCAATGCTATCAAGGGAGACTTAGATGAATCTCATACATTTAGGGAATTTTCCCAGTGCTTCCTGATTTGAAGTTCTTTGGACTTCTGAGAGTGGTATAGCTGCAAATTTGGTAAAAGAGCTGCTTACTGGTTATCCTAAGAGGTTAAATTACCAAAATCCAAGAAAATTGCATAGCAAATTTACGAGCTAGGCAGCCAAGATAGAAAGCAGAGGGAAAGAAGCTATGTTAGCACTGAATCTCCTACGACATCATCATGAATATGACCAGGATTTTATTCTCATCTATTTAGCACCTTGTTTTTCTCTATGTTAAAACACTTTTTGGTAGAAGGAGAGGTAAAAACTCATCTCCTAGTCGTTGTCTTGTTCCCCATAACAGCTTATGTGTTCTGCTTTCTAGGGCACTGTTGTCTGAGTAACAGCAATCAGCAGCGTTAGGCATTGCTGCAACAGGAGTAGCAGTTGCCTGAAGGTGAGAGAGGCATGGCAGTATGGGGTCAGCTGAGTGTCCTTCACTCATTGCTGGGACTGATTGTTCACTTATTTTTCCAGTTAACTTTAGAGCATTTTAAAATCTTAATTTATAAGATAACAGTTCCTTATTAAAATTCATGCAATCAATACAAACTTATTTGAACATTTCCATTATGACTAATGGTTTCATTTTATTTGTATGCAGTAATATAAATTTTTGAGAACTCTATAGAGATTTTCATTTCAAGTACAGTATCTCATGAGCACCCCTTATATTTGTTCTAAAAGTACAATGAATTGAGAGGGGTTTATTTCTAATTTTTGTCCATATGAAGTTACTGAAGGAATACAGCCGGTTAAACTTGAAATGTTTGGCAAAACTGAGTACAACTTGATTATGTTTTTTGAATATAAAATCCTTTTCTGCCACATTCTATGTAAAAAAGAAATCCATTAGGTAATAAGAAAGAAACAAAAAAAAAGACAGAAAAAGAAAAGATAAAGAGGGAGAGATTTTTCTTAGTGACATTATAGTTAGTCTTCTGAATTACTATGTGTGTTATATTCTTAGTTCTTATCTTTGGTTCTGCTGTGTTTTACATGATGTCTGTACAAAGATGTAGTAGAATTAGCTTGATTGTTGTATGCATCATAATATGCTTCATTTAAGGTAGAAAGGACCTCAGCTGAATAACTGCACAGCAATATGGCAGATGAATTTCAGTGTAAATAAGGGCTATTAATACTTTCAGTCTGAAAAAAAGGACTCTCTAACTAGGGATACAGACTGATTGTCTCTGAATCAGTTGTTATGATACATAAAAGACGTAGAGTTATCACAGCTAGTGCTCTAAAACCATCAGAGAATGTCAAAAAAGACTCATATTAAAGATCATTAGAGAAGAAATCATTGTGCCACTGAATAAATGAATGGCTTTACTTTAGAGTTTTGAGAGGAACGACAGAGACCTAATGACTGTTGATAAGTTTCTTAATCAGACACTGAAGCACCATCACAGGCATTCAATTGCCTTTTATTACAGTTTTACAGTGAACTCCCCAGAATAGTTATCTTTCTGCTTATTTATGTATTCTAAAAATTACTCTTTATTATGTCTTGAGACTATTGTAAGCAGATTGCAAAATTATTTATAATGTAGTGAATGGGATTTAAAACTTAACTTTCCAGCATCTCCCTTATACTACATGTCCTGCCCTTACATCAAGAGCATCTATGTTAACTTATGACCTCTACTTCCAAATTTAGTTCATAGATACAAAATTTTGGGAAGGCCTCTCTTGGAGTAAAAGTCAATATGTTCAAAGGAAGACTGCCTATGTATGGATCTGATGAAATATTTGCCTTGTTAAGTGTCTTGACAGTGACAAACGTCAGCAGCTGAGACAATGTAAGACCCTACAGTAGATAAGACCCTATCAAGTTGTCTGCAGCCCTCCACAGACCACCCTGAAAATGAGCAATATACAGATTTACTGCCTCCTGATCATTTGGTTCTTCCCACATCCAGACTGCCTGCAAATTATAACCCTTCCAGCAGGAGTGGCCATGGATTTTCATGGAAGGACCCTGTGTCACTGGACTATCTGATATTATGAGCTCCAGGACAGGTAGCCATGGAGCACCAGACACATATATGGTGCTAGTAAGGATACTCTAGAAGTGCTGTAGAGCATGTTCTCAAATCCCCTCTCTGCTGACACCCTCATGATGTACCCTGTGACAGACAATAGATAGCAGCAGTTAATTTGGCTCTGAGGCCATGTGTGAGGCTGGCTGTTCTTCACAGCATGTCTGTAGCCTCATGATCCAAGGTAACAAAACTCATTAACCTTTCAGCATAAAATGGCCACATGTCACTTTCTTTGTTGTTGCACCTGAGGTAGGTGACTTCAGCAGCTGTGATGTCTGCACCTGCCAGCACAACCTGCAAGGAAGCACCCAGTGTGTGAGAAATGCAGGTCAGTGGAGCTTAACTGTGTCTAACTCAGCAATGCAGAGTTTACAGCTTGTCCTGTACATCAGGCGTGTGATCCTATCTCCTTTAGGTACCACCAAGCTTTGGGAGTTCTGCCCTGGTTTAAGTGTTAAATCCACCACCTTTCATTATATTCAGAATACAAATGGGAGCTGACCGTTGGCACAGGGGCCAAACACTTGCCATGGAAAGCATCTTTAATATGTGACAAGTCACACAAAGTTTTTGCTGATGAAAGCTGTGCACAAATTTCAAATATTTATGCTGATTATAAGGAGACTCTCTGTGGAGATGTTTCGGCAGCAAGAAATGGAAAGCTTCTAAATGGCTTCTTTTTTTTTTTGCTCATGTTCTTAATAAACTGTAGGAGCATTACCTTGGGCTGCTGGGTGGAAACCAGGCAACATTAATCTTTTAAAATAGATTTGCACAATTACATACTTTAAGGCATAATTATGGAGATCTTGTTTTGTTTGTAGGTATCAACATCTGTTATCCTATCTAGCCTGTTAGCCATGATATGTACTTTTGGTTTCTCCAAATAGCTTTTAAATATAAACAGAATACAAGCAGGATGCTCTGTTATACAATTTTGACCTATCCACTAATAAGATGAAGAAACATTATCTCTTTGAGAGCCTCTATGTAGAGAATAAAAAGCATTTAAAAACTACTGATATTCATATTGTCATTAAGTGAAATACAAGTTTCTAGAAATATAGAACATGTAATGACCCAAATGGCATATTTATTAGTTGGGAAATGTCATGGGAATGTTTCTGGGGAGAAGCATCTGCCCTCCTGACACAGGTTGCCTCTCTAGTGCAAACAACACAGACCCAAGTCATCCATCCCTCCAACTCTCCGGTCAATACTGTCCACTTGAAGGGTCTTGGAAATCACCAAGCATGTGGGGTGATGATGAAGAACAGGGCAATTGTAGCAACTCCAGCCTCACAGTCTGTGAGGCCAGGTGTTACATGCAGTGGGTGGCACCACAGTGTGCACAAGGCACTGAATGAGGAAAGAGTGTCTCAGATGGATGCCACAGTTAATAAATAGCTAGGACCAAGACAGCTTGGAAATTTGTTTATAATTTAATTTTACACATTTGTGTTAGATTTTATACTGTTACAAAGGCTCTGTCTCTGTCTGTAACTGGCAGTTTATGGCTTTGGCTCACCTTTATGTATTTGTTGATCAACAATCAGTTATTTCTGTAATGTGTTGTCTGTGACCCATTAATTATGAAGAAATGAATTACTACATCCTACCAAAAAATTTCATTGCCTTATCATAAAACACAGAATCATTCATCAAACTATTATATGGGTCTCCATGACTCAAAACTCACAGAGATTTGTAATTGAATGGATAGAAAACACAGATAAAGCCTTTTGTCAATAAATGCCCATAAATTAGTCAGGCACAATATACTCCCTGCATATTAGAGAAAGTCTCTTTCTCCCAGGAAAGTCTCTTTCTCCCAGACACCTCTATGCTATTAAAAGAATTATGTACCCAGTAAAGCAGTCAAGTTAGGAATGCTGGAGAGTCAGGTCAGTATGGTAGGGGCAGTCTGATGCTCCCAACCTTGTTGCACTGCTGCCCATGCACACGGGCACAGCTGTGCCCAGCTTGTTTAGGGAAACCTTTGCTGCTCGGCTCTGGGACACTGCACAGAGCCTGGCTTGCAGCAGCCTCGCAGGGGTGGCTGCCCCCCGCTGGCCTCTGCTACCTCTGCCTTGCCTTCAGCCTGCTTCATGCACCCACTGCATCCCAATGTGCCCAACAGACAAAGAATTTTTTTTTTTTTTTTTTGATACAAAGCTCTGGTGACTGATTCAGATCCCAGATCCGCCTTTGTAGAAGATAAGGTGTCCAGAAAAGCTGTTTCTCCAGATTTCTCTCTCTGTTTTCTTTGGACTTCCCCTTTTAGTCCCACCTTTCTTGCACGCAGACAGATGCCAAGATGATCATCCCCTCACTTTCTGCACCTGCAAGAACTCACTATTATATCCCTACCTCTGTGCACATGCAGGGATGGATAGGAAGTCATGAGTGAAACTGGGGAAGGTCTGGGCCAGAGACAAGTTGTGAGGGGTGGACATGCTGCAGTTTATGAGGAAGTGATCTATGGCAGCAGGGGACTCTGCTTAGGCAGTTGTGTAGGAAATTCAGGAAGAAAGCATGTGGGGATAGAGAAGGATTCCAGCTGCCCAGTGTGAGCTCATTCCTGCTCTAGCCTGTGTGGCACAATTCTGCTGGGTCCAAAAAATCCTCACTCTATTGAAGAAGCAGCTGGTAAAATGACAGTGATACCTTTTCTGCTTAAAAGATAATAGAATAGCCTAGGAACTGTTGCTTTTAAAACTGAGCTGTTACAAACAGAAAAAAATCTAACAAGATTGCTAATTAAAATTCCTGATAACTTAAGAAATAACAGAATTGCAGAAAGAGTCTCTACAGCATCATGGATATATACAAACATTATACTGCACCCTCATTATCTCTTTATACATGATTTTCTCATAGGACCTTTATGAGACTGACTGTGGGGACAGGGTATATTCCAAGGGTTAACCAGGATTGTGAAGTGAAGGGGACTGCTATTTATTATCACTGCCTTCTATGCTACAGGAACAAAATGGTCTGTACAGATCATAGAAAGGGATTTCAGAATAGGAAAGACTGATCTCTAAATCTTTGAATGTTGCCTCAAACTGGGTTTGGACACAGAGTTCCTGCAGCTCTCTATTGCAGGAATAATTTGAAAATAAGTTTTCATACACAAATGGTGACTAACTGTGTCATGTTCATTTCTGAGTTTCTTTGTGAATTGTTATGGTTTGATTTGTGGGAGTATTGACATTTCAGAACCATGACTGATGCTGATAGGAGCTGGGCTTTAAATATGAGAAGTGCTAAAAAGTGAAAGATATTTTCAAAGATCAAGTGCAAACCTTTCAAATTGTGCATGCACGATTAACAGGTACTTTCAAATTTAATCTCGTATTAGTGTTCTTTCCCCCAAATACCCACAATTCTGTTTCTCCATCTTAAACTGGCCTGCTGTACAGTTTAGCACTGGTGCAACATCCTAGCAATGTAGGAAAAGAAAGTCCATGAAAAAAGAACATTTTGTAACCATATGAGGTTACTTGAATAATGCACATGACATTGAATAATGTGCTGTAAATAGGACATGGAGACCTCATTCAGCAATTAAACAAAGCAACGGTGTTCTAGATCCTATATTCAGAGATGGTTGTTAAGTCTGACCTCCAGTGTAGCACAGGTCAGTTCTTCCCTGAATTAGGTTTAGTTTAACTACAGCATCTCTTTTAAAAAGTTAGAAAATCTCAATTGAAATATTTGTACTATGGACAAGCTATCATTATTTTGCTAAATTGTTGGAGTGATTCATTTTCATAGTACTAATACATGCAATTTCTAGTTTGGAATGTCTCTGCTTTCAACTTCCAGTTCCTTGATCTTGTTATGTTTGTGTTCTTGAGACTGAAGAGCCCTCAATTATCAAATTTTTATTTCTCCTAGAGGTAATTAGAAACTGTGATCAAGGGATCCCTTAGCCTTTTTGTTAAGACAAACAGATTGAACTTCAGTTTTCCACTATGGCAGTTTCCCCAGTCCTTTGGTCTTTTTCCTGGTTCACCTCTGAACCACAGAGACCCTATTTATTCCTTTTTCAGCTGTGGGTGCTGGGACTGTGACCAGTATTTCAAAAGGGTGCTTGTTAGTCCCAGGTTGCATAACCTTTCTAACACTTTTTGATATTGTTCTGCTAATTCATGATGTGATTGGCATTTTGTGTTCTGTTATATCCTTTTCATACTGCACAAGGAGCTAATCTCCATTTGACTGACATGATGCTCCAATCATTTCAGTTACTGTTCCCAACAGTGTCTCATTATGTCTATAATTCCTGAATATTGTTGAATTACAATTATCTGTATTGATGCATGCCATTTTCTTGCAGCAGCTTATCAACTAATTTATTTCAGTGTACCCTCTTCATGAGTCACATGCACTCTTTGATCAGTAAGAATTCTCTCATCTCTTCCAGAACATGAATAAAAATGCAAAGGCCAAGAACTGACCCTAACATGGCCTTAAGAATACATGTTCTTAATGAGACCTCACTTTTTACGAATGTGTTTTGCAACCTGTCAACAACTTTTTAAAACTAGTATTCTGTGTACCACATTGCTTTTGTTTTAATTATCAAAATGTTGTATAATGCCAAGGATTCTGACTTTTCCACATAGCCTGTATTCCCTTTCTCAGTCACTGAATGCAAGGTCATTAATCATGCATGGAGTGGAGGCATCTGATGGGGGAAAAGGATGTGACATTTCAATTAGGATAGTGTATCAAAATTCATTGAGGACAGCTGAACTAAAGATACTCAAGCCATCATAACCCCCCCCATATCTCAACTTATGCTGGATTTTAGGCCTTAGTTTTTCTGATATGAAGGGCTTCTGTATCTGTGTGAGAGACAGTTTTGATATAGTGTAAATATTTATGGATTAGGGTATCACTCACTCAAATATAAATGTAAATGTATAAAATAAATTGCAATGAACTGCACTCCCTGAATGCATGTTTCTTGCTGCTCACTAGAGAGAGAGACACTGCATAACCAGCTCAGATGTAAGTGCTGATGTGAGCTGACCAAGGTTAGATGAGATGAATCCCAAACAAAGCCCATAGAATTCCGTGATGATTCTTGCTTTTCTGTTCTGATAATGAAGTCAATGAACAAATTCAATTTTGTGGAAACTAAGAAAGAGTTCTGAACATTTTGCTTTAATTAACAATGTTTTATTTGTTAATCCAGCAGCTATTTAACAACTGGATTAACTAATTAATTACCAGTCATTTTAACTAAAACAATAACTGATAACCTCCCTTGCACATTGTATAACCCCAGGGCCCACAGTAAACAGAGATGTGCCTGGAGAGATCAAGTTTCCTTTGATCTGGGAACTTGGGCCAAAGAAAAATGAACAGGTTAAAAAAATTGTTTAGGGGAAAATGTCTGAAGGCTACAGAATATGGGCTTTTCCAATTTTCCTAAAATAACTTAAAAGAATTCTTGAGGGAGAGATTAAAAGAAATTGTAATCAAAAAATATGTCTCTTTGTCTCATCTGTGGGGATAATTTCCATTCTCTAGCAGGGTTTCTGTTTTCAGTAGACTGATTAAGGGACAATACCTTGTGATTAAATGATCTGAACACATTTGCGTATGAATGCTAGATGACATGGCATAGAAACTGATTAGGCCTCATCTATATCACATGCCTGGAAATTAATGCTAATAACACATAGTATATTAAGATTTGGATTAAACTTGGCAAGAGAAAATGAAGTGTAAAAGAACTTTGCTAAACATATTGGAACTTCACAGATTTTTTCTCCCCTCTTAATCTGGGTATGAAAGTTTTTTCATCTCAGCTGTTGCTAACTTCTATATTCTTAGAAATAAGTCTTCTAATCACATGCACAGTCTAGAAATGATAGGAACTGTTTGTGATGGAAAACTCAGTGAACATGTGTTTGACTTTACCATTCTTGTGTTTAGATAAAGCAGGAGGCAGTAGGAGTGAGAGTACAGGCTTTCAACAACTTTTCATCTCCAGAAATGCAAGGGAAAGTAAACAATAATTTTCAAGCCTCAGCAAGAAATGCTGAGGAGTTGCATTAAATTTTTGATGGTGTGATCATTTGTGTCTGATTTAAACTCTTACTCTTTTTGCTTATACTAGAATAGTCCTAGCAGCTGATCCTGAGATGCTGTCAGTGGTCTGTAGCTTATGCCTTTCAAGATGCCTTGGGATTTTGGCATTTGATAATTCACTAGACAGGCTTCAGAAGTAAGTGCTCAAATCGTGAATAAGATAAAATTAGATTCTAAGAATAGAAACATATTTAGGTTTAAATAAATTAAATTTCACATGACTCATACCAGTTACCAAATTTTACCTCTGCAGCCTGGCTCATGGTAAGGACATCCTGTCTTCACTGAAATGAGTAGGAGCTCTGTCACCTCTGGGGTTCACCTTCTAAAGTCCAATCTTTGTAAAAAACCTGGCAGCCACTGGCAAACAAATTGAACTGGGCTTGAGGTCAAAACACTGCATCTCATCCAGCATTTGAGGTACATGCCTGGCATTTATCCCTCTTTCTGAATGAGATGAAATCCCATGCAAACAGTTGCACATGAAAAGTTCAAATACAGACAAGACTCAGCTGCTCATTAATTCTGAGGTTTTCTCATTTTCTAGCAGAATAATTTTTGCAGCTCAGCATACATGTACCATATGTAACATTCCAGAGCTGAAATGCACTGGGAGGAAGAAGAACAGAAGTTGATACAGACTTTGATTATTTAAGTTTTAACTAATGCATGTCTAGCCACTGATGATGCAGTGAAGAAGAAAGTGCCTGAAGTATCTTTAAGTAAAGACTTAATGTCTTTAAATTAGTGCCTTCTTAGGCACTACTACAGAAGGCACTAACAATATTTTTGTTGCAGCAGTTGAGCTATTTTGAGCATAGAAATGTATGTTATTTATTTATTTTATTCAGCTTCTGCAAGTTATATCCACTGTGATAGTGTTTTAAGTTTTATTTAGTTTTGCAGATTCCGCCCCCACTTCTTTTTATTAGACCTCAGTCACTTTTTAAGAAAAATGCAATGTTTGATGTTAATGTGACAGGAATTCATATAGTATCCAACATAATATAATAGATACCTTTTTAAGACCCTAAAAGGTAACAAAGATAGAAGTTATTGTATTACCCAGCCAAGGCTTTTCATAACATAAATGAAATTTTCTTCCTGTATTGTCAGCAACCGCCAAAAAATAGAAAATTCTTGCTATACTTACAGTGTCATAGAAAGACAGTGTTCCCCAAACATTCATCTCTTCCTTTGGAACTCATCTGGTGCTCCTTTGGCCATGAAGTAATTTAAAAATAATCCACTGGAGCAGGGAAAATCTTTGAAGTGCATTGCTCCTCCTTAGCCTTCCTTTGTGTTACCTACTGAATGCCTATGGACTGCCCAGTTGAGTAAAGCAAAACTCCCTTGAACGACTGCTGGTGCTTTGTGCCATGAGGCCATGCTCTCACTTGAACCACTACTGTGTTGTAGCTCTGTTTGCAGATTACAGAAGCAAAGGCTCTGAGCAGACTTCCCTTTGTTTGCCCCTCTTGTTAGCAGGATGGCAGGGGAACAGAAATAGCTGGTACTAAGTTTGTGATTTGGACATGGAGCAACATGCTACCTGCCATGTGACAGAACATACTCTATACCTGTATTTTCCTGTTGTCAGCTTAGTTCTGACAATACCTTTTCCATTGGGTATACTACAATATATTTTTACTTAAATTTTTAATTTCATTTTGGTGCTAAATTATTGTGTGCAAGAATACAGATTCTTTCCTCTCCTTAAATACACCCAGATTTGAGAGCTCTGCTCATCAGCGTTAAATAGTTATTCATGATGCCAAAGATATTGCTGGGAAACACATGTAGGAACTGTGAGTCTGTGCTGCCTCTCCCCATGGGGCTGCCTTCCAGGACTACTGCAAACAGAGAATGGTGTGGAGCTCACTGCTGGCCCCAGTGTACTGCTGTACCTAGATTCTGCTGAACACAAAGCCATCCAGGATTCAGTAGGAATTCACCTAGGGATTTAAATGCAAACAAGAACAGGTTCTGTCCTGTGAAATAACTTAAACTTGTAAGTCAGGCTTGGAAAATGACAGCAACCTGTGTGAGAACTGTTCTCTGTGACAGGGTTTGTTTTCTGCAGCATTGGCTCCTTGGTTTCTACTGTTGCACTGTGAAATCCTGTCTGAGAAGCTGACTTCATGCAGCAGTTGGGAGAGGGCTGTAGCCAGGTGGGATTTGGTGCTCTGCCTGGCCAGTGGTTCATTTCCACTAGCAAAGAGGCCCTCATTCTCTGAGTGGAAGATGTGGAACTAGTTGCTTGTAGGCAATAATGCTGTTCCTTTAGCAAGTTCCAAATACCAATAGGATGTAATTTGTGCAACGTGTCCCCATAATAATTCAGCTGTTAGGAAGGGGGAACAAAAATAAAGAGCTTGATCCACACCTTTTTATTTAAGAGTGCCACAGCTGACACACTGGGGAATATTCTTGGAAAAAAACAGGCTGTTGTCTGCCTTGAAGTCTTCAGAGACCCACTCAAAGGTTTCAGATACCATGGGCTGCTATCCGCACTGGGGACTGATGCACAGCCTCATCAGCCCTGCCCCTTGCTTGAGAAACACTGTTTAGGTAGCAAGGGCATGAACAATGCACCACCTCCTTCAACTTGAGGATAAAAAGTTCACTCCCGCCTTCAGGAAACAAACACTGATCCTTATGGTACACCTGGGACACCAGAGAGTAATATGTGGTAGGGAGGAAAAGCAAGCAATGGTAGTCTGGGGAAAAAAATGGAAATTTAGTGATTCACAGATGCAGCTTTCTTTAGAACAAAACCAGAATATTTTATTGATTTCTCCATCTTTTTAAAATAGTTCTGTTGAATTTCATTATTCACAAGGCAACAGAAAAAACACTTTCTGAAATTCAATAGCAAAAAATTAAGAAAATTGAAGTTATTATTCTGTGACCTCACTGCTCTTTGGCATCTCATGATGCATTTCAAAGCTGTACAGAGAAAGGATGCATACAAAAATGTGTGGAAAAAAAATGGAAAAAGTAAACAAAGAAAGAATTTTCACAAAAGAAGCAGTGTAGCATTTTGCACAGGCTACCAAAAGCATTAGATAGAAATGTGATAGAAACATTTTCTGAATTCAGCTTTAAATTAATTAGAAATATAATTAGGGAATGAAGTGGGAGAATTTGTAGTGCATTTGATTTCTGCTGTCTTGAAGTTCTCTGAAAATTCAGAATTCAGTCTCCAGCTCTCTGCTCAGCTGAAGCTTGTTTTGTTCACTGTATCTAGTAATGTGTGGTTCATAGCATCAGATATACATTCATACAGCTGCAGCTCTGTGTGACTAGTAACATTGACCAAAAGCTGACACCACATTCCCATAAGCAGATTTTAAATGTGGTAGTTCTGGGCTTGATTGACATTTATCATGAGAGTGGACTACTGAAGTGGTTGCCTCTTCTCTTGAGTTTGTGCCACAAGGTTTTAGTAGTGGAGGGCCACAGACGTGGCTTCTGTGAGAAGACACCAAGCACTGCCCCATCTCAGCAGGCTCCAAGATGGACCTGCTGCTGGGCATAGCCAAACCCATGAGCAATATTGGCAGAACCTCTGTGATAAGATATTTAAGAAAGAGTGAAAAATTGCTGAGCAAGGCCTGTGATGGAAAGAAGTGAGAAAAAGGAGAAAAACATCTCTGCAGGCATCAAGGCGGAGGAGGTGCTCAGGGGCTGGAGCAGAGATTCCCCTGCAGGCCTTGATGAAGAGCATGGTGAGTCCTCTGCAGTCTGTGAAGGCCAGAGTGGAGCAGAGATGCACTTGCAGCCTGTGGGGAACCTTATGCCAGGCCAAGCAGAGATGCTGTGGAGGAAGGTGCAATGAAGGGCCCTGGCAGGGGACCCATGCTGGAGCACTCTGTGCCTTTAGAAAACTGGGAGAATGTTCCCAGTGGCTCATTTGCCACTTTAAATGCAGGGAAATCTAAGCCTGTCTGTTTTCGAGCTATTATCAAGCTCTTACCTCCATTTGGCCTTATGCCTAATTTATCTTTACAAAATAATTGTTTTGGTAAGATTATTTTGTAACCTGGGTATGCATAAGTACTATCCTCCAAAAAAAAAAAGTAAAGAGAAAGAAGTACTATATAGTGACTCATCCCCATGCTTTTTTCATTTTTCTATGGGAATGTTGCAGCAGAAGATGCTGCATGGTCAGATCAAAGATGCCACAAACTGATCAAAAGAATGTTGGAGTATTTGTTAAGGGTCACTGCATTGCAAAATACCTGAAATGTGGACACAGCACTGCTAGATCACCTCAAGGTTTGACCTTCATCCTATCTTCCAGGTATATTTTATGTTTGTCTGAAGCTAATATGAACAATAGTATTTGCAAGAAAGCTGGGTCTCACCTCTCATACAAGGATTGTTGTTAGAGAGATTTGCCCAAATTGCTCTGCTGTGATTTTTTTTTTTTTTTTAGTTGCTTTGTATTGAGGCAGTGCAGGGAAATGTGGCAATTCCTGTGCTGTTGGTCAGCTTTGGATCCATGAACTGACCACATTGCTGTCTATCTGTCCCTGAGCAGTATTTGGATGATAAATATGTGAAAGTATTCTCCTAGTCTTTTTCATTTAATTGAGCTAAAACCCCAATAAGAAGACATTTCAAAATTATTTAGTGAATGAGTGCTAGTGAGGACATACCCATGTCAAAGCTCAATATTTTCAGCATCTCTTGACAGAGCTGGTGAGAAGAATTCTGTAGAGAAAGATGACAGGGGTCTGGAAAATTGTACATCCCCGAGGAACAGCTGCTCCACTTCCCACAGCTAAGATGAAGTCCCCAGTAACCTTATCTGAGAAAAACAGCAAAATGCCTCTTTGAGATGTTTTCATAGAAACATGGAATGGTTTGGGTTGGAAGCGACCTTAAAAGTTCAGCTGTAGCAACTAGTTAAAGGCTCAGATGGAAATGAAGTCCCTTCCAGTTAGCACACTGCTTCAGTGAGAGCAGGATGCTAAGTGGTCAAAGGGTTTTAATTTAATCTCAAGGAAGATAGTCTGAAGCTACACACAGCAGCATATAGTATCATAAAATCTTGGTAATGTTTTTTGTACTTCAGAAATGAAAAATAACATAAACCTTTAGCCGATCTCAGTATCTCTCCAGTGTATTAATAATGTCCTAATTTCTCAAGTATTTTTGAAAATGAGCTGTTTCCTTATGTCAGATAGTATCTTCCTAAAACCAGGAGATGGAGCCCTGTAGCCAAAGCCTATCACCAGACGTTGAGTCTACCCCCAGAAGAAATACTTTTTAATTGTGTTTGAGGAGAACATGTGTCAATTCTGCTTCCTTCTGTTAAGACTTGATGTGTGCCATCATCACTCAGCAGATTTGGGGCTACTGAGTAAGGATATGGTCTGATGGGCTTCTGTGTCCCAAAGAGGGCAGCAACTTGAAGACAGAAGGTTGCAAATAGACTGTTCAATTTTATATAGGTGGCTAGTGATGGTGCTAATAAATACTTAGTAGATGCATGAGAGAAGGGAGTAGAGCAATTCCCCAGTGCCAGGGCAGCAGGGGGCTCTGGCATGGGATGCCTGAGGGAGCATCACACAGTACCAGGGGGATGGCACAGCTGGGCCCTGGGAGGCTTCCTTGTCGCCCCCAGGACTCCAGGGGCTCTGAACCCAGGCACCTGCTGCTGAAGGCTCTGCTGTTCACATGGTATTTATATCAGGCCATGCCATGACAGTTTAATCCATTAACAGGGCAGTGAGGAGGGGGGACTGCCTGTGAGCATCTGGCATGGCCTAAAAGCCCTCTGTGTACTCAGTGCTTGAATTACTCAGCTTGTCAAAGTCTGCCAAAGCTGGCCACTTCCCTTTTCATCTTACTAGTCAGTTATTAACAAGGACAGTGCTTAGCAACTTAATTCAGCAACATTAGCCATGATCTTCCTGGAATACAGATGTCTAAGTTCCACTCACCACATATGCTGCTTGATTTCAGCACAAGTGATGCACCTAATTGGGAATCTGCTGCCTATATGGCAGGACTAGCAGGAGAGACTGTGTGTGGCATATATATACATATAAAAGCATGCTAAAGTGATCCAGGCAGATTGTTCACTTCATTGGATACACACATGCAAAAGAATGTGAATCTTGAAAAACTGTTTGCTCCCTGGAGTACAAATATATTCAAAAAATGCAGAGCAGGGAAGACCGTTCACTGCAGTTATTTTGCTTTGTTTTGGCAACACAATATGCTGCATGCTGGCTGGCTCTCTTGCCAGTCCAGACAAGCACAGGGCTGCTGGAGCAGCACAGAGCAGCATTTTCAATGCCAGTGACCTGCAACCAATTCTGTGGGGATGATTTCAGGGCAAAGGAGGGAAAGGGCAGCCCCAGTGTCAAACTCCAAACCAACCGACAAGATTTCAGCTCAAGTCTTTTTTATTTGGGTAAATTTTTGGATTCATAAATTTAGAAGTACACTTTGGAGATTATGGTGCTATTGGATAATCCATCAATTCCTCAGTCATACTGATCTCCTGAATGCCAGCTTCTATTGTGGTATAAACAGAAGACAGTGAAAAGTAAATTAAAAAATTAAAATTTGAGTTGTGATGCCTCCAAAACCCAGAACTGCTTGAGCTTGATAGCAATGAGCAAATTTTGAAGCTTTTCTAACATGTTAAGAAAAGACTCCACTCCCCTAACTGTGCTAGGGTTTCCAGCTCATTGATGCAGTACAGAAAAAGGGATCTGTGGTGCAGAAAGTCTTCCCAAAAACATTTTTTTTAAAGGGCACTGAAATGTTACATTATGTCTGCTGGTGCCCATGCTGGGTATGGAAAGCAGCAGATGGCACCGAGTGGCTTCTCCACACACTATTACCCTCTTCTGCAGCTGGTGAGGAGGGTACATGGCACAGGGAGAAAAACAACATCCATCCATCCATCCATCCATCCATCCATCCATCCATCCATCCATCCATCCATCCATCCATCCATCCATCCTTGCTAATAGAGATATCAATTTATTGCCTCTGTCTGAATAAAAGATGTTTCAGAAATTTGTTAGTACCAGTTGTGCACAGAATCAGACTTGATTTTATTGTTTGCTTTTGACAATTTTACCTAATTTTACAGCCTGTAAAGTGCACTTGCCCTGCAGAGTGCCTGTCAAAGACACCCTAAATGTTGATGCTTCAAGTGAATTTGGGTGTGTGGAATTGTTTCAAAAAACAATGCTTAAAAGCAATTAGGACAGCCTTCACATAACAGCCTGTACTGTGTGGCTGCAGAATAATTAACTCATTAATCAGCTCATGGCTGTGTATGCCAGAATGACATCTAGAAATGACAAGGTGTTTGTGGGGCTCCCTAGATGACTGTTAGAAACCAGAAGGAGTTTGTCCTCCTGTTCCCTGTTTATTTTGGTTGTTACAGACACTAGCCAGAAGGATAAAAGCACACTTACAAAAAGCCCTAACATGGCCTGTTATGTGTGAACAGTCAAGATTTATTGCAGGTAGAGGTTGTGAGCATCTTTCAAAAAGTGCATTTATCATACTTTTAGTGGGGTTTGGGTTGTGAGGAGTAATATCTTTTATTGGGTCATTTTAGACAGCTGGGTAATAAAGATGAACTTTTGGCATACAAGCCCTTTTTTGTTTGGCTGTTCCTAAGTTTTGATGTGTCTCTAAGGAAAAAACAGCAGTTTATCTTCTAAAAATAGATATATAATGTATGAAATATGTACTCTAACATATTCAAAGAACCAGCCTCAGGTTCCACCACTGGAGCACATTACATGGAAATATTGAAAGTGAGAGGATGCTTTAGTTTTCTGGATTTGTTTGGCTTGTGCCTTGCCGGATGTGGGATGTTTCTTTTAGAAATAATTGGTTGATAAATGCAGCTTCAGAGCATATGGATTTCTTTGGAGAATGACAGAAGTTCACTAAGATTCACTATATTGCAACTTAATAATTAAAACTTGTGCTTTGAAACCATGATCTTGTCATTATCCAAGAGAAAAAAAAAAAGACAGTTAGTTGATACCATGATCAAATGCTTTTCTGTTGCTATTTATGAAGTGACTCTAGCCCTCACTTGATTGTTATGAGGGAGGATAAAAGGAAAGGCCTGACACCCCCATTGTGATTCCCACAACTTCTAAACAAACATAAATTTCCCTTTGCCTGCCTTGCTGTATTTTCAGCAGGAGCACATTATAGCTTTCAGATGAAAGTTGTGGATTTACTGTATTTAGCTGCAATGAACCCTGTTCAAACAAACACAGAGTGAATAATGCCATGTCATGAGGTACTCTGGATTAACACAGATGTACTGAGAACAAAGATCTCCTCCTTTTTGCTAGGTGGTCTCTGGACATCAATTAACAGCTGTTTTGCTTCATCTTTAGAATGAACTGAATAGAGCTCTTTACCACCTCTTTTTAAAGCCTCACAAAAGCCTCTGAAATTATTTTTGTCTAAAGGTCATATTTAAAATGGATAAATTTCAGTGTATTTGAAGATACATTTTCTGTGCTGGACTATAACTGATATTACTGATTCTTTCTTGGCGAAATTCCTTCATCCATCTTTCTCAATTACTAATGTCTGTATTTAGATGCATTAGTGAAAATAAAATCTAAGCATGAATATTTTCACATGCTATTTCTGAAAGAAGAAAGCTAGGGAGCAAAATCCAAACTAATGTAGCTAGTACATGATGCTAACAATAGCGACTAATAACTCTGCAACTTTTCAGAGTACTCTGAAGGAAGATACAAGCCTCCAGCTGAGTTCAAATTGAGAGTTTATAATATTAGACAGAATTTTCAACTCCAGGATTTATTTTTTTTTACCTGACATTGATTTTTCTGAGAGAAAAAGGAAGACATCTTCTGGCCAAATAGCTGAGCTCAATAAAATTGGTTATATATGCAAAAACAGTGCTGGGAGCTGAAGGAAAGAGTGCAAAGAAAGGTAAGATGAAGAATGAATAGTTATGGATGTGGCTCTGGGTTGCTGTATGTGTTCCCATTATGGAAGGACAAGTGCATTTCTTTGATGCTTGGTGAAAGTTTATCCAGGGCTGATTGCAATTACTAATTCTAAAAAGTGTTTCCTTATTATTCCATTCACAGCAAAGGTCAATCTAAAGTTTCTTCTGACACAAATTTGGGCTGAAGATATTAATAAAAAAAAAATTTAAAAATTTTATTCGGTTTCATTGTAATTAAATTTTTTTCCCGTATCTCTACCTCATTTCTCTTGCTGCTGTGGCTACTGGACAGGAATCCACTGATGCCAAGGACAGCTGAGGAACTTGTCCTGTTGATAAGTCTCTCAGCTGAGTGAAGTTCCAGACTCCACTGGGTTAGATGAGTCTCCTGGGTAGCTCTGAGAAAAGCAATGAGTGTGGAAATCCTCCTCAGAGCTTGTGAGGCTGAATGCCCTACCCAGCAGCTGAGAAGGAGCTGCTGCTGCCTCACTGATTTCTCTTGTGACACTTTAGTGCTGAAAACTGACAGCTCTGAAAGCAGATTTCTGGGGGCTATTCCTTCACCATTAAGGTCAATTTCTTGGAAACTTATTGCTATTCTGTTGGGTTATGAGAGAGCATCCAAAATGAAGGTTCGTCCCTCTGTATAACAAATGTTTGAGACTGTTTAATCTGCTCATGTAAAGACTTAAAAACTCCAAACAACATATCTCTGGTGGCCTGGTACTGTGCAAGGGATGGGATATTTAGCAGCTCCTGCTAAATAGTTCTTGTGTACGTTGAGGAATAATGTGCACTGTTTTGGAAAATTTTTGGTGGTGGGATATTTTTTTTCATAATTGTAAGAATAAAAAACAGTCTACTGTGCTGTAGATGACATTGTTCAGAACAATGCTTTTCGTTGATAACCAGTGTGGTATTCATGGTGTAATTATCAGTAATTGCACTGAAATCTACTTTTGTTGATTTCCTTCTTAATTTCATTTGATTTACTAACACTGCTGAGGCACTGACTGTAATACGAAAAAAAATGTGTCAAGTGATATGTGCCTAGGATTGAAATTTAGCAAAGTTTTCTATTAAAAGGGAAGAAAGGAAAGAAATCTCAACTTCCTTTTCTTGTCACAGCCTGCAATACCCGACCCTCCAAGTTTGGGAAAACACACAGATAAGAAACTGCCAGTCATGATTTCACAAATCTATTGGCAATCTATAAAGACACAGTATTGCATATAGAGATTAGGATGCTTTAGTTAATTGACTCTTAGATGCATTTTATTTTATCTACCTTTTATTGAGTTCAATAGATGTTAGATTAAAGATTTCATATTTGGAAATATTTCCTCCCAACCTGCCTGAATATTTCTTTGAGATCTTTTTCTTAGAGTGATATTTTTATGTCTGTAATCTGTAAATATTTTTATTATTTTAATGTGAAACTTAAAGGTCTCACTGGTGATTAGGATAACACTGAAGAGTTTTCCTGTATTGATTTCAAAGCCTTAGAAGATCATATTGTCCTCCATCAAATGTAGGTGTTAAGGGACAAATAATTTCCTACAGGAATCACATGCAACAGTCAGAATAATTTTGCTGTGCTCTGAAAGTAAATGACATAAGCCTAGCATGCTGAGACTGAAACAAATTGACTATGTCATTGCTTGATAAAAGTGCTAGTAGTGTATTTCACAAATTAAAATTATTGTTTCTCATTTCCAATTGATTGTACTGTTTCATCTTGTGGCTGAAGTCTTATTTGAATCATATTATGATCAATAAGGCTAAACAAAAAGAAGTGTCCCTGTGGACCACATATTGAAACAAAAAAATTCCAAATATTATATTTGTAGGTTTCCCACTATGCTTCCCATTATGTTATCATCAGTTACTGGTTGATTAGACAGAGTCTAGACTAGAGATTATATGCATAGAGAACGGATTGCATATATGTATTTCAACAATAGCCCACAAAACATTACACAAAAAAAAATCATTTCATACCTTTTACCTCCTAAAGCCATAACTGAATAATGAAACATCGTGTCTTCTACTTTGTCTGTAATTTTTATAAAAAGCTTATAGGAAATACTTTTACAAATAGTGAAAACCAAGCATATATTAGTATTTTTGTGTTTATGTTTGTATGTAAGATAGCATAGAAATATTTTAAAAGCTTAAACTTTTACTTTACCAGTAAACCTTTGTCCAGTTTTAAAGTCCATTAGGAAAATGACCTCTTCAAAGAGAACATACAGCATAATTGGATTTGCCCTGCCAGTTACTAACTGACTTTTTAAAAGAAAACTTTGACAAAAGGTTGATAAGGAAATACACCAACTAAGAGAAACCACTGGTTAGCATTTATTCTACAGGTCAATGATAAATTAATTTGATTTTAAAATATTATGAGTCTCATGCACAATGAAGAACCATGGAAAAAGATATTTCACATTTGAAGTAGTAAATGGTTAAATGCACTAAAATCCCTCATTCATATAGACTTGGTGTCGGAGTACCAGTCTTAGGTGACCTTTCCTGAAACACTCAAAATGACATTTAAAGCACAGATGGTATAAATAATCTCTTCTGTTTACTAAACTTGCTTAGTTTTCTTGTAAACCTGGAGTTTATATCCAGTCTGCAGCTGAAGCCCAGAGAGACTCCCTGATAACTGGAAAACCATGCTGAGAAGGCAAAGAACAGGAGAGAGAAAACTGTGTCATTTTAAGACATGATAGAAGAAGGAAGAACATCTGAGGTCAGAGGGATTTGTAGGAATAGGGCAAGACTGGAAATTTCCCCACTGCTAGCACTGTTCACACAGTGGAAGCAGCTGGAGGGTCTTTGCAAGTGCCAGGGCAGACACCCAGGACTCTCATCTGTCACAACCCACGTATTTGTCCAACTTTAGCTGTTTTGACCAATTCATGTAATTACCCTGGGTCTGGCTGATAAATCTTGGAGATGTTTCTAAGTGAGAGACTGGTAAGGGCATGCTCTTTCCTCTTCTGCTTCCAGCAACAAAATAACTTTCACTATTTCTACAGCCTCAGTTCCAAGTGATTTTTAGTGAAGAAGCTGAAAAAAGGCACCAGGCATATTTTCAAAATACCATTTAAACCCCCCAACCTGACAAACAAGCCTAGAACTCTACAGAGCTGTTGTATTTTGCCATTCTGCTTATAAGAAATGTTGAACACTTGCATGCTTACAGACACTGTCCTATTTTTGGAGTTGTTGTGAATATTGTCGTGGCTTTCTGACACTGAAAAACACATGAACGTTGTCCTGGAGGAGGACCAGGTGTCCAGTGTAGATATAGGCTCAGCTAATCCAGATGGTTTTCAATGGGCAGAAGAAGCTTATCCCCAAGGTCAAAATGTCAAGAGTTGTCACTGTCAGCAGTCAGCTCAGGAGCTGGGCTGGTGGACATAAACCTCCTTTGGAGTGTGCATTGCAAAGAGTTTGTGGTCAAGTGTAGAAAATGAGCTTTGGGACATCTTAATCAACACTTCCCTTGCTTCAGAGAAACTTAATCAAGGAGGAGATGTGGTTTTCCTTTGTGCAGTAGTTGTTAATATTTAATTATGTATTCTGAAAGATGAGGACTTCAGTTGAATTTTTTCTTCAATGAAACAAGGGAAAATAAATGGACACAATTGGGCAGGTCCAAACTAACCAAACTAAGTTTGATGACTTCCAAAAAAAAAAAAATAAAATCATTCCTTCAATTAGCAACACTATTGCTGAAGGGAAGTAGTGGTTCTCATGAGAAGAAAGCTGTTCAATTTCTTAGAACATTCTTTTTATATTTTTATGGAAGAAATCCGGTCACATGCATAAAAAGTGCTAACAAGAGAAGAATCAAACATTACCATATGTTGCAAAACCAGACTTGTGAAGCTTAATGAGGTTTAGTTACAGATTTCAGTGGAGCAAGAAGTAGATCTTACAAAACCTGCTGAGATGTGCAACTACATTTCTAATGTAATTGTTATCATATCATCATAGAATCATTGAACCATAGAATTTTTGGGTGTGCAAAAGACCTTCAAGAGCATCTATTCAAACTCCCTGCTATGGGCAAGGGCACCTTCCATTAGATCAGGTTGCTCAGAGCCCCATCCAACCTGGCCTTGAACTCTGACAGGGAAGGGGCATCCACAACTTCTCTGGGCAGCCAGTTCCAGTGCCTCACCACCCTCACACCACCCTCTTCCTAATATCTAATCCAAATCTACTCTCTGTCAGTTTGAAGCCATTCCCATCTGCCCTGTCATTCCAGGGCCCTGTAATGAGTTCCTCTCCAGCTCTCTTGCAGCCCCATCAGGTACTGGAAGGGGCTCTGAGGTCTCTCCAGAGCCTTTTCTTCTCCAGGCTGAGCCATCCCAGCTCTCTCAGCCTGTCTGCATAGAAGAGGTGCTCCAGCCTCTGACCCACTCCAGCAGGTCCATCTCCTTATGTTGGAGGACACAGAAAACATTACTCTGTGTGGGGTCTCACTAAAGCAGAGTAGAGATGTATCTAAATGTCTTCACTAAGGAAAACAGGTTGTTTTTAAGCAGTATATGGAGAATCCACTCAATATAATATTTCAGTGATTTATTATTTAACCATTATTACTCAGAAACACTTGTGAGAGGTAATGAGGCACTTTCATGTTCAAATAAATTTTAAATCATATTTTTCAAGCATAGCCTGCTATCTTTTCCTTAAGGGCATACTTGAATCAAATTAAGGGGCTGTCAGAACTGTGTACAATTTGCTTAGCGCAGAATTAGGTAAAAACTGTATGTTATTAAACTCAAAAGACACAGATACAATGTTCTGGTACAAGTGTCAACTCTCTCTTCAAAAACAGAACATTAGAGCTGGACCAAACTGTGAGATGTAGAGTCATATTTTATAGGGCTTTCTTTTCCTGTAGAAATTGAAGAAAATGCCATAAATAAAGCACCTAAATCAATACTTATGCAAAAAAAAAAATAAGAGTCTGAAACAGAAAAAAATGATGGGTTATTTTTGTTTGCTTGATTTTCTGAGACATACAATATGGTGGCATTTGCAAATCCTGCCATTCAAATACTATGATGTTCACAAAATGCTGGTAATCTTTTCTGAATTCTCTGAATGCGAAGATCATCAGGCAGTCTTTTTATTCAATAACTGAGGTTTTAAAAAGACTATATGATATTGCTGAAAGAGTAAAGATGCTATCTCCAGAAATGAGTCCCTTGAAGTAATAATTTTAAAAGCCATAATAAGAATTTGTTAGGATCTGGTTTTGCTTAATTCTCCATATATTTTTTTTTGTACAAGGAATAAAATCTTGTAAATCTAGGGTAGCTATCTACATTGCAGCTTTTATTCTCAGCTATGTTGATGGTGATTAAAAGGCCAATGCATTAAAATTATATATTTTGATTATATTTATGTATATATATATAGTCACAAAAATCCAGTAAACAGCGTTTGGTCTGATTTGAGACTTAGGCAGCTGTCAATAATCCTTGAAGTCTTACTTTTAATTCCCATATCTATCAGTCCAAGTTTACTTTGAAAATACTGGCTGTTAAAAATATATAATTTTCAAAATATTGATGAACAAAATATGGAAAAAAGTAAGCTAGAAATGTATGTGCTCCTTTGGAAAAAAGAGAAAAAAACTTGCCACATGAAAATATTTACAGCTACCATGAAATAATAGAGTAATTTCAAATTTTAAAGGAGAAATTAATGAGAATTGAGATGGGACAAAAAACAGAAAACAATATTTAGCAGTACAGTTTTTCATGAATATTCTTTGGCAGCCTGTATTCTTAATTTTGCTAACAAAAATAGAATAAAGAGTTAAACAACCGTGATTTTTTAGATACTGGCATGGACTACTGCTATTTAGCACTACTTCAAAGGCATTGAACTTCAAAGTTACCAATTTTTCAGCCCTCATTCTGGCATCTTTTTCTGCACTATCTTCTGCTGTTTGCTTGTCCTGCTTTTGAAATAAAAAATAATTCAAAAGTAAAAGGTGGAAAAAAGTCTTCAAAATTTTGCAGTTCAGATGAATTTGCAGCTCTCTTGACAGCCCTAAGTGTCTAGAGACAGTACACTGCAGTTTTAAGACAGTGTTTTGTAGCTCTTTGGAGGCTCTTAGTCCAACCTGATTGGTGGAGTTAGTTACAGAGGATGAAAATATAACATGCATGAGTACTGAGAGACCCTTATTTTTCCTAGATGAGCATGTAAACTGCTCTTCCTGTGTACCAGAAACTTTTGCATAACTTTCCTTTGCAGACTCTGGTCCTTAAAAAGCAGCTGGAACTGGATACAGATGCCAAGACACAATCAGATGCAAACACGTAACAAGACAAAGTAGTAGAACACGAAAGCAGAGAGGACCCTAACAATGACACGCCTGTGGCTAAATACAAGTGTCTTCTGCTAGTCAATAAACATGTGACATCCCAGACCTCTGCTCTGTCCTTACCTCCAAGGAGAAATACGAGCTACTGCACACCTTACTTCCCCCACCTCTACTTCTGTATATGCAAAGATTTCTACTTTAGTACCAAAGATCACAGGAAGCTCAGAATGCTGTGGCACAGGAAAAATGAGGACCTGGGTGTTCCTGAGGCCTCAAATCCTCCTGATCCCTGCAGATCATTGGAGTGTAACCTAATTGACATGTGGGTTTATTATAGTAATAGTTACCACATGGAGAATTGTATTGCAAAATACCAACTACTTGAGTGCACTAGGAGTTATCTAAGCACCAAGGTGTCTGTCAGTTCCTGAGTGAATCTTAAAATCCTGGCTTTAAAATCACATCAGAAGAACAATCCAACCAATTCGAATAGGATTTTGAAAAAAACTCAACATAAATAGGATAGATATAAAAGTGTTTGAGGTGTTTTTGCACTTAGATGATTATAATGAAGAGGAATATTTTAGTGCCTGAGAAGGATTATCATTGTGCTTTTTGCTAAGGCTATTAATTTGGATACTTCAGTCTGTTTGCAGCTTGATATGCAAATGACCTGCTGGTCATTGTCAGATGTTGTCAGAATTTGCCAGCTGTTGCCTCCTGCAGCCACTGTGGGTACCAGACTTACCTACCTCTGCTGCTACACAGGCTTTCTGAGGAAAATTCCAAACTGTACTAATAATATTTAGATTAATATTTAGTTCAATATTTTGTTTAATGTTAGTTCAAATCCTGAAACTGTGGGACATTAAAAAAAAAAAAAAAAGCATTGTCCCCACACCTCTCTTCTTCTTCTCCATGAGAACTTTGTACTGGCAAAGGCCATAAAAGCTCTAGGGACAGAGCCAGGCTCTGTGCCTCCATCCCTGTTGGAGGTTCAGGTGCTCTAGGTGCTCCACCTGCAGCTTTCCCTTCTCCACTAGATCTGGCAGACACCAGTTTTGGTAGGCAAGGATGGAGCCAACAGGGTTACTGGGTACACACCCACCCAGCAGGGTAAAACCAGCTCTGGGACAGGCAGCTCTATTTCCCTAAGAGGGAGTAAAGCAACAACAAAGGCTTGGGAAGATGATGCCTGAGGCCAGATGCTGTGGCCACATCTTACTGCACAGGCACTCAATCTTTGGGAGAAGAAGGACAGTGTGAGCCCCTGGAAGGTCCAGCCTGGGGCAGGGAATGCAACAAAGATGTTGGGTTAAGCTCAATCCTCCTACTGCCAGCTGCACCAAGACATTGCTGTATCTGCATTCCCCAACTTATATATTGGGATGACATCTCTGGGGGAGTTCAGTCTAACTTTCTGCTCATGAGTAAAGGATCAGCAACTCAGAACTGGAGATACAAACCATTGGATGTGAGCAGAGATAAAGTAAAAGTAAAGTAAAATAAAGAGAAGTAAAGCAAGAAGAACAGAACAAAATAGAAGACAGAATATACTCTTTCTAACCAGTCTGGTGGTTGAAAAAATCTGTTTAAGAAACCTGCAGAGGCTGTAATCAACCTATGGCTATATATACCCCCATTTTGAGAAAATGCTTTAGAGGAATGGGGTTTTCTGTCTTTAATTTTCTCAAGATATTAAAGTGTTGGGCTGTTGTCCTAGTTGCTGCAAGAAACTGCTGCAAACTTAATGCTCTCAGTATTGGAAATTGCCCAGGCATAAATAAAATAAGAGCCAGTAAGGGATATTGTAGATCATTTGTCTTTTTCTGACCCTCTCTAAGTCCTCATTTTGTGAGATTGAAAGATTCCTCAGAGTGCATTAGCTGAAACATGTCTCAAAATTATGAAGTACCCACCATCCTTGTACTCATGACTTGCTATTTCTGAGAGGAGGACTTGTCTCCTAATTGTAGAGGCTCTTCATAGGTATCTAGGTGTAATCCCTCACCTGATAAAGGGAAAAAGATACAAGGAAATGGAAGCTTTTAAATTTTAGATAGAAGTTTTCACATATTTTCGCAAGTTAAATAAATTTGAGCAGTTGATAATGCAAGTTTGATCCATCCTATCAAAAAAAAAATTGTGACTTCAGGGCTTTTTGAGAGAAAAATAAAGAATAAAAAGAGGATAATTTTTATTTCAGCTGCAGCTGTGAGGACAAGCTGCTCTAAGCTGCTTTATTGGAGTAGAGCAGACAGTCAGAAGTCAGGCAATTTGTTAGAAATCCTTCTTCAGTTCTGCTAGGTACTGTAGAACATTACATAGGTCAGATGGTAATTTAGATCAATCCATGAGGCTGAAATGTCAACAATTACTCCAACAGCACCGTTAATAATTGTTCTGCACTGCCTGCAGTCTGACAGCAACTCTCCCAGCTACCCCCATCTTCACAGTGCTAGGCACTGCCAAATCAAAAAAAAAAGAAAAGCCAGCTCTGGTTTGAACAAAGAGCTTGCTGATAATTTCTGAGCTTACCAAGAATCATGGAAATTTCAAGAAAGGCCACAAGATGTGCAAAATTTATTTACCATTTATTTGTTGTTGGGACTTTACTGCCTGCTCCATGCACTTTCTGCAGCTCTGGAAAATTGAGGACAAAGGAAGCAAATTGCATCTGAACATTTATAAGGACACACTAATTGATAAACCAATTAAATACTACCCCAAAGCCTTTTAGCTGGGCTGTACCATGGGCTTAGAGCAGCTTCCAGTTAAAAGCATGAAGTGAGCACTGACAGCTGCTCCCCAGAGAGCACAGTGCCCTTCGTGGTTGGTTCTGAAGAGAAACACAAGCTGGGATCCAGCAGATGGAGGTTTGGATAAATTTGTTAATGTTAAGAACTTGTTTAACTGTGCCCCAAGAGAATGAGAACCTTTCCAATAGATTTATTCACTATTACATCTAGGCAGGGGTAAAGCTCTGGATATCTCTGCCTGCAGGCATCATCACCACTGGGAAGGTCTTTTGGGTTTTTTTCAGTGTCCCTATTGCAAAAAGGGTGACTATAATTAACCTTAAGACTCTAAATACTAAAAATCAAAAAACAACAAGCAAACAAACAAATAAACATTTAAAAAAATTAGTTGAGATCCCATACATTCATAAGAGCCTTCTAAAGTCCATAATGGTTTGTTTCTGCCATGATATTTTAAACAAGTCTCTAAGGCAGAAACAGTCTGAGGTTTATGTGTACTGCCATGAATGCTCAGTGGTCAAGTAGAGCTCATGGATTATTTTACCTTTAAGAGATATGGCTTGCTCTGACATTCACAGTGGAAAGGTCAAGTGTCCATTCTGTGAGCACAGTCCCACTGGATACAAATTTTAGAATACAAAGTGCAGCTGTATTTGATCCAAGTGTGGATGCAGGTAAATCAGAGTATTGATGAGGAGAGACAGTATGCCATTTGACTACTTGCTGCTTTTATTTCTGACATTCAAAGGGTGATATCTTCAAGAAAAGGGAAAACACTAACCTCATTATTTGTGTTCACTGCAAATAGCCTGGCCCAGGCTAACAAAAAAGTCAGTTGGATATACAGTTTCAATTTTTCAAGTATTAAAGTCACAAATATTAATGTTACAATTTCTAAGTAGTGTGTGGGGTATGGTAGGGTTTCTCTCTATAAATTAGACAAGGAAATAGCCATAATGGCTGACATATAGATTGCAGTAATTAATTGTGGTTTTAAATTCAAGTAATCTAAGTAGTTAGATTGAATGGAATTAGTGGGCTAGTGCTTATCAAAATAAATAAGTCTTAAATTTTGAGTTTTCTTAGAGTGACTGTGTGCAGACAGTATTTAGTGACTTGTGTAGTCCCTGAAAATCGAAGCCTCTACAGCTACTAGAGAAAGGCAGTTTCTGCAGGGTTCAAGTTGCATTCAGTATCAAAGGCTCAGGAGAAGTACCTGATCCACTGCAAAAGAAATTGGTTACTTCACTGACTGCAGGAGAAAGGATTCTGAATGTGACTGTCTGTACCTGCCTCTATCAACACAACCAAGAAAAAGAGGGATGATGAAACTCAGCCTAATCACAAATAAGGGTGCAGACAGCACTCTTGTCATACCCTGGAAAGATGCAAGATACAGAGTCTAACAAACATTCCCATTTATTTCATATTAAAGGTCAGAATAAAGGATGTATATTTCAGGGAAGAGAGAATATACTCTTTTAAATGCCTTCCATTGCTCAGTGCTGCAAGATACACTAATCTTGTATGACCTTTCTCATATTTTTTAGACAAATCAGCAAATGGTAAGAAAACTTCATACTTTTTACTTTATAAAGAAAACTTTATACTTGCTGCCTTTTAAAAAATGGAGGTGATATATCAGCAAACTGCCTGTGTGTTGACTATTCAGCTACACAGCTTTTTGGTGATAGATGGCACAGGGAGAAAGTTCTCTGGGCCTAGCACTAAGTGGCAAATTAGGAAAAATTTTCCTGTACAAGTAACAGCAAAAATTTATAGTGGATCAGTCTGACTTCACTACGTATGTATGTCTTACAGAAATGAGATTTCTACATTCTGTTTCCAATGCAAAAGCCAAATTAATTCAGTTTACCTTATTTCATATTAAAAGAACGTTCTCCCAAAATGATTTGGTTTAGTTCAATCAGCCTATTGTGAAAATTAGTGCTGATCAACTTCTTTGAGTGTCTTCAAAGCCCATTCTCATTAGTGAGTAGGTATGTAAAAACATTGAAATCTATTCAATATATCAAAATCAACAGGGAAGTCTATCCAAGTAATTAAGAAGCAAGAAGTGTTCATCTTAAAATAATATTGGATGTAGGAATATACAGGTAGCAAAATGTTGTAACATTTTATAACTTCAGCAGAGTTTGGCCATCACTGCCTCAATGACTGAATGTGAAGGAACATGGTTTACTGACAAAATCTCTCACATGACTGTGCCACTGAGAGTCTGTGGAATAAAACTGCTTTTTCATTTGCTCCCTGAGTGTGCCTAATCTCTGCACTGTTGATATGTGCAGGGAAGTTCTTCCCACAGAAGAAAGAATAAAACCTTTTTTCCATTTTCTCTGAGGTTTCTTTAGACACCTGCTAATCTTTCTTTATATGTCATTGTGTCAGACATCTCATCAGCTTGACCTGCCCTTCTTGTGCAGGAGGGGAAAGTGTTTAGCACGGGGACTGCTGCTCTGCAGGGTCAAACAGGCTCTACCACTGCCTTGCATGTGATGCCTTGATCTCTAATTTTTTCCTTTTTCCATGCCATCTATGGTTTTGTCTGCACGGGATTCAGGATCAACACAGAAAACAGTTACTTAATATCCCTTTTCCTGCCGTTGAGAGTAACTTAACAGAAGTTTCCTGCTTTATCCAAATTAATGCAGAAGTCCCTGTAGTCATTTTGCTCAGTGTTTGCTTCATGGCACACACCCTGATTGATATTTTTGCCCTACAAACTTACTCCTAAGGACACATTACTATTGCATACTGTTTTGCTCACCATAAAATAATATATGACTTGCTTTTAAGAATACTTTATTTAGAATACTTTGTGCAAAGAATATTTTGCACCCTGATGGTTTTATTCTTGCTGCTTAAATTGCTTATTTGGGTGTAATATTTCCAGACTAAAAAGGGCAACCTTTTCATAGATTTAATAGAATTTGAAAATACAGAGAAATTACAGCTAGGAGTTCACAAGTGTTTTCCTTCTAATGTGATGTCTGAGTCCATTATAGCTGTCAGTCTGAGAGATGTCAGTCTACATCACAAGGATGTTTCTGGTTTTCTAAAAGACATATTTACAAAATAAATTATCTACTGGAAAAAAGGTAACCAATGCAAAACCCTTTGATCAAAATTGACACTTTCCAGTTCATACTTAAAAAATTATTTTCATATTTTGATCAGGAAAAATTTGGATGGGAAAGAGCATTGGCACACTTACCTTTTAACTGATTTTGAATTCTAATAATCCCTGGCCAAATTTTAAAGGTGTCATACCACTTTCTGCTAGGTTATGCACCCCTTCCAGAGACATGTGCCCTGTTTTTTATTTCTCCAAGATGCACACATTCCAACATATCTTTAGAAATATGACCACATCAACAAGTTTGACTTTTATTAGCATTCAAGCTGACTTTTACACTAGTGAATGCAAAGTTCAGCATTTTTTATTAAAGCAAAAGATTTTTGAGGCAATAATAAGGTTCAAGGAGTTTCAGTCATCAGGATTCTCTGCTTTGCACTCCTTAGGGAGCTGCAACCATGATGGCAGTTTGACCACACAGGATTGGTCCTCATCTGTGGCTCCTTCCTGTGAAGGAAGATGCTTCAAATACCTTGCCTCAACACTTGGGTTATAATGATGATTGATTCTTAATATTTGCTTATGTTGCTGAGTTGTACACTGGAGCTCTACAATAAAGAAGCCTTCAGATACTGAGAAAATAATTGGATTTTAATTTTTCAGAATGTTTTTTGAATTTTTTTCACTCCTATTGGAACCCGGACTTTGCCAGGCCTTACCTAGCCCCATTTTGTTGTCCTGTGTGAGGAAGAGAGCAACTCATAGGTGATGACTGCTGTTAAAAGGTTGAGCCTTCACTGTGATTACAGAGAAATTAAAACCAACCAAGTGAGGAATGGAGGGACTAACTGTCACTGCCCTAGCACTGTTTGCTTTGCTACCCTCTTTCTGGAGCAGTGTGTCTTCTTCACTGGCATTGCAAGAGGTCTTGCCATAGCTGTTCCTTGTTTTTAGCAGAAGACAGTGGCCTTGCTCCAGTGACTGATTGCTGGGCAATGGGCTCTGCTGCCAGTGCTGCAGAGGCTGGATGACCCTGCAGACATCCAGATGTTGAATACCATGCCCCATGCAAAGCATCAGTGCTGCAGAGATGCTCAGTCACAGCTGTTAAACTGGCAGCAACTCCAGGCAGATTGGTTTCTGGCAAAATTACCCTCTCAGAATGTACTTTTGCTTGTGGCTGCTGAAATCTCCAGCTTCTTAGTTATTTGTTATTTCTTCCCTCCTCAGAAGAACTCTTCAGAGCATTACAGGCAACAATCCTTTCCTGTTGATTCTGTAAAAACTCAGAAGCAATCAGAATGTAGCCATCAAATTTACTGACTGCAGTCAAGTGCAGGTTGCAACAGTCTTTATATACAGCAAGTACTCTAATACTATCATTTATCTCATAACTTCTGGATGAACTGAGCTTCGATAATTTCTTTAAAAGTAACCAATGCTTGATTCCTTTGGGTATGCTCTATAGCACAGGATCCTTATAAAAAAGACAGATTCTGCACAGAATGTCTAGACATGTGACCCATTAGCTGTATTTCAAAGAAAGAGAAAGCATTAAGTGCCAGTTTCTAGCAGATTATGGGTGAAAATATTTTTATTTAAATGTCTGAAATGTAACTTTCATATAGAAAAATTCCACCCAGAAATACATCAGAGACTATGCCTAAATTTTAGACACAGGCATTGTCCAAATAAAGCCCACAAAATCAAAGCATTTATTTACATTTTCTTTTGAACGAGAAACTCTAACTTTTTCCTTTTTCCATGCCATCTATGGTTTCTCAAAATCTTTAGCTTATTTTTCTGCCTATTGATGATACTTACATCCAAACATGGACCTCGACTACAAAACTACCTCTCTGATTATTAAACATAAAACCAAAACTACTTATTCAAATCTGTCTTTTGCTTAGTTTGGAAAAGATGTGGCATAGATGTCAGCACATTTGCAAAACCAGATGTGGCAGGACAAAATATGAATCCAAAGAGCCAAAGCACAGCAAAGTATTAAAGCATGTGTTTAAATATAAGAATTGATTTGATGTTTTGCTGAACTGGAATCAAAAGTGGAGCTGTATTAGATACTTGCTAGATCAATTCCTTTTATGGTGAGTGTTTGGCTAAACAATATAAAAGCAGTGTAATCTTTATATTATCTTCTTGCTGACCTGGTAGTTACACCTTCTTTTCCACATTACATAAGCTTCTCTTACTTAGTGTTTGTTCACCATATTTGGCTGAACAGCTCTCTCCTCTATGTTCTCTAGTGAAAAGTTTAGGGATTTCTTGCCCATGCAAAAAATTCAGCTTAGAACTACTCAAAACCAGGATATAGTCAAGGTACCAATACAATTTAAAGGATGCTCTACTGCTGAAATTTTTTTTCTGGTTTAATCATCCTTAGTAGACTTAATTGCTCATGAATGACAACACAAAACTCAAAGAATTATTTTCCTTAATTATCTGCCTGTGTTTTGCAGTTGGTGACCATTATTGGCTCTTACACAGCTTGTCAGTCAGATGACTCCATAAACTTTTCTATGGTGAAATCTTAAGATATTTTTTAATCCTTAGTGTAACATCATCCCATATAAAAATATTTAAGAAAACATTTTATAAATGTTTCTTCTGCAATCCCACAGTTTTATATTGTGTTATATGCACCACAGTTTTGCTTTAGCTTTATCATCTGCTTGGAAATTGTAGTTGAAACAGTTTGTTCATAGCTCAAGACCACTTTTGAAACCAAATCATAGTCTCTTTGAATGTAACATTTGTATGAGTGATGACTGTTTATTTCTCTTGAGAAAAAACTGAGTCCTTCTGATGTTTGGTCAACTAATTTTTTTGTATTTTTTTACCTGCCTGTGAAGGCATATAATGGATTAAATTGAATAAATGCATCATGAAAGGTCTTTCTTCTAAGCCCCAGCAATAATTGGACCAAGCAATTACTTAATTTTGAGGAGTTACAGAGCTGATGACAGTATCCATTGATCCTTGTTGTGCTCATGTAATGAAAGTCATGTAATTGCCATCCTCTACCATTGGAGTCCTTTCAGATGCAGTGGGTTTTTTCCAAGGGGTGCACTCCTCAGTAGAGAGCAAGGAAAGGTTAACGTGGCATCCCAGTGGAGTTAGTCACCTCTTCTGTTTGTGCACATTCCTGAGGGAAAGCACAGCAGCCCTGAGGGATGATAAAAAAGAACCATCAGAAAAATGGGTACTGTCTTCCCTCTCCTCGGTGACCCACTCCAAGCAGTGGGAGCTGCAGGTGCAGGGACGTGACCCTGTCTGGAGGAGGAAGCTGGAGACTCCCAGAACCAGCTGAACCCCCTCCCTACCTTGATGTGTACCAGAGATGGGCCTCCTGCTCTGACCCTGCACAGATTTATCACCTCCTGACACCCCTCTCAGAGCAGCACTGAAAAAAGAGATTTCTTTGCTTACATGCCACACATATCACACCAAACCTGGAGAAAGGAGCTTGGTAGAGTAGGTAGGATCTCATTCCAAAAAGGTTTTATTCACCCCAATGTTTCTTTCTGATAGTCATTTTTATGTGTTGCTCTGTAATACTGGAATGATGTGAGATCATGATGGGAAAGAGCAATGTTTGTACATTATGTTAATAAAAATGTTCTGAGATAATGCAGCTCTGGCTTGTTTCTGGTGTTTCTCATATATCTTGTGTATATTATTTATTCGTATAGAGCCTAGGCTGAGGAATTTTCTAAGTTTCTTTCCTGGAATGTGAAACAAGATCATGAAAGTGACAATTTTTTTTTTTATCACCTCCTCTTAATGTAACTGGAAAGAAGAGTAAAAAAATACTTCACACAACTTCTTACCTTAGGAGCAATATTGCTGAGCAGGGGAGGGAAGCAGGGGGATCTGCTGCTCTGCATTAATATTGTAGAAATCATGATTTCACTTGCAATGCCAAATTATAAAGTGTTTTCTGTAATTTCATCATTTCCATTAATCAAAGAGAATCCATCAGATGAGCACAACTATTTTAACTGAAGCTTTCATGGCTGTGAATCTGATTTAAAATTAAATAAGGGAAAATTTCTAAAATGAAAGGCAAAATAAATCTTCACTGAAAAGCAAAGAATCACACACATTTACTCACTGGAAAAGAAAAGGATAAAATTACAGAAACTTACATCTGCTATTATATTGCTAAAGATGATACTGCCTTTGCTAGCCCCATCTTCTCAGGTATTTGTAGTCTCAGACTATGGCAGTAAAAAACGATATGTGGAGCTGGATAAACTAAATGGAAGACCAGAATCTCATAAAAGAACTAAATGTTCTCCAGACACAGTTGTGAAGTTTCTGTGCTTATGTGTGTAACAGAAAACAGGCTCCAGAATTTCTAGAAAATACCTGGTAGAAAGCTTAACAGGCTTCACTTGGCACAGTGACCTAATCAGTTGTTTGTCAAATCTGTGTTTTCATTTCAAGTTTACATTAAACTTCAACTTGAAAGTATGGTTGGAACATGTAGAAACTTTTGGTGAGCTAGTGCAGCAGCCAGGGCATCTTTGTGCAACTGCAGGCAAGACCTCAGTCCAGGAGGCTTGGGATGGTCTGTGACAGCTCCAGAAAAGACCTCACCTTGAAAGACATTAATTTTTCTAAATACCCTTGACTGTGAATGAACTCATGGCTACAAAGCTTTGCTTTAAAAAAAACTCAGTGAAATTTCTGTAAATTCTCAGCTCTGGTCTGATCATATTTCTGCATTTTCTGAGTTCTCCCACTGAATTAAAGGCCCACAGAGCAACTTTGGACAGCCTAGCCTGAGAAAGATAAAAATATTTTCTTTATAAAATCCTTCATTACCTGCCAACTTTCTTGGTAAAACATTTGTGACACATTAAATCTGGGATTCTCCTTTGAAACACGAAGTACAGGCTACTGTTTTTCAACACTTATCTGTTTCAGCTTTGTTCTCCTTGCCCCATTTCCAGCATTGACTTGGTGAATCACAGCACTGCACGGTGCAAGGGGCTCCTGCTCGCCTGGGTTTGTGCAGTGCTGCATTTAAGTCACACTCTTCAGCTGTCTCACTCCTGTGACCATCAGGGTACTGTTTCCACAGCAAGCACTAAATCTGGACACAGCTGTGGCACCTCAGAGGGGTGATCCTATTGTGCCAGGTCCTGCTCCTCTGCTCTGAGTGAGCAGACACACCTTCCCCTTCAGTGGATGGGGATTTCGTGCCCTGCATGCAGAGCAGAGAGCCTCCAGGCTGATGTTTGAATGAGTGTTTGAATGATGTGCAGTGGCAGAGCTCTGCTCTCAAAGAACCTGGCCTGCACAGCTGTTAAAAGGAAAGCAGCACATTTTGGTAATGTCAAAGTCATTTTAACAGGATTTAGTGAGTTGTATGTGGATGCACTGAATTTGTCAAAAGTACTTGCTAGCTCTGACAAAAATTTTCGTGACTGGAATATTCACAAGGAAAGGTCAGATCATTAAATCAATTCTTGTGCTAGTAACTATCACTTGTCAGAAGAAGATATTAATGAATATGTGTGTCACAGAATAAATTATTACAAAAAAATAAAATGAGCTCCTACTTTTCACTAACAATTTGTTAAATCAATAGATTATGCTTTTGTTGTTTTGCTGGTAGGGGTATAGAGTATTAGTCAGGAATGGTAAAGCAAATTAATAGTGTCTATGCCTCTTTCTCATGCATGGGAAAGTTAGGAAAGAACATCCTTATTTATTGTTGGAATAACTTTTTTCCAAAACATCGTATTATTCATTCTCAAAATATCAGCCACATTAATTATCTGGAGACATAGAAGAGTTTCACATTCTTTGGATTACTACCTAACATGACTTTTAAAAGAACAGTTTACTAGTGTTCTGTGGTATAAATATTTTGATTGGTAAGTCATGTAGATTTCAAAATTTAACTGGTTACAGTTCTTGCTTCTCTTCTGAAAAATTCTGTCATGCTAACTTAATGCTGGCTAACAGCTACAAATTCAGCAGAACAGACTTCCTGAAATGTTGCTGGAGAACAGTCTCAGGTGGCAGGAGTGAAACACGATGTGATTTAGTCTCAAACAACAAATTTTGGGTACTGCCTGGTTTGCAGGCAGATTTGGGTGATCTACCACTGTGACTGCGTGAGTGACTAGGAGACCAGCAGTAAAATGGGAATGGAATCAGAACTAAGATCTAACACAGATGTTATTGCTATCAAGAACAGGGGTGTTGTACAAAAACTAACAACTATTTGCCTAAAACTGTGACCTTGGTCTGATCCAACGTTTGCTCCTCATGTGCTGAGATCTAAGATTTTGTTTCAGTAAGAGTTGTTGAGGTTCAGATACATGCTCTGAATGGGAACAGAGAGCAGGCACTTTTTATTAATATAAACCTACTTCAGATAATTTCGCTCTTTAAAATAGAAATTCTGCAAGGCAGAAATTAAAATCCCCAGTGATATTATTTTCTGCAATCCACATACTACACTTCCAATTCTGCTCAGTCAAGAGATTTTTTTCTCTGCTTTAGCCAAGAATGCATTCGTGTTTACTACACATGTATGTATACCAATGCACTTTTGAACAAAAAGCAGCTTATCATCCTCTTCTCAGTGCAGGATTTGTAGACATGCATACAGAGCCTAAAATAACCCAAAAGCCTTTTTTCCCCCTGAAAATTATGTGTTGCAAAAAGGTCTTCTTACTGTACTCCACAGAAAGTCAGCAAACTACAAATCCTTATCTGGCTGCACATAACGTTAATAGACTCACTTGTCTTTATTTGTCAAACATATTGGCAAGATTCTCTGTGTCAATATTTATTAATAAAATTAGCTCCTGTGGAGAGCAGCTGGTCCAGTTTCCCGCCTCTTTAGGCATCTGAATCCAAGCTGCTAATAAAGAAGACTTGAGTTATTCCTCATTGTCTGATTTAGTTAAATAAAGAAATGAATGTGCACATAAAAAATCTTATAAAAGCCTCACTTTTCTCTCCTGCAGTACCAATAATGCAAATTTATCTGCATTCTGTTTTTAAATAAAGGTAGGTCTTTGAGGTAGTTGTTTTCTTTGCTATTCTATTATTAACTTGAATATTACTCTACAATACACTGGGTTTTATAAATATTTTCAACTGCTTTCTCTACCAAGTCTGTCCCAGTTTCCAGCTCTCCCTCATCCTTATGGGCTCATCATGCTTTGAGATTTTTTTCTGGTTTGGTTTTTGTGTTCTCTAACCTCTTATCTGCCTTCTTTACATTGTCATAATTTCATGGGTGATTCCATTTTCCTCGTCTTCCACTATTTTCTCATGAAGTTTGGGAATATGTGTACTTTGATGCTGAATTGCAAAACTGAAGGAATCTTATTTCTGTTTTATTCACCAAGATGAAAGATTCAGTAATAATACTTTGCATCATTGCCTTACTCTTTCTTAACTCTTTGCCTTTATCGTTTTCTCCTGGACTTTTAGATGTCTATAAACATCCTAAATAACTGAAGAAGTTGTTATGTGTAGGTTAATACCCAGGTGAATAATTTTGGATATAGTGATTATCATTTAGACCTTCCCTTGAGTGTTTGAGGTTTCATTTAATTGATTTTCTAAGGTGCTGGAGGAATGGGGTATATTGATCCTGGCATGAGTCATGTAGGTTAGTAAACACACTCCTTATGTTCAAAATCTGATGGCTATTGAAGTCTACCTTTATGCTTCATTCAAATTATCTTCCTTTTCCATTTCTTTTTCCAATATTTGCTATGGCTGACCAAAAATGTTAAAAGGTTTGTCCTTGTCTGTGGGTTCATATGGAGGTTATTTTTTAATATTCTCTTCAGGATACTTTTGATATAAATATACCTGTTATCAGTATCTAGCAGCTCATCTTTTACAAGAAAGGGCAAATGACAAAAGAAAGAAAAATCCTCCCATTTCTTACTGATAGACTTCAGAATAAATGTAAGGGTTGTGTCATCTTTGGCTATCTTTCTTCACTGGTCTGCAAATTGGTTTAATGTAATAGGATACTGCTAGATCTATCTTTGCCCTTATTTATTACTGCTTTCATTTTTAATTCCTTTTTCTCTCTGTCAGGGTCCCTTAGTCGTTTAATGTTCATAGAAATAAATATATGTTGACTGAATCACTGTACTTTATTTTACCAGGCTTTCTGCTCTCTGGGTAGAATTCAATCCTGCTAGTCAACAAGAAGGGTTGTATGTAGGTGAATACCAGCATCTGTGTTGGTACTCAAATTCTTAAATAAGATGGCCTTTAGCACTTTAAAAGAAAAGAGATATTCAATATACAAGGCAGTTTTTGGTCTGTTGCAAATACTGATATTACTATTTGGTCCCCAGATATTAAGTGTAAAGGAATGTTTCACTCTTATGTGTTTCACCCCTCCTAACTGGGCTTATTTTTTTTGCAGGGCCTGCCTGAGTCAACTTGAGGTAATCTGTCTGAATATTCATAATAGATTCACTTTTCAAAACTCTTGCTTTGAGGTATAACTCAGGTCGCCTGAATTATTAACCCAAAAGCAGAAGTTGAATATAGAGCTTTCAAAAAGGACATGCTTATGTATTCTTAAGTAATGTAATGGGGGAAAAAAGAATTATAAGGAGCAATAAAAAATAGAAATGTGTAATAATTCTGTTTCTGTCCACCTGAGTTATGTGCACCTTTATCAGGTCCATATTTAGTGTGAGGAGAGAAATGCACGTCATTCCATGCTCCTTCCCTCAGATATCTTGGTTTGCACAAATCAGACTCCTTTTGGGCTGTCTTTGGAGTTTCTGAAGAGCTGTGTGAAACTAAGCAAAATCCCAGACTTGACTATTATGGCTGAGACAATGTAGCATTGAAACATTCTTCGGTATGAAAATTCATCATCCTAATGTAAACGTGGCTGTGAAAATGTTGGTGCCCAGTGGAGAAGTGCTAGGTACAGAGCTAACACCAGATTTGCTTCCAGAAGGTTGCTACAGCCCTTAACTTAGCGTGTTCTAACCTCCAAATGGTGCAGGAAGAAGTGCAGATCCTGGAGTTGGCTCCTGGGGACAAGCATAATGTGGTTATTTTACTGGAGGTTAAGGGGTGGCTTATAAACTGTACTTGTTTACAACATCCCTGAGAATTTCCTGAAATGCAAGGGGTCATGGACAGACCTAGACCAGCTCTACTCAACAGACTAGCCTGTTCTGGATCTTTCTTTGCATATTGCATGCATCACTGACAGGCAGCATGTCTGAGGAGATCAGGCTCTGTATCAGCTCTGTATCATATACTTGGCATGCAGTTGGTTGGTTTAGCAGCCACATCAGCTTCCTGTTGATAGATGTGCTGCATTCAGATTCTCTAGTGTGTTTAGCAAATAATTCCCCAGCATTATGCCTCTGAATGTGTTCAGACATAGTGATTCCCTCCTGGAAGGATTGCTTCCCGTGGAGTCTCAGCTGTTTACCATGCATGCTGCTTTAAATCCTAGCTCCTTATTTTCAGGAGGTGGGTAAGTATTTTTGAGATCTCCACTCTCCTGCCAAACTTGCCATTATTGGCCCATGGGTTCTTTGGGCTATAAAAAAACAGAGACGTGATATTCCTTTCTTAGAAATCAGAGCTTTAAAAAACCATTGGTTCTCTGGCAGAGAGCTCTGGAAGAGACACTATTTTAGGCCACTTTTCTTAGAACAGAAGAGCTGAAGTGTAAGAAATCAAGAAAGGAAGGCCAGAAACCAGATACCCCATTCCTGGAAGTCTTTGCAGGCAGGTTGGATGGGCCCTTACCAACCTGATCTAGTGAGTGGTGTCTCTGCCCATGACACTAGATGGCCTTTAAGGCCCCTTTCAACCCAAAATAGTCTATGATTCTATGATCTGCACCAAGATAGATCATATTTATTACCTTTTTCAAAAGTGCAATCTGAGCCATCTTTTCTTCTTGCTCCCCTCAGAGTCCTTCTGCAAACCTGGCTGCCAGCTGTGCAAGGAATCCTGAGTGTTCCATGCTTCTGGGCTGGCTGAACACCCAGCAGCTCCTGCTCGCCAGGTCCTCCTTGGCACCTGTTCCATTGAGCCAGACCGGGAGCAACATCCAGGCTGGTTTGGAAGCTGGTGTGGAGCAGGGCATCCTCTCCTGGATCCTGCAAAAATAATTGAGAAGTGTACGAAGATAGAATTTCAAAACAATCCAGGAGTTCCTGTTTATGCTCACCCTTGGTCAGAGCCACCAGAATATCCCAGACAAAGAAACAGAATTTTCCAGGATTCAGACGCCTCTAGATCTTGACAAAATTCATAGTGGATACTTTTTAGTTTCAGCTGTAATTAATTGCATATTATTTATGTGCATACAAATTATTTATATTCATTATTTATAGGCAGTAGTATGCATATTGCATATATTTATTTGTATATCTCATGTATACACTTTTATGAGATAGACTGTAGTTTTATGGAAAAACAGAATAGGAATGTCTGTATGATTTTTAATTGAGTATTTGAAAGAAGAGTCTTTGGTTTCTAATTAAGAAGTTGGAAAATCACTGTGGCTTATTAATGGTTCCAACTTCACTTACCTGACATTCCTTGCCTATGTCTCATCTTTAGCTTTATCAATGTTATTTTTTAATAGGCTACATCCAGCCTTTTTTTTCTTCCACTTCAGCAAAAGGATAGTAAGATAAGGCTTTAACCTTTAACCTTTTTGAGAATTAAAGAAATCACAGCTGGTTGCATTGTATCCCTTACTGTCAAGGTAAGAGTGTTGGAGCAGCTGTAAGGGCCTCTTTACTGTTTGAAAGATTGTTTCATACCATAAAGATATTTGATTCATGTCAAGATGTGTCTTCAGAATGTGAGAAGAGGGTTATACACACCAAAGTCTTTACAAGGTTTTGATTGCGTTGAAACCTGCCTGATCACCTAATTCAAGAAAATAAAGATAAGGAACAGCTGTAGACACTCACAGCTAGGACAGATTTAGGGTGGACATTCCAGCAGTACCAAACAGTATGAAAGGAATAGCATGTCTTCTGAGTGGGAGGTGAAGAGAGTAATATAGAAAAGATGGTTTGTAAAAGAAGGTAAATTCACTGCCACAGACACATGCTGCAAGCCTTCAAAGCAGGAGTTCTGAATTTGATGTACAGAGCACTCGGGAGCTGGGTAAGGTCTAAAGACAAAGATGGGAAGGTGAGTTTGATGCTGTATGGAAAAAAAAGAAAGAATTCTTAGCATGAATCTCTGGAAAATGTATCACTTCACAGGACTAGAATAGCTAAATAAACTAACCTTCATCATAATCACAAGGTCTGGACTCATTTCAGAGTGATTTTATGGTAATATAAACAGGTTTCTGATAGTGTACTGATGCTAACTTGGATGGTGAAATCCATACTGCAAGTCACATATGTTACTATTTGAATGATTCATTTTAACCCAACATACAGTCCTATGGTGAGGTGTTTTGGATTTACCTTAAAAACCCCGAGAGAACTTTGTATATTCTTACCTGTCTGTAGAGCTTCTGAATAACCATACATTGCATCTATTTTGTGTACAAGGTATGGCCTCAGGAGTAGCTGTAGGTACTCTGACTTGGAACATCCAGACTTCTAAAGCAGTGCCCCTTCAGTCTGTGTGATGCTGACACCAGGGTACAAGTGTTGTGGAGTGGAGAATGAAGGCTCCTATTAGATGCAGTACAATTGCAGAAAGATGCTTGACCTGGCATGCCCTATTTTTTCTCATTTAGGAAGCTGCTGTCTGCATGTGGATTTGCAGGCCTGTATTACAGATAGTGAAATAGCCTTTCCATGAAAGCAAAAAGCAAAGGAGGATCTCTTAGGGAGTGTGCAGTGTGCTTTCACATCAGGGCAAGGAGTAGGCGACCCAGGAAAAAAAGCAGTGAATGAAAAGACTCGGGTGTCTAGCAGTGTGTCTCACTGATTAAACAGTAGGATGAGAACAAGATGTTTGTCCCAAGGACTGCTGTATGTTTTCCAGAGTTTCAGAAGACCTCTTGCTCCTCTGAAAGAGCCAATCGAAATATCTCTTGGGACTATTTAACTTATGCCAACTTTGCCATAAGAATTTCTTGTCTTTTTCCAACCAGCAACTCCTCTGTCCTTCCTTTGCCTCCCTTGGCAAAGCACCAGAGACATGGGGTATGGTGACCATGACATACCAGAACAGAGGCATACTGACCAGAGACACTGGACCAAGACATGAAAGAGGGAACTTAAAAACACAATTGCACAAGCTTCACAGTTTTAAAATACTCAATGTTTTGGTTTTTTTTTGCTGTAAAATGCTGCTGCAGAATAATGACTGGTTAATTTAGTAACTATGGTCCAGAATTTACTAAATCATCTGCCACAGCTGCAAAATATGCAGTGCAACAGAACCCTGTAATTCTAACACATCCAGCTCAATGCACAACCCTCTATGTGAGAGATTTTCTTTGTCAGACCCTAAATCTTTCCATCTCAGACAAGTATAATGACTTTAGTGAACAATTAGAAGTAAAAGGCTCCTGACCAGTGATGTTTCAGTTCTGGTGAAAGATTTCCTAGTGGAGGAGAGTTCTCCTGGAGCTGGGTCTGAGAAGCCACATAAAGAGGCTTCAGTTAGGAGGTAGAGAAAGAAGGAGCTTTCAGGAGAGACTTTCCATTTCCATTTTGGCAGACACAGAGAGAGAGAAAGCAAATTGGAATGTGTTTGCAGAGAAAGTAACAGCTGAGATCAGCTGTATGCCTAGTGTTTGTGCAGATGGAAATAAAAACTGGGAGATAATATAGCTGGTAAAGAACTGTCCTGCTGCCTAGAAGTTAGGATTTTTTTTCTTTCTCTTCTTTGGGAAAAGCAACAGTTTCTTTTCAAGAAATTGCAAGAACAAGGATGCAGGAACAAGACCCCCGGATTCTTAAAAATGCCCAGTTCATATGTCTTAGCTACAAGCTTTTTGTTTTAATTGGTAGGTTTGTGGTATGAGCAGAGATTTTCCCCAAGATTAGAGAAGTGAGTGTCATGTATGTTTCTTTCTAATAAAACTAACTCTGTAACTGGTGGTCTGGCTTGTTCTCAAGTATCAGATAGGAAAATTTTGCTTGTCAAAACACCCATAAACACACTTCAATATGTCAAGAAGCACTCTGTCCCTATAACCTTATTCTCCTCTCATCTGCTCCTGCTTGAGATTTTGTGAAATGGTCTTGCAAGAAAAGAGTATTCCATTTCAGTTTAACTGGTAGAATGCTCGGTACACTCAGTCCCCCCAGGAGCAGGTCCCTGGCTCAGCTCTGACACTCGCCAGCTCCCTGTGCCTGCCAGACTGCACTTCACTGCACTCTGCAGAGACCTGCTGCAGCCCTGGCTCCTCAGCAAGGTGAGCTGTCTGCTTTTAGACTGCATCCTTCGAGGAGTCCTCTTCCCAGGCTGAAGGGAGTAGAGCTGGCAAATCAAGGAGAGACATTGGTGCAAACTTTCCAGGCTCCCATCCTGCTCCTCTGAGCCAGTTGCTGCAGTAAATGCCATTTTATGTCTCTCAGCTGAGCAGGGGAGCTACTCCTACTTGAAAATCCATTCCTGGACTTTGATGGCACCCCCATTAAGCAATATGGGAGACCAGGGAATAGAGACATCCTGACTGTCTTTTGGGACCAGCTAAGGAATAATGCCACTACAGTCACTGTGCTCCTACTGTTTCCCTAATGGCCTACTGATTTAATAATGTTAATGGTCTTCTACCTAAAATAGGATTTACTGGAATTTAAGTCAGTTTCTACTCAAGATGTATAGGCTATGTTTTGGCCACTATGCAGGAATTAATAGTGGTTGCCTTCAAATACATTCTTAAAAGGATTGGTCAAACTTTGCTTTTACAGATGAATTGCACCCTCTCAGAATAATATAAGACAGGGTACATCTAAAGCAACATGTTTCAAAAGTTAATGTCTTAAAAATGGAGGATCACAATCCTTTCAAAGCATTTTATAATTTTGGCTATCATCATGAAACATCCAGGCAATGTAAAAGAGGCAAGAGGTAGACTATGCCTTGATTGCACACCAAGGTGACACCAATTTATTTCCCTACTTTGTTTCACTTTCTGCTTGCAACAGTGAGTCTGACAATGTAAAGTTTCTCCATTATTTGCAAAACACATTAAAAATGTTTTTCGATCACAATATATGCATCAAAATATGTTTATAAATTAGTTTTGCATCAAAGTGTCAAGCCTCCTGCAATTATGTACAGAAAGCTACTGAATCCAAATTCCCAGTAGCACTAATTTTTATCTCTATAGAAATTACTTTGCTGTAGTACTCTACTGAAATAAAACATAAAATTTAACATGCAAACTTAAAAACAATTTTAAATTAAGTTGTGTGTGAACTGAAACATCGCATGTTAAATTGCTTTACTCTCCTTCACTCCATATGCATGTTTATTACCTCCACAATTTTCTGCTGGCTGAACTGATTTTTGGTGATGGAAAAAATTTGCTTTTGTTTAATTATGTTGAGCACTGTTTTTTAGAGTAAGGCAAATGATTCAACACGACCCTTTGTGCTGTTTGCTTTCTGTTTTTCCTAGAGCCTTCACTTGACAGTAGTGTGAAACAGATGTCTAGTAGCAGTTTGGTTGTCAATGTCACCTCGTAGGCTCCTGCTCTGGTACTTTTCTGACCAGTATTTCTCTCCACAAAGCTATGACAGGCTACAGACTCTGGTTGTGGACAATGAGATGTGCTGCACTTTGGTTTTGCTGTTTGGCTGTCTGTCCTGCAGGGCAGCCTGGCAGAGGGTCTCTGTAGGAAGCTGTAGCCAATTCCCCAAAACAAACACCCTCTGTCAGGGTTGGGACACCCTGGTGATGGAGCTCACAGCCCCAAGGGGCTGCAGGGAGTGACCTGACCAGGGCATGGTGTGAATGTTGGCTGGTGCAAGGACTCTGTGTTGATGTTAGTCACTGGTATTACAGATGCCTCCATGGGGAAGTTTCAGAAGTGAATATGAGAGCTGATATCATCACATGCACAACAGTGGGTCCAAAACTTCTATATAGAGAACAACAGTGCAGGAGCTTTTCTGAAACAACTATGGTTAATGAGCCAAAAAAAAAAGCCACTGTTTTATAAAAACTTGAAAATTAAAGCTTTTATTACCATGGCAACAAATTCATCTCGATCTAGGGAACACTGCAATTGCTGCAACAGTAGGATAAAAAGTGTAGAGAAATATTTTATGTTAACTCTACTAGCAAATAATTGTTACACTTCACAACCTGTAAAGGCAAGTAGCAAACCATTCAAAGATTTCTTAGTCTTACATTTATATTTTAGTTCTGTTGAATTCTACTGTAATATGCTATTTTTCTCAGCAAAAATGGTTTGGTCAATCACTTTATTATTTATTATTGCAAAGGAATGAAAAAAAACTCAGTCCTGTTGTGTATGGTCTAGCACTTAGCTGTGAATGGTTAGATTATACAGGAAGACTGCTTAGAATAACCCTCACAGTCTAGAGGCCTTTTGCAGACAGCATTTCTATGCTAAAAATTATGATTGTAGCTCCTTCAGTTGAATATTACTAGAATTACTGCTCCAGATCTTAAAAAAATTTCGTAAGAAACATGGCCATTGTGGCAGTGCCAAAATTCATGATAAGAAGGGGGAACAGATGTGTGATGTGTATCTATGTGTTTTGTCCATGCATGTATGATATCTCAATACTGCTGCTTCTTCTCTGAGCTCTTCCCTTGGCTCTTCTCCCTCTCATCACCCAAATCTCCTGTTTTTCCATCATAAAATCTGGAAATACTAGCAAATCTCTGTAGTGAGCATGTGTAAACAAGAACCAAAACCCCCCCCAAAACTACAATGAACAGAATAAACCATATTACTGTTGCTGTTTTATTTTAATCTTTAATAATAAAGGTAGCAACAAGCTAAATCTGCTGTAATGAGGAACAGAAAGAAAGTATTTTTGGCATGAATATTCAGGGATATGCTTATGCTTTCTCAAATTAAGAACATGGTGGCATTCTGAAGACCATCAGGATGTGTTGTGAAGAGCAGATGATGCCTGTGCATATATTCGGAGTGGAACTGTAACAGTCTCATCTGCCATGTGTAAGAGATTTCTAAAAAACCTTTTGGGAGTGTGTAACATACAATCCCATAGAGATAGGAGGCATTACCTGTGAAATTAAGATTTTGGCTTTTAACATGGTTTGTGGTTTAATGCAGAAGTTTGATTCAACATTAATATTTTCTGTGCTTCTGCTAAAAAAATAGATTAGTGTCTCCATGGTCTGACAACTGACAATGTCTAGACAAGTTTTTATTACCTGATTAACTTTCTCTCATATAATGGCTGAAATTTGATGTTTATACTGTATTACATCTAAGCAAATTGTAGCCTGTCATAACTCAGCTGTATTTGCTTATCTGGTAGGTTCTGTGTAAGATAAATATAATAATTTTTTATTACTTCTAATAAAACCTTTAAATTCCACTTTTTATATTTCTAGGTGACTGGATGTTTTTGTCTGGGCTAAGGAGAGAAAGATGCCTCAGGGAATGTTGGGGAAGTCGTGGAGCCTGAATAATTCTGAAATCCTGAAGCAGGTGAAGGGAAGCCTGGGCTGCCTCAGGTGTCTAGCATAGTGCAGCATGACCAGGAGGAAAAAAGGCCATGGGACCAGCTCTTCCCAATGCATGGGTTAACAAGATGGTCACTGGTGGGGTGCTGCTTGTAGGACTTGGGGGAAAGGATGAGGAGGAGCAGGTAAATAGCCCATGTCACTTCCTTGGAGCATCCATCAGCATTTCAGATTTCCATGTTCTGCTTGTCTCCCATCTGTCAAAGTTGGAAGTTTGCTGAACAAAGAAGACGACAGAAGCAATTCACCATTGTGACTTTTGCTGTGTATCTGAGGCTGGACACAGGAGTAGCTGAGGTGAAAGACATGGGTTCCATCTGGATTCAATTTGCTGGATGAAATTCTTTTCAGAATTAAACATGCCATGTTCTTTGTCTGTGTCTACACTTGCCTTCTTGCAGATGCTTTTGTAAAACTGCAAAGTGATCCTCTTCACTTGCATGATATGCACCCTGTTTGGTTTTGTGACCCTGGATATCTTCTTAGGATTTTCCCCCCCATTCAGAGAATCTGACTCTCAGGAGCCCACCTGAGAGTGGGCTCCCCCAGTGGACCCCATTCTCATTTTCCTTCTGTCCCTTGGTACTGTCCATGGACAGAGGCATTTCTCAGAGGCCCACAGAGTGTCTGGTTTTTGTTGCACACTCATGGTTGGCAGCCACAGAACACCCTTCTGCCCTTGCTCATGCCCTCAGGGCACCCACCACAGCCTGGCCAAGTTTGTAGACCTCTGCAGGGATGTCCCCAATTCCACTGAAGTAGTACAGTCAAGAGAGTCTTAATCACTCAAGCAAAACTTGCAACAAAGATGCTTGCCTTAGAATCTGAGTAGCCCATTGCTCCTAGATGTAGTTGGAAATGCAGGATCACTGTTTGAGAAAGATGACCTCTGAGAAGGTATTTGGCTAATGCTTGGTGTCCCAATGGTTCAGGGAGTTAATTGGAAAGCAAGTGAAGAGATGGTCAACTGTGGTGGACACCAGAAAAAGGAGTGTGTAAGTAGCCTTCAAAATTTCTATTCTGTATTACAATACTGAACTCAGAAATATCTTAGTAAAACTTCATGCTCTGGTTCAAATATCAGCAGCTTTATGAGAAAGCTCCCTTCTCCCTTGAATCGAGTTCTGTATTTCTCAGATGATTTAAGGAGGTGATCAGTGCTCCAATGGTTGTATGAACTTTTAATATTGTGAGATTTTTCTGCAATGGCACCTGTTTTCAAACTGCATTTGTCATACATTTTACAGGAAAGCAGCATTCCATAGGTATCTGTCCCATTCAGACACACTTCTGGTGCTGCAAGGTTTGATAATTCCTGTTACCTTGGTGATTTAGACTCAGCTTGTCAAGTTACTGGATTTGTCCAAAGGGAAAACATTTTAAAAGGCTGTTTTGAGAATGTAGTTTTACAACTGACCTAACAAACTAAGACTTCTCTTGCTACTGAATGTGGGAGATCCTTGTCTAGAAGAGTTGGGGAGAGTGATGCTTTTGTTGGCAGATGAAATACAGTTTCATCACTGCTCTAAACTTAAATATACAGGTGAGAAGAACAGACTTACCTTCTTTGCCCTGGTTTATTCCAGCATTCTCAGTCAAAGCATGATAAGATTTTTTTCAGCATTTTGCTCTATAGACATAAAAGTAATATGCACAACTACTGTTTGTTATTTTTTTCTTCTGGAACTTCAGGTAGAACCTCATTTTATTAGAAACCCCATACTAGTTATTATATCTTGACAGCTTTCTGACACTGGTCTGTTTCTCAAGGGTTCTTGTCTGATCAAAATTCTGTACAACAGTAGTGTTCTTTTACCTGTGTGCTATTTATCACACATGATGGTGTTCCTGTTTAGTTATGCCACTTAATAGACTATAACCATTTTTTCCTCTCTAAGAGCAGCTTTTATTTCTACCTTGTGCATGAAAAATTTTATGCTAGCTATTAGGGCTATGTGATGAGAACAGACTCTGATCATATGGACTTTGTATTTTATGTGAGAAATACAGTCTTTTTAAAAAAATATATTAATGTTCTACTCTTCAGAATTTGAAATTCTGATACTGTTACTGAGTGGCAAGATAGGGCAGCTAAACTTCCTTCTTCCAAGTGTCTATTTTTGGACTAATAGAGGCAAAAATACTTAATACTTGTCTATATTTCTTTCAGATGAAGGCTTACATGATTGACTTTTTAAAACTTTCTTATTAAAGTTATTCTTGAAAATGTTTCAGATGCTGAGTTCATATACTCTTCATTTTCCCCCAAACTGTGTTGGTTTCTCACTATTTTTCTGAAAAAAATTACTAGAGTCAAAGCTAAAGCAGAAGAGGAGAGACAAATTATATATTAGCTGTTACAAAATACTTGATTTGAAGAGGAAAGTGTTTATATTTTATAAGGCATGATTAAATTTCCTGTGATTTATTTTTCAGCCTGGAGCTTTTTAACCAGACTGATGAGAAGTCTGACTGAATGCCTTTATTCCTCTTACAGGATAAAATAGCATCTCTAACAGATGTGATACACGTCATCTGGAGCCATCCAACTGCTGTGTTAAACAGAGACTAGTTTTATTGCATTGTCCCAAACCCAAGCTAAAGCCTTATTAAAAGAGAAAAAAACAATTTAAATGAGTTCCATATTTTAATAGACTGTTAGGTTTGGGAAGAAGAATTTACTCTCTCTTTCTCTTTTTCTCTCTTTTTCTCTTTCTCTCTCTCTTTCTCTCCTTCTCTCTTTCTCTTTCTTTCTCTTTCTGTCTGTCTGTCCTTTCTTTCTTTTTTTCATTATGTTTTTTTTTTTTCATGGAGTTTCTTCTAATCTAATTCCAAGCACTTCAACAAAAAAAGCAGCGATTTGATAAAACAAGCATTGAGAGTAGTTCTGGGCTCCAAGCTGATTAGCAAGTAGTATTTCAGGTATATGCAAAGGGACAATAAATACAAGCCTAAAATTCCCCTCTAGATGAAGAATATTTTCCTACTAATTTAATATTTTCCTGCTAATGAAGAACTGAGGGCTTTCAGCAATTCTCACTTTTCAGCTGTAAGTCTGATTACTCATAGCAATCCCAAGAAACTGACAAACAATGAAAACAAGGAATGCCTGTGCTCTGTCTCAAATCATACCTTACTTTAGAGAATGTAAGGTTGTTTATAAACATTGTTAAAGATGTTAACAGAGGTGCACACAGTTAAACAACCAAGGTTATTTCTAATAGTCCAAAGTTTTTTTCCCCCATAGACTGTCACAGTTGTCTGAAGACTTAAATGCTGGGCCATAATAAACTACTTAAACTTTGGGAACCTGTGGTGTTATTTCTGTGTGGTGGTCACTGGAGAAGCAGTTCTTTACCTGCCTTGCCAGTGGGTACAAATCATTTGCAGATGCTGGAGTGAACAGGGAAATCAGTATGCAAGTTATGAACCAGAAGGAATATCTTGCACATTCAGCCTGAAAGGCAGCCTAGACCTGTGCAAATTGGATCTGTCCCACTCTGGGTACCATTCTTAACTTCCAAAAATATGAGTTTGTGCATTTTCTGACAGCAATCCTAGCTTGTAAACTTTCTGTTATATGGATGGGGTTCTATGACTGTGCAGTCCAAATGTGCTGAGACATTTTGCTGGAATTACAGACTTTTGGGATGATGAGTCATCTCTGTTTCTCATTCCTATGCGTCTTCTTTGTCTTGCATAAAAATTATGTGCACAATGTCCATGGTTTGCCTATTTGTCTAACATGCAATGTGAAAAAACACCATATTTTTATTACAAGTAATTTATGCTTTACAGCACATCCACATAATGAGCTGTGGTTTTAACTCTGCATTTGACTTTCCAAAGTAGAGGCTTCTCCAGCTGGGCCCATAACTGACCTAGTGCAGTAAGATGTGTGTTTTTGACAGAATGTTGCAGAATTTCAGAGTTGCAAAGACATTAGTATCTGGTGCAACAGGGATTTTTTGGGCTTGATTTCACTTAAATTCCCTTACTGAGGACATGTCAAGGGAAATAATTGAATGCTAGGTAACTGCCAATAAGTATCAGTGGAAAAATATAGCAATAGTGGAAAGAATAAACAGAAGGCCCTTTTTAGGAAAATAAGTTTCTGAGGGAGAGAATACTCTTCAATAGAGAGCCAGCATTAAATTGATACTGATTCCAAACTGAAAGATTGTATACACTAGATTAAATTACAAATCTCAGCTTTAATTCACAGTTACAAATTTGTAGCAACATAATTGGCATATGCACTCACAAAACCTAGAATTGCAGTGCTATAAGAGTTTCTCGATTTGCTTTAATTAGAAAATATAGGGGAAAAGAATCTCTGTTCTGCCTGAAGCTGTAGGTCTTCTCTCCAAAGGGATTTGTCTCAAAATTCAAGTTCTCTCAAGCAGGTATTAGATCTCATCTCCTGCTACAGAGGACTTTGGCTGTGCTCTTTACAGTAGACTTCAGAATGCAGTTGGCTGTGCTTTGCTGAACTTGTTGTGCCTGGGCTGCAGGTCCCTGTATTAAATCATAGCTGATGAGGTACAGAACCCCTAACCTTGGAGTCAGTGGAATGTAGCAATTTTCTTGTTTGTTATTTAGGCTTTCTGATCCAATTGTTTAAAGAAGGAACATATTTTACTGCTTTTAAATGTGTCTTGCCAAATTCTAAGTAAGAGGGAAAAATTTCTTAGAATGTTTTTGCTTGCTCATTATTATGGCCACTTTTAAACTTACCATTAAATTTTCTTTCTATAACCCAGAATCTGATCCCTTGACACAGAAGAATGAGCTAGGAGTAACCTTTCTACTTTGTGAAATCGATGCATCACAGCAACTTCTTGAAATGGCTCCTGGAAGGAAGGCAACACCAGCAAAATCTGGTCTGTGCTTTTTGTAACTTTGTTGTATTTTTCATCTTCTGTTGCTATTTCGGTTTTGAGAGGTTCCCACAACAGCCACAATTAATTGTCCCCAGGGAGCTTGGGGCATTTTCCTCTGGATCCTCCTAGAGCCCTAGAGCCCTGTCCCTGAGAACATCCTGAATTCACCCTAAACCAGACTGGAACAGCTGCTTCCAGCAAGGTGGGAAAGGGAAAATACCTTGTACTCACACCACTCTTCTGTAATAGCACTGCTTCATCCCTGTAGGACTCTTCCTCCTGGAGAAGCATCCCTTGCACTATGTCCCAGCCTTCTCCTCTCTCTCTGAACCAGCCAACAGATTTTTGGGAGTATCCACCTTCAGCAGTCACACTACATGTGCAGTCATTATCATCGTGACCTTCTTTGTCCTGGCATTATTTTTTCCCAAAGCAGGCAGAGAAATGCATGGACAGGGAAAGGGGTTCACATTCCTTCTTTGTCAGATGAGGCCAAAGAACTTCTTGTACACTTGAACACCAAGGAAAATCCTTGTACATTTGGAGTTTTTTTGAGAATTTCACTTTTCTCTTTAGGGTTGGTTGGCTCCCTCCTGAACAGTTGCCCTTTTATCATTAATATACTTAGTCTTGATGATCCTTTCTGATGACATATTGAAGTCTGAGAAACATAGGCTCTGTAACAACCCACATGGACTAGGTTTATTTTGGATCTCAGATCTGGAGGCAAATGACTGAACCTGGAGTTAAACTGAAGTAAAGACCACCTGAGTGAAGATGCAGTGACTGAACCACCTGAACACTGCAGGATTACTATGGATGTTTTACCTACTTTAAACTCGGTGAGGAAAAAGTACATGCTTACCCTTTAAGGCAAAATTTCAGAATACAAAACCAGTGTAATGTCAAAGCTAAAGCAGGGAAATGTCAAATCTAATACAGGGAATACTGGTGAAAGTTCAAACTCCAGAGGAGGGAAAACTCAGCAGACAGACACCACAATTCCAAGAATGGCTGAGGGAAACATTGCAAATGCTTTTAAAGAGGGCCATAGAACTGTTATTTTTTTCTTGTGCCTCATTAGGGACTGTGGTTTGATATAAATTACTTTTTATGATAACCAGTTACTGACTCTTCAAAATCTGTGGCATTCAGGAATAAATCTATTGGGAAGCTGAACATAACCACTGCATACTGCATAAAAGGGAAAATATAAATTCAGAGTAGTAAGTAAGTGTTTGTGGGTATTAGGCATCATTAAAAATGAAAGGTGCTTGTTGATTTTATGCTTAACACTCATGCATGTACTGTGCTTGTCATTTTTCCACAGAAGCCTGACATTCCACAGGATACCTGGCATGGCTCTGCCTTGTGTCAGGCATGAGATATAGCTCTCTGAAAACTGACCTGTGCATGAGGTACCAAATATGCTGGGAAGGGGATGTATTTACTCTACTGTGGTCAGCTTTCTGAACAGAGTGGAAGGCACTAATGCTGGGGAAGCTCAAAGCTCCATCCTTTACAGAGCTGTGCTGTATCCTGACCATGCCTGACCAGAATAAGTGATTAAGAGTTCATGTGATACACCATAGCTCAAGAATTCCCTTTAAAATTCTCTTCTTTTCCTGGACCTTGGTTTAAATTTATATCAGAAGTGTAGAGGAATCCATGATCATAGGGGCAAGTGTGAGAGACTAAAATGGTTAATGGCTTAAACATTGTTGAAATCATCAAAGGACTTTTGTCCACTGTAGTAAACTGCAAAGAAACAGGAGTTCATCTTGGACCCATCAAAACCCACCCCTCACCAAATATGCCTACTACCTGGAATTTGGGCAGAGACAGGAAATTAATATAAGAAAAGGGAATACTACTGTTCAGTCATTGCAGGTCCAGGGAGGAGAATGCCCTGTCTCTTAAGCAAGGTTTTAGTTTTATAAATGATTTCTAGAAAACTATTTAGCTAGCAGTCAGGAACAGTCAAAACCCCAGTTGTATATTAGAGGTGATTAGAACGGGACATAGCAAAGCAATTATGCCACTGTGTAAATTGATGGTTAGCTCTTATCTGAAAGGTTATGTTATGTTTCCTTTCTTCCATTTCAGAATGGGTGGCACTAATGGAAAAGTTATAAAGGTAGACCACAAGAGTGATGAAAGTATGGAATATATTCTGTACAAGGAATGCCCAAACTGACTGGAAAACAGATATTGAGAGGGATGAGATACTTCAAAAGTCTCTGAAGTCATGACTAGCATTGAAGAAACTGTCCTTTGGCATCTGTTTAGTACAAAACCACAAGGTATTGAGAGGAACTAGTTGTGGTGTGCTCAGTATAAAAGAGGGTCTTTGGTCTGGTTCTTCCCACATAGACAGGTGGCAGACACATGGCCACCTTAGAACTTTAGAGAGTTCACATGGCAACTGAACAAAACTCCCAGAAGGGCCCATGACAGTCATTAAACACATTCATCCCCTCTGGGTCAGTAAAATCCGTATTCTTCAAACAGTTGGAGGGAAAATATTTGTAAAGTACAATGATACACGTTTTTGTCTTTGGGTGTTGGCAACTGGCAGTGATAGGTAGACAAGCAGATAGCCCTTTGTTCATGACCAATTGGGCCATGATGATAGAAGATTTTTGAAAATGTGGGCTTGTGAAAAGAGGACAGAGAGTACCTGGTCCATCAGGGTGCAGGACAAGGCACCAAAATGAAAACTGGCCTCCTGGCTTGGAGAAATGGCTTCCTTGAGGCTCTTGGGACCCCCGGTGTAGAAAAGATTAATTAGGAATGAAAATGGCAAGATAGATCCCATTTTTCCATACAATAATGATACATTAAAAAATGAAAGTAAAACAAATCAAGCTGCTACAAAATATCTCCTTTAACTAGACTCTTCATTCTCTTTATGGGAGCATACAAAAGAAACAGAAAGGACTGCTAGGGCAGCAAAATAGAAGTATCTACTTCATAAGGGCTTGTCCAAAGGACAATATTAGGCCATTTATCATTACAAGTGATGTGAAAAGGGCCCAGAGCATACATAAGAAAGCTCCCTCCCATCCTGCACAGTACTGCAGCTGCTCACACTCCCCAGATGAGCTACTTGCAGTAAGGAAATAACAATATTGTGCTGTCTTTAATAACCGGGATTTTTGCAATGAAAGGCAACTGGGGCAAAAAATTACTAAGACAAATGGGATAAACCAAGGCAGAAGGATAAGCTATTTTAATCTATTTCCATAATATACCTTATAATCTATGTAAGTGGTTAGCTGGGTCTCACAGACTGTTGCTCTGCATGAGCTCCTGTTGTGCTGTCACCCAGGAGAGTAGAAGTGTTATGTGTGGAACTTGACGTGGCACGTGAGCCTACTACTTCTAAATGAACTGCATGTGATAGTACTTACACAAATTAATTAGAAGTCTTTAGGCAGAAAGACAGATCTGGAGATATCTGATCCAACTCACCTGGTCAGGCAGGGTCACCTAGAGCAAGTTGCCAGAGACTCTGTCCCGGCACAGTTTGAACCTCTTCAAGGATGACAACTCCATTACCTCTTTGAGTAACCTGTTCTATCACACTTACAGTAAAAAGTGTTTTCTTTTGCTCAGAACATACACAGATTGCAGATCCTGGTGTCATGCCATGGGTTTCTCTGTGTTTTGTGTGTGTTTTGCAGCAGTGCCTTTGTTTTGTATCCAGTTGCATAGATGTTTCAAATATAAACACTTATGACTGAGCTATATTTAGCTTTTGCATGTGTCTTGCTGTTTTAAGTCATCAGGTAACTGCTCTGGTAGCAGATAGGACAGGGATAGTATGAGAAAATGTTCTCTGAGGTTTTATCACAGTAGGTAGCTTACCACCTCATTTCCAAACTTCTATCATTCATTTGTCTGGAGATTGGTATGTACATGATCTCAATTCCACATTTATGTCCCTCCTTAAAGTTTTAAGTTAGTAAATCAGGCTTAGTTAGTAAATCAGGCTTAGTTTTGGTTTCCCTCCCTTTTGAAGATAATGTACAGAGAAGCGATGGCTGTGTCAGAATTGAGTAGTGATAAAAATGCTTATCCTTCTTGCTTGGTTTTCTGTATTGGCTTGAGAAATTCAGCTGTGGTGTGCTGGTTTTGTTTCTGACACTGCCAGCTCACAACAGCTCACTACAGGCACGTAGTCAGGGAGCTCCATTCCTATGAAAAGCCAGGTCAAATTCAAGCAGGAAGTAAGGTAATAATTATTTCTTCAAATGACTGGGTCTCCTAACTTTCTCAGCCAACTTTCTGAACTCCCATGTCAGCATCATCAGTCTTAGAAGAACAACACACTTTTTTTCCCCTCAGTGATTCTATACTGGCAAAATTTAGAGCATTTAGCTATATTTTTTTTTAGACACCAAAATGATCCTTCATGCCAGAAGTGTGGTATCACATTTACTATCTGTGCTGAGAGTGTTGAGAATATGGATTGACCTTTGGTTTGAAGGTCGTGTGGAAGCACAATGGATGTAGTGCCTCTCATATTTCTCAAAAGCTGCAAGTACCCTGTTCTCAAAAATTCTGATGCAAATATGAAAATGAATTGCAGTCTACTGCAGGGTTTGAAAGGGTGATGCAGGTTTCATGAAGGCTATGAGAGCTCTTTGCTTGTTTGTGATGTCACAAAATGGAAAGGGTGCATCAAAGAGGTTTCCTACATAAGTAAAAGAGTACTAGATATACTGCAAGGCAGCAGTATAGTACAATACATTCTTCTACCTTTTGCTTTTGGTATCTGGATAAGCAAGCAGAACCATCAGGTCTGACAGGCACCAATGCTGAATACTCTGTGAACTGAATATTTTAACACAACCATGGATGAATGAGGACAAGAATGGTCCATCATTTCCAAAGTTTCTTTTAAACCTTGTGAAATTTAATTCTACTGTCTCTGATCGCAAACTTTAGTGCAGGATCCCCCCAAAGCAGTTGAGCAGGTGTGAAGGGAGAATGGGAGAAGACAGTCCTGTTCACTGGACTAGGTTGATTCTGGAGCTCCAGGTGATATACTCTGCATGTGAAGCCCTAATTTCACCAAAGGAAGTAAGCATGAAAGGCATCAGGAAGAGCTTCCACCAAATCAGCTGAAAAGGTCACTTGCATGACAGCCCTGATGGCAAATAAGAAACATTTGCTGCATTCTTGGCTGGACAGAGGTAGAACCCCAGGTCACACAAAGGAGTGTCATTGCATCCAGCTCCCAAGTGCTTTTGCAAGACAACTCAGGGAACATCTGGAAGAACATGTGGGTTTTCTGCTCCTTTTACCGTTGTCCTTTCCACCATGGGGTGGAAACCAATGGAAGGACTGTTTCTCTGATAGATCTCCTGGTGCTGTATGCTGTCTGGGGAAAAGGATCACCCAGCTCTTCCCCCTCAGCACAGTACAATCTTTCTGCCTTTGGATGGACTTTTGGGTGAAAGTTTCCATCTCCAGGTGCATAGGCGCCCTGATGTTTTGTGAGATGCTGTTTACTGAGACCTCCAGTAAATTCTCTGTATTTTGTGATGTAAACATGTTCCATACCTAAGATTTGAAGGTGAGAAATGTCTTCTTCTGACAGTGGTGCTAGTCACAACTTAAGCCCCATTTTTCTTTAGGACATGTAAGAGGGCCAGACCTTGCACATTCTATCTCCAAATATGTTAGTGATTCTGTTTATCATTTGTTTCTTGGATCCCAGCAAACAGTGCAGGGAAATTGTTTACACTGCCTGACAGCAGAAGAGGGAAGTGGGTGATTTAGTCAGGAGCTGTAGGCCAAGGAATGGTGAGGGCGACATAAATGTTTCCAGCATCTACTATATAGAATAAAACTGGAGGATACTTAATTTCTGGTGGTGGAGGAGAAGTGAAGACTATTTGGGTGGAAGGAAATGTAAGTTTTTGTGTGAAACTATCTGCACTTGTGTGAAATTACCTTCGGTAACAAACCACTATGTGTTTGGTATTATTAATATGAAATTTTAATTAAAATCTTCTAAGTCATAACTGTTAATAGTCTAGAACAGTGTAGAAACTCCAGGTGCATTTCCAGCTCCAGGAACCTGGGTTGGATGTGCTCATGCAGAACTGGAAATGGCCAGTAATACAGGTGGGGAATTAAAATATTTGTTAGTGCTTGTCTGCAAAGCTATTTGGATAATGGATGGTTCTGCCTCCCATTTCTGTGGCAGCTATCAACCCTTGTAATGAAGCATTTGGATGTTGGTGAATCTGTTGAAATTGACAGAAAGCAGAGACCTGTGTAAGAATTAAGGACATGGCAAGCATTGGCTTTGCTGTATTTATTGATACAGAAAGAGGTTTCTACAAAGAAAAAACATTTCGTCTTAGTTCTCCTCTACCCAAAGTACTGGCAAATACTTCTTTATTCCACAGTACAGGAGGATAAAATTAGCTTTAATTTAAATAGCACTGGCTTGAAGTATTTCAGTTTATTTTTATTTAAGTAGGATTATAATCCTACTTGAAAAGTGAGGGAAGGACATGAGATGTGTTGTGTTTTTGGAATAAGTATTTTCCCTTTGGTCTGGCAGAGTTTCTCCCTGTGAGCTGAGTCCTGCACACATTTCCATGATCAATGTGTCAAGCAGAAGAGAAGAGAAAGTAATCAATTGTGTGTTGTAAGCATGTGCCCTTGACTTTCACCTGCTGTTCACAAACTATTCTTTCTTTCCCTTCTTCCCTGCATTTTCACAGGGTCTGAAAGGGTGTTCTTGAGTGAGGCCATGCTTCCCACTGCCATTGCTGCTGTATGTACACACATTGCTGTCACTTTCTCTCCAAGCCCTACCAATGATAACAATGAGTTACAGAGCAGAGCTCACAGTCACTAAGCTGTTTTGAGCCCTTTGCAACTTCTAAAGGGACAAAGGTGATGAGAAATTCAAGGTAACAACTTTTCATAGGTGATGACATAAGTCAGCTAGAGCCAGCAGAATGAATCTGGAGGCCCATACACAGGTGATCACTGTGGGGAACTGCAGAGAGGAGCCAGGTGATGGAGTAGAGGTTGATTCTGTCCCAGATAAACTCAGTTGCCTGAAAGAGGACCAGGTCTATAACCATATTAGTAACCAGAGGGAGCTTGACAGTGATTTCTGACCACATGGCCAAAATGCAAGCTTAGTCTGTGTCTGTATACAGAAAATTGCTGCCTGCAAACTGAGGTAGCTGCATCCAAATTATGTGTCTACTTAAAGTGACCCTGGCAGGAGTCCTAAACACTTCTGAACCCAGGCCACTCACACACTGAAATTGATCCTGCATGCTTCATGGTCTCAGTGGAATAGAGCTTTGGGCAGCTGGACACAGACACTGGGATACAGACATGTTGTGGTCACTGCTAATGCCCTAACAATCATGGAAGCATCTCACAGCAGAAGCATCATTAATGTCTTCCAGGCCCTGTGAACCTACTCTGACCTCACTTTCCCCCCTTCTCTCAGCAACAGACACCATCAAGTAGTACACTAAACCATCTGTTGCCACCACAGCCCTGGCAAACACTGCAACAGAAGCCATGATATCCTTATGCTTTACCCTAAGAAGAGTCAGAAAACAGATCTGTTTGCTCTCCCTTTGTCTGTGTTCCTGACATGTGTAACCTCAACCCCTACTTATGTTGTTGTCTTTTATTTCTGCTGTGTTTTTGACAAGCTGCCCACCTCCATACCTACTTTTCCATTAGATTCTTCATTTTTCACTTCCCACCTGCTTCCAGGATGGCTGGGGCTTAGAATATCACCTGCCCCGACTAGAGAAGTGATGATAAGTAACCTCCTTCTTTTGGGGTAACCCTGAGCAAAGTGGGGGTGCCTGATGGATTCAGTCTTGTTGGGAGATCGGTGCATCCATCTGAATTTGTTCCCTGTGCTCAGTGGAGACAGCATTGTGGAGGCATATCTGATCATTCTTTGAAATACTCTTCAGCAGGTGTTACTTCATTTGCTGTACTTACTGTAGGACACTTCATAAAGCTGCAGTGCAGCTCCTGCCAGCAGGATTCCTATTACAGGACTCAGGGTATATTTAGTTTGATTCCCCTTACTCCATAAATTTTTCTCTTCTGAGGTAGTGGCAGGAAATCTTTACAAATTAGTTTCAGCAGTTAGGCAATAAGAAGAGAAGTTGTTGTGAGCCAGGGCAGTTCTTTAAGGTAGAAAATAATTCCATTCAGTGAAGTTAGTAGTTCATAGTTTAATCTTTTTTTTGCTTGAAAAATACTGTCCTATTCAATGTAATATTATGCGTATTAAAATCACCCATCAAAAAAGAATGTTAAGTTTCAGTTATGTTTTCTCCTGCAAGCAATGTTAAGTTTTTAACACCAAAATGAAAAGTTTCAGGGGTTTCGATTAAAGGATTTTCCATGAAATCCTGAAAAATTAGGAGTGAATATTTCCTCAATGTACTTCCAACAGACAAAAGCAAATAAGCAAAAACCCAAGACAACCAAACTTTCTGATATAAAACCTTGGTGGTTGTCAGTACCAGAGGCCATATTGCTAGGCAAAGGTAAAAAGATTTGTTAAAAGAATACAAAGAAACAGAATACAAATCATACAATGATACAAATCATTAGTAGTGATATCACTACAAATCTTACCTCTCCTCTGTGCAAAGAAAAGCGACACAGAGTCCCCAGGCAGTGCAGAGGAGAGCTGCTTTATTGCAAAAACCAGGCCTTTTTAAGCAGTTAGCCCATTGTCAGCTACATGGTTTTAAATCATAACAAACATAATTCAAACAACCACCATACACCAAGATGTGAACATGCCATGGTTACATAACTTGTTTTCCTGCCTCTAATTCAGCTGAGCCACTTTCCCACAGTCCTTCTCTACTTAGCCAAAGTAACAGGGCTGAGCCATGGTTTTACAAGTTCTCCTCTTTGTAAGGTTTTACTTATATGCAACACTCCTCTGTGCTTTGACCATTACAGCCCAAACCTCAGATATTTCTTCATTATGGGCAATGTTGTGTAAATGAAGTTTGATCTTTCCTCATATCTTCTATTCTCTTTGCTTCCCTCTTTCCTGTTTTTTGTCTCTTCTCCTCCCACCTCTACCTTTCCTCTGCTGCAGCACAGTTTCCTCCCTAAAACGAATTTCAACAGAAACAGCTTGTTGTCCCTTAGTAAAAGAGTTATATTCAAGTTTATTGCCCCTTGAAGTCATAAATGGTTTCCAGATTTTGAGTTTTTAAAGAGAAATTCTCTCTTCACTCACTCACTCACTCACTCACTCACTCACTCACTCACTCACTCACTCACTCACTCACTCACTCACTCTCTTCTCCACTGTTATACACTGTCTGCGGATTTAGTTTATAAAGTCGCTCCCATGCCTGAATAGGATATATTCTTGTACCTACAAAATCTATATGGTTTTTATTTTTAAATCAAAGCTTGAATTCTGCAAAATGCACAGTACAAGCAGGACAGATTTCACTTACATAAGTGACATTTGAGTTAATGTATTAGACACAAGAAAGAACTGGGACGCTACATTTGTAAATTTGTCTCAGTCCCCAATATGTTAGGCATGTGTCATTCTGGCAGATAGTTCACATCTCTGAGTGATTTAAGCTCTAAAAAAGTGTTTCATCTCTACAGTGCTCCTTAGCTACTGCATGGTGTTGACTTAGAAAAGTAAAGAGCATTTATGTAGGGGCTGGGTACAAGAGCTCCTGACTTGGCATCTCTGTTCTACAGGATCATTGAGACACCTGCCCCACTGCTGTCAGTGCACAAATGATAAACAAGAGATAGCAATTCAAAACTCTTGGTCTACTCTACATATTCTTCTGCAAAGGGCAGGAGGTTTCTCCTGTGGCATCTGCAATGCACATACAAGTTGATCCAAGTCTTTGTATAGTGTTTTTTTTTTTTGTTTGTGTGTTTTGTTTTGTTGTGTTTTGTTCTGTTAAAAACCCAGAAAGATAAGAAATCTATGAAAAAGAAGCAAAGGGAAAATGCTGCATGCGTTTCTTTTAATGGTTGTAAACATTTATTAATTTTTTTTGAGGAAAGTGATTTCCTTTAGTTGTGATAAAAACATTTGGATATGATCACAGTATTGTAAGGAATTCTGCAGTGTTCCTTATCAGACATTAGATTAGACAGCACATACATGGGACAGCTCAGTCTGCCTAGCTTTCTATCTTCTACAATCACCTGTTATGGCAAGGTTCCTTCTATATCCATAGATCCCAGTGCATTTAGGAAAACATTAAATTCACATTCTGGGAAGTGAAACAAAGCCACTAAGACTTTAGCTTGTATTAAATCCCATTCTGTTTCTTCCTATTGCCCTGTGTACCTGCTTGTTCCACAGTACTGTGCAATGTGCACAACAGCTCCTTGCCAATTGTCTTATCATTTGGTTCCAGAAAGTCTAAGGAAGTCTGTACAGTCCAACATAATTTTTATCTAGGTTTGCTCCTACTACAGAAGAAATACCTCATTCTGCAGATAAACTAAATCCTTTCAGTAAAAAGCTTTTGCTGCTAAGTGAACCTGGTAATGGGAGAGAGAATTTTCCTCTTCATGCAGAGCATTCAGGCAACATTTTTGCATCATGTATTTTAAAATCAAAGTTCTTGCATATTGATGAACTAAGAGCTGTGAACATAGTGCATAATGATGCTGTGGAAGCTTGTATTGCTTAATTAATCCACAAGCCAGTACTAATTTGGCTCTCTGTCTACAGTACATCTACAGTACAACCATGGAAGCTAAAATTTGTGAATCCAGTCCTTATTGCACTTTCTGAATTTATCTAGAGTTCTTCCCTGCTGATTTTATTAGGAACTTCATTAAGGTTGTCAGGCAGGTAAGGATGTTTCAATGTAGTGCAGAGTAATTCTATTCAATCACATCCACCATCATCACCCAGAGATGCAAGAAAGAGCAGACTAAATCATAATGACCCCTCTGGATACCTCTTCAGGCACATTTGTCAACTTGTTAGTTATAATCAGTATTCTCCAAAGCACCTATGGAGCTGTGCAAAGCAATCACTTCAAAGGACATACTAAAAAATGTGTTCTTCAGCAAACTAATAGTTGCTAAGAATTTCTACTGAGGCTAGTTCATGTCAGCTTTCAAGATATAGGTTTGTTAATGGGCATTGCTACTCATATTTAAATTGTAAAGTGGCATTTTCTACATCACACTGAAGCTATTAAAGGAAGTTCTTTAACCTAAAAGCTGTACTGTGTTTTGGCAAACTCATCTGGGAAGTTGCAGTCTGACTGATGCCTCTGAGGTGTAGAAATAGTGCCATGTTAGGTGTCTGGCTCATCTTGAGGCTCTGTAGTTGTCCTGTCTTCTTTTCCTGCCTTCCTTGTAGAAACTTGTTGAGTAAAGAGGAGAATTTGTTCACTCTGGAGACTCTATAACTTTTATTCTCACAATATTTTGGGATTGGAGATCTTATATTTATTCTTCTTCTAGTGAGTGGGCCAGAGCAGACATCTGTACCATCTTCTGATTCCTGTTGATAAGGTATTTTCTAGTTCCATAAGCATGGAAATGTTTGTAATGCACAGGGTGATAATGAGCTAGCTGAAAGGGAGGCTGTATCAATCGGGGACTGCACTAAGTCATGCTCCAGCAGCATCAGTTGTATCTCTACAAGGGCTGAAGTCTGAAACTGAAAATAGCAGCTTCAGGAACAGAAAACTCATCTCATCTACTCATCTTAATAACTTCAAGGAATTAATAAACAACATTAGTACAAATCAACATGAATATTACCCAGAAATACATTGATATATTAATAAAAAATACTACTTTATTTAATAGAGTGTTTAATGTATTTTCTAGCAACAGATGTGCTCTGTGGCAACTGTAGAGATACACTTGTCTCCCCAAAACACAGACTCAGCCTCCTGGGGAAGATTAGGTCATCTCTCTTCAACTGTATGTCCTCTCATACTGTTGTTGGTGGTAGTGACAGTGACAGAAACAGAAGAAGGACATTTCCTTGCTCAAAACAGGGATAAGCATTTCCTAGAACTCACCTGAGATAAGAAGATAATGATGACCCATACTGTTGAAGGTGAAAGAATTTTAAAGAGAAAAATAATAACTCTTACCAGTAGGGGCATAGGTGTTATGAACATATTTTAAGACTTTCTTGCTACATTGTAGACAGGGGACTGGAAGGACTGAAATAAATCCAGAGCAGCCAATTTAAACACAAAGTCCATAATGTTGACGATCTTACTTTCACACAGTGTACCAAATTTATTCTAGGTCTGAACTACCTAAGAATTCAAGAACAAATGTGACTTTACTGCCATACCTGTGGTTGTAATGTCATTAAACTAACCAGTGCCATGTTTGAAGACTTGCTCTGGATATTGCTGCTGTATTTGTGCATGTACTACATCCTTCCTCATACATGCTCTCCTGGTAATCCCCATGCCTTCCCTAGATCAAATATGCAACACAGTGTTTTCCATACCAGTCAGAAAAGATTCAAAGAAAATCACAACCAGTATGAAATGGTGCCAGTTACTTCTCAGTAAATGATACAGATATTCAGAGAAGACCACTGGAAGCAAACACTAATGGAAGCCTTCTATAACAACCAGTTCAATGAAGATTTCATTTTTAGTTTTGGAGAAATGCAAGGAAAAGTTTTTTCTTCTTTCCTTTTGTAAAGGTTAATATATAAACACTCTTAGAAGTCTAAGAATGTTTCAGACAAACCCTATGTACTAGATTCCAGCTGTAGAATTGTGTTCCAAATTTTCTTTACTCCTTTGCTCTGTGATCTGGATCTAGCTACTCTACTACAATCACCTCTGTTCTTCCCTGTATAGCTGACAAAAAATTAAAATATAAAAGCTATTTTCTCTAGTCCAAAAAAGCCATTTCACATGGCTTACTAATCCTGCTATTGACAAATTAAGCATAAGCAGTGCAATGGCAGAACTTACCCAGAAACCATTAAAAATGTTTATTCACTAGACATAAAACTGTATACTTTGGCTTATAGCTTTGGCTATATCTCATGGAAATGCTTTTCCTCTCATGTCATGCTAGCCAGTTTGTTAGTACCTCCTATCCCCTAAAATTTATTGCTTTATTATCATTCTTTATCTTAGAAGCATACAAATTTTCCTCTGGTCATAAAAGGAACAAGTAAAATGTTATATGATATAGAGCTTCTAAATATGATGGTAAGGGACTGCAAAGAGAGTTTGCTTAAAACTGCCAGGTAGAGAACTCATTTGGAGTGAAAAGGATAAACTATAGTAGATTAAAGTATAAAGCAAGAGTACCTAGAGGGGCCCTGAAGCTGCAGTAATTATCATCACTATGTTCTCCCTGTCTAAGTACTTGCCATGATACAATTTATGCAACAACAGCTTGGATACCTATACAAAACTCAGGTCATGTTTGATCTAGGGCTGCCAATTATCAGTCTGTACCCACATGTGCTTAAAAAAACCAACAAACACACAATGAAATCAGCAGCCAAGATACTCAGTACACCATCTAAATATAATTGATCTTTTTCTCCTTTCTTCTGTTGGTCTTCTTCAATCCCCAAATCTATCTCATCAGGCTGAGGCATCAGGGCATTTCTTGGCCATGCCTCAGACACAGAGCTGCTGCTCTTCACACTGTTTGGATTCTCCTTTCACATGCTCACATGTTACCCAACAGACAGCTCCAAAACCAACCTACCTCCCTGACCTGTATTTCAGCTTTCTTCTCTCTGGCTGTCAGTGTCTGATTCTTCTTTGCCTTCCTCAATACCATTATTTATTTTGTTTTCTCTCTGGAGATGCCTGAACAGATAAAAGCCTGTCAGCTGTCAGCACTGTCAGCTTGTTGCTGGCTCAGATAAGCACAGGAGACGTGGTAAGAGAAGGCACACTGGAAATAGGTAGGGAATATGCTATTTGTTTCTTCTTCATGCTGAACACGTTGCAGGCCACAGCTCGGGTGTAAGACAGCAATATACCTGCATCCTTCAGTATCCTTACATTGGCATTCTAATGAAAAAGTATTTTGGTTAAAATATTTTTAGCCAGTTTTCTTCCAAAGAGCACTGGGCTTTATATGGAGGGAACAGTCTCACAGAAGATAGGCCTGTAGAAACTGGAAAAATGAATGTGTATAAGAATCCATAATATTAGCTGGCACTTGTACCTTCTCCAGCCTGATAAAAACTAGATCCTATTTCTCAGGAATGTAGTGGGAAAATAACTGTGATGATAATACCCTACCAAGCTGGTGAGAATGCAGCTGCCACAGTATTTTCAGTACAAATTATTTTTGAGAGGTGTTTTCTTTACATAATGGTTGCATTCATATACTGCATCGACCACCAATATTGCATATCAGCAGGCCCTTCAAAATGATTACCATGAGAAAAATTACACACATACATACTGTTTCAAAACTATTAATTTTAAACTGCTTTAGAACATGTTTCCTAAAGATAGTTACTAAAATAAATTTTGTCATTAACAGAAGCATTATCCTTTATTCCATAAATGTTAAGTGGCTTTGTCTTTCAATTAGAACTATGAAGCAGTAATGCTCTGCTACTGTGTTCTCAAACACAATATGCTCTCAGTTCTATGCATAGTTCTGGGATAAATAAAACAGTTTTGTACAATGACTAGATATTACACAAATTCACAATTTTCTAGAATCAGTGCCATTGTCAGTTGCAGTTAAATCCCTCAGAAAAATTGTTATGCATAAATTTTCTGTATGCCTTCCTACTACTTTTAATGCCAGGACAGAATCTTTATTAGTACTATAATTTTTTTTTAAGACAGTTGCATCTCACTGCATCAAATACTTTCTGAGAAGATATCACAGAAATAACCCTTAAACTTCATTTCAGTTTGTTTGTATTGATTACTTTTGCCACCAAACTTTATGAAGTATTTTCCTTCGGCTTAGCTTAGTGTATGTTAACTAGGGAGAATGCAAGAGTCATTCATAACTTGCCCTTAGATAAATCAAAACTTGTAGCAGACGTAAGGGAGGTAGGTGTTAACACAGTGACAGAAACAGCAGGTCTATTGGGTTTGTGTGACAAAGTTTTGGTAAGGGGGTACAAGAGGTACAGCCTCTGTGAGAAGCTGCTCTCCAGCTGAGGAGGGGAGTGATAGAATGGCTTTGGTGGGCACCTGACATCCAGGCAGCATCAGCCCACCACAGTAGGTTACATATGGAATGAAACCCTAGATAGGAGCATTTTAGAAACTGGTTCAAGGAAATAAGAACCATGTACATTTCTGAAATGAAAGAAGAGGTAAAGCTACTGATTATGTGCTTAAAGCAAAAACACTGCTCAAAATGCATATTAAGTCTCTCTCAGATCTGGAAACTCTGAGATTACACAATTTCACCAGATAAGCATATTGTGGGGAAGCTCAGTCCTAAACTTCTTTTATTCTGCTAATGACAAAATTGAATGATTCTGTGGATTTATGGATTAATGACTTTAATTCTGCAGATTTAATGAGAGATGTGCTGGCTGAAGCTCTAGTTAAACTGTCTCACACAGATTTTTATTGTGCCTTGGACATGTTGAAAATCTGATCAATGTGATTCAATGGGGAAAGGCAGGAGCTTTCACCATGTTGTTTTGATATGTTCTTTCCACGAGGTTATAAATGCACACAGGCCAGTTAAGCCTTCAAATGCCTATTTCCTTCACTGCCTTGAAATATAGACAAGCTGTTGTGTTAACATTTCTTTTGGGAATGGTTGAACTCTGCATCCCAAAGGTCCTTATTGCTGTCAACCAGGTCAACAAAGGATGCAAGGAAAGAGGTAAAAGCAAAAGGGCAACATGCTGCTTCTTGTGGTGGCGTGTAAGTGTGCAGGTCCCTCTGCAATGCTGCCTGAATATCACAATCAGCCTCCATGTGCTGGTTTTGGCTGGAACAGAGTTAATTTTCTCCGCAGTAGCTTGTGTGTGGCTGTGTTTTGGATTTGTGCTGGAAACACTGTAGATGACAGGGATGTTTTTGTTACTGCTGAGCAGTGCTTACACAGAGCTGAGACCTTTTCTGCTTCTCAGGACACCCCATCAGCGAGCAGGCTGGGGGTGCATGAGAAGCTGGGCAGGGAAACAGCTGGGAGAGCTGCCCCCAGCTGACCCCAGGGGTATCCCACCCTGTGATTTCATGCTCAGCACATAAGGCTGGGGAAAGAAGGAGGAAGGGTGGGATGTTCAGAGTGATGGCGCTCTGTACAGTGTTTGCCTTCCCAAGTCCCTGCTGTGCGTGACAGAGCTCTGCTTTCCTGGAGATGGCTGAACACCTGCCTGCCCATGGGAAGTGGTGCTTGAATTCCTTGTTTTGCTTGGTTGTGTGCAAAGCTTTTGCTTTACCTATTAAACTGTCTTTATCTCAGCCCACGCTTTCTCCCTTCTGATTGTCTCCCCATCCCACTGGGGAGGACTGAGCGAGCAGCTGTTGGTGCTGAGTTGCTGTCTGTGGTTAAATCACAACACGCCATCACGAAAAGAGACGCAGTATGGCAGGGCTGGCCAGACGTGACTTCCTGTGTATACAAATATCACAATCTAATTATGCTGTTAGAATAGAATTATATCTAATTATGTGAGCAAAGGAACACTTGGGGCATAACCTTAAAGCTCTTTTTTCCTGGCCACTTGTCGACATTTCCAAACACTGAACTGGGCTTTTGCAAACAGAATATTGAGGGCTAATCTTGAATTTACTGTCTCTTACAAATGCTTTCTTAATTTTGTGGTTTCCTGAGTAAGAGCTGGCCCTTAGTCTCACTTGTCTCCTAGTTTTGTACTACAGCCTTTTCAGAATCCTAAATTCAAACTTGTAATCTATTTTGAAGGCAGCTTGGGTCAATTCTTCACTTGATTTTGCTCTGGTAGCCCAAAAGCTAGACTGATAGAGGGCCAACAAGGCATTTTTTCAGGAGTCTGCTCCGTAGGCTTTGTGTGCTCCTGTCTGCCTTCAGGTGGCATTTCCTTCACAGGGATGGCAAACGAATGGTGCATCTGCTTGCCTCCCTGGTGACCCCAGCTTTTGGTAGTCCCTCACTCAGACCATGGGCTTTTCCCCATGCTTGGTTCCCATAGCTGTGAATTTAAGTTTGGGATCTGGAGCATCTAAGTCTTGTGGCTCTCTGGGAAGGCCTATCAAACTCCTCCTTATTTACTGAATTATGCAGCTAAAGGGAGCATTACAGACACTTTGAACTTGGAGACAGATTGCAGGAGGCAGCTGTTCATATCTATGTAGATGTTTTATGTGCTTTTTAACAAGGCAGCTGAATCCTTGACGTATAAACAGACCACTTTTTTTTTTTAGCAGTGCTTTAACCCTTATCCTGCATGAGGAATTTATTTTAAAAGCTTGACCTTTTTTTGCTTATAGTGATTTTTGCAACTCTGATTGCTAGAGTGACTCTTCACAAAACCTGGAAGACAATCATAGTCTGACTAAAATTCCAAACAACCAGTTTTCCTGAAGAAGATTATGCTAAAAGCCCCTCAATTTTCTGTTTAAAATTTGTCTTGCAGAATACAAATCATTATCAATTTCCCAAAAATCTTGAGTCCTTTGACTTACTCAGAGCATTTATTTTGCCTGGAGGAAGGGGCTGAGTCTGGAGGTAAAGTCACCACCACAACAGCAAGGAATGAACAGAAAACAGCTGTGTTTGGCAACACACCAGATTATGTTCCAGTTGGGTTTTTGAGTGCTTTACAGAACCCATTCAGTCTTCAATGAATTCAGCTCTCAGAAAGAGATCTGTCAACCTTCAAGGACTATTACAGAAACCTGTATGGTAGCAGAAAACATGCTAGAAATCCTTACTGTTCTTAGTTCTATAAGAAAGCTGTGTGCCTAGTGAGAACAAATAAAGGTTTCTTGTAACAGCAGTCTCAATTTTCTTTACTGAGAATTCAGCTCCAACCTGAACTCCAAGTGAATCACAAGGCAAAAATATTAATTTCTTCTGTCAGCCTTCCCAGTGGAAATTTTTCTCTTTGGAAAGATGTTCTACAAGTACTGATTAATTTGAAAAACACCAATACTCTTAGGATTAAGCAACGAAAATCAGACTAGATGCTGAATAATCTAATATAGAAACCTTAGGAGTCATAAATTTGTCTGGAGGGTATTTTTTAACTACTAGATATAAATAAAATTCTCTACTGACTTATCTAGGTTTGTAACAGCCTCTTTAGGTATGCTATCTATTAAAACATCAATTTTGACCAAGATGGGAAATGAAACAAACAAATACAGCAAGACTAGCCCTAGATTATTTCTGTCTGATGGAGTAAAACACAGTAAAAATTGTTATCTGTATCATGCTGTACATGGCATGTAATCACTAGGTACAGCCTTGTGCAATGATATTCAGACAACTCTCCAGCCCTTTGCTCTGGAAACATTCTTATAAGCACCATTCAGAGGAACAAAGAATGGGTTGGAAAATGAGTGTTTCTGAGCTGATGTGGGCTTGACAAACTCTCAGTATCCTGAACTAATACAACCACCTTTATCTTATCATCTGGTTGCTAAAAATATATCTCTGTCAAACCTGAATATCATCTCTTCTGTTAATGGATGACGTACCCAGCAGTGAATCGAGCTTTATGATCCTCGCACCATTTGCACAGCAGAAAATCTGTTAGCAGAGTTTCCTGAGTAACACTGTTCATTTATGTAACATTAAACTCCTGTAAAGCACGTCAGAGAGACAGGCAAGGCATGTGGAAGAAGCCTTGGTAGTGGTGTGGTGTTGTGAGATTTGTGATATGCAGCTTTAATTCCCCTCTCTATTTCATCTGAAACTTGTAGTCACACCAGTTTCTCAGTTTCCCTATGCAATAAATAGACACAAACCTGTGAATCATGCACTGAACTGCTTGTAAAAATCAGATTTTGAAACAAAATTTTAAAGAAATAAATTTTCTAGAAACTTAGGATAGCCACATTTATTGTCTGTATTTCCAGGTTTTGGGAAGGTTTGAAGTTTTACTTGGAAAATTCATGACAACTATTTGCACTGTAGGACCAGGTGTCCTCCTAAACTCCTGCCACTGATCCCAAGCAAAGGAAGGGTAGTGACAGACTGGGGTGGGTGCACATACCTTCTCAGGGGCTAACAAGCCCAGAAAGTGGAACAAAAACATTGCACGATGTTAACATGTTCAGAAGCCTATTATCTTGTATTTTGAACTTTAAAACTCTTCTGGAGTCAAAAATTTTGGAAATACCTTCTTAATTACAGAAGTTAGATTTAATCTTTCATTCTTCCCCATTTTTTCTTCTCCTTGTAAAATCATGCATTTTTTTAAACTGAATTTAATGGTAACCACCCATGAGGAGACCTAGGGAGTTTTATTAAAAACACAGTAAGGCTGGTAGCTAACACAGTATTTCTTGGTTGTGATTTTATGCGTTTTTGTGCAGCTGAAGGAAAGAATTATAAATGAAGGGTCAAATTCAGGTTCCAGTGAAATCAGGATATAATCCACACTCATGACAATGGGACCAAAATTTTCACCAAGTCCATTCACTCTACCAAAAGGAAGAAAACTCCTCATCTAAGCCATGTTCAAAACAAGCATTTTAATGGCCCACTGCTAGAAACTCTCCAGTAAATGTGGAGATTTTGCTTGTCCTTGCAGAAACATGTGGTTTAGACTCACACTAAGGCTCAGATGACATTTAGTGTTTGAGATGTAGTCCTGAAACCTTCAGAAACATTAGTTTGCTTCGAAACGCTGTGCTGTTTTTTTTAAAAAATAATTTACTTCTCTGGGGTTGATCCCAGCATGACAGTGAAATGCCAAAGTCGCAGGCGGACTCTCCCAGGACCAAACCAGCCCCTCTTACGGACAAGCCGCTTTGCCTTGGCTAGAAGCCAGACCGGGGAGTGCAGCCTGATGCTGACAGATCTCCATTTGCTTCTCAATGATTACTGCAATTTTACTCGCAATTATGAGTGCCGCTTTACCGGACCGTGAATGAAGAGTGCCGCTCTCCGGGTGCCGTCCGGGGCTCCCGGTGTGCGTCTGTCTGTCTGTCTGTCTGTGTCTCTGTGTGTGTGCGCGCCCGCTGCCCGGCGCAGCGCTGTCGGGGCGGAGCGGCCCCGCTCCCGTGCCGGGGCTGCCGGGGAAGGGGGGCTGGCGTCAGGCGCTGGGCGGCCGCTGCCGGGGAGCTCCCCTCGCCTCCGCTCGCCTCGCCTCCGCGCCGGGGGCATAAAGGCGCCCGGCCCGGCGCTCCGGGCCGCGGGCAGGGAGAGCGGGCGAGCGGAGAGCGGGGCCGGGCCCCACCGCAGCCCCTCCATGCGCCTGGCCGGCGGCGCCGGCTCCCCCCGGGCCGTGCCCTCGCCCGGGAATGGCAGCCGCTGGCGGGCGGCCGAGCCCGGCGGCGACAGCAGCCCCAGTCCCGAGGCGTGGTCGGGGTCGCCGAACGGCAGCCTGGGCGGCTGGGACCCCTTCGGACGGGACGAGGAGCTGGCGAAGCTGGAGATCGCGGTGCTGGCCGTCACCTTCGCGGTGGCCGTGGTGGGGAACGGCAGCGTGCTGCTGGCGCTGCGGCGCACGCCGCGCAAGGCGTCCCGCATGCACCTCTTCATCCGCCACCTCAGCCTGGCCGACCTGGTGGTAGCCTTCTTCCAGGTGCTGCCCCAGCTCTGCTGGGAGGTGACCCACCGCTTCCACGGCCCCGACGGGCTCTGCCGCGTCGTCAAGCACCTGCAGGTCTTCGGCATGTTCGCCTCGGCGTACATGCTGGTGGCCATGACCGCCGACCGCTACATCGCCGTCTGCCACCCGCTCAAGACGCTGCAGCAGCCCACCAAGCGCTCGTACGGGATGATCGCGGCGGCCTGGGCGCTCAGCCTGCTGCTCAGCACCCCGCAGTACTTCATCTTCTCCCTCAGCGAAGTGGAGCGCGGCTCGCAGGTCTACGACTGCTGGGCGCACTTCATCATGCCCTGGGGGCCCCGCGCCTACATCACTTGGATCACCGGCGGCATCTTCATCGCGCCCGTGCTCATCCTCATCGTCTGCTACGGCTTCATCTGCTACCGCATCTGGCGCAACGTGCGGGGCAAGACGCGCCCGGGGGAGGCGGCGGCGGGCGGCGGGCGGCGGGCGGGTGATGATGGTGGCCCGCGACGGGGGCTGCTGCTCGCCCCGTGTGTCAGCAACGTCAAAACCATCTCCCGCGCCAAGATCCGCACCGTCAAGATGACCTTCGTGATCGTCTCCGTGTATGTCGTTTGCTGGGCGCCCTTCTTCACCATCCAGATGTGGTCCGTCTGGGACCAGCGCTTCCCCTGGGTCGGTAGGTGACGCCGCCACTTGTCCCCCGCACGCGTTCGGGGCTCGGCCGGTTGTCCCGGGGCGCTGAGCAGCGCTGAGCCGAGCGGGGAGAAGCGGGAGCGGAGAGCGGGACCGAGGCGCCCTCCCGGCCCCGGACCGGCCCCTCTCCCGCCGGGGAACAGCGGCGGAGCGCCCTTGTGGGGGAGAAGGGACTGCCCCGGGGAGAAGGGACAGCCCCGGGGAGAAGCGACAGCCCCGGGGGAGAAGGGACTGCCCCGGGGAAGAAGGGACAGCCCCGGGGAGAAGGGACAGCCCCGGGGGAGAAGGGACTGCCCGGGGGAAGAAGGGGCAGCCCCGGGGGCGAAGGGACAGCTCCGGGGAAGAAGGGACAGCCCCGGGGAAGAAAGGGCAGCCCCGGGGGAGAAGGGACAGCCCCGGGGGCGAAGGGACAGCCCCGGGGGCGAAGGGACAGCCCCGGGGGAGAAGGGACAGCCCCGGGGGAGAAGGGGCAGCCCCGGGGGCGAAGGGGCAGCCCCGGGGGAGAAGGGACTGCCCGGGGGAGAAGGGGCAGCCCCGGGGGCGAAGGGACAGCTCCGGGGAAGAAGGGACAGCCCCGGGGAAGAAAGGGCAGCCCCGGGGGCGAAGGGGCAGCCCCGGGGGCGAAGGGGCAGCCCCGGGGGCGAAGGGACAGCCTCGGGGGAGAAGGGACAACCCCGGGGGAGAAGGGGCAGCCCCGGGGAGAAGGGACAGCCCCGGCCGCCGCCGCCCTCGGGGCTCCCCGCCGGCTCCGCTCGTAGCCCCGGGAGCGGGGGCGGCCGCGGCGCTCGGCTCGGCCTGTCCCCTCTTTTTCTCATTCCCAGCAAAACGAGCCGGTGGAATCCGGAGTGTTTGCTGCCGTTATCTGAACCAGCAACAATTTCGTCCATTTGAAGCTGCCGATAAGAAAACTTCAGAAATGTTTAGTTTTGTTGAGAAGCATGCACGCACACATGTCGGAGCAGTTACATGAAGAGAGAACTTGTTACATCTTCTTTCCTGTACCTGCTGTCTAATAATAGGGTTGAGCACACCCTGAACCCTTCCTCTCAGCAAGGCAGTCATCTCTGAGTAGCTCCATTAATCAAGTCACCGGTTTTCATAAGTCAGTGGCAATTTAGAATTTGGAGATATCTGTCCCCCTGTTAAATATGGCTGAAAAGAAATTGGTTTAAAAGTTTAAAAGCCATCACAGAGGTAATGACAGGCAGCATAGTGATATATGTTCTGTTTCCTCATAATGAGAGAGCAGCAAATCAAAATGTTGGAATCCATAATTTCTTGATTTATTTTTAAAAATCCCCAAATTATCACTTACTGTAGTGAGGGCATTGATTGCCTCTAATCCGGGACTAAAGTCAAGCCTATAATGCAGATCTCTGTGGAGCAATAAAGGCTTGCAGTAAACAGATTCATTTCTTTTCCTTCAAAGGAAATTATATCAAATTGAACAGATGAATATTTGATAGATTTGTTTGAAGGGATTCTTTTAATCTATGGAACTGCATACCACAGTAATTATACTTTTTTGAAGATTCAATATTTACAAAGAAAAGTCACTGATAATTGATTAGACTAAACGCATACTTAGACTATTTTTTACAGTAGTAACTATTAACTAGTTACTGAAGGTAGAACACCAAAATTTTTTCATGCCATAGTGCTAAGATCTATTTTTCCCTTAAGAAAAATTTGTTCAACCTCCAAAATCCAGATTTGATGGACAATCCAATCAATTTGTTGAGCATTCAATACTTTTCAGCATGCAAATATATGCAGCAAAATTCAGTGTTACTGGAAGCAGTGGAAATTTTGCCACTATCTCTCAGGGTCTGGAAAAAACTTTTCAGTATCTAAAGCAGGAGCTTATCAACACATGGATACACATCAGTGCAAATGTGACTAAATCATTATTTTGGATGGATTACCCCGTAACTTATTCTGTCACAGCTTTTTGAAGTCTGTTCAGAGAAATCCTCATTGACTTCAACGGCAGCCTTACATAAATAAGACCTTTACTGATTATGTTCTCATTATCTGTTCCAAATGCTGCAACGCAACATTTAGAACTCGAATATTCAGGAAAATAAATCCAATGGTTAATGAAGCAATTGACTGAGTGGTACAAATGTTCTTTTGATATTAAGATGCTTTCTCTCCCCTCCCCAGATTCTGAAAACACTGCAACAACTGTTACGGCTCTGCTGGCCAGCCTGAACAGTTGCTGTAACCCGTGGATCTACATGTTCTTCAGTGGGCACCTCCTCCAAGACTGCCTACAGAGCTTCCCTTGCTGCCAAAAAATAAAGCAAACGCTGAGTAAGGAAGATTCAAACAGCAATAGCAGGCGACAGACTTCTTTCACCAACAACAGGAGCCCAACCCACAGCCTGAACACATGGAGAGAGATGCCCCACTCCAAATCGAGCAGCTTCATCCCCATTCCAACGTGAGGCAGGCCTCAGGGCAGGCAGGGCTTGCAGTCCTGTCACAGTGTTTGGGAAGGTTGTGGCACTTTATGCCAGTCCAGGGCACCATCATATTACCAGGGAATGACTAAGATGGCCATGAGGCAAAAAGTGCCACCTTGCTTGATAAGCTATGCTGCAGTATGTAAATTATTTTCTGAAAGTTGTTTAGGATTTGGGCAGCTGATCAGGAAGGTGTAGCAACAATAAAGCAACAATTATTTTTTTAAAATAGAATTTATTTTAATTTTTTGTCTGTTTCTAAAATACTAAGTGCATTGTTTGCTTGCTGTTTAAAAGAGTAAAAATAATGGAGTTGTCATGTATTGGGGTAACTCCACTCTCTAATGTTAATGCATGAAACTTCTCATGATTGTCTGATGAAGTCATGGGGAAGGAAGACGATATGAGCAAGATTACAGTTTAGTCTTAAACATTAAAAGAAATGAGTTGGGAAAAAAGTCTTGCCTGTCCAGATAAGGAATGGGGTTAGACAGACTTTGAGTTGTTGGAATTCCGTTGCTCATAATGCTTCATCTTGTAAAGGTCTAGAAGTTCTCAGACACTGAAATTTAACAGCCCTTCTGAAGTCAAAACTTTTAGTGCTGTTGATATCTGTATGTGTATTGTGGGGTTTCATTTTTAGGGTGACATTTCCTCTTCCCTTCTTGTTGATGGAAATGATACTGCATATTTTCTTGTGTGTGTGTGTCTTGTTGTATCTACTTCCATTTTTAAACTAACATTAAAAATATATTGAGAAATAAGTATGATATACTATGACTAGCTCAGCACCATTACAGTTACACCAGGAAAACTCATAATGAATGCCAGAACCACTTGTTTTATTGGTAGGAATGCCATCTTTTGCTTTTTTAATTCACTAAAACATCTAGGATCAAGCTACATTGCTTGGTTGTGAAGCAAATAGTCTCATGAGCTCAGGAAAGTGTAGTCATTTGATAAGGGTATTTCAAGACACAGATCTGAAAATCAAACGTACAAGTCTTCTGGGAACATTAAAAAATTGTCAATGTTGTTGGCTTGTCTTTTTATATTATCATTTTTATTACCAGCTCGTGACAATATAGTCTTAAAAATTGTCAGTGAACTGCAATAAAAAGTCATCATAACACATTTGCTAATTACAAAGCATTCAAGGTGTGCTTGATTTCAGTACAATGCATGCTAAGTTGACTGTAATTCACTTATATGCTAAACAATCCTATTACATCTTTCTGTGGAGCCTGTCTCTTACACTGAGGTTGGGTTTTGAAGCTCCTTGAGTAAGTTTTGCTGAGTTTTTAAGTCTTGAGAATATCTTTGAGAAGTACAGCTACCTGTCTGCTCTGTTTTCCTGAGCTGGAATCCAGGTGCTCCTCTGGGCTCTGCAGGACTGCTGACACATTCCCAGCTGGCTGCTGGAACAGTGGGACACAAGTGTGGAAGCTCAGAAGCAGAAGCAGCTTCCTTCCTTCCCTTCCCTTCCCTTCCCTTCCCTTCCCTTCCCTTCCCTTCCCTTCCCTTCCCTTCCCTTCCCTTCCCTTCCCTTCCCTTCCCTTCCCTTCCCTTCCCTTCCCTTCCCTTCCCTTCCCTTCCCTTCCCTTCCCTTCCCTTCCCTTCCCTTCCCTTCCCTTCCCTTCCCTTCCCTTCCCTTCCCTTCCCTTCCCTTCCCTTCCTTCCCTTCCCTTCCCTTCCCTTCCCTTCCCTTCCCTTCCCTTCCCTTCCCTTCCCTTCCCTTCCCTTCCCTTCCCTTCCCTTCCCTTCCCTTCCCTTCCCTTCCCTTCCTTCCCTTCCCTTCCCTTCCCTTCCCTTCCCCTTCCCTTCCCTTCCCTTCCCTTCCCTTCCCTTCCCTTCCCTTCCCTTCCCTTCCCTTCCCTTCCCTTCCCTTCCCTTCCCTTCCCTTCCCTTCCCTTCCCTTCCCTTCCCTTCCCTTCCCTTCCCTTCCCTTCCCTTCCCTTCCCTTCCCTTCCCTTCCCTTCCCTTCCCTTCCCTTCCCTCCCCTTCCCTCCCCTTCCCTCCCCTTCCCTCCCTTCCCTCCTTCCTTCCTTCCCTCCCTCCTTCCCTTCCTTCCTCCTTCCCTTCCCCTTTCCCTTTCCTTTCTTCCTAAACCTAACAAACAAGATTGCTTTTCTAATTCCTTGAGGAGACTGCATGTGGCTTTCACTGAGGATGGTACCCATGCTTGCCTCAATAATGGTAGCAGAAATTAATAGAGTTAGATGCGAAATAAGATCATCTTAAACCACTCCAGAAGCTCCCCATTGATTATTCTGGGCAAAGAATATGACACCTAAAAGGAAAAAAAAAAGTCATTAAAGAAAATCTTGGCTTCATTCTCTTCTTTCCTTGTGTTTGCTGTTGTTCAAAGCACTAGGACCCAGAGGGCAGTGTGGTGGAACAGCTTATAATTAACAGAATATCTTTTTGACCACCTTTAATAAACAAATGTGACTACAGCTCTCACCAACTCTGGACAATGGTTTGTGAACCTGAAGCTATCTTTTAGTAAAAAAAAATGCATGCAGTGCTGTTGTGTGTGTGTTTGTGCACATTATGCCCACTGTGTATATTTTGAAAGGAGGTAATTCCCGGTTACTGAAGCTGCAAGTGTTTCAAATTAAGTACACTATCCTTTGACTAGTTTTCTGTTTGTGCTACTACTTTCTTTGTACATGAAATCTGTATTAAAAACCAATTAGCTGTACTAACAGAATTTTCATGTTTGCATAATTGGTTTTTCTATTACACTTTAAATTCAAACAGAAACGATAGTGAAAAAATGTGTGTAGAATATTGTTGATAATAAAGATGAACTGAGTAAGGACTAGTATATGTATTAAAGCAAACAGACCCAAAGTATAAATTTAGGTTTTTTTCAAATCCACTACAAAATCTAGGTTTACACTTGGGGCTTGTCAGCATAAGTTTCCCCTGTGAGTGCCCTATAGTTTCTGTAATTAAACTGACAACACAATTTATCAATATCTGGTTTCCAGACATTTTTTGTAAATACTGACTTTTTCACATAATTGTAATGTTGGAAGATACAGCCGATATTTTTAATTGTTCATCTGTGGAGATATTTTTTTAACAGCTACTTTAGGTTATGATGGGAGTGCTGTAGTAATAACAGAAGGATACAAAAAACATTGAAACCATTGCAAATTTAAAACATGGAAACTTGCTCTAATAAATCTGCATATTTGTTTGATCAGAAGCATTTTAAGTTTTTTTGCTTGTCTAGATTTTGGAGGGCCAGAAATGTATTTGGTAATGCTAAATATATTTTACAAAATTCAAAACACCTTCATTTAATAAGTTGTGTCCCTGAAAAGCTTTAAGGAGCAAACAAAACTAAAATATTTTCATTATACATAGTGCATGAAGGACACCAGTAAAGAAGGAACATGCAATCAGTTTTCTACTATGTGCTGCTAGTATTGTTAAACCATGTAACTGAGCACTTATTCATGTTCTAGAGCGGTTATTTTGATATTTTTGCTTTAAAGAATTGTCCTCTAATGTAAAACATGATTGAATGGATGAGCCTGTACTCTGTTGTTTGTTCTGGTGTTGCTAAAATTGAAGCATTTTAAATTCAATTAGCTGGCAAAAGTGGAGATGATACAGATGATGGAAAAGATTTTATTCATTTACATACGAACCTAAGGCCAAAAAGCTTCTTTCCATTAATTTCTTTTTAAATTTGCAGGCAAACATATTTCTGGCTCAGAAAAAAACCCCAAAACGAAAACAAAACCAAAAAACCCAAAACAACAACAACAAAAAACCAAAAAACCAAAACAAAACAAAAAAACCCACCCAAAACCAAACCAAACAAACAAACAAAATAAGCAAACAAAAAGGTTGGTTTTTTTTCCCCTGTATTACCACATCAAGACCAAAATCTACAAGAAAACACAAATTCATGTGTGCCCAGTACTTCAAATACAGAGGTTTCGTAAGCAGAGAATCTCATGGCCAATTCCAAATTTTGCAGATTGTATCCCCTCCTACAGAGTTCTCCCAGGCCGAGTTCCTCACCTCCAAAAAGGAGTAATTAAATACAGTGTCCTCCTCTAAAAATGTGTCTGCACACATTTCAGCCAATGTGTACATGGAAGACTGGGGAGGCAGAAAGACACTAGTTGGAGCTGTAGTTACCCTTACAAGCTAGTTTTCTATGTTTGCTTTAGGAATGGGCTTTACTGGAAAATGTATCACTTGCTACTTGGGTAAAGAAGTTACAGGATCAATGAATGGACAAGTTTCGAGGTCCAGGACTAGATCGCAGCTGCTCCACAGGGAGCAGTCCTGGCTGGTTCAGGTGACAGTCCCTCACACAAGAGTAGGTCCAGCTGATAAGTCATGCAGAATGGTTTGTGCAGCTATGCAAAAAGCAAGCAAACACCAATCACAGCTAGCTCCTGCTGAGCGTTGTGAGAGCCAGCCAGCCAGGTCTGCCTCTCCCAGGACTGGTCCTGCAGGAAGCCCTGGGTCCAGCTCAGTGTTAATTAACACTGTATCACTATTTTGGGACAACTGCTCAGTGATTTGCCATGCCTTAGTATAAACTTGCTTAGAGTAACATTTACATGCAAATTAGCCTTAGCTCTCCGTAAGGACATTTTCAGCTGAATTCTTGATACACCCCACTGGGTTACTGAATTTCTGAAAAGTGAGGCTGACAGGCAACATCAGGAGTGCAATGTTCTCTTCAGCTCCATAGTGAGAAGACTGGCAAGTCTCTCTAGTTCTAGGTGGATCAAGATGTTGTTAGATATAGTGAACATTCTTCCAGTAAAGGAAGAATTTTTTGCACAATCCCAGTATTTTTCTCATTTCTGACGTTTGTTTTTCCCCAGGGAGTGGATGGAAAAGGAGGCTTTGAGGCAGAGCACTTTCTCAGTGCTCTGCAAGCAAAAGATGCCTGAGTTACCCATCCTCAGTTCAGGGTAATGATGATTATCTTTCCCCATAAATTTTTACAGAACACATGGCTAAGAAGTGCTGTGTACAAGTTTAATGTTCCTTTTTGAGCAAGGCATTGGCAATGCAGTCTGTTGGTGTCCCTCAGCTTTTACACCTGCGTAGCAAAACATGACAAAATTGACATTGGTTGTCCAGGGCACAAAGTGCATTCTGGAAGATGTGGAACAGGTAACCAGAGACTGGCAGTGCCTGTCCCAGCCTCTCCCACTGTTACTGCTGTGATTGCCCCTGCCACAGTCTCTCCTGACCCTGGCCATGATGGCAGCAAGAGTGGGGACAGGGACCGCAGGGACAGCAGCAGACACAGCTGACATTAAAGCACATTAATGTCAAAGTCCCTTTGGAGGGAGGAATGTGGATCTTATCAAATAAAAAACCCACAGTGAATATTGGGAGAGAGATGAACTGGTGACTCAGAGAGCAAATAAAACATCTGATCTCAAAGGTTATTTGAAAGTATCAAAATGCTTTCCATTTTTCAATTTTAAGATATGTTTCATGCATTTAGAAAAAGATCCTTGTCTCCTGGAACTGTAACTACATGAACTCCTTACAAATCTACTAAGTATCTCTGCTGAGATGGCTACAAGGCTGTTTCTAAAAAAAGGATAATGATGTCTCCAAGTTAATCATTCCATGGGACTTGTAGGGCCTTGGCCGTCCCAAAACAAACGTGTCCTGTGGGAAATATGAACAGAGTTTTCTGGGAGAAGAAAGGAAGAAGCCTGAATATCATTCCCCTTTTTGGAAAGAGGTGATAGTCAGGGTAAATACCATAATAAATGAATCAATCTTCAAGCTAAAAGGCAACAATGTTCCTAGTATTTTAGAAAGCTCTGGGTTGAAGATTATGTGGAAGTGAGAAGCAGTAGATGACGAACCTGGAGGACTAGGAGGTGTGTAACTTTGCAGCATTATTATCAAAAGGAGAAACTTGCTTAGGTGCTGCTCTGATGTTTTTCTGAGAGTGTTAACTGTACAAAATAGTGTAGCAAAAACAAAAAATTGGGATAACCAATGCTCTGTCCTGGGTTAGTGAAAAGCAGGCAGAGCAACGCAGAGTAAGAAATCTGCAAACTGGGTTAGGCACAGGCAAATGCACCCTCTGAAATATGTATGTGTCAGTCACCTCAGAGGAAACCACAGAAAACAATTTCACTTTATTGTTGGCTGAGATCCGAAAAATAAGGAAATCAAATCATCAGACTAATTTTCTACACAATTAATCTGAATAATCCTCTGCCAGAGAAAAAGCAAACACTATTAAATAGTCACCATTACATTTCCTAAAAGTGAGACGTTTCAGGGTTTCCATGGGAGCAAAGGAATAGATTCCAAGTGTTACATGTAGGGACACAGAGCTAAGGGTTGAGTTCAGTGAGACACTTCAGCATCCACGTGGATTTCATTCCTTATGTGATCCCATTATCTCCAATACTCCAAACATTGTGAGGGCAGTCAGGGCAACAAGGAATTATATACAGTAAATAGTAAACAAAAGCAAAATCTACATTTGTGTGACTATATATCTCATTTCTCAAACTAAATTGTACTTGTCCTTTTCAATAGAAAAGAGCAAGGATTAATTATGTATCTCTGATAACCTAATTCACCCTGAAGCTGATGATCAGGGGCTCAAGAATCCTAACCTGTGATATATGGTTACAAATGTTCTTTTTTAAAGGGGTAGGTTTGGGACTTATCAGTTAGTAACATGTTATTAAATTGAATAGAATATAGAAAATGAGGAGAGAGTTCTGTCTTTGTGTTGTTTGTTTGAGGGTTGGGTTTTGTTTCATCTATTATGGCAATTCCCCTGAAAAAACTATATTTTAAATATGCTGTACTGAGGTAAGATGATCCAAAGAACCATGAACCATCTTGACTCTCTGTTTCAACCTAAGATGTATCATCAGTGCTTGCTCTTCTGTCTGACAGATTACAGTGTAAGGCACAGTGTAATTAAACAACAAAATCTCATTTCTTTCCAAATTTATGACCCAAATACCTCAATAGAGACATTTTAAGCTGGAGGACACAAAGGTGGAATTCATCTGTGTGAATGTACCTACAGTTCATGTGTGTCCATCTGAGCAAGAGTGATTATTTTTGTGGCCAATACAAAACCAACTTCTGGAGACTAGTGAGTCATCATATGGAGGATATCAAGAACACTGCTCTTATCTCCATTGACATATGGACCAGAAAACTATTTATTAATTGTTTTTAATGGCAGGTAGACAGCTAGTTCAAATTGGTACACATATACTGCAGATAGCTGTCTACAAGTGCTACAGGTTTTACTGAAAGAGCTCAGCAAACACCTCCACCTTACTAGTCCAAGATTTTACTTTCTTTAGGGACAACTGCAAAATATTAACAGCTAATATCATCATATTGTTTTGGATAGAGTTGATGATGCTATCATTAACCAAGGGGGCTCATATTGCTAAGCTTCTGCCAGCTGGGTGCCTTTGTTCGTTGTGTCACAAGGAAGACCAAAACTAAAATGAGCCTAGAGATCAATTTACCTCCTCACACCCAGATGATATCTCTGGCCTTATAAAGAGGGAAAAATCTCTGCATCTAATCTCTCTGTGTGTCCCATCTGTGCATGCTGAACCTTTCCATCTCCTTTGTCCTTAAAGGTAAATTTGTGAGAAAATCCCTAATTAGGCAGAACTCTCAAGATACTCAGATAATACAATACTAAGGTCAATGAACAACATAAAAAGATATATCTCATTACACAAAGATTTGGGACAGGAGGGGGAGAAAAAAGTCAGGATAATATCTAAAATTCTTGGTAATATTATGTGGAGTAAAACCGAATAATAAGGAAAAGGAGAGTGGCATGATAGATATGTCTGCCACATACTGCATGTAAAGTCCTGTTTCCCCTAAGAAACTACTCAATCATAAAAACATTGAGAATATAATCAGTGTAAAATGGTTTGCACTGGATGCCATCAATGACTGTTTTCAGCATGAGCCCAAAATGTGACTCAGTGGTTCTGGTCATATTTCCTTCACAAGTGTTTAAATGGAAAGTTAAAGCAACATAATGGTTTAGTGGAAAAACCCCAGATTTGACCTCTTTGATGAAAAATTGCCTTTTCCCACCAGAGATGTCAAGTTCATGCAAAAAACAGAAACAAACTGTGTGTCTCAAAGTCCACGTATCTTTTGCCCTGTGTGGGGAGGCCAGGTTTTCCTTGAGTGTAGGGAAAACAGGGAGCATGACCAGACACCCAGAAGCCACCTCAGCTCCCACTGGGAAGACACTCTGCATGTGTTAACATGATTGAGTTCCTGTGTGTATCTCTCCACTACAGTTTTTGAAGGCATGGACACAAGGGAGTGAAGAAACTCAGTGGGACACTTGCACTTGTGTCCTTCCTGAACCCAGGAGGAGGGCACAGGCAGGGGTTACCTGCACTGTACAAGTGAGGTCTTCCAGACCAACAATGTGAGTACTCATTTGCCTTTGCCTCTGCAGGAGCCTGGAGAGAAACCGGGTCTCTTATAGGAGACAAGTGGTTAAAATCCTTTTCCACGTGCTGCTGGCTGGGATGGGAACATTTCCAAAAATAGGGGCTGAACTTCTTCAACAATTAAAAACCAGATCATGGAGAGATAGGTCTATAAAAGTGTCTTGTAGATGAGATGAGAACTAAATAGGAGTTTTTCTGGATTCTTTTCTATTTTGTTTGGGTTTTTGTTTGTTTGTTTGAGTAGCACATGCAATAGCTGAGATTCTTCTCTGTGAGCTTGTTAGAGGATTTGGGAAATATGCAAATCCTCAAGCTTTCATTTCAGTGAAAAAGACAGAGCAAGCCAATATATTGCTAATTAGCAAACACAGTCATAACATATTCCAAACATTTGGATTAATCAGTTATAAAACATAAATATTTTAAAATGCACTTTCGTGAGACTGTGATTTATAGGTATTACAGGACAGAAAGAGGATACTCAGTTTTCAAAATTGAATTAATTTGAAATGAAGAGCATTTGAAACTGTTAATTCTTAGTCTTTTTATTAATCTTCTTAACTTGAAGTTCTTTTCTGGCTTGCCATCATGTACAAAGCATGACAGAATTCTTCCACACTACAGAAACATTTTCCAAGCATAATGCAATGGTTATTATGTTTATCTGACCTGTTAATTACAGAATACTGTGCATATTGGAGATATTGATTCTAAGAATGAAGCCATGCAAACATGCCTTCAACGAATTTATGTTTGATCCTTTGTGTAATTGTGTTTGCCATCAGAAAGGACTCATTTCTTGATTTCAGCACTTTCCAGTGGAAGCATTTGTGCAAAGGAAGCTTGTTCAAGAGACCTGTAGTAACAGTAGTGATGGGATAAGAAATCACACTCTCTGTCACAAAGGGAAATGTCTGCAATTCTGTAACTTTAATAGTGGGAGAAGAAAAGTGTGAGACAGGAATAACTCTGGCTCTGAAACTTCTGTATGACCCCACGGGCTAGAGAAGGCCAGCACACTGTTTCTGCCTGCAGCAGGCTGTATCTGGGGAGGCAGCCCTAGCATTCCTGCCTTCCCTCTGTGCAAAATGCTTTTCCCTAGAGGTTGGTAAGTTTATTTTTTATAAAATGCTGGCCCTTCAAGGAGAAACTTATCTTCGCTCTGTGATGTGCACTCTCAGGCTAAAGCAAAACTTCAGTTTTGACAACCTGACAAAGAATTAAAGGGATGTGATACATGTGTTATTTTCAGTTTTTCTTGGAGCTGGGCTTGAATAAGTGTCATCTGAAGTAGGTAAATATATAATCAGCAGGCCAGCCTCTTGTGTAGCTTCCAGGAGGACAGCAGCAAATTTGATTCTTACCCACTGAACCCTGACACTCATAATAAAACTGTGGCATTGATGCAAAGTGCAGTCTTCCCTTTAGGGACTTCTCCATTTCCAATTAGATTGCCTCAGGGAAATCTTTTCAAGATGCTTTAAAGAATCTTTTAAAGAATACTATTTGCTGTGTTACTTTTTATTGTACTTATTCTTTTAGCCAGGCCTGGCCTAAGAGCTGAATGAATTTATGTGTATGTTCAAATGCAGCATTTCACTTACTGGCTTCAACATGATTCATTTTTATGAGCCTTTGCTCAGCTGCAGCTGGGAATTAATCACTAAATTTCAGTGCTTTTCTCATCCATCTGAATCCAGGTGGGATTTTGTATGACATTTTGTTTACCTTGTGCTTAGTGGGGGGTTCAATTTCCTACCTAATCAATCTCACTGAGTCTTCTATATTAAATCAATTGGGGATTAAAGAAAAGAGATTATAGGAGACATTCAAGGATCATGGAAATTCTCCTTGCTTCCTACTGATGAGTGTCTGGAACTTTGCTGAGGATGTTGCTTTTGGAGTGAAATTTATCTCCATGCAGAGCTGTATTGCAGGATCACTCTACCAGCCAGGATCCACCAGGAAACAATGGCATGAAGTGATAGGATGAAACACTGCAGCTGGCAGCTCACCACAGTCCTGGACAGGACACAGCAGCATTAGTGAGATTTGTTGAGATTTGTTACAGAAATATGAGGATTCATGAGTTGATTATGGATTGAAATATTTGTGTGAAAGTTGCAGATGAAACAGCAGAACAAAGTTTAGAAGGACAGGTGAGATTAATACTCTTTGTGTGTGATTCCATTCAAAGCAAGAGGAGGAATAAACTGACCTAAAGATAAGGTAAGAAGAACATGAAGAACAGGACTGGAGCCATAAAATAACCAGATAAGTAAAGCAAGAATTATGAGGGCTCAGTTGACTGAGCAAAAGATAGAAACAGAAGATAGAAACAAAAGATAGAAACAAAAGATATACTGAGGCAAAAGATCTCAAATAACACCTGCTACCAAAGACAAAACTGGCATCAATTCTTCACTGCAAGCCTTGACATACATGTCTTAGTGCTGCTGAGCATATGTTCATGAATATGTGAATGAGTAAAATCAGTGCAGAGATTTTGTAAATAAAAATCACCTTTCCCTTCCATAAGACCTCACAGTGAATTAGCAGCATAGTAATTTAGCACAGAATGCAGGAGGAAAAAGCACAACTGAACATTCAATTACGTAGCCATTCTGCCTTCAGGAGGATCTCTCTCTGGGCATAGGTCACACAGGAAGGTGTGGCAAGTTGACAGCTGACCCCTCAGGGCTGGACATTATATCCCATTGAGCTGGGCTACTTGGAATCAAAATATTTGAAATTAAGTGTAAAGGACTTTTGAACAGTATCTGAATTTTGTGCTGGCCCACTGAATAGCAAGGGTAATGAAAGCATAACTAATGTCAAAACAGCAACAGATGCACCATATCCAATCTTACACAAAAATAGGATTAAAACCATTCTAGACTTCAGAAGTAACAAAGATGCATTTTCATCAGACTTTCCAGTAACCTGCAGCTGTTCTGTGTCAAATTTAGTTCAATCCAGATAAGACAAAAGCCAGATTTTGATTTTGGCTATATATGTTACGATTTTGCTGAAAGCTGGAACCATTTTGGTCCTCTAGCTCCAAACTTTAGTCTTCCCTTTTTGTATAATCAGACTGGAAATATTAGGAAGCAGTATTTTCAAATTGCATCAACTGTAGAATTAAAGTTACTGAAAAGGTAAGAATCTGGGGATGAGGAAGAGATGGGGCAGGAAGATTTTGGGCTGTGTGACTGATCAATAAATCCCTTCAAGGGAAGAAGCCTCAGAGGAAACGGCCAAGAGTGATGTAGTCATGAAACTCAAGGAATAGTGTAGGATGTGACTGACCACAACTGTTGCAAAGAAAACTTCTGTGCACCAGGACTCCTTGGCAAAGGAGGATGACCTTTGTTTTACATAAACAGCTATGAACAGCTGAGTGGCTCAAATGGTAGTGTAAATGTTTCTCACTGAATTCATTAAAGGAGTGTAAATGTCTCCCTGATTTAGCCTGAAGAGCGTGGGAGTGTGATTATGTGGCTCAGCCTGACATGGAGTATAAAAACTAGACAACTAGCAAAAGTGTTTTGAAGGGAACAGACCTGTGCAGCTTTCAGTCTGTAAGTTCCTTTCCAGCAGCTGGGGATGCCCAGCATCATGACAATGAGTATATTATAGAGATGGATAATGGGAATCACACAATTAAACTGTTCATTGCAGTTGCAATGCATGTTTTCCTAAGTCTAACTTACAGTGATTTTATGATTTCAATATATTTTCTATTACTCTTCTAAATCAGAAACCTCCCTAAAATCAACTATCTTTAAACAAGCACATTTGACATTAAACATTTCACCTTCTATGTGTGAAATATCTAAAAGAATCCAGTCAAGGAGTATTGAACTCTGACAGGCTATTGCTCTCTTCTTTCAATACTGGGTTGCCCTTAGGATGCTCCTGATGTCTGAGAAAGTGAGAAGAAGCAGTATTAGCTTGCCAAGGCTGGAGTAACTCTTCTGTGAATTCAGTCCTGAATCCTCCTTTTTCTCAGTAGCCACTGGGTATGGACCAAGTCTGAGAAATCGTCAAGTGCTTACTAATGCACATGATACAACTTCTGAGTGGATTTTTCTGCCATTATAGTATTTCTTTCCAGTATAACAACAATAACAATTATAGTTGATATTAGTTGTAGTATTACAGTACAGCAAAAATATTTAGAGCATCTCTTGTCCAATGAATGACATTTAATGGCTGGGCTCCTGGGAAAACCTGTGACTGTGTATTTGGAGATTCCTACTTCATTAATTTTTTCTTGGTTGCTTTGAAAATTCCCTCTAATAAGTACACTAAGGCAATTCTGTTAAAAGTCTACTGGATTACAGTCAAACCCTTATTCCTAGGTATTTATTTTAAATTGACAGAAGAGATGGAGTGCTGCATAACTTTGATAGCAGCCTTAGCATAGCTCACTGCCTGTAGTTCACTGCAGTATGCCTTAGGTGAAGAGACAGTGCTTTGAAAGCCTGATCCTGCACATTTCAAAACAAGATTCAAATAACATGTTTTCCTCTTCAAGCACCATAAAAGAGGCTTATGTACCTTTCAGACTCTGTAGTATGTAATTTTTTGTTGTTGGCAAACAATGCAATAAGCATCACATCCCAAAGTGTCAGGAGTTTTTAATTTCCTATGTGTTCCTCTAATCTCAGAGGGTGTTGTAGGGATCTGCCAGTGGAAGGCATAGGGGCTGTTGCCCTCTGGATGGGGCTTCTCTATAACCCTTTCAGTGTGGATCAATTAGAAAGAAAGAGTATTTTAAGATAAAATAAAACCTCTCAGTCTTTCTGCCTCTAGGCCAGATTATAACTCCTATTCATACTATATCTTTGCAATATCATTAAAGTCAGTTGTCTCTTTCTTTCATTTTTCTCTTTAGTTTAAAATGTAAAAACTGGGATAGAAATTGCTGAATTAAATAAGTTTTTGTAATCATAAATCTAAAGGTAGATTTTTTTACCTTACATTTTTCAAAAGTGAGTTTCCTTTAGAAATAGCAATCTGGTAGTCCTAGTCGGACCAGCAAAGTTTGACAAATTACAAATGCCTTAAAAACAAGTCATAATCCACTACAGAACTCCCCTCTACTCCCTGCTGTAAGGATATTTATAGCTAGAAATAAAAATGCGTGCACAAAAAGAAGATATAAATGGCAAATGATAAACAAATGCTTGAGAGTTGAAAGTCAGTAGAAATTTTTAGATGACCCCAAATGATTTCCCATTTTTTAAAAGAACACTCTGTCTATTTTATGACTTGACCAAGGTAAGACAAAATAAAGAATGAGGCAAGCACTTTTATTGCATGTGTCAAAAACTGGGAAAGGAATGTGTGTGAACTTTTAGGGAGTTTTTCTATTAAAAATTAATATCTGTTAGTTAAAGTATATCAGTCATGGGGTACATAGAAATTTACAGCCTACAGATATCTGCCTGGGAGGGATGTAAGTGGGAAACAGGCTGCAAGTCACTTCACTGCTGGTACAAAAACACCATAAAACCCTGAATTTGGAGACATCCATGCTCTCATGCTACTTTTGTTAACAAGAATAAATAGATACCCTTTGTGTTGCTTACAGTGTAGACTAGCAATACAAACCAGGGACCCATTGGTGCAACATCTGACAAGTCTCAGACACCCTGGGAAGGCTCAGAGATGGACAGCTGTGCACATGGGAAAACTGCAATACTTACTGTACATACAATCTTGAGATTTAAATGTGTAATAGCTAAGTGCTTGATTCAGAGATCCATCCCTTCTGTAAGAAGGGTGGTAGTGCAGGAGGAAAGAAAAGCTCAATGGTCAGGTTGTCTCCCATCTTCTGCAAATAGTGACATGGAAAGGGAAAGTAGAAGGAAGGGAAGGAGGGACACTTGTTGCCACAGCAGTACAGGCAGAGGGAGGAGCAGCAGCAGAAGGATGCAGCCTTGGAAGGGCATTGATTTCCCCTGTGCCAGGTGTGCCAAATATTGGGGTAAAGCAGATATGAGTTGTCTGCTAAGTGTGTTTCAAGGCCACATTACAGAAATCAGTGCAGTTTCTTGGTGCTGTACAGCACTGAGCTGAGGACTCCCTGGTGGGCAGTGCTGTGTAACTGAATTGGTAGGGGCTGGTCTGCTGCCCCTGGAGCATCTCACAGTCTGGGGATGCACCTGCCAGTCCTAGTCTCAGTCTGAGACTATCTTCTGCCTTCTACTGCCAACTGGGCAGTGACGCTGGGACCTGGTGCAGTACTAAAACTTTTGAGGCAGGGGCTAATGGCAACAAGATGGTTATGTCCTCCTGGGGTTTTCCTCAGTAAAACTATGTCCTTTCTGCAAAACAGGGATGGCACTCACCAGCAAATGACTCAGGATACAGGTGCTATGAAGCAAGTCACTGGGAAGCAGTGAAGATCTAAGAATTACCTGCTCTGTTGACTATTGGCACACCAGCTGGGAGCAATCAAATGCTTAAGGGCTGGAGATCTGCACAGATGTGAAAGAGGGGGGAAATTCCCACATGCCAGTGCTTTGCAACAGCAGGTTGTGTGGCTGGTGGCTCAGTGCAGAGGTAAGTGAAGCTTACATGGCCTCTGGTTAACAGAAGCACCCTTTGGGCTATGAGACAATATTCTTTTCAGGGCCCTTACATGAGTGAAGAGCCGCAAGGGAAACCATCCAAATCACTATGAGACTTCAAGAGGAATTCATCTGCTTTTGAAGCTGAAGATCTAAGCAAACCTAAAAGCCCTGCTCTTTTTAGCTCACTGCTGTGTTTATTGGTTTTGGTTGGGTTTTTTTTTTAGCTGAATTTGTCTTTTATGGTAAGTATTAGATTAGCTAACTATCTCTGATTTCTTGGGTCATGACTGGTAATAGAAGAAGACTGCAGCACAAACATGAACTTTGCAAACTCTTACCATTAGCTCTCCCTCTACTCTTCACCCTAGGGACAGCTCATCTCTGACCTATAGGCATGGTTCTCAGCAGACAGCTAATCTGTTCTGTAAACAAACTGACTTCTATTCCCTTGGGAAAAAAAACAACAAATAAATTTACAGTGTATTAAATCAGTTTTCCAATCCCAAGAAGAAGCAAAGAGAGAACATTTGGCATCTGCGCTGGTTTTCTTTTATGCTCTTTTGAAGACACCTCTGCAAATCATCAGCTGTTTCAAGGAAAGGCCATGCACCTTTCCCCTTTCCCAGGAAGGAAAATGAAAGAGTTAAATTTGCTGTTTGAGACTCCAGGGCAGTTACAGCTTAGGACTGCATTTACATCTATTCTAGTCAACAGGAATTAGAAAGGAGCAAGGAAAAGTGAATGAGTAGTACTTTTCACAGAAATAAAATCTATTACTTTGTCCCACTGAATGACTGACAGTAGAATAATTGTTTTATCATTTATTAAAGTAACCAGTCTCCTGCCCTGAAGTCCTTACAGGCTACAAGGATTTGTAAATTCTATTTTGATCTGGAACCTGGAATTCATCCTCACATTCTGCCACCTACCCAAGTACTACTGATGCAGTGGAGCCCCTTGTAGATGAGGTATGTCAGATAATCCCCAGCAAGTCATTCTTGGCACTACATTGCCTGTTTGGGTCTCTAGGCTGTAGGCACCTCACAATTTCTAGGAAGGTTCTAGAGGTACTGGATGTAAGGTACACATTCTCAGAACTGTTTCTACTCACCTCACAAACTACAGTATTTTCATTACCATATATTCCCCAACAGTATTGCAAATCCATCAGTTTGGCATAATATGATCAGATTGTTCTATTACTGATGTAATATTTGATAAAAGATTGAGTCTGCTGAACTAGATGAGCTGATTTTCTCATACAGAGAACTTTTCTGATTTTATGTTGTAGGCCTATTGCTATGCTGTACTATTGACAGAGAACCACAATCCTAAATAAGTTTAATTCATAGAAAAGGCTATGTTAAAAAAAAATCATATTTTTCTGATGGTATTTTGGCAAATATTAGCTAAATAGAAGAAATAGTCCATGGAAGACTGTGAATCACCACACACTCATTATTACCTATACTGCAACCTAAGAGGTTTAGCCAGTACCATGAAGGTTGTAGTGGACCCCACACCCAGAACTGTTTCTCATACATGGAGGCTGTCATGCACAGATTCAGGCCTGCCAGTACAAAGGAGTGATTGCAGAACTCTAGGTCTTCCCAGAAAGTGATGAGGTGAGACATTTAATTTGATTGCAAGCAGACTTTGTCCAGGCTTAGTGATGGCTCAGGTTTCAGCACTATTCCAGAAAGTACTGAGCTCGTGTTGTATGTTTCTGAGAAGCACATGAAGAGGGGGGAACAGATCTCTGCATCATCCTGCCAAGATCCTGGGTGTTTGGTTCACCTAGGATATGTTGCAAACAAATGTGCTACTTAGGGAAATGTGTGGCACAAGCTTTTTCCCAGCCTCTGGAGAGGACAGAAGTAAATCATAGACACCCACAGGTACGAGCCAGCCTGCAGATAGAGATGCTCAATTTAAGGAGGTGGGTCTGAACACCAAGACAGAGCAGTGTAGATGGGAGGAAACTGAGCATTTGGAGACGTGCTACAAATTTCAAGCCATGAGTTACGAGCTCAGATAAATGCAAGTAAAATATCCCTTGCGTGGAGAAAACTTTTGGTCTGTAGTATGGAAAATGCATTGATAGGAGCTAGTGAGGGGCCAGTCAAATCCAAATTTAAATCAGTGTCCCCAAAGCTGTAGACTTTGAAGTTCTCTGAACCCGAAATCATTATCTTAACCCTAATGGCTGTGAGGAGGTGAGGCAGTCACCAACACAATGGGTGGCCCAGATTAGAAGGGTGGCTGCAGGGCCATACACACACTAGCATGACTGATGCAAACCCAGAGTCCCTGGAGCTGTCAGTGTTATTTTTCTCTGAACACTAACCCTAACCCCAACAGCAGCAGCTGAGGATGTCATCCCCATGACCATGAATGGCTCAAGTTTAAAAAGTGTGAAAGAAGTAATGTTGTTACAGTACATGCTTTCCTCAGCATCACTTTTCCAACCTTAGTGTCCATGGAGCTGTAGGCTTTGAGACCCAAGGAATCCTAACAATAAAATGAATGAGTTCCAGAATCTGAGATACCCCAGCCCAGAGGCTGGCCCAGATTAGAAAGGTGTGGAAAGAGCAATGTCTGTGCAGTGCTGTGATCTCCTTGGCATGTGTCTCCCAGGCCTTTTGTCCTTAAAAATTGAGTCTTGAAAGAGTTGCTGTTTGTTCTTCTCCCTTCCCATATAAATAAAACTTGTACTTTATTCCAACTTACCTCCCAAAGGATCTGAAAACAATTCAACACTTTACCTTGCTTTACCTCAATTTATCCTGCTCTCACAGCCATGGAAATGCACTTTCTTCCCAGCAGAAGGTCCTACATTTTCCTTTTTCTTTGGGAAATATGTATGTTAAAGCTGCATCCATATGGTAGAGATGCAAAATCTTGTTCTCTGAAAAGTGTATTTTAAAATTTTCTTTTATGTAGATTTTAAACAGTCTAGAACCATAAATCTTGCTGATCCAAATTCCTAGACTGCTTTTCTGTGACTGTGTAGTTACGTATCTTCTTCTGTCCTGTTTCCCCACACTGGGATGAAGTCGGAAGATAGATTTTCATTCGATATGCCAATTACATGGGAAGAAAAAAAAAGGCTTTTATCAGATGCATGGTGTTGCTCAGAAACTGCAAAGTTAACTGGGAGGGATGCTAATTTCTTGGTCTAATACTGTATTTCTTGGTTTTGTTTACAGAACCTGTGGTTGTGTAAAATCACTATAACAAGTTTCTTCACCAGGTTTAAGCTTTTAATACGAGGCAGAGTGGCACTATTCAAAGAAGCACTGCAAAGATGAAAAGAAATCATCGCTTTTATGCTCTTTGTCTTCTAAAGAAATATTGAATTCTTCTTTTTCCATCAAGAGGCAGTCAACTCAAAATGGTATCTAAAATTGTACACTGTGGGAATCACAGAATCACACAGAATCATGGGAATTATACTCCAGAACTCTGTTCCTAGATGTATTAACAAAACTGAACAGATACTCTTTCCCCTGAAATTACCAGGATTTTTTCCTACTATTATTTTGTTGTGATTTAGCTTCATAGCAAAACAAATAAATAAGATGGTCATGTTGATCTTATTGTTTCATGTAATGGTAAATATTGTAACTCAACGCTTTAGGGTCTTTAATTTGGAGCATAAAATAAGGGTGGTGGAACACAGAGAAATGCTTAGCTTGCATTTGTAGCAGTTTCTTTCATGTTTTTTATTTTTGACTGTGCAAGGATTTTTTAATTCCAGTTCAACCTATACATCAGTTGTCTGAGCTACACTTATATACCCGTGGATCAACAATCTAGCCTATGAGTAGGACATTCCTGCAGCTGTTCAAGTTAGCCCATCTGGCATTCAAACAGAAATAGGACTTGAATTTGTAGACAGATTACTGCTCTATCATGTCTGGAAAAATTCAAAGTTCTCTCTCCAAGGAACATTATTTTGGTACAGAATTACATAATGTTGTTCACTGTGCAGAGTATTTTAAAAGATCAGGGTTATATGATATTTTCAGATCTACCTGTAAATACTGGTACAACAAACTCACAGCATCTTCTCTTGATCTGATCATTCCAATTTCTTATGCAAGCAGATTTCCTTTTTCATTAGTTTCTAAAAGAAAAGTGAGGGAATGAGGAAGGGTGATGCTCATTTCCCCAGGGAGCCATTAGGACATTGCCAGGTTAAGTGCCCATACCTGGTACCTGGGCAATGGTCTCACATCAGAGTAGAGTCATTGCACCAGTAGCCAATTCTGTATTTTTGTCCTTCTAAACTAAAAATCATTTGCTTTCTAAGACTCTCAGTAAACAGCTTTTACTCAGAGTTCTCAGAAAACTTGCCATTTTCTTTGCAAAAGTTCCTCTCTCTCAAACTCCGAATTATTTACATCTCCTACCTGTCAAGTAAGCAAGTCTACTTCAGATTTTTTTCCCTTGTAGAGAAGAAAAACATTTTCCACTTTCATGTGCATTTCTTTTGACCAGTGTAAAAAAGTTTCTTGTGAGGTGCAGGAGTGCTGACACATTTAGGACAGCATTTGGCAACACTGGATGACAGTTTTCATGTTTTGTAAAAGTAAGAGCAAGTCATCTCTGCATCTTCTAGCATGCAGCACATGATGTCCTTTCCTACAGCTTATAAGTCATTGTGACTCTGCTTTTATCCATGGCCCTGAAATCAGGCTGTGGATGCTCTCTTAGCATCCCCTTGCCTGTTGGTGTGACTGTGGACTGGAGTGTCTCTGAGCATTTACAGCAGAACTTCCAGACATTGTTCAGCAGCAGAATTAGAAGGTGTAGCAGCGGTTTTCATTCTCTGATATGTTCTAGGGCACAAGACACAAACCCTAGTTATTAAAAAGCACATGGCCAAAACAGAAAAATGTGGATATGCTAATTCACTGGTATAAAATATCTATATCTACCACATTTGTAACTGCCACCCAGTCCAGAAAGCCAAGCCAAGTGCTCTTTAGATTTTAAAAAAAGAGTTTAATTAGGATATTTTAATGTTTTTATTTCACCGAAATGAAATTAAACCTTAACTTTAGAGATGACATCATCCCTTCCACCATATGCAACTCGAAAAAGAATCATTTTGCAATATGATAATGAGATGAACATTCCTCTAACAACACTCTTACACTAGCATTCAGCTGATTTTTTTTTCCTTTTTTTCCCTTTTTCTCCTTTCCCTTTCAAACCTTTTCTACACCTTCTAAGAGAAAACATGAAAAGTCTGGTTTTGGAAATATGCCTCACATTCTATTCAGCTGTGTGAACTATTCAATTGCGAGACAGGATTTTCATCATAAGAGCTTGACTCTTTACTTAAGAAAGGAAAATGGAGGTGCTTGAAATAAATCACAGGTGTCCTGAACATCTGGCAAAGAAAGTCAGCCATTGATGGCAACAGCACACTCCATGTTAAAAACATAAGTGGTGCAGCTGGCAGTACTGCAGCTGTTTCTTAATCATCCCTTTTAGTTACCTTGGGCACAGCTATGTGCTTTGGAACCACACCATAAAACTCACACGAGCATCCTAACATCCTCTGACAACGGGTCTGAGAACTGGCTTTACATTTCCAATAAGCAGAGGACAAAAATATCCCTGCTTGGTTTCCATAACAGTAGGAGACACTTTCCCATCAACCCTGGAAAAGGATTCAAAGTCTTTTCGGATGAAGAAAAATTACAATTGAGATTGGCTATTAACGAGATATCTTTAAATTGCCACAAGCATTAAGTCTCCTGTATCTGATGTGCTTACAGCTTTTGGCTTTTATTTCCAAACAGAATTTTAATTTCTATTTGAGTTCTTCTACAAACATTTCAGTCTTACTTCTGAAAAGTCCTTTCTGCACTGAAATTTCTCCATGTTATGCCCACCACTTTATTGATAAATTATTCCTTTTCAACATCCGTCCACACCTTTTACTAAGGTTGCATGCACATTTTGGTGCTTGCCATGTGCCTTAAGAACTTACAAAATGTTGCAATATTCTACCTATATTCTTCACATATTTAAGGGGTTTGATCTGAAATGTATTGTCAGAGCTGACTTGTGAACAACACAGAATCATTTCTCTCAGACTTTAAATACTCAGACATTTATCAAACCTACAGAAAACTTTCGTGAAGCTACCCCAGTAACAAGAATATAAACAGCCATACAGTGGATGTTCACTGGTAATGATGTGGACATTCTTTATTATGTTACAGCTTGCATGAATTTCTCATTACCTTCTAATTTTTAGTTTTTATAAACCGGTCTTTGATTCAGAAATGTGCTTTCATCCATGTCACAAAGCATTTCATTCTTCACACTGTACTGAGGCGTTATCAGCCTTCTGGGTTGCACACGTTAAAAAATCATAAGAATTTTATAGACTCTTACATTATATTTAACAAAGAAATGCCCCGTACTAGGTATTTTGGGGCCAAGCAGACTGAGTACAGTGCAACTGACAACTGCAGTAATAACAAATGAACTTTTCAAGTGTGCATTTGTGTGTGAGGTGGGGACGATTATGGCTCATACTGCTGCTGACCCAAAGCTGTGTAACCCTCGGGTAGGAACATCCCCACCACAACTGTTACAGTCTGGTGTAGGCAATGATTAACAGTGAATGTCTGGGAGACAGAAGTGTAAATCAGCCTTTCCTGGTTACAAAGGCAATGTCCTAAAGACAAATAACATTCATTATCATTAAATACTGTCTACACAGTGTTACATTAGCTCTGGAAAAACAAGCTGGCACTCAGTCCTCTATGTCAGTTAAACTCACTGTCAAGGGTTTAACTCACTTTGTCTATGTAAATCACTGTCAAGGAGGCTCCAGAAACACTCATTCAGATTTGAAGACATATAAAATTAGAAATACCAGTTTATTTGTAGTTTGTTCTAGTCCTCAACACAGCTGCCAGTTTCTTGCAGAATACTTCAGATGGATGTGTCAGCTCATTCAGAACCCCTTGTCATGATTTTGGTTTTGCAAAGGGTTTCTGTACCAGTAGGACAATTTTCTTCAGTAAAAAATTAAGGGCTTCTGGTATGCACAGGCACCTCGGCACCTGCTTTATCCTTTAGATCTGAGGCTGAAGTAACAGGTAGGACGTTGCTGAAAACATGAGTTTAGGAATCTAGCTGAGTTTTTATCTGAGTTTAGATAACCTATCTGTCTACTTCATGGGGTCCATATAAATGAAAACAAATAGCCTTTGTTTCCAGTCACAACTGTGGTTTCCTGCAGAAAAAATGAATCTTGTGGTGAAGGTATTTAAAACCCCGTTTTGGCACCAGGAAGAGTCTGAAAACTCACAGCCCATTCTCTCTGGGTCTCCTGCAGTCACTGTAGGAGCAGAGTCCTGAGAAGTGGTGATGGTGCTGGAGAAGGCCCATGAATCCATCATCATGCATGTCTTGGACTCAAACTTTGCACTGATGCTGACCCTGCTGCCCAGTTGAGGTGGTTGAGTCATCCTGGTTTGGGGCTAAATAATGCTGGAAGAACATAGACAAGTAGCCCTGATAGAGCACCTTGATCTGTGTCAGTATTTGGACAATATGAAGAAGACTTGTGTTTGTCTCCGTGCTTAAAAGAAAAAAAAGAAATTGAAAAAACCCAAACCCCAAAAAACAGAGAAACCAACAAAATCAAATGAAACAAACAAACAAACAAAATAATAAAAAAAAAAGAAAACCACAAAAAACCCCGGCAAACCAAACTCAAACCCAACCAAACCAAACAAACGCCACAGCACAGCAAGAGGTTCAGTGTTTGCTTAGAAACTGCCTCTGTGTTCTCCAGACAGCCCAGCTCACCATTACACTGGCACCACACTGTGGACATGTGCTACTACTGCAAAGCTCTTGTGCTTCTGAAATACATTTTATGCTCTGGGGTAAAATATTTTTTAAAACATCTTTATCCTATGGGATAAAATAATCCAGGATTTTGGAAATGCCAGGTGCCACCTGACTTGCCTGCCACAGGCAGTAGGGTTGGCTTTTCAGGCATGGAGCCTGTGAGGGGTCGGGGACAGGTAACACCTGCAACCAGCTGCCTTCCCCACAGCTGACCAAGAAGGTGGAGGATGCTGTGGGAGAGAAGGCTCAAGGAAAACTAAGCAATTCCTTCTCTCCCTGATGGTGGAGTTTGGGCCAGCATTCAAGACCTCATGCTACGAGAGGCCCTAGCAGCAGCACCAGCAGCTGCAGCCATCCCATGCTGGAGCAAAATCCAGAACCACAAGTTTCCAGGGGTGTTATCCAAAAACATTGTTGGGGGCTGGCTTTCCAAACAGAGATCTTCCCAACAAACTAGGAGAGGTACTCTTCATCCACAGCATTTTCCAGGCACAGCTGAAGTCACAACAATCCCTAATGGCACATGCTCACTCTCTGCCATATTCAGAAGTGCATGGGGCCACGACTTTGGACATCCATACAATAACTGCCCACTCCCTGTAGTAGTTTTTGTATCTCACAAATAGCACATGTAGATGACATACTGATCCCATCCTGCACACTGCCATCAAACAAGAAATCTCTCCAGCATGAGTTTATGAGTTACCTTTCTGGCTAAGGCTTGTCTTCCTTAGATTTCTGTTATTGGTGCTATCTTATAGGCTCCTCACTGTAAAAGCCTGATCCTTTAAGATCAAAGTATTTTATTATTTTGACACCTGTGAGAGTCTACCTGGAACAGAGGCTAGACAATGTTAAAGGAATAGAGTAGGTATTTATTAAAATGCCTTCAAAGAATACATCTTGGACAGTACAAGAGCCTGGCCATGGCTATACCCAAGAGGGACACAAGATGGACTCCAAGATGGATGCAAGATGAATGACTGGTACTGTATTTCACTACCAGTTTTCACATTTTTATAAGTTTTAGTCCATTTACATATTGGGGTTAATTGTCCAATTACAGCTTCGGGTTATGAAGTCCCATCCTCCCAGACTGCTCTCCTCAATTCATTGTTTTCTTGGGCCTGAAGCTGCAATGGTGTCCTTGGTTCTTAGGCTGGAAAAGGATTGTTTTGTCCAAACTGTGAAGAGAACTTGCTGACACTTTATATGAAGTTCAGAGGCAGTACAGAATCTGGAAAATATAAAAGCTAAAACTTAAGGCAACAATTTCACCAGAGTTTATCAAAATTAGTTATTGATCATAGAAAGCTCTTGACAGCTGTGGAAAGTTTAAGAATTATCAATCTATTCTAATTAAACACCAGCTGTCTGCTTGGAATTTAGAAAAATGGTAACTATTTCAGAACACATATTGTAAGTGACTGATTCAGAAGGGCTTTTTTACCCATTTTCCAGTGACTGGTCTTGCCAAATGCTGCACCAGTCTTTCTGTGGAACTGCAGGTTCAAACACATAATGTTCATACACTGCTTTCTGGTGGAATAGATGTTTTATTGACTGATATTTGTTCTATATATCTGAGATCTTGTTTCCCGTAGTACCCATTTACTCTTGATATTATCCAAATATTGATTTAAATAATGTACTGTAAGTACAACAATAGCCCCCAGGTTGGGAACATCTCATTCACCAATCAATTAGATATCTCTGCATTTTACAACTGGGGAGATGGAAATGCAACTAACGCAAAAGGACATCTCAGTGTATGCTGATAAATGTGTGAGCATTGCCAAATAGCTATTTTATCAAGTTATGAAGCATAAACTGAAGAATTTTTTGATATTTGAGCAATTGCCAATCAAGTTCAAAGAGAACATGGAGAAATTTACTAGGATGCTGTTTATGCTTTCTTGATGATTCCTTACAGAAAGAGACTGTCTTTGCAGATTTGGGTGAGTCACAGTCATTTTATCAACAGCCAAAGATTTTTTTTTTACATGGACACTGAAAATGTCTGGGCTGCTTTAAAGCCGAAAGCTAATGTTCTGAAATAAGTAGGTTTAGAAAGTGGGTTAAACCACACCATGTGATACTTGCTGCCCCCTTGAGCACTCCCTTGCTCAGCCATGTCACAGCAGCAGAGCAACAGACATGTACAGGTCCCAGCTGCTCCAGCATCCTGTTCTGGTCAGTAGCAAAGGTAGGGGACTAAAATAAGCAGAAGAGCAGGTAAACACGCATTGATCTCTTCCCAATGTGATTCCACATTGCTTCCACTGATCTGTAGCTCACAGGCCTCTTCACTTGTTCTCGTTACAATGATTTAACTTCTTGTCTACACCTTTTGTTTTTTGCTAATGTGGTCATGTTCACCAATGCACCTGTCTCATTTCAGCTCGCTGCCCCTGCCAGGCAACACTCGCACGACCTAACAAACTAAACAGTAGCAGGAAGAGGACAAGGAGGAAGAGGAAGGAGGAAAAGCCTGCATAAAATAATGAGGAAAAGCTCTCAATTCATAACTGTTCATTCAGAGGCCCTGTAACAGGATTTAAATATTAAAGCTCATTACAACGATTTTCACAGAAAGCTGTTCCACCAAAATCCAGCTCCCAAAGGAGTCTTGTGATGAATTACAGGGAAAATGCATTGATTCATCTTCATATTCTTGTTCCACTTCCAAATCATCTAAATAATTATTATTACTGAAGCAAAATACTAAAAACATTTTGGAGCTCCCAAGAAGAATTATATGCAAACTATGATGAACAGAAAGAAATAGCGGTACTTAGTTAAAGAGTTATAGTTTGCTTGTCTCCAGACTACTTACTGAAATGCTTCTTTCCAACTAAAACCATAATTTCTTTCATATGGGTTAGTAATAATCTTTCATTCCATCTGCTTATAAAATAATTATATAAACAAAGCAAAGAAATTATGTTTTAAGTGATATTTCTTTGTTAATCTATAAACTGCTTATAAACACTGAGATAATTGATTTGGAGGTGCTATACAAAAATCCAAGAGTGGTCCCAACAAGAAACTGGCTAAAATAGCAGCTCTTTTCTGCTTACATGTACTACTTTTCACTGAGTTTTTTTAAAGAGCATGAAATGATATTGTGAATAACAGTAACTATTGCTCTTACATTGCAATTTTGGCATGACATGGTAAGGATCCCATGGTTTAATAGTGGAAGGCATATATCCTACTAGACTAAAGAAAAAAACAGACTTCTCCACCCTTCCTAATACCAATGTCACCCTGATTTAGCAATATTTGGAATAAAATTATTTGGTGTTTTTGTTTGTGAATTCTCCTATCTTTTTTACACAGATGATCCTCAAGCCAAAAATGTTTAGCTGCTAAAAGAAGAGCAAATGGAATCTAAGGCTGTGGTCTGGAATAATTGCGTCAGTCAGCAGGGAATAGGCTCCTTCCGCTCTCCCCTCTTGAGATTGCCCTTAAAAGCTGCTTATAGTCCTAACCACTTAAGTAGAAGAAAGATGTAAGTACCCTGAAAGTAATGGAAAGAGCAACAGGGATTAAGGGGCTGCAGGGATTAATTTACAAAGAACTATTTTTAAAGCATTGCACTTCATAGACATGATTTCATCCTCTGTGCAAGTGCTCTACATCACCACCACCCCTGCAGTCACCCAGAAAAAGCCACTTCTCTTGCCATCATCTGTAACCTGTATGTGATCCTCCCATCAGTTTTTCATCAACTTTTTTTTCCCCTTGTTGCGCTGCATCTCTGAAGTGTATAATATTTCTAGGTCATAAACTGCAAGGTTAGTGACAAACTGCTGGAGCTTTGGGGCAAAGTTCACGTATGAAAATGTGCCTGACTACGTCAGAAACTCCTGGCATAGAGATACATTTTACTATGATGCAGCTCCCGAAAGGAAGTCGTGCAAATTTTATTATTTAAAATATTTTAAATAAGACCAGACAATGCTTGAAAGAAGGTACTCCAGCTATTTACATTGTGTAGTATCCTTCACAGTCTGGTCTCAGAGTGCTGAACCAATAAGAGCAAAATGAAATTATCAGTGCTTATTCTTCAGGGAATCAGTGTTTCTTTACTTTTCTCTTAAGTGCCAAGATACAGACTGAGGAGTGAATTTCATAACTTAATTCACAGCACAAAGTTCCCCCACGCGCCTGTCTCCAGCTGACCTGAGCTAATAACTGAGGCAGAGCAAATACACCTTAATGCACCATCCTCGGGAACACAACCAAGGAGCAGGTTTAGTGGAGACAGCTCTGCAGGAATGGCTCAGGACTTTAAATATGAATGAAGCAAACTGTGAAATCAGTATGTAATCTGATGGCAAACCAATGAAAAAACAGCAGGACTAATGGTACAAATCTGGTGATAGAGGAGAGGGTGTATTTTGACTGAAGATGCATCTAAGACACACTACAAAGCAGAAATATGATAAATAAACATTCCAGCTACATGCAACAAACCATGAAGGAGTTCTTTTTAAGGTTACTGATCTTTCTTGGGAAATTAGCTCAGCATTTTGTGGTTTTGTAGGTAGTAAAAGAAGGCACTTTTTAGAAATGAACCTATGCATTGAAAATCTGAAAATCATAAGTCAAAAAACCCAAATGTTTTGTTCTTGGTGATATAGGCAGTATCACATGATTGAACTATGGGAGATGAAACAGAGCATAGGAAGCAGGTGATGCTTCCATAAGCTTCTGTGACTCTGGTCATATCCCATTGACAATATCATACAAAGAAAATTCTTGACACTAAAACCATGAAGCACTGAAATGGGCAACCTGAGGAGAAGCTCTTTCTGCTCAGCATTTCAAAAGCAGTTTTAAAAATCACAGACAAACTTCCACCCTGCTTATGAAAAGTAATGAAAGTCAAGATAATCATCTACATTGTCTTGCCAGAAAAGGTGACCTCTCTCCCCTCAGTCTTCAGAGACTTTGACTCTCGGCTGAGCTGATGCCATTCCCATGGTAGGTGTCCTCACTGCTGGGGTGGTATGAGAAGCATAAAAGGTCTTGGTGCAATGCAAGCAGTGCTCAGTGGTAACAAAAACATTTCCATATTATCAACCTGCTTTTCAGCACAAATCCAAAATGTAGCCTATACTAGCTACTGCAAATAAAGTTAACTCTACCCCAGCCATCACAAATATCAAATTGACAGGTTTTCCCCACATGGCATGTGGACATGGAGACACCTGTTTCACTGTTGCCTATATCACACACCATTGTGGATGTAGTGAAAATTCAGTGCTCACAGCATGTATGGCTGGTCCCCCATGCCCTCCAAATTTTGGAGGCTAAAAGTAGACTTTTACAGAGCAGAACTGCCCTCCTCAGAGGAGGAGCTCATGCAGACCATGCATCCTAAAGCAGGTATCTCAAACAAGTAGGAAACCCACATCCTAAAAGCACCTTTTGTTGACTACAAAAAAATCCTAAGGAAATACTTAGTTGCAGGAGTCTGTGTTGTATATTTTTGCTTCTGTAAGACCATCACCATATGTCCACAAGGAAATTATAGTTCAGTGAACAGCCTTGAGGGCCCTTGCTAATGAACAAGTATTAGTTTACCTGTGGGATCTGATGTGAGTAAACAGAGCTGTGTGAAATCACTCTTCTGTGAAAATCTGATGCTCAGACATGGGCAAAATTCATAACCTGTGATTTTTCACTCCCACCCTTTCCATGAGGTTACACAAGATCTCCAGAACTACAAGGTTAACAACATATTGCTGGTTCTAGAGAGCAGTCATAAATAAAATAACTAACTTGGAAGTACTATAAATGATAGTTTGATAAAAGCAGGAATTTTAATATATATGATCACAGTTTCTGCCACTCTATCTCTAATCTATTCCACCAGAGAGGAGTATGGGTTTGTGCAAAGAGCTGGTAGTGGACACTGACCAAAGGGATATTCCATGCCATATAGTATATCACATAGAAACGATGAACCCATATAGTACATAGAAAACATGGAAAAAGACAACGTTGTTTATACTTTGAAGGACTTTGTCATAAAAGCAGTAGAAGCATATTGGTAGTTGAGGATAATCTGTGATTGATTGGCTCATTTTGACTATGCAGTTAACCTTTCAAGAGGAAACACAATGCTTTTCTTGAAAAATTATCAGACAGCATCCAGCTATGGTGCATAGTTTTTTATGCCACTTTCAATAATATTTGTCCATCTATTTTGCTATCTTTTCTGCTGCCTCCTTGGCAACAGGATAATATCTTATGAGCCATGTTGATAAACAGAAATTATAACTTCTGATCCTTTGGGCTAAGGGGCATTAGACAGCAGATGAAGGGTGGTCCCATAGGGCTGTTTTTAGCAGAGGGTAGAAGTGCTATACAAGGGCAGAACTGCCCTTTGCATGTCCTTGATGGGGAAAAGGCCTTTTTGTGTCAAAAAAATCACAACTAGGTAGATACCATAATGTTATCAAGACTAATTTTTAATCTTTTTCAACCCAAGCAGGTTAAAATGCCTCCATTCTCCCTCCAGCCTCCTCCTTTACCTGCAGCCAGGGTTTGGCAGGACAAAGGGTAATGACAAGGCACAGTACTGAACTCCTGGGGTTTTGTTTTACATCTTTGATCACCAAAAATCAGAATAAGTCAGAGTCCTCTAAATCCTGCTTATGATGCAATCCTCACATCTTCCAGTACCAATTTTGCAACCTATTTTCCATGTTTTTGTGAAATGGTCCAGTTAATGTGCTTGTTTATAACTTGCTTATAAACCTAATTTATCCATAGATAAACAGTTTAAAATTTCTGAGGGGACTGATTCCTTGGCATTAGCAGAGCATGCAGAGCTGTTTAAATACCACTAACCAGGCACCACAGTTTCTTGTGTTCCCCTCACTATCCTAATTACATGGAATCTGAAAGTGACTGATAATTTACTCACATAAGCAAAAAAAACAAACTCGTCCCAGTTAAAATAGTAAATTATTCTCTACCATTAAAATCAGGAGATAACATTTTTGTAGATAGAGTGGCTCCAAAAACTGCAGATCCTGAGTATACTTCCTCATGTCAGGGACATTTAAACCAAGGTGGAAGATCTTAATTTAGCCATTAGAGGTCAGTAAATCCCAGGTTATTCACCGGTTTGTTGAACGAAATTTTTTTTTTTAAATAGATACAGGGTAAGAATAGTTACAGCATCCCTGGATAGTTGGGAAAAATGCTGGTTGAAACAGAGCCTTGGAATAGAAATTTTAAGAGTAAAATTGTAGTTTTCAGCTGAATATGAGCACAGATGAAAAATGGTCCCTATCCTTCAGAATTTGTTGGCGTTCTTTTTGTAAGCCTTATTTCAGTAACTTAAACAAAGATTAAAGCAAATATAAGGCACAGAATCAATGCAGGGAGTGGAGGGCTGGATCTAGAGAACACTTTTCTCATATATGGGCTTGTAGCTACTACACGGAGCTGCACAGTTACATCCTCGTATGCTGCTGCCCTCTCAGCCCAGGGAATTTTCTTTCCTGGTATGCAGCAGCTCCCCTGCAGTGAGAAAGGTACAAGGAAATAATGACTTCTGCAGACATACTGATCAACAGGAAAGTTATTCTTCTAATATTTCTGCCACTAACTAGGAATTTTCCACACTAGGAAAAATTCCACACTAGGATTTTTTTCTAATCTAAACAGAGTAACTGCACATGATTTAGTGTCGATCCTCATTGATGAAGTTTAAATAATGTATCTATTGACCAGCTAAATCTAAGTTTGCTTTCTGATCCCCCACTAGAGAAAAACTTGGGTTCATTTCTAACCTGAACCTGTTCCCTCCAGAAGGTTTTTGCTGTCCGATTTTCTATTCACCTCTCTGAAAGTAACTTGAGGTATGCTACATCAAATTGATTCCTCAAATTTGATAAAAAAATCTTCACGTTTTAATGTTCCTGGGTGCCCAGGTGCTAACCTGCACTTTGGAGGCATCTCCCTGCTCCATGCAAGCACATCCCTCTGGACCATATGTCTTGCCATGGGAGATTGCCATGTTACCTAACAGGAACCTTGATGCCTAATTCCCCAAGTATTTTAGAGAGAGGGAATGCAAGCACCAGTCTGATGAAGTGCATCCCCTGCTGTGCATTCACTCTCATTGTGGCCACATGCCAGGAGAGGAGACAGACACAGGTCTTTTAATCACTTACAGGAAGACTATTAAGCTGCCTATGTGATGTCTCTGTCAAAAAGGCAAAAGCCAACCTGAATAGAATATCCTTGTTGAAAAAGTGTTTTTAACACAGTATTAAGGCCAAAGTGAAACTTTAGAGTTGCCTGCAGTCCTTTGTCAGATGTCCAGGCGAGGAAACCACTGAAATGATGAACAGACATAGAGCAACAGTGATGATCAAAAGAAAAAAAAAAAAAAAAAAAAGAAGCTAAAATAGCACACTTGTCTAGCCCAGCAAAATAAGGCTGGGATAGTTGTGACAGTTGACTGTAAACACACTGAGGGATGAATGTTGAGGAGGGAGACAAGCTATTCAGAATGAAGAACATACTTGGCTAAGAAACAGATGGGTATAAATTGTCCATAAATAAAATTTCAGCTGGAACTCAGGAAAAGATTTCCAGATCTCTCAAATGCCTATATTTCTCTTGAGCAACAAAAGATTAATTTAAATTTAGATCTTTGATAATTTAAAAAATGACAAGACATGACTGACCATGACATGAGTGGATTAGAACTGGTGATCCAGCAGGCCTGTAGGTTTGTTTGCCAGCCTTACCTCCTTAGAAGTCCTTTACAAATAAGTCTTAAATAATGGTTCCACAGGGTCCAGTTCTGCTAAGAGAATCCCTCGCAGTGATAAAATTAAAGCTTGCAGCTGCTGATCGACAGGTGATTGCCAAGGTCTGCATGCAAGACAATATGAGGTGATAGCCTGTAAGGCATTTGAGCTTTGTCCTTGTCAGCAAGGAACACCGGACTTGGATGAGTGAAGAACCCCACTTATTTATGACTGTTGGATATTTGTGTTGAAATGTGGTGCTTGGATGAATAAAAAAAATTACGTCTTCTCTAAATTCCAAAAGCAGATAGGCATAGAATGAGGTTTCTACTGAGCCTGTGCTCGGCACAGAAGGGTAAGACATTGAGAATATGTTTCGGCATGTGCTCAGAAGCTTCTTCCTTTATTCTGAAGAAATAAAACTGAAGCAATAAAACAAAAGGAACTGAATCCTGTGGTTGGGGATTTGAATTCAGGCTGGTGACTCAGCCATGTGGCATCCAGAAATAGTTTTCTGCTTCAAAATAAAATGTGTGTCAGCAACAGGTTCTTCCATTTGAGAAGAGGCCAGGCCACTGCACTGCATCGGTCACTGCAGCAGCGGTGGGACAAGGACAGACTTTGCCATCACTCCCAGGGAAGCCTAAAGCAGGTAGGGCATTCCAGAATGCTGCAATAGCAGCAAAGATTAGAGGGTGGAGTTGTTGGTGTCACAGGGTCACTGCAAAGTCTCATCTGTCAAAGACAACATGCTAGCTGATTTTGTTCTGCAAAGGTAGAAGATGAACTTCATGTTCTTCTGTCCAGGTTCAGGAACAGTCTGATTGTGCATTCAATAACTCTCATTAATGTCACTGGTTTAGGTTGTTTGGAAATAATGTATCATTCTGGGTTAATGGAGAAGAGTGCTGCTAGACTGTCAAAATAATAAACAGCTGGGTGTATGAGACATTTTAATAATTTTCCTTCTTAAGTATCATCATCCTAACTCATTGATAAATGATTTCATCTTTTATTTTCTTTAATCAAGAGCTCTGGAACTAAATCATTTCACTTAATGGGAGCAGCAAAGTTACTTGAATAATGCAGTTTCAGAACTCAAGTCAGATGTCACTTTTAAACAGTTTACTATAGGGGTCAAACTGTGGACAAAAAAGGGAGCGGAGACTAGGGTGAAAAAGACAAAAAATAGCCAGAGACAGAAACAAATATTTAATCTGTTACAGTTTAGAAGAGAGAACATCACATTCAAAAGCTAGAAGATTAACACATCACCAGCTCTGTTTTCATCACTTAGAGGAGATATTTTAAGAAACTTCATCAACAAAGTAGGAAGTTGCTGTGCGGCTAATAAGGAAGACTGGATGAAATAACAACACAAATAGCCTGAGGAAAAACCCCATGATATAAACTGATGACTACAGCTAAAAGCTGCTATTTAAACATTTTTTACTGACGTCAGAGCTATCATGTGTTCTCCATGCTGCAGTATTCACCATGAAGGTCATATTGGAAACAACGTGTATTGATCTGAGCCTATGTAAGAGAATCGCTGTAGATGCAGAATAACGATTTGGTCCCTGCCCCATGCACTGAGGCTGTGCCTGTCTGAGCCCAACACAAACCATTTCTGACATGCTCTGCAAACTGCCCAGTCCTCCTCCCAGCCCTGGGATGGGAGGTAAGATGGAGGTCCTGCGGGAAGAACCTTTTTTCTGGGGGTGTGCAGCAAATGTGATTCCCTTGGCACTGCTTTATGTCTCACTGTACTGTGGCATAAGAAGTCCCACAGAAAAGTGTAAAGTTATGTGAGGAGATTGTAGCAGCAAGAGCTGAAAGCTACTATTCATACCAACCTTCCTATTGACTGGAAAGCAATCATCTGCCTGAGTAAGCCCTGCTCAACTGAGAAAGGGGTTACAAAGTCATGACCAGAGACTTCTGAAAGCTCCTATCAGTCCCAGATATGTGTGTTGTGAGTCCTGTGCTCTGTTTTCATTAAGTTCTTACACTCCTGAGAGTTTCACCAAGTCTTCTCTGCCCCCCTGTTTTAGAGTTACTGTATGCAGCCATGGAGTTGATTCCTTGGTGTCTTTTAGAAAGATTTGGGATGTGACTGGCAAGCTTTCTAGAAGGTCTTGAAGTAAATGCCTTGCCAAGGTTCTTTGCTACTAGCCCTTGACATGGTTTCACAAATCTAGCTTGGACTTGTGAGGTGATGGCAAGAGGAAAGGTCTGTGTCCAGCTTGGCTGCTGTTTTCTGAAGACAAACCAGCTCTTTTCCAGAGTTCCCAGAAGAGTATGATGAGCTGAGAAGAATCCCCATTTCTGGTCTTCATGGGCTGCATCATGCACTGGGACTGCCTGAAAGTAGGAGGAGATGCCATCAGCTTTGATACTGGAGAGAGGTGGCTAAAGAGGCAGCCCAAGACCTGGCTGTAACCACAGCAGCCTTGTCAAACAGACACCCAAATTGCATCCTGTTCAACTCTGGGCACATTTTAACCTGACTGTGCTAGAGTGGAGAGAGCAACAGTAAACATTCTGTTACAAGCAAAAATGAATCTTTAATCTAGAAGGTAGAGTCTTGAGAAGCAATTTCCAGCATATGATTCCTAAACATTTACAGCTGTACAGAGGTTGAGCAACCTAGCGGACTAAGATTATGCAGGCAAAATTTAATTCTATTCAGCTTCTGGTTTAGTACATAACTTTTGGTCAGCCATTTACTCTTTGCACTTTTCTTTATGTATAATGGCACAGTGGTAGGACCCAGTTCAGGGCATGCTCTGATATTTGAAACTACAAAGGTCATATAATTACTGAGCACCACTTGTGTTATATCAGTTACATTACCTCAGAGACTTGGATGGTGATGACAAACCCCTAGTGAGTGTTACAGATATTAGCCCATCTATAAAGACAGGTAAATCTTATCTTAAATACAGATAAATCTTATCTTTTTGTGTATTTTGTTCTCAAGTGGATCACGAAAATCAATCTTTTGCTCCACACACATTAAATAACCTATCCTGAATCTTAAGAATTTGTGGCTATCTGTGGCACAAATCCTCTGCAAGAGCTTGCAGATGGCATGAGTTAAGCATGACCTGATTTGCATTTTTCCTCTCTCTTTTCAGGGGTGCAGGTCCATATGCTGAAATCCTGAAGACTCACTCTCATGTTGCCATGTTTTTCTTGTCATTCATATACTTTGGTGTACTGAGTGCCATTAACATTTAACGTACTATGAGTATGTTCAGGTAGTAATGAAAGTGTTCAAAGTTTTCCCAAATACTGTTCATCACCTAACTAGTACTGAAATATGAAGAATGTACATGCTTGAGATTTCCCATTTGTTTTTAGAGTACATTGGTTCTCCAAAAGCATGATGGAAGATTTTGTAGGACCAGTGTTTTAGGTGATACCCTGAAAGACAAGGCTCATGTAGTCCTCCAGCACCTTGTTTTCCAGATGTTGAAATGGAGATGCTGATTTTTATTGAAAAAGGACAGAAAAAAATCATTGACCATAGAAGAATAGCAGAGAAATAATGAAAAAACCACTTAGGAGTTATTTGCACTCTTGGACTCATTTGAGACCCCATAATACATTCATTTCATTAAAATCCATGAGGCTTTGCTAAGCATGAATTGAGTGGAGATAAGGTGTTTGTGGCTGATGCAAGGACAACACTAGCTATTCTCAGAGATAATTGCAGTCCTACTACTGCAGATCATAAAAAACCAATCTGTAATCATAAAGTTCTTGTACTCTATTTAAAATGTTGGGGGGAAAAGAAATGCAATTCCTAGTATTAAGTATGATCTTTTAGTTTAGGAAGGGACCTTGAGTGGTCTTCTAGTGAGGCTAACCCAAAAGCAAAATCAGGCCTGTTAGGTAGCTGCTGACAGACATATGTCTCATCTGTTCATAAAAATCTCCATAAACAAAGGTTCTCCACCTTTCCATTGTAAATTTAGGTGTGTTTTCCTAAAAGATAAATTTAGAAGTCTGAATTAATTTCACTGGAACAACATCCTTTTATCAGAAGAAGTTTCATAGCAGTTATCTGTGCTCTCTCACTCCACTCTCTGGAAGAAACTGCCTGCAGCCAAGAGGTTGTCCAGCCTCACAAACCCAAATGTTGTCCCTCCTAGCACTGGAAAGGCTCTTGACCAAAGTAGCCACAGTGTACTGCCTGAACATTTTATAAATGCTACAAATGCCATGCAATTTCTTCTGCTGTGACAGGGATTTTGCAGCCACTGTCATATGCCACTAGCCCCCCAGGTCCACTGAGAGACAACTGATAGACCAGACTCACTATTCTTTCATGAAAGTGCAGTCTGTGCCCAGAATGTATGGCTGAGGGGAAGCTGCTGCAGTGGACCTGACCTTACTGGCAGAGGGAAATTCACTCATGCAGGGCTGCAGAAAGCCTCACTCATGGATCATGCTTTTTGTTTCTGTAGTAACAGCTGTCAAAAGCCATTTCCTTATGGATTTTTTGCATTTAGGATGTGGAAAATCCCATCCAGAAGGCCTAAAGAAGTCCACTGGTTTGGCTGTCTGAGTAAGTCAAAGTTTCTGTGCCCTGATGTCCATCATATTTATGAGGCCTTTGTACCTACAATCTGGGCCACATATTGCAAATCCTCATCATCCATTTAATCCCTTGGTTTATCTTTTCGTAGTAGACATTAAGGTGTAAGACATTTACTTCTTTCTTATTCTTCCACTGAGATTCATACTGGGATGGAAAAAAAGATGCATTTTCTCCTGACATGCATGTGTTACAGCTGACTCACAAGTGCTCCTGCTCCTTCAGGTCTACAGCTGCTCTGTCCCATTCTGACTTGAAAATACCACGAGATTTGGGAATGACCCTTGCTTATATATATAAGTAATATAATGTCTTGAATTTAAAATACTTGCATTTGTGTCATGTCCCCCCACATTTATTTAGATCCTCCCCTTTTTCACTCCCACAATTTTTCTGTTGTGAAAGACTTGTGAACAATTTCAAGAAACATTCAAAATGCCAGCCTTCAATACATCTGTTTGTTCTGTTGATGCAGCTTTTCTCTCATTTTGTTTTTCCTTTTTGACCTCATAGAATCATAGATTAGAATCATAGACTATGCGAAGTTGGAAGTCCAACTTCTGGTGCTGTGCAGAACATCCTAAGAATCACACATGTGCCTCAGAGCATTGTCCAAACACTTCTTGAACTCTGTCAGGTTTGGGGCTCTAGCCACTTCCCTGGGAGCCTGTTCCAGTGCCAATCACCCTCTGGGTGGAGAACCTTTTTCATGATATTCAACGTAAAACTCCCCTGACTCAGCTTCTTGCCATTTCCTTGAATTCTGTCCCTGGGTACAAGGGATTGGTACCTGCTCCTCTGCTTTCCCTTGTGAGGATGTTGAAGACATAATGAGGTGTCCCCTCAATCTCCTTTTCTCCAGGATGAACAGATCAAGTAACCTCATCTGCTCCTCAACAGCTTCTCCTCCAGACCCTTCACCATCCTCATGGGCCTCCTTTGGACACTCTCCAATATCTTAATGTCTTTTTTATTTTGTGGGTCCCAAAACTGCACACAGTGTTCAAGATGAGGCTACACCAGTGCAGAGCACAGTGGGACAATCTCCTCCCTTGCCTGGCTGTCAATGCTGTGTCTGATGCACCCCAGGACACAGGTGGCCCTCCTGGCTGCCAGGGCACTGCTGACTCTGTTCAACTTGCCATTGGCCAGGACCCCCAGGTCTCTTTCTGCAGTGCTGCTCTCCAGCATCTCATTCCCCAGTCTCTGTATACTACCATGGTTGCCTTGTCCCAGGTGCAGAATCCATCTCTTGCCTTTGTTAAGCTTTGTATGGTTGGTGATTGCCTAGTCCTTTAACTCCCTGCAGGGCCTCTCTGCTCCTGAGTCATCAGCAAATGTATTCAATATTCCTTCCAGTCCTGCATCCAAGTCATTAATGGAGATGTGGAAGAGCACCGGGCTGAGGATGGAGCCCTGCAGAGACCCACTAGTGACAGGCTGCCAGCCTGATGTCACCCCATTCATTTTATCTCTTTGTGCCTGACCTGGAAGCCAGCTGCTCAACACATGGCTATTTAACTGAATGCTGGACATGCTGTCCAGAAGGATACTGTGAGAGATAGCAGCTGGATAGCTTTGCTGGAATCCAAAATCCATCTGCCAGCTTTCCTAGGTGAACTAGGAACTCCAGTTCAACAAGCAGGATTCTCCCCTCATCAAGCTGTACTGGCCGTCACCATGACTGTGTTGTTTTTTCCAGGTATTTTCCAATACTTACCAGCGTAGTGTTTCCAATGGTTTCCATGGTTTTACTGGGCACTGAAGTGAGACTGACAGGCCTGTAGTTTCTGTGGTCCTCCTTCTCTATAACAATTCTGTGTGATGAAGGAGGAATGCATTTTCCTCTGCTGCCCCTCTTCTAAAACTTCAGAGATGATACAAAAGCCCTGGACTCACTGCACTGTAAAACACAGGGAAGCAGCCAGAGATTACTTTGATTAGGGTTCTTTGTGTTTACCTCTTATTTCTCATTATCTCCTTTCTCTGAGGCCTTTACAGTCTTTTCTGTCTTCTTTATCATGTTTGACCTCTGCTCAGTGGTATCTCTCTGCTTTGATTTGTTTCAGCCCCACGTACCTCTTCTCTCCTGCTTTCTCTCTTAGCACTTCCTTTCTCCCACAAGCATGCAAAGAAGCCCTCCCATTGCATTTTAATCCCTTTGGCTTCTCCAATTATTTTAAATATGGTCAAGACCTGGGAAGACAGCGGCTATTGTTACGTCCCCGGCGAAGAGCCAGCAAAAAGCCTCAGTGTCCCAGTCAGCTGAGCGGGGACCCCGCCGGCCGCTGTTTGTGGCTGTTGGGCTCTGGCCAGCCCAGCCCAGCCCGCGGGCTCACTGGCAGCGCTTGTTCTGGTTGCTGCGGCTGGGTTTAAGGATTCCCTGGGGACACCCGGGGACTGGAGGAGCAGTGTGCCTGCGTGTCCGTGAGCACACGCGCCCATCCCCGCCCACAGGCTCCTGCGGCAGCCTCCGGCACCCTTCCATTGCCAAATTGCCACTGCCGCTACCCTGAGGGGCCTCCGGCTCCCTCACATCCGGCGGGAGCTCGGTCTCCCCCGCCGCGCCGCCACATCCCCTCAGCAGCTCGGGGGGAGAACAGCGCTCAGTGAAAGGCCCATTCACGCCCCGGTAGCTCACAAACCACCCAGAAAAAGCCAAGGTTGTGCAGGGCCGGCTCCGGCAGGAGCCCCGGGCACCGCTCCGGCCCAGGACCGGGCAGCAGCGCCGGGCACGGCTGGCACGGCGGGGTGTGCCCTGCCTGGGCCGGGCAGCAGCGCCGGGCACGGCTGGCACGGCGGGCTGTGCCCTGCCTGGGACCGCGCCATCGTCCCCATGGCTCCCTGCGGGCCTGGCAGCGACTGAACAGGCGGCAGCGGCCTCTGAAAGGAGACTTGTGCTTCTCCTGCAGCTCCAAGCAAGGAGCTGGATCATCTCCAAAGGCAATGTTATGTGTACTCATCTGGAGGTTGTGTAAATATATCGGTTCAAGGAAATCGACTGGGTTTTATGAGTGTGGAAGCTGCAGCTTCTCTCTGGACCCTGGGCAAGGCACAGCACCGGGCTGCTGTGCTGCGCTGCCCTCGGTCTGGGAAAGTCTCTGCTGCCCAGGAAGAGGTCAGTGGGGCCAGGGATTTCAATCATTCATACATATTAACTGGGGAATATCTGCACCTTGTGTGTATGGGATCATTCTATGCTTAGTTGGATGTAAAGAATTTGCAGCCCTCATAAAGGCTGGGAATAGCATTTTCTGCTGGCACTGCTGGTGATGGCCCTGGTGCCTGGGCTCCTACTGTGGATAGAATCACTGTTGCCTTACATTTTAAAAGGTGCTTTTGGAAGTCCCCAGCATGGGAAAAAGCTGAACATAGCAATAGTGCCCTTATATTGGGCCCAGTATCTCAGGCTGTTCAAACAGCTGCCTAGTTTGCCCATTTTGACAGTAAAAAATATTGAGGAAACATAACCCCGGGCCTGTTTGGTTGGACTGGTGTTTACCTCTGGAGTTCTATACATCATGTTTTCACATTTTCTTAATTTAGCTGAACTTCAATTTCTGGCAAAGGAAAATAACATTTTAGTTACCATCTGTCACAAAAGTGGGATGATGAACTTTCCAAGTCTGACTGGACTTCTGCAAATTTTAGCAAAAATCTCTTTTCACGCTTTCTAAAACTGAAACAAGGTTGTTTGGATGCTCACCTCACAAGTCTCAAATGGCTTTTGAGACTGAAAATAATTTCCCACTCTTCAGTCTGCTTTCCCTCTCATACTGCTTGGAGGCTTAGACCATCAGAGATGCTGAGGGGACTCTGTTTTTTAGAAGGGATCAGGCTGGATAAGTGTAACCCAGGCTCATGACAGTAACTAGATCTTGCCTGCAAGTATTCCCCGTGTGTACAGGTCAGCAAGGGCGTGCATACCTCCAACACACACTCTCAAGGCCTACATGTGTGGGTAGCTGCATAGATAGGAAGGTAAATGGGGTTTTGGAATATGCAAGATATTGCTGCTATCTGTCCAGAATAAAAAAACAGATTAGTAACTCAATCTTGCTGTCATTATATAGGTAAGAAATTCATTAAATCAGTGTGACTAATCCTGTGCTTAAGGACTGCACACCAGGTTTGGGGCTTAATCTCTTCTGAGAATATCCCAATTTAACAGGAGTAAAATAATCCTAGTCTATGAGAGCTGATATTTAAAGCATGTGGAAGAAGAAATCATAATTAATTAGTTTTGAGGGATATTTTCATATTTGGGTAATTCTATTATACATGAAGAGCAATTGCATCTGAATTTGTGTTGTAAAATAATGATAGCTTTTATTAGAAAATTAAGATCGTGTGAATGCAAAGTTCTTTCAGGACAGCACAGTAATTTTGAAGCATGAAATGAAGAATACAGTTCTTTGTGAAAACACAATGACAGGGAGGGGATGCAGCATCCTTTTTCAGGAGTCACATTTAAAGGGCAAGATTAGAAGTGCATTATCTGGATGCGGGATTACAGAAAGTCCACTTGCACAGCTGGTGCAACTGGCACTAAGAGGAAGACAATCTGCCTGCTCTTCAGCTTCTAAGCATCAATAACATTGTAATGTTTTCTGCACACTGCAGGATAATACTGGGAAAGGGCCTTACTGAATTTTAAAATAACTTACATATGTGTGTGTGTGTTTGTGTCTCTACGTGGTTAGTCATTATCTTTTTGCTATTTCCAGTTTCTTAAATATTACACAGAGCTGTTTAATTCAGTTTAACATTTTAAAAATCCCTTTGACTCTTATTTTTGAATGTTCCTCTTTCAGTGTGCTTTCCAGGAAGGGAGGGAAGAGGGAGCTGAATAAACATCCATAGCTGGGTCTTGTTTTCAGAGCAGTTCAGTACATTCCTGCAGGCTGGGTAGAAGAGGAAGGGTGTCTGCTGTGTTTTCTCAACGTTACAGGCAGCCCACACAATTCAGAGGTCACTCATTTGTGGGAGAGTGGCACATTTAGCCCATCCATGTATACTGAGTGGATCCAGAAGAAAATGAGAGCACAAACTGATGCAGCCAGCATGCATTCCAGGTGGGATGGGATGATCTGTGAACTGAGCCATTATATAGCAGAGTTTGCCAACAGTTTTATGAGAGCATCATGTGCTTCCTATGAGGCTGAGGCAGAGAGACCTTTGCAAGTTATTTCTATAAATAGCCTGAAACTTCTAACCAGTTTATAGCGTTGGTCTCTACAATTATTGTGTTTGTAGGTACCTAAACTGTTCAAATAGAAGTTGTATGTGCCATTAGGCATTTGCAGGCACAGTGCTTCAAAAATCAGGTGATATCTGAGCTAAATTCTTATCCTGGTTTGCTTTCACCACCCATCCCTAAACATACAGATAGAAAATACAAACGTTCAGAAACTAAGGAATCTGTTTTTATAGAAATGCCCAGTGTTGAAGTCTATATCTTTTGAATTGGTGGATTTGCTGTATTTGTTGGAGATTATTTTAGAGTGTCACTACACCTTTGTACAAGTGCAGGTCCCCTGTGATGTTGCACTGTCTACATGCATCATCACAAATGCTACACCAAGGCTTGGTGTAAAAGGTAACTAATAAACCAGCACCAACAAAATAGGAGTTGGCAAGACAGTTGAGAAGGTCAGCTTTTCTTGCTTTTGTTGTATAAAAGATTTTCCCTTTTGTAACCTCTTAATATGTAAATTCCATTAGTGAGGTGCATGTTGTTCTCTTCTCCTAGGTAACAAGAGATCAGGTGAGAGGAAAGGGCCTCAAGTTGCACCAGAGGAAGTTCAGTTTGGGTATTCAGAAAAATTTCTCCACTGAAAGGATTATAAACCATTGGAACAGGCTGCCCAGGGCAGTGGTTGAGTCACCATCCCCACAGGTATTTAAAAGCTGTGTAGATATGACACTTGGGGATGTGGTTTTGTGGTGGACTTGGCAGTGCTGGGTTAATGGTTTGACTCTATGTCCTTAAAGCTCTTTTCCAACCTAAATGAGTCCGTGGTTCCATGATTATTTTTTTATTTAATGCACCCAAAGGACATAACCTGAAAATACTATTAGTAATGAGAGCATGTTAGAGCCGGTAGCCTGTCACCACTTGACTTCTTGCTATCAGTTTGGGTTGCCCACAGACAGGCTCCTGGAATATTTAATACCAATAAAGGGAGTTGTAAGATATCAGAAGGCATATTCATAATCACTTTTCTCTTGGTGCCCACTGGGAGCGTAATAAAAGATGCAAAGAAGGAGGCCACCAATTTCTTATTGCTTTCAATCAGTTACAGCGAAATTACACTGAAAGTCATACTCCAATAATAGCTAATGTCTCTGCTGAGCTCCAAGCCTATTTTGTGCTTGCAATTTCTCTGAAATGGAGTGGCTCAAATAATTGCCTAATGAGTCAGGCCTCCGAGGAGCAGCATTTGACATCCTGGCAGTCAAAACATAGCTTTAATTGTCAACAGTTTATAATCTGAAATTTCAAATTCTAACTAATAATTTAAAAGCTGCATATCCTTCCTGGTAAGATACATATTTTCCCTGTGAATGGTATTTCTTTTGATCTTTAGTTTTTGCTTTAATATCTCTTTCTGCAGTTAAAAGGGGATATCACTCATTTGCTCTGGTTCTTGGTTGTTGTTTTTTTTCTGGAGTGCTCCATCTGATTCACCTGCTATCCACCATCTTCTTTTCTCTTGACAACACAACGTATATTTGTTCAATTGCTGGCCACAACAAGCTTCCTTATTATTCACCCATCACTATCATCAAGCAATGTAAAAAAGAAAAAAAAACCAAAGGCAATATATCTTTAGTGTTATTTGATGTGTCTATGTCTAGCTAGAAAGCCACAAGAGGGAAATATTTTGTGTAAAGAACCTGAAAATTACAGTGCTGCACAAATCCTGTTATATATATCAGACAGAAATTTCTTCTCTAACTCCAGGGCTTTCTTATGAAAGAGAAAGATTGAATTTGCTTTTCTGTATTCGGTCTCTTTCCTTCCGTAAATTGGATACTTTTGGTTGCTTTCTCTTCTGTAGAAGAATTGCAATCTTGCTCAAACCTCCTTGATTTTTTCCACTTCACTTGACATACAGAATCATTATAATTTCTCCTTTGGCTGTTAAGCAAAATCTATCGTTTGCTGCAAGCAGTTTTTGCTAGAAGAAATACCTGAGTCTCTTCTCCTCAGTTTTTTGAGGACTATCACAAAAAACACAGCTCACTTCAGTGTAAAGCATTAAAGGTGAATTTTGAGCTTTTCCACTCACTCAAGGCATGGCAAGGGCTTAGTTGTACTGTCTGGGAACAGGTCAAGGAACAAAACTTACCTGTAAAATCAGGGCATATTTGAAAGCAAGGCCATCCATATGCATTAAAGTCTTTTATCTGACTTTTACAACATCAAGTGCTGCAGCTGAAGGCTGGGGCCAAAACCTCATGTCCCTGCTCCAGGAGACCTGATTTGGCACTGTCTGCCAGATGTGCAAATGTCTGTTCCCAGCTCCAGAGGGAACAGAGGGCACCAGACAGACCTGGCTCTGTTCAGCAGTGCCAAACTCTCACCTGTTCTCCCCCTGAAGAGTGTCCCCAGCCCAGCTGCAGCACTCCCTTGGGCACACGGATGCACACAAAGGATGTGAGTGAGGAGCAGCCTCAGCCTTGTGGGAGCTGCAGCTTAGGGGGACATGGCTGTGCCTCATAGCCAGACCATAGCTGGTGCCCTATCAGTGCTTGAGCTGTTTAGGGCATTGTGGCCAATGAGAGCCATCTGAAAGCTGGAACAAAAGCAAAAGGCAAAGTGAAACAAAAGGTGCAGCTCTCCCCAGAGCATGGATTCTTATATACAAACGTCCCAAAAAGCTAAAGACACAAGCTTGAACCGCTGCTCCAACACCTCTCAAGTGTTTTACCCATTCTGATACTGAAATGTTTGACAGACCTGCCACTCTGAAACACATTTTCATTCTCCATAGGCCAATCACAAACCTGAGCATGGCACAACACCTCTGAGCTCTAGTCACTCACTCTTCACAGTGGGTAGTTTGTGGAAATGCTGACATTTGATGGCTTGGAAAAACAGCATTGTTGCCTTTTGGAGCTGGAACAGAGATCACACAGAGTTAGGGGAAATAAAATGAGTATTTATTGAAAGGCCTTCAAAGGCCACACCCTGGCAGCAACAGTGCCACAGCGTGGCCCCTGCCCTACCCGAGTGGGTCCAAGGTGGATGCAAAAGAGGGCTTGGTCACATGATTTTACATTTTTATAAAGTTTAGTTCATTTACATACAGGAGTCAGCCATCCAATTAATAGTCTCAAATTGTAAGGTGTTATCCTCCTCTTCTCCTGGATGGCCCGCCCTCCTCTTCTCACGTTGTTTATATTAGGGCCTAAAGTTGAAGAAACTGTCCTTGAATCAATAGCTGGAATCAGACTATTTTGTCTTCACCACCCTAAGCACAACGGAACAGAACAGAAAGCTCCAAACTTAAGGTATCAGCATCAACAGCACAAATCACATTTTAGCAAAATTTATTTAAGCAGCTAAGAACTACTTCCCAAAAAGTGTGAGTGGTAACAGTGTAGCCCAGAGCAGAGTGCTGTAAAAAGGCATCTAGAAACTCAGTAGGATACAGTTTAATTTCAAACTGTTCGTTCCCATCTGTTAAGAGCTACATTTTAGAGAAGAAAAAACACTGTGGTATAAATCCTTTTCATCTAGAAATACTGAATTTAAGATCCAGAAGTGGCCTTTGTTTTTTTCCCCACAGACTTTTGTGCTTGTCTGTGTCTAGATGCAGCAGTTTTTCCTCTCTGCCTCGGCAAGTGCTGTTGGGAGGTAAAAGGAGAGTGGCAGTGGTGCTGAATTACAGGTGGTGCTCACCTGCATCAGCTGTGCCTGCAGCAAGTGGTGGTGTGCCATCTGCTCCCTGCCATGGTCACTCTGATATCCCTGCTGTTGCTGTAAATGAGGATGGAGAAAGGTGTTCCTGTTTTGACTTTAAGTTCAGTGGACCAAAGAAATTGCTTAATTCTTGTAGCCTTGAGCATGAGAGTTTAGCTATGGTATGTTAAGGCAATAGCAATGTCATAGTGAGAATCCTGTTTTCCCATTAAAATATGGAAGAAGCATCTTCCCCTGTGCAAGAAAAAAATCTCTCCAGCTGCTCTTCTGTACTAAGTGGAACTGTTTAGAAGGTTAAATATGAAATTCTAACCCAGTAGGAATTTGCTAGTCACTGTTAAATTATTCCCTGTTGCTAAATGTTGTACTTTAACAATCTTTAGAAACAAGATTCTAAATCTGAGTTAATTTTATCTATTTCTCAGTGCTGTTCAGAGCCTTGAGCTAATGGCCTCAATGCTGCAAGCATTTGCCACACTTACCTGACACTATGGCAAGTCCAAACAGTTTGGAATCATTAGTGATAAAATTCACTTTCAAATAACAAGATTTGAAAAAAAAAAAAAAAAGAAAGAAAGAAAAATCAATGCTCTTTCACCTTGCTGTTTTGTTGCTGAAATAGGATTTTGGAATCTCATATAATTTGAGGGTCAAAGAGAAAAAAATGTTCAATACTTTGAAAGTTGGAATGAAATTTCAGACCTTCATAATAAGAACAGTTTTGTTCTCACCTATGACTCTCAGGGTATTTACTAGCACAGTTTATTTTTCATAAAAGTAATTCCACATTTTACCATTTATCCAGACTCAGGCAAGAAGCAGGCATAAGTTCATCATTTTAACATTAATTTTTGGCTTTCTATAATTTGTATTTAGACATTTGGCTGAATTAGGGACATACAAGTGCCCCTTGTGGTAAAAGCAGAAAAGTGACATGACTGTTGGCAAGAAACCACTCCTGTGTTCATGAAAGCTGGGAGGGTACAGTGTAGTTATGGTGTTATTTCAGTATTTTAATAAGATTCTTCTGCACTACGTACATAGTTATCCAGACTCAGCCTTGCTACTTAGTGAATAATCACCACTAGTAAGATTTAAGGAGAGTTTCCTTTGTTAGTCTAAGATGTGCAAAACTGGGAGCCTGCCAGGGAGGGAGGATGAAGGTGACAGAGGTGTCTGCTTGCAGATCTAGCCTGACATCCCAGAAGGAACAGTGTATGTTGAGATCCTGGATCAGATTTGTTAGAAAACCTCTCCCATTAAACAAGCCCTTGAGAAAGCTGAGAGTGAGCTCTTTGCTTGGAAAGGAGGGATAAGGATTGCTCTTCCCAGCAGCTCCAGCTGAGGGCAAATGGTGGGGCAGAAATCAGCATGTGGACAGGATGGGGTGGCCAGAAGACAGGATTTGGCAAAGACTGCAGCTTCCCACTGAGGAGGCAGTAACACTTGAAGGAAGAGAGTACATCTCACACAGAGAAGTGAGAATGTTATCAGGCACAGCCTGAGCCAACTAGTAAGGAGGTGGATACTGCATGTTCTGAAAACAGAGCACTAAGCCCCCCTGGGAATGAAAAGGGACAACAAAGAAAAGAGTGGGATGACTACCTTGGAGGTCTGTATGCTAATATAAGAAACATGAAAAACTAATTGAAAAAAAAAATCATTCACAATCAGAATTATTTCTTAACTGATTTTATAAGTGCAGGGACATAATACGTTTATGTTTTATTTTGGGTAAGTGGAGAGAAAAGGTGACGTTTCTGAGGTGTGCATATGGTTGTGTCTGCCTGCTCGGAGCACCAGCAGCCTTTCAGCATAAAAAGGAGGGAAGCAGCCCTGTTGCAAAGGAGATTATTATCTGTTTCTCAGGAAAGGAAAGGCTCCTTTGGATCTTCTGAGAAAAGAGGGGTTGGTCCAGAGAGTGAAGGGAGAAGGCAAGCCCTGTGATTGGGATCATAAAGAAAGGTACTCCTGACATCTAGCAAAAGAATAAATGAAAGGAAGTAAAATAAAAAATAGGGGATTTGAGGAAATAGAACATCAGTCAACTTAGAGAACTGAGAGACAAGAAACATAGGAGGAAAAAGGAAGTTTAAAGGAAGCTCTAAAAAAGGTAACTTCAAAAAGAAAAGATTATTTCCTGCAAAGGAGATACAGGAGGTATAGCAAGAAGCTACTTCTTCTAATTTAGGAGTTTTTCAGTGACCTGAAAATTATGTGACATTGAAAGTAGGTCAAGTAACTAGGAAGATATTAAGACTACCACAAACCTACAAGGACAAAATCAGAAAGGTCAAGGCATAGAATACAATGGAATTAACACAGGAGGCAACAAGAAAAGAACAGAAATATTTGGAGGGAACATTTGCTAGAACATGAGGATGAAAAGCACGGTACACTGCTGAGTGCAAGAGTAGTAGTATAATACTATATTGGCTGTAGCACTGCTTTTGACTTTGCTTCCCAAGGGAGTCTCAAAAGCACATTAAGGAAACAGTTTTAGTGAAAACACTATGAAATTGTTGTGCAAGTGACTGAAAAACTATACTTCTAGAGAAAACGATGAATAAATCTGTGCTATATTCTCCTGGGTCTGGTATTATTCAATATTTAATGGTTTGGACACTAGACAACGGAGCTCTCTTGTATAGCACACAAGCTGATGCAACAGGAATGCTAAATTATTTTGAAAAATGGAAGTAGTCTGAAATAGATAATTAAGGTATAAAAATACAAGATGGGAAATTATGGACCAAACAACTGCTTTTTGTTAAAGGGTCTGGGTGTGGATGACCTGGGTGGATGATGTTGTGCTGCCATGACAATGTAACTTCCCAGCAGGACGCACAAAGGAGCTGTGCATATTCACACATTCAGCCTCTGTTGTAACTGGTAACATCTCGGCTGTGCTTTAGGAAAGGCAGAACTAGGGCAGAAGCAGAGATAAAAACCAAGAGTCCACAGTCTTGTAGGCAAGACTAGAAACACTGAGGCTCTTAGGCAGGAGAAAGCTGATGAGAAGTGTGATAAAACTTCATTTGTAGAACTGTTCTCCAAACCATGGATCACAGGCTGAGAAGAAATGGTCTTAGAAAGTGCCACATGGAGTGTTTGTGTTAAACAACAGATTTCAAATAGCCTAACACCATGTCAGTCTGTCTTCCAGGGAAGCTGTGAGTTTTGTGGATGGTGGGCACGGACAACAGAGTATATCAGAGGCAGATTAGACCAATCTCTGCCAGGGATAACTTGGCAGAACTGAGCCTGCCCTGGGGCAAGGGGTGGTCTACACGACCCGTCAAATACCCTGCCAGGGCTGGTTTCCATATTTCTACAATGACTTAAACATTCCCTGCACTGCAAATGGTTGTCACAGAGAAATTTCACAATTGACATTTTCCCTGTGAAATTCATAACTGCATTGGTAACAGGAGTGACCAGAATACCTAATGACTCATCCAGACAAAAATATCTTAAGAAGCTGAAAAACAAGAGCACTTAACATCATCTGCTTGAGTCTTGAGGGGACACAGGAGAAGATTTAATTTCCAAATGCACAACATGTTAAAATGACGCATTTCAGACACAAACAATATTTCTGCTACACAGATAGTTCAAAGATGAGAAAGTATTTATTAGAACATCATTCTGAAAGTATTGGGTCATCAGAGATCATTCCAATTAAATACAGGTAATAGTTAGAAAAGGTTATAATCAAAGCATCTGCTTGATTTGGCTTTTAGATTTGTAATGATCTGAAAGTGGGGATCCTGACTCTGCTGCATCAAACCCACCTCACAACAGAGCTGCCTCCAAGTTCTGAGACAGGCCTGTCTTCCATTTAGGACTAGGTGGAATGATGGCAGGCAAGTATCTATAATTAGTTAGTTGATTTTGTGCTTTGATTTTTTTTATTATTTGAGTCTCACATGAAAACTTGACTTAAGCAAGAAATTTGTTCTGAGGTCCTGTTTATTCTCTATGTGAGAAAAATATCCTCTCTGCCCCTTTGCAGTTATGTGGTACACATGCACATAGTGGTACTTAAATGCTAACACAAAACATTTTGATAACTCTCTGTAATAAAGATCCCCCTGAGTGTGGAGAATGCAGGCAACTGAATCAACAGATCAGTAGACTAAAGCTGAAAACGCATCTTGACCTTTGTTTATGTGAGCAGCTCCTGTCTGAAAGAATGGATTTAAAAAACAAACAAACGAAGAATCCCAAGCTGAGAAACGTGGAAATCATGCCACTGCCTTACTATGGCATTTTGAAACAGGGAAATCATAATTATCTATACCAAAGCCAAATGCAATAACTTCCGTAATTGCAACAACTCAGATGGGTTCCCTCATTAGGAAATTGTCTGGAGAGCTGATTTAGAAAATGGAAACCATTTGTATTCAGCATCTCTTCACATTCTCTTCTTGTCAGCTGTGTAGATTGATAAATTCAAAGATAATCTCTTAAACTACATCTGCTACAAGCCCAGATCTGATAAAAGCATGGTGCATTTGTAAGTTTGGTCACAGCAAGTATTCCCTTTGATTTCAGTGGACTGTCTGTTATATAAGGATAACACAAATCCTGCTGCTCTTATTTCTGATCTTTACTAGAACAGAGAATAAAGCCTTTTCTTCCCAAAAGATTTATCACTGATCATAAACAACAAGCTAGCCTTTTATTACCTTGTATGTTCCCTGGCAAAAGAGATGATCAAAGGCTAGCAAAGGGCCAGGATCACTAGCTATAGCCATGCACATCATTTGTAAGGTACAATTTGAGTAACCTAACAAGAAACACCCCCCACAGTAAGAGGGGGCTCATTGTTTTTTACTGAAATTCTGGTTAGGAAGTTGTTCCCATCAAATAGCTCTTCAACACAAAAAAGAAGGGTGTATTTCTATATAAAACAGACTCTCACCTTGATGCTTGGTTAGGAACAGCCTCAGGATAGCTTTCATTTCTCAGATGTGGAGGATGTGCAATGTGTAATATGGGGCCAGCTGCTCGAGGAGCTGAGACCATCTGCCTAAGATGGTCCCCAGGAAAGCTGTGGTGACCTGATCGCCTTGGTGTTGGGGGTCCTGCCTCAAGGGGACAGGCAACTCTGTGACACCCAGGGCCCTTCCAGCACATATTTCTGTCATTTTGTGATGAAAGCTGAGCAAGAAAGTTAGTTTGAATCAGATCCACAGATGGCTTTGCCTTTGTATTTGCTAAAGGTTTGCGTGTAGGGGCTCTTAACAAGGTTATGAACTTCCCAGGATGACTGGGCATATATCTGCACTTTGAATAAATGTCCTGGGACTATTAGCCTATGCCCCTAACTAGGAGAAAACATTTGCTGATTGTCATGCAGATTCTAAGGCCTTTGGACAGCAGGACACATTTCAATGGTTGTTTGCTGTTGATTACTTGTGGTACTGCCAGCATCACTGCTCGGTGGGGTCCATCCTCTTTGCCAGGCAGTCAGCAGGAGAGAATAAAGAAATGCACAGTGTTATCTTGGCCTCTTGAACCATTTGCAAAGAAAAGAAGTAATACTCAGCCAAGAAAGTTTGGCCATCTTTTAAGCCTGATAAAATCCTGATGAAACACAAGTATTAATTATTAATACAAATGGCATCACATAGCAAAAAATCATGCATATAAAATTGACTTATATTTACATTTGAAATGTTTTTCTTTTCTCCAGTATAAAAGTTTGTCTTTAATGGCCTATTAGTGCTTAGTTAATGCTGCATTAGCTTATTTTTAATGTACTGAACTACCAACAAAGAAATCACAATCCAGACATTACCTCAAGAAGCAAGCACAGAAGAAATCATGCATGGCAAAGAGGTGCTTACTTTTTTCCTTTTCACGGTCTGTCTCACCAAATAAAATTCATTAGAATATTAGAAATTCAGTCTATGCAATAATGCTTCTCACATGACAGAAGATCATGTCAAGGGTAATTTTGTGGTGTGATAAGAAGGGAATTAAACCAGACATTCACATTAACAATACCAAGTATTCAACAGCTAATCACTTATGTATCATCTGAAATTCTTCCTCTGAATGAATATTTGAATGTCTCACCTCTTTTTTCTAATGAGTTTTCCTACTCAAGAGAAAAAATGAATTGTAATGAAATTCTAATGCAGTACCTGAAGCTTCATTTGCAATTTTGCATACATCCTTTCAATTAATTATTCAAGAGAGCTACACATAGTTGATATAAACATAACAAACATTTCTTTGGGTGGATAGCTGATAGCCTCTAGAGAGACAGTTACATTAAGGTTATGTGACTTAACTGCCAAGACTGATGTAAGTCTGTGCTACTAGGAACTTGAATAAATGAAAACTCCAAGAAGCAAGTACTGTCAGAGACAACAGGTATGAAAGAACTTTCTTCCACAAAGCCTGGCTAGAAGTAGCCATATCAAACATTAACAATCCAGGTAAACTAGTGCGTGGCCATGGCAGAGCAGACATAAGATTCTGGCTGAGATGCTCCCATGAGGTGTGAGCACTGGGAGCACAGAGGGTTCTGCACAGCAGGAATTCCACATCTCCTCCACAATGGTGCTCTGGATGGACAGCTTCCAGCCAATGACTAAGAAAACCAAGAACGTATAATCCACTGGAAGTAGGGTGGTTTTCTGACAGTGGAGGCATGACTGACACCATCATCTGTCCCTTATTATCTTAAAAACTTCTCATGCCTTCTCTCTGTGAACTTCTCATGGGCAGGTGCACGCAGCATTTACTCCTTCTTGCTTCCTTCTGGATGCTGGGCTAACTCCATCCTGTCCCCTGTACAGCCATCTAACCCTGTCTGTCCCTTACATGACCATATGTCCCTTCCTCTTCACAGCACAGCCAGCAGACTTCATCTCCTGCAAACTCCAACTGACTCTCAACTAGCTAACCCACTCTTTTATAATCTTTGGTAATCACTACAACTGTAATGCTTCTGGGGAGATTGCCTTCAGCACTATCCTTACAAACTGTCCTCCCACAGCTTTCTATCACACTAAACAATTGTATATGAGTAATCCATGCATATGCATTCTTTACTCCTTATTTGCATGCTTTACTCTTTACTTATTTAGTGAGCTGTATGCTCAAGATTTTCTAAACAGACTTTAAAATATATAAGTTCCTTATACTTGTTTCTCAGGGGAAAGATCCTTTATTTCTCCTAATTTGTATTTTATATTTACTTTTTCCTGTATATCTATGTTTTGTATTAAATAATTCCCACTAAAACACAAACTTTGTTCATGAAAGGTAGGATTCCTGTGACTTAACTTTAGACTCATGGATTTCAGTATCTTGCCTGGTGTCTGGGTTCCCTCCATTATCAGCAGAGAGTCCTCTCCCAGGGGGAACTCATTTGATTTGTCTCAGATGCCTTCTTTAGACAACAATGAATTTCTCTGCCATGGGAGGCCTTATATCTCTCTGCTTTGATTTTAGAGAATGCTTGTGTACCTCTTTTATACCCAGTGTCTGGCTTTTAGATGACTGAAGTCAAGAGAGCTGAATTTAATCTCTTCCTGCTATAATGATGTTCCTCTACAGAAGTGATAGCTTTAGAGGATCTTCCCATGCAGTTGTTGAAATAAGCTATTGCTTAGCATATTTGAAGTAAATTTATTTGCTCAGAAGATGACATGCAGCTAATTTGCCCTCCTTGATTTTCGCTGGCAGATTTATCTAGATAGAATCTGTGTGGGGGTCAAAACCCCACCATGTCTAGGGCTCAGATGTTACTAAATTTCTTCATTGCCCTGACTAGAATGTCTCCAATCAAACAGCCACATGCAGATACAACACAATCTGCAGAGCTGCCAGTAAGTTATTTCTGTAGGAATCACTTCTCTTTTGAGGAGCTGGCTGGGATCTCCTTTGATCCACAGCTTTTCCAAATGCCTTATTTTCATCACTGCCACATGCACTGTAACAAACCTCATGGCCTTTTTTTGAGGGGGAGATGGTAGTTAAAATTATAACCTAACCCATGTGCTGAATGGGCTCCCCTAGATGGTAAACAGTGATTTCTGCCTGGCAGTAGCAAAGGCTTTTTACAGGCTTCAGGACAAAATTAATTTTGTGCAAGGGTGTAATGTAAGGTCTACACAAGGCTTAATTTCCACTCTTGCTTGTTATATAACATTTAAGGAGCACATCAAATGTGCAAAGCTCCTAGTCTGGCCTTTCGACTTTCACTGGCTAATTTAGGATCAACATACTAAATTTTAAGGTCATTGCAAAATACAAAGAAAATCTAAGAATAGAAGTCAGTTCTTCTCAGTTCCTAAACCCCAAGACCTTAAGTGTCCTTATACCTAAAGATACTCACTTCCTGTGCTGAAACTGTTCAACATCTTCTATAGAAGCTTTTCAGATCTTTTTTTTAAAGGCACTTCTACAGATTTTAGAAGGCTCTTAATATCTTGTTAGCATTTTTTCAAATTGATTTCTGATTACTTTCTCCCTAATTATATATTCCACAGCTGCAGTCTTGGCAAGGCAAGCAGTAGAATCTTCTCATCTTTGAGCTCCCCTTACTCTTAGAAGGTGTATTTCATTCATACAGAGATGCAATTAAAAACCTTCTGGCTTCTCCACGCAAGCACAGCTTCTAATTGATCATTACTAGAAACAACAGGTTGTTGTCTCTAACAACAATTTCATTTGCACTTCGTTACACTGTATTAGGTGACATTGAAGGTGGCACTAGGAAAAGTAAAATAGTTCTGTATTGATTCAGTTTAGTTGTTTCTAATGAGATAGATTGTGCTACAGGATGTTTCCAAAGACTTATGTAGTGTCTCTCCTGAGAAGTGGGAAGCTGTCTGGTGTTTGCTTTCACTGTAACCATGATGTTCTAAACCTTTTTGTTTGCAAGGATTTACTTCAATTACCTTACTCTAAATCCAGGTGGGGTATTTTTTCCAGCCTATTTCTCATTTTTCTAAGTAAGCACTACTGTGTAACTCCATAGGAAATTGTCTTCATGTTAACTTTCTGCTGCTGATGCTTTGGATAAGATAACTTTCTTCCAGTAAAGATGTGGGTAGCAGAGACGTAAGCTACAGAACAAGAATTCCTTTACAGCAGTTTCTGTCTTAACTTCCTTTAATTATAAGTAATCTCACATGTCTTGGAACGTTATCCAAAATGCTAAAATCAGTGAGTCCTCCCATTGATGTCAGTGGTCTTTCTCCGTCTTGGCTAATGATTCAGTCATTTAGTACTTAAAAAGCCGTGAAATAATGGAGTTTGTATCAGCATGATATCCCTATTATTTGCTTGTTACAACATCAGAAACTTAGGGAGTGATGCAGAAGCATCCCATCAGGCCGCTGGAGTCTGTCTGCTTTGCAGCAGAAGCAGTCCCTTGCCACTGCTCCCTCCTCAGCTCCAGCAGGACCTACTTTACTTGAGGTGCATTTGCCCCACCGAAGTTACAGATTTTGCTATCAATGTTTGATGTCATTCACACACTGTGTATTGTGTGCTCAGTGGAAGGAAGCAGCACTGCACCCAAAGGTGTGTGAGCAACAAATGCAACTGCAGAGGTAAAGGATATACTCTTTCCTGCTGCTTCTCAAACACTACTTTTTATGTATTAGTCCCCATTTCCAAAGATAAATAAAATGGCAAACCAACTTTAAAAAGAACTTACACTGAGTATTGCTGAGTAATTTTTAAAATGTATCAGAAGCATTAGGACAGACAAAAGAGTCAATATTTTTAATGATGTGCATATGAAAGAGAACTCAGGAACAAAGCAGACTTGTGCTGGGAATATTCATGCTGGAAAGCCCAGTATAATAAATGAAATGGGAAGTGTCTTCCCATGAGACAAGGAAGAATTGTTTCAGAGCGTATAATCCTTCTCTTATTGCTGAAGTCCCTGATCAAGCACAGGACTGACTATTACTGTGTGCATCAGCTTTTACATTTCTTCCTACTATTTTCAGAATAACCAGGAGTGAATAAGTTAAAAATCTGTTATCCTTTTACTGTTTATGAGCTGGGTAGCTCAACAAAGGAATTGGGAACAAATTCAGTGGCTTCTTTCACACAATGTAAGTAGAAGCTTTGTTCCAGCTAGTTCTGGCCTGACATTTACTGCAAGTACTTATCTCTGGGAGCATACCAGGAAGGAAACTATAAAAATACATTTGAGGATCTTGTCAAGTTAAAAGTGGTCGACAAAGAATAAGCCTTTCTGATACTTCAGTGCATTCTTTAAACTCACCCTCTTGGCCAGTTGTGTTTTCCCAGTACCAAAATCAGACACTGTTCTTGAGTTTTATTTTTAAATTTAGAAGTCTATTCTCCCTATTGCTTTCCTATCACTCCACTTTTCTGTAAGATTCAGAGTGATAACTCCTCCATGTATTTCAAGGGAAGAAAATTCATCTAGTTCTTTCTTAGTAAATACCTGTTGTCCTCTAGTAAACCCAGGCACATGTGCACAGAAGAGTTTCCCAGTGCAGAAAGTAAAATTAATAGAGACCCTATTTCAAAATTAGCAAACAAAGTTTTAACTCATAAAAACTTCAGTTCTAATGGCATTTGTAGAAAGGAACTGGAAATTATTAGATCGCTTACATGACAATCTTTGTATGGCACAATTGCAAATACATGCTTGTGTTTCTGTACTTCAACTTCTTACCTTTTTCTTTTTATAGAAAGAAAACAGTGCACACAATAACTGTGCACTGCAATAGCAATGAAGGGATAAAATCTGTGGCCTAGTAACCACTCTGTGCCATGTGGCTGGAAAGCTGTGAGTCAGCACTCTTGGTGAATCTAGAAGACTTTAGGGAGATGGGACATGGGTTCTGCACTTCCCACACTGACTTCTCACCCTCTAGCCAGATGCAGTCTAGCTCTGACATTTGAAGGAGAGGTTCTGGACAGCTTTTAAAGGGTCTGACAAAATGAGAAGACATGATTCAAGCACATAGGTGTTCACTTTAGGGTGATGGAATTGCTCTGTGCCCTCTCTACTCAGCACTAGTAAATATCCACTGACTTCGGTGAGGATTTACATACCCACACATTGATTCAGTTGATAAACAGAGGCATACAATGCAACTCATGTAAGATGTACTAGCTTATCCCACCCAGCTTGCTCTGCTGCTCCAGGTGAACATGAGGCTCCCACTGGTCAGAGTTGCCCAGCCTGCGTGGGTGGGTGGTTCACATAACCACAGCTCAGAAGATGAGCGGCTCTGGTTGCTCTAGAAACATGCAGTCAAGTGACTGTATCATGCCCTTAGCTCACATTCAGATGCTTACATTTGAAGAAAATAAGATGAATTCCATGTTTGGTTGGAAAGTTACCCAACTCTGCCTCAACTGTGGCCAGGGAAGTGCCAGAGCACTGTTAATTGACGATGTGTTTTCATTTCAGTGCCTACTGTGAAGAGCTAGATACTGAGGTCTCAATGCAAACCAGGTGTAGGTGTCACACAAATTTCTGGCATGACTGCTAAGCTCTGTGGATAATGTTTGTTACTCATTTTATAGAGTAGAATGGATATGACATGATACCTTACAGTGACTTAGAGACAAATCCCCACCCCAAGAAGCTTAACTGATAAAAGGAGTTTAAAATGGATTAATTTCCATTGCTTGTGGGAAGTTTAAGATGTATAGCTTTTGCTTCATTTTCTACCCAACAAACCCTTATTTTTGTCTAAAAGCTAACACATAATATGCTACCAGTTCCTGGAGAGAAGAAGCCTGCATTGTTGCAATCCAGTATAGAATAGTATACAGAAGGTATAGAACAGATAGTATAAACTATCTGTCTTTTAAACACAAACCAGGTGATGGAAGGTTGTGGAAAAAGAAGTAAAGCAAAAGCTGGACTTTTAGTGGGGAAAAAAGTAGTGAAAATGACTGCAGAACTACAGACAGGAACTCGCACAAGCTCATGCAGGCTGCAGTGGAACCATTCCTGTCCTGAGCTGACTGTCCTGTGCAGTGTCTGCAGTGTTCATTACTTACAGCTTTACATGCACAGAGCTGTAGGAGGAAAGTGCTCTTTATTCACCTGAACAGCTAGAGAGGGACTCAGCATGCAGCATGTTACTCTGAAGTCTGAGTAGCAGTTAGTTTTTTTAAGAACTCTATAAATAGACCTCCTCTTCAAAGCCATGAACAAGGTACATTGTGAAGGTGCAGTGCCCACAGAGGTTCAATTCAGACAGCAGAAAGCTTCAGCCAGCAGCAGCCCTCCACAAAACATTTCTCATGTTTGTCAAAATCACAAGAGTATTGTAAGTAAAATGTGAATTTTCAAGTTTGTCATACTCATAATTTGACCCAAGCAATATGTACCTCCTCCTCACAGCAACTTATCTCTGTCCTTTCCCTCTTAAAGCAAAAGTAGACTGAGGAAAACATTGTAAAATATTTCTTATTCAAGTACTCAAGCATTCAAATTACTTTAAAAGTTAACTTAATGCCTATTCTAAACTACTTGCTGTTCAAGAACTGGGGGTTTTTCCCCAGAAAACACTAATTTAAGCTGAATTGAAACTTTTCATGCTCCAGTTGAAATAGAAAACAAGTGTTTGGAGACCAGCAAACCTCACAAACTTCTGACATCATTCTTCTGGACTCAAAACTGTCTACAGTCACTTTCACCTTCACAATAACCTCGAGATAAATTTTCAAGCTGATGATAATTGTATTTTCAGAATATTTTATACAGAGAAGTAGACCTTTCACCAAAGCACGAGGCAATCACAACCTAAGCTGTAGGACACCCCTACTGAGACTATGAGTACATACTCTATTACCTTTTTGTGTGAGTTACTACATAAGATTTAAATTTGGTAAGTAAATAAAAAGAATCTGACAATGATCTTCTTTATTTCATAAGTTAGTCTTAGAAATACTCTTTTATCTAGTCAGGACTTTAAGGGGAAATGTCCTAATTTTTTTGGTCTCTCACTAAACTCTTAAGAGCAAAATTTAATGGATAATTTTTACCATCTGACAACAAAATAGAGAAAATATGAAATGCTTTCATCTACCTACACAGGAAAGTAATGGCTGTAGAAGTGCAGTACTGCATACCAAATGCTCGCATGAAATTGCTCATAATCATTCTCCCAGAATCATTAACATTTTGAATAATTAATAAATTCAAGAAAATTACAATCTGTTCAAAGACAATCCATGAAAAAAGCCTAAGACTGCCAAACAAGTTATTCATCATAAATTACTGCTCTGGTGATGCAGTTATATTACATAAAATGAAGCAGTCAACCCTTTAAGAACCAAATGTTTCACTACCCTTTCTAATGGGTGGCAAACAGGTGAAATGAACCACAGAGAGAGAACTAACAGAGGAAAAACCTTGCAGTGACAGGAGATTATCTTCAACATATATTACATTTCTTATATTGGAAGTGCTGCAGTTCTTTCTAAATAGAATAATAAAAAAATAATAATAAGGTAACACCAGAGCAAGAGGGATGCTGAGACCTGAATGAATGTCAGTATGAATTTTCATTAGGCACAGCTGGAAGATCTGAGAATTGTGTTGTGTAACCAAGTCTATGAAATTTAAACAGTGTGAAAACTGCTGACACAACAACTGAGCTGCTTATGCTAAAGGCAGCCCCACAGCTGGTGTACAACAGCATGCATCCCCACACAGACCAGTGAACACCAGTTGATTCAGAGGTCATCAAAGGCATTTTTTAAAAGAACCTTCAGAGACTGAAAGATGGGCAAAGTTTAAAATTGTCATAAAATTGCAGGTTTATAAATTGCTGCCAAATCCTTTCTTGTGTATGGATGATAGACTTTAATGAAATGTGGCATTTTCTTCCACAATATACTACAAAAAATAACTAGTGAAATAGAGTTTTTTTCTGAGAAGCTTTCATCCTCCTGGTCTTTTGTTAATAAAACACAAACACTAATCTGATGTTGCCTTTAAAGTATCAGAGCAGAGACTGACAGAGAGAACCCTGACAGTTTTGTTCCATGTCCTGGGTTCAGCAGATTTCTGATTGTGAGCAGGTGGTGAGATCAACATCTGGTGGTTGGTCCTTTGAGCAGGGCATAGCCTGGCAAAACTGTGTAACCTGCAGCTCACATCTCACTGGAGCAGCCAACCCAGGCTATCAGAGCAGGGCTTGATCCCAGTGCCACACTATAGCCAGCAATACTCTTCAGCCATACTAAATAGGCATCTTTGGAACTTGGATTTCAAGACAAGATGCTGTTTGGAGACACAATTGAGAAAAACTAATAACTGAGGTAGGAGAGAAAGTCCAGTTATCTTAATTTTGGTCTTTTCATGCACTTTAGCTGCAAGACTTGCATCTTAGATTCATGGTTTTTGGGAGAGTTCAATCCAAAACTTTTGCAGGACTGTTTAGAAATTCACTAAAACCTGGGAAGAGAGACAAGCTAGTTAAATGGCACACTCCAAAAGTCAGCCATTTGTTGTCACGTAGGAGATTTAAATTCTTTCAAACTTCTTTGAAAACTTCATCAATGGATTCACCATTTTGATCCTACAATTATTATTTTAGTGGTACTAGGGTGATAAAAATTATGAGCATGGCATGATGTGCTGTGTAGTGTGATCCAGACACCCATAGTTGGTTCATAGTTCTAATTCTCAGGCTCAGTGTTTCTAACAATTTGGTTATAGTCATGGATCATGCACACACTACACAGCAACCAGAATTGCAATAAATTTGAGTTAAGGCTTTAACTACACTATTTCAAGTGTTTATTAATCAATAAGCTTATCTAGTTGTTTTTTTTATGTGCTCCTGTTCTTCTGGCAGCAAGTGCTGTTTACTTGCATATGGAGTGAAAGAGGATCACTGTCATCTAATACAAAAGCAAGTGAATCACCATAACAGCCAAACAGCCAATTTGGCTTGCAGTGGGACTGGGATAGAGAAATACACAGTATAGCTCCAAAGTACACACTTAAATGAATGCAAAACAATGCAAAACAGCGAGCACTGGGAATGCCACTCAGAGCCATTTGTATGCGAAACAACTACCCTCAGCCTTGCTCTTTCTTGCTGGATGTCTGCAGGCAGATCCAGTCTCTGTAATTCTGTAACTCTGCTGTAATTCTCACCTTCATGGAAACAAGTGCAGGAAAACCAGTAAAGCTTGAGACTTTCTTAGGTTTCTAATACAGGAAGGTTTTCCCAAAAAAAAAAAAATAACAGAAGCTCAGTGAATCTAGGAACAACTCCCTTGTCAAATTTCATATTCCTCCTCTGAACAAAAGAGTTGCTACTTTAGTACTTTATGGTGGAAAAAAATATTAGGTACTCAGAAATCTCTTAGCTATTCCTAGAATTTTTTCAATCACACCAAAACTTTTTGAAATTAGTTTTGACATTAAAATTCAGTGTAAGGTACAGATCAGATAGAAAGTACACTAGTATCACTGAAATTTCTTAAAGCAATTGAAAGTGAGGTAACATAAAAGATTTAGACTTACCTAATAGAGGCACCCAAAGTTTAAATAAATAGATAAATGCATGATGTTTTCAGAACAAAATTCAGTCCCACTCCCCCCATAAAATTTGGTTTGCATTTTAATGTAACAAAATGTTTGTAACACCACCACCATCACCTTTAATTCCTGTGTAACACAAGATCAACACCATTTTCAGACAGCTGGTTTTTTACTTCACATTGTGCTTCAGAAGAAATCATTAGTATCTTTCACAGAGGTGCACTCTCTGTGCTGTTATAATGCTGTTATCCAAAACACATTACAGAAGCAGGCTCATCAGCTGAACAATCTTGGTCTCATAATATCTTTGTCAGTATTGGAGAAAATTGTCTGGTTTATTAATGGCTGCGGTTTACCGAGAGTTTTTTTGCAGGAACAAAATAATGCAGCTCTATTGCTGTCTCAGTGTCAATATAAAGTATATTTTCATGGAGATATTAAAGAAAAGGTAGGGTTCTTTATCATTTGTTTTATCTCCATTATCAAGTCACAGGTGAGGTAAGGACCTCAGTGTACTGGATTGCAATCACACAATATTTGTCTCCCATGTATTTTAACTGCCTTTCATGCATTTTCCCTCTTGGAATATATATTGAAAAATAGAAAATGAGGATGCATTCAGTATCTCTATTCAAAAGTGAGATGTTGTTATTTATTTCAAAGAGATAGAAAAGAGTTTGCATCAAAGATATTGTAGTTTCCTTTTTATCACTTTATTTAGGCATATTTCTGATATTTGCATATTTGCACTAAATCAGATTGGGATAAATTTTTATGGGAATAAAACACAAAAAAATTCAGTTGAGAAATGCAGAAATGTTTGCTGGGTGTGCAGTCATGTAACAATCAGGATTTGTTACAGAACTCTGGAGAAGGAATACCCTGGGACATGGTAACAAGGAAATCTATTCTAAAGATTTGAAGCACTGAGGTTGTAGTTCAGATCAAGAAAAGTCAAGCCAATCTGATTTATTTCCTCCTAGTGCAACAAGTCTGTCAATTTAATATTTTTTGTGACGTTTTGTAATTTTGTAAGACTAATGGTTCAGACTGTTTTTCTGGGAAAATGCCTAATCAGATCCAAAAGAAAGTGAATCTGAAAGCCACACATTGGCACATTCAAGAAAATTAAGTTTTAAATAAACCCAAGCAGGTTAAATACACACTTGTCCAAGAAAGGACGGTGACTTGCCCCAGCAAGGTCATCTACATGTGTGAGAAAATAAAGTTTCAGCCTGAGAACTCTTGTCAGCCAACATCTAGGAGAAGGCAATTTGCAAAATAAAAAAATCCAAGACATGTCACTTAACAGAATTGAGGAGATCATGATATGCTCATAAGTTTTTATTTGCAGTGGGGGAGAGGGGGAAGAGAAAGGCTTTATCTGTCACAAAATGTATAGCTGCTATTCCTTCTAATACCTTGGAAATAAAGTAGTTTCATTTACAAGATATTGAGGATATCGTTGTGCTTCCTTCCGGAACAGAAGTTCCTCTTCCTCAGCTCATTTGGCTGTTTCTGTACTATAATTTAGGAATTCCAAAACAAATATTTAACCATAAGGAAATGCTGCAAGCAAAATATGATTTGTGTACAAAAATGTTTAAATTTAAAATAGAAGCAGTCCTCCTTTGACAAGGTTAAATGCAACTTTTAACACTCCAAGGATGCCAGCAGATAAAACACAGAAATAAGAAGCAGAGAGCCAAAAGACACATATGGAGTTAATGCTCTTTAAAAACTCAGCAGAGGGGGCTGGCGTTCCCACACATGGGAGAGCCTTCAGCAAGCCCTGCAGGGAATGGCTCTACAGCTCAGGCTTCTAGAATGGGAAACGGCAGCTGCTTTACCCTGCTGTCTCGGTTTTGCCTGGGATAGAGTTATTTTTTTCCTAGTAGCTGGTACAGTGCTGTGTTTTGGATGTAGTATGGGAATAATGTTGATAAAATACTTTGTTGTTAGTTAGTGCTTTCTTAAGTCAAGGACTTTTCAGTTTTCCATGCTCTGCCGACAAACAGGTGCACATGAAGCTGTGAGGGAGCATGGCCGGGATGGATGACCTGGACTGGCCAAAGGGATATTCTGTACCACTGAACATCAGTATATAAAGAGAGAGGAACTGGCTGGGAAAGGTGCTCACGGTAAAGGGATGGGCTGAGCATCAGGCATTGGTTGATGATCAACTGGATTGTGCATCACTTGTTTCTCTTGGCTTTTAATATTCTCTTATCTGCTTTTTCATTGCTGTTGTTATTAGAGCTATTGCTATTATATTTTACTTTACTTCAATTATCAAACCACTCTTATCTCAACTAATGGATTTTACCTTCTGATTCTCATTCCCGTCCCACCAGGGATAAGCAAGGAGAGATACGCTCGCTGTATTTGGGCCAGAACTCCCCAGGCTGTACTCTGACCTCTGCTCTTCACCTTTCAAGTTATTTGCATCTCAGCAGGACATGCTTTTGCATTCAGTTGGCTGACTTAGTTTGAAGTCTAAACACAGTTGCAAGAAACAGTTGACACCTTTTGATCTCAGAAGTCTTCTCTGTAATTACAGCTCTCTCCTTTCCACTCTGGGGACGTGCAAGCACATCTGTAACTTTGAATTGCAAAGGAAGAAGATGGATAGGGGCTGCAAGGAACTGGGAGTAGAACCAATCTTTTCCACAATGCAACAGCTCTGATTTTTGTGAGAGGAATAGTCATGGTAATTTCCCCTATGAATCACACTGCCTCCCTGGCAACAACACCAGGGGAAATCAGAAAACTGTTCCTGAATCTGACCTGCTTATGCTTGTGCACTCACTCGGCAAACCCATTTGCACTGGTGGATGTAAACCACATGCAGTTAGAGTGAACCAGGACTCTTATTGAAGAGCAAGCTCTCTCCCAGACAGTGTATGCACCAGAACAGCCTGGGCTACTGCAGTTACTTGGACACTGAACAGGCACCTCGGTGCCATCTGGCAAGAGGCTGCCCAGGGGTGCAGCCCTGTCCCTGTGCAGGAGCCTAGGGGCAGCATGGACATGCTGGAGCGAGGTGTGTGCTCACAGGGATCACCCCTACACACCAGGACTCAGACTCAGTCATCCCACCCAGGCTGGAAACCTCTTCCTCTTTAATTCAGGGGTCTTATAGTGTTATATACCATCTACAAAAAGCATGAGGTGTTTTATATTAACTATGTATGCAAGCACATAAATGCACATGCATAATACAGCTTTTTAGCTTTCCTACAGAGATAATTCTTTCTCTGTACAGAATAAGCAGAAACCTTGAAGTAGCTTTGTTTTTAAACATCGCTATTCAGATTGAATTTTGGTGTGACTCACAAGATGATGTTGATGCTTCTGAATGTAAGTGCAGAATTCCCTTTTGGCTTTAATGGCATTTATGAAAAAAAATCAAAAGAACTTGTTCAGATTTAAAGTGTGGTAATATATTACCTTCTAGCTATTTTTAAAATTTTTTATTTTATTTCTGCAAAAGGAAAAGAAAAAGCAATCTGAAGAGACGTACATTAAAAAAATCAAAAGATCCACCACCCCTGGAGGAGATTCTCACATAAAGTTTCTCTTTATTATAAATGCAACAGTTTTCTGCATAGATTTTGTTGTTGTTGTTGTTGATGATGCTGTTATGGAATTAATAATTTATCTCTATTCTATTGAGAGTATTCTGAGCTTACATGCACTTTTTATTATACAAGATATGCTACTACTGTGATAGTGGCTGAAAGTGATGTGCAGAAACACTGAGAACTTGTTTGGGAAGAGACTGAAGAGGAAGAACACATATGACTCATACAAAAATGTATTGAGCGTTGTGTTTCTACAAAAGATAACTGTCTGCAAGGCTGAGAAACACAAGCTGCTGTGATCTCATGTTCTCTTGCACAGAGCCCTCATGCTGGCTTTGCATCTAGGAGGTTTGGAAGAAAGCAAAGGTCACCCTGGTCTTCAAAAAGGGCAAGAGGGAGGACCCAGGGAACTGTTGGCCAGTCAGCCTCACCTCAATCCCTGGAAATGTTACAGAGTGCCTCAGACTGGAGACAATGACTACCCACAAGAAGGACAAGAAAATTATCAGAAGCAGTCAGTATAGACTGGCTCAAGGTAAATCATGCTTAACCAGCCTGATGACTTTCTGCAATGAAACAATGACCTGAATGGATGAGCAGAGAGCAGTGAGTATTGTCTACCTCAACTTCAGTGAGGCTTTTGACAGTCTCTAAACAGCAGGTGCCAGACCTAGTGAGGCCACATCTGGAGTATTCTGTCCAGTTTTGAGCTCCTAATTACAAGAGAGACATGGAGCTCCTGGAGTGAGTTGAGTAGAGGGCTACCAAGATGATTAAGGAAGGGACTGGACTATCTCTCTTATAGGGCTGAGGGAACTGGGACAGTTCAGTCTCAAGAAGAGGTGACCGAGAGGGGATCTCATCAATGTCTACCAGTATCTGAAGGGAGAGTGTCAAGAGGACTGAAGCCAGGCTTCAGTGATGCCAAGCAATAGCACAAGAGGCAGTAGGCAGAAAATGATGCACATAGAGTTCCACCTGAATATCAGAAAGAACTTCTTTACTATGTGGGTGACCACACACTGGAACAGTTTGCCCAGGGAAGTTGTGGAGTCTGCCTCACTGGAGATACTCAAGAAGTGTCTGGATATCCTGTGCAATGTGCTCTGGGATGACCCTGCCTGAGCAGTGAGGCTGGACCACATGACGCACTGTGGTCCCTTCCAACTTTGCCCATTCTGTGATTTTGTGACTTCATTGCAGTAGCCTTGGCTGAGAGTGCTTCAGTTTACCTAGGGAGAAGCAATGGGCACCAGTGCAGGTTGAAAGGAGATTATCAAAACTAACACTGGATTTTTCCTCTGTGTGTGCCAACACCCACCTTATTTCATTTCACAGTGACCATGACTGTTACCCAGGCTATCAAAACTAAAACCACATGCATGGCAGCTCCCCTTTACTACTATTTTTTGCATAAAGATTATTGCCAACAAAAGGACAGAAAATATGGTTATGTGTTAATCTTGCCAATGTTGGCATATCACTAATTTTGCATGGGTGAGCAATTCCGGCAAGTTATCATATAAAAATTTATTTAGGCACATGAATTCTTTCAGTAATACTATTATGATACAGTAAGTTAATTTTTCTGAATCAGTGTTCAAGATACAACTGATAATGTGTATGTTAGGAAACAACAGGAAGAGATGAGTGTTGAAAGCAGCAATATGATCCCCTAGTTTTGATGAATTTTAATCACCAGGACTTTTTAAAAAAATACTATTTAACCAGAAATTCATAGTCAAGTGCTTAACTCCAGACCCAAAATACAGCTATGGGTACCTGATGGAAATGCACTGCTTTTCAAAGGCTGCTAATCACACAATTTTACTGCAGCTAAAAGATGGCTGAAGCCAAGTGAAAGAACTTTCTAAAAATCAAGTTTTCCTTGGCAGGTTCAGAAGCAGTCAGAAACAAGTTCTAACCCTTTAGTTTCTTATGGCTGTGTTTTCCAGAATAGCAGCATCAAGGGGGCTTAAATGGCTATGAATTTCCTACATCAAGATCTTCACCACTCTAAAATTACAGGCAATATTGTTTAACTCATTAATATTTACTAAAACCAAGCAAATCACCCTTTATTCATGAAATCAATAGTTTCCAAACTTCTTTTTCACCAAGAACTGCAGTCTTTGCTGAAACCTTATTATGAATGAAGAAGGGCATTATGATATTATGATAATAGTCTAAAATTATAATAATCTGTATTACTGAATTAATGTCTTAATACTTGCTGGATGCCTTTTCCTCTTCAGTCTTCTGCTGCCCCATCTTAAAATCTCAACCATTTTCCCCTGTGTGGTAGCTGCTATCCCCCACAAACCACTTCTCACCATGTCTTAAGCATCTGATTTCTTTCCCAGGAGCGGCAGAGACTTGTTTTCTCTTTCCATTCTTGGGAGGATTTCTGGTCATTTGTAAGTCTGTGCTTAGGGAAGATACCCTGCCTTGAGGCAAGCCCTTCCAAGCAGAGGTATCACATAAAAATGCTGGGTCATGGTCCCTGCACACTCCCAGAGAGGGACAGAAAGCTCAGCACGCTGCAGTGCCAAACACCACTTTCAGTCCCTTGCTAAAAAAACACCTGGGTGTGGACTCTCGCTGGATGGCTTTAGGATATAGAATAAAACAATAATTGTGTGTATGAGCTACAATCCCATGACACAAAATCCCTTGTGAGGAGCATATGAGAACAACCCAGGGAACATGGGAAAATTAACAGTGTTGTCACTGCTTTCCTTAAACGTGTTCCTTTGCACCCAGGGCATGGATGGGTTTGACTGAAAGCACTAAGAGGTCAAACTTTCCTGAGAAACTTCTCTCAAAGAACTTCATCCTTGAAAACCTGCCACATCAGTGCAGCCACCACCAGGGTCAGAGAGATGCCTGCTTACCAGCATTTTAAATGCTTCCTATGCAGTTTATACAAGCCTTTCCAACCAGCTTTGAATTTCAGGCCTCATCAGATTTAATGGAACATTGCAGCTGTGTTTGTGGTGTCAACACTTTCCTTTGGTCTGTTCTTGAGCTGCAGACTCTCTCTCCCTGCTATCAAGACAGGGAATTCTTTCACCCTGACTTTCAGTCCCACATCTCCCCCTAACTGCTGCTGAAACAGAGGTCTGCCCTGCAGGGTTATTTTGAGCACTGTCAAGGGAAGTATCTCACAGTGCTCCTCACCAACATAAACCCTTTATTGTTAAATAAATAATGCATAAATATAGCCAATACTTTTACAGATTTTTCTTAATCATGGGTCTTTTTATGGAACTGTAAATTCCTGCAGTTCAGTTAAGTAGTTTTGTAAAATTGCAAATGGAGATATAATTAAATCTGTGGAGGAAATACATTTTAGGTTTGGAATAGCAAAGTACAGGCACAAAGGACCAAGGAAAAGAGCACAGATGTGACCATGGTTCCTATTTTTTGCCTCAGGATGGATTTGAGAGGTCTAGAGCTTCTAAACCAGGCTGAACAGTCCCCAAAACTTCCTCATCATGTTCACTGCCAATCCCACACTGTGCTGGGCAGAACAAGGCATCCAGTAGCAGCATAGTTACTTTACTCTTGTCTTCAGGGAGACCAGAGTCAGTTTTCCTGAGGCTGGTGACAAATTTTGGACTAGCCATGGGGTACCAAGACTGCACTGAATCCTTGGAGACTGAGGGATTATGCCAGCCATGGGCAGTGAGCCCTTGGCACCTCCCTGTTTCAGGCAGGGCTTTAGGAAAGAACTCAAGTGGAAGGTAAAGGGGTGTGAAAACATAGGACTGCAGCACAGTGAGAACTGTTTTCTGTGGCTAAGCTAAAAAACAATTGGCAGCAACCAGCATTAGGTTATGGCATGCTAATTATTTACTCTCATCACTTGAATGTATTTGAGGTGCATGTTTCACTCTCAAAAGAGGCTCCAGCTCCACAGAAATAATTAAATTTATTTTTTAAAATACTTTAAATTAAAAACCAAAACACTGTAGATACAGATGTGCAATCACAAATAATTATTTTTCCAAAAAGTCAGCATGTTTATTCTATGTTGGCTATTTGGTGGAAAATCGTGATTCTTGCTTTATTGCTTTAAATCTGTTAAAAAGCATATTTTCTATTGGGTTTCTTAGGTTGTTACACACAATAGTTGAAAGACCATGACCCATAAAAGCCAGAGGTTAATTTAATTTTCAGATATGTCAGCTGGAGTAAGCAGAAGGTTGTGCAGATTGCCTATTGTTGTGGCACTGTGTTTGCTTGGGACATTTCCTGTGGCTGCCTTGGCCGCGGAAGCAGAGATGTTCAGACAGTCCTGTTGGAACTTTTTCCCCCATCAGCTCATTCCAGAACTGAACTGACTTCCCTCAATGCAACATTTTCGGTGCTCAGTTCTTTTTTTTTCCTTTTGAGACCATCTCAAGAAGCCTAGTTTCTGTGATATTGGAAGATCCTTCAAGTTAGCCTGAGTGCTGCACTACAGCTCAACAGAAATGGGTCCAGTTCTCAACCAATGAAGCTCCTGAGTGTTGCTATACTCAGGATGGCCATTACTGGGGCAGTGTTAATGCTCTCAATGTCTGTCCCTTGACTGGCAGCACTGTAGTACTGAATTAAGTCCTGGGTTTTCGTCACAAAATCAGTTCAAATTGGGAGAAATTAAGCAGATGTAAAAACTACATTCTTGTGCCTTTAGGAAGAAGCATGAAGAGAATTATTCCATTATTATTATTATTACTATTACAATTACTGCTACTACTGCTGCTGCTGCTACTACTACTACTGCTACTACAACTACTTTTTAAAAAACTCACTCTGCAGGAGATTTTCAAAAGACATAGCTTCTAATCCTTTAAAAAAGAAATTTAAAAAGAGGCAAATCAGTCCTAAAACCCCTCCATAAATAAAACATGGTGAGGAAGAATTAATTGAAATAAAACTGTCATGAGCATTGATAAAAGAGACCGCTCAAGTTATAAAATGAGCAGGGAGAAAGAGAGCCATGTGCTTGTCCAGGCTAAAATGCTTTAGGTCCCACACTACTGACACAAAGTTTTGCAGAAAAAGAAGCAGATACAAGAAGGATGCTGTAGAAGAATGGTTAAAATCTGTAGTGTCTTGTTTCACAACTAAACCAGAAGAGCTTTTTTTCTAATTTAACACAGCTCAATAAATATTTGGATACTACTTTTACCTCTTCATCAAACTTTTGGAAGAGCCAACAAATTCAAAATCCTTGTTATTGCTGTTGCTGTTGCTGTTGCTGTTGTCTATTGACAAGATTCCATATATTAGTTGTACCAGTCTGAATGACTGTGTATTAATATCAGAATGCCATGTATTTGGGAAAGCAGATAATACAACTGATTGTACAGGGCCACAGACACCTCATGAGCAATGCTGGAAATAACACAAAAAAGAAATGAGAAAAATGGTTTCCATATTCCTGTTTACAGAAGATGTGCAGAAATCTAAGAGCTAAATGCAAAAGTAATATAATTTCTTTAACTTTCTCTGCCATCATTCCTTATCGCTGCAACTGTGATTTATGAAAATATAACATCTGGTAAACTCATCCTGAATTCTAGTGTCCTGGATTTTCAACAACTTGCTCAAATATTCTACTTCCTTCCTTGGCAAAACTATCTGAGAATGAGTACCACATAAGGCACCTGGGATTTCACATGTCCAAGCTGAATTCAAACCCTCAAGTTCTGCCAGAACTGTTCATTTAATTAATTTTAAAAATATTTTAAAAAGCACTGCCTAACTTTAAGCATGATGGTTAAGGCTTGACCATACTGCCAACAAGATCATGGCTGATATACAATTGAAAGCCAATGCGTGGCTGGCCTGAACTGCAGGAAAGCTTGTGCAGCAGAAGCCACAGCCCAAATATAGGGAGAGAATCTTTATTCATGTTCACCATCTGCTCCTAAGCCACCATCTGCAGGCAAGAAGCCCCTCATCCGCCCATCTTGCTTAATCTTGAGGCTCCATGTAAGGAGTGTCTGCAGTGAAGGCAGCTGGCAGGTTACTCAAAAATTCCCCTCCATGTGGAACATACAAATCACTTCCCTGTGTGTATAACCCATGTTTAACCCAGGCACCACTCAAGACTATCTTGTATTCTAAGACATGCTCCTACTCGATCTGAAATGTTGAGGCAGCTGAAGCATATGTGGCTGTACTCAGTCAAGCTTTTAGTACTGTCCCCCACCCCTACAAATGCTTACATGTCCTTTTACCTGCTTATTTTCCTGTTGTTTCTGCACTGAAATCTATTTGATTACTTTCAGCTTTTTTTCGCTGAGACTGTCAGCAAAAGTGTTGCCGCTGCTGACATTTTGAAGCATCCCACATCATCAGGGCAAGATGTTCTTTCACAAGAGTCAGTGCAAAGGAGTCCTAGAGAGGATATAATCATCTTGCTCCACCCCTCCCCTATGAAAAGCTGCCAACAGAAGCACATAAACAAACTAATCCCTATTCCATCCCATTATTAGCAGATTTAGCTACAGGCATTCAAAAGGAACAGATAATGGAAAGCAAGAAGAGACTGTAGAAGCAAAATCATAATGATGATGCTTATTGTGAAATTAGAAAATTATTTTCAGGATATTTACAGATAGATTCTTGTAGAAAAAGTCATTCTGTAGCCTTTGGCAAATGTGACACTTGCAGGCTTATGGGCAGCTTATGTTGAAGTATTTATATATATTTATATAGATTGCACTAGATATAGTGTTATGATTTTGTGACATCTTTTGCTGTGATCACTAGTCAATTAAGATCCCTCCTCAGAGCCTTTTTTATGCCTAGGTATGTAAATGAAGGCTGCTTTCATGCAGCTCATAATGTTGCATTTATTAGTCCTCCACTGTAAGAAGGGATATGAGCCTGCTTTTCTGGCATGAATACGTTCCCCACTCAGCTGGACAGCATATTTTTGAGTAAAGACAGGGCTGCAACAGACCTTCTCTTTGTATCATCTCTGAAATATTTCTGGGAAGGTGCAGAAAGAATGAGTGTGCAAAAGCAAGAGGGGGAGGCTCCCTTAGGAAATGGGACACCAGAGCCCCAGCCCCTGCTTTGTTAAAACCACCCTGATTCAATACAACAGTTGTGCTCTGAAAATACCTTCTCAGTTAAGTCCTGCTGATGAGAGAACTTCTAGTTTTTGAATCTCTAAAAATAAAGGGGTTTAGCCAATCAGCATGTACAAGAACAAATGTAATTCTCCACATGTGTGGAGATAGGAGTGGGGCAGACAACTTCCAGCTCCTGTTCCTGCCTGCCATCCCAGATCTCCTGATGTGTCCATGTTGCATAGTAGCACCAAACCCATGTCTATAGGTAATTTCACACTAGTCTAAAACACTTTTTATATTTGCTTGCCCTTCCCATGTCCCCAACCCACACAGTGCTTCAGCAGGTCTCTGATACATACAATATTTAGAGGATGACCTGCAGATGAAGAGCACTGGGCCATGAAAGCTAAATCCAGCTGTAGTCCCTATAGCCTGACAAAGCACAAATACTTTTGGGTTTTGGTCACCTTGTGGTTAGGATGGCAGTAGAAAAAGAACATTTTATCCTAGATGTCATATACGAGGGCTTGGGCCTGATAACATTTTGTGGGTTTCAACTCTTTGGATGGCAGCCTTCATTTGGACTACCCAGCTCATGCTCTGTGGGGGACTGGATAGGACCACAAAGCCTTGGGAGCATCATATCAACCATGTTCTGATGGAGATGCTCTCTCTGAGCTTCAGTTGCAGAAGTTTCTCAAAAGGAAGTCCATGTATTAAATTAATATTGGCTAGAGGATGGTGCAGTAGATATCGGGCATAGCAGGGGGAAATATATCACTTCAAGTATTGCTAACATTTATTTATTTTTAAGCTTAATTGTTGCTTCTGCATACAAACTGGCAAAAACACCAACAGCTTCCATCTCATCAGCTCTGATAAGCCTAGAGATGCTGGGGGTTGCTGCAGGCAGATACAGATCAGGCATTGCAGGAAGTAGGATTGATGTCTTAATAAGAGGTATTTTGTCCTCCACATCACTATGATGCTTCAGGCACTGTGCTTCTGAAGGGCCTTTCTCCAGAGATAAAGAGCTTCCTCGTGCTAATTAAAGGTTGCACAGTCCTTTTGAAAAGGTAAGAATAACTTCATTGATCACCACATGATGTGGTAATCTTCCTGAGTAGAATCATATGCAAAAATAAGGCTTTCTGTGTTTTTTGCATGGGGAATTAACAGAGAAGTGCAACCAATTCTTCTGTCAAAGCTTTATTTTCCCTGCATAGACAGCTTCATCTCATGCCAGGCACCTATTCTGACATGCTCTCTGAATTCATTCGTTCAGCAGCTCAGTTCACACCTGTGGGTATTGAATACATCTGTGATAACATGACCCAGAAGTTCAAACCTGCAGAAATGGTGCATTCATCTCACATCAGACCTACCTCTTCTCTCACCAGTTTTTGGGAGCTTTTATTGTCTTTATTCAGAGCACATGAAAAGCACAGGGAAAAAAAACAACTTCAAGTAAGCAAGCAACATAAGGCAGAAACAAGGTACAAAATAAATTCCACATTCCTATGAGGCAGAGCCCCAAGCATTGCCATATTATGCAAAAGAAACAAAAAAGGGCCTGCATCAGAAATATTTTTATTATCAGAAAAATTTTAGACAGATCTAGTCAATACACTTTCACTACACTTCCAGCTACTCCACATATCACACATTCTGCTCAAGTACTCACAATCTAGAACCAGAATCTTTACAGCCAAGTGGATATTTCATTTTGCAAACTTTTTCTTTATTTAAAGAGAATTTTCTTATAGTTCTCTAAAAAATAGCTACAAAGGCAAAAATAAGCACTAGGAAATGGAATGAAGCTGTATCAAGGAAAGGTCAGACTGGACATTAGGAAAAGTTCTCAGTGAGAGTGTGTTTGGTCACTGCAACAGGCTCTCCAGGCATGGCATCAAGCCTGTCAGAGGTCAAGGAGCATCTGGACAACACTCAACCACATGGTTTAGCTTTAGGTAGTACTGCAAGGAGCAGGGAGTTGGACTCCAAGACCCTTATGGGTCCATTCCAATTTGAGATATTCTATGATTCTATATAAAAAAAATACCTACAGAGATGTTATGATAGCCTGAAGAATTTTTTTCTGACTGTAAGTATTTGCCTCCTTTCCTCCTGGTTGTGTGGAATAAGTTGATAGCTGAAAGGCAGGATTACAACTCAGAAGGATCTCAGCAGCCTGGAGAAATGAGCTGACAGGAACTTGCTGGAGCTCACCAAGAACACGTGCAAAGTTCTGCAACTGGGGTGAGGAAAACCTAAGAGGGCTGATGGTCAAGAAGGCATCTTTGCAGGAAAAGGCCTGGATCCTGGCAGGCAATAGAGTTTCAGTCACTAACGTGCCTTTGCAGTGATGAGGGTCAAACATATTAGGGTGCATTAGCAATAGTCATGGGAAGTGATCACACCTCTCTGAATGGCACTTGTGAGAGCATTGTGTCCAGTTTGGAGCTCCCCAGGTGACCTACTGGAATGAATCCAGCAGCAGGCCACCAAAGGTCTGCAAGAAGATGATGAGATAAATGGATTTGTTCAGCTTTTAGAAGCCAAGGCTAAGGTGAAGAAACCTTACTTCTGCCTTCAACAACCTAATAAGAGGGTACAGAGAGGAAAGAATCTCAGAGGCATTCTCAAAGGTGAAGGGTGATAAGAGGCACGAGACACAAACTGCAGTAACAGAAATCCCAAACAGATGGCAGGGGAAAAAAAAAAAAAATGAATGGGTGGTTAAATATTGGAACTGGTGCCTGGAGAGGCTGTGGTATCTCCGTCCTTGAAAATCTATCCTTGGAAATATTGAAAACTTGTTCTGACTCAAAAGTGAATGTGATCCTTTTTCCCAGAGAACTGAAATCAAGGCATCTCTCTACTTTTCTGTAGGAAGAGGCCACATCCCTCCTGTTGTACTGTTGTAACCTTACAGCATTCTTGTACCACCCATAGAATTTCAAACAGTGCACAAATCTGTTTTGAGTGGTGAGCTGCTAAGCTGCCTCCCCATATGTCTCATCTGGGCTTTTCCTTGTCATCTAGCAGAGATAATAATTTAAACTCTAATGTATCCCTTCACATGTCTCCCTCATATTTTGTGCAGAATAGCAACTGCAGTATGGGGCTGGAGAACAAACACTGCATTCTCTCTGTTTGAGTTTTAGTCAACGATATTTTTCAACTTCTTTAAACCACAAAGTCTAGTATGTTGGCACAGCTTCTCCAAAAGTACAATTCATAAGCTGTGATGGATGCAGGGATACTGGTCAACTTCTGCTCATGTCCCTCTTCTCACTCCTCTCTTCTCTGGGTGGCAGGTCCCATAAGCATTAGTGAGAGAAAAAAAGTGCTGGAGTACATGTTAGATGAAAAAAGAGAGGCCATCCAGCAGACAAAAGATAGAATAAAGACATCATCTTGGGTGGAAGAAACTGGGAATAAATTAAGAGAGGTTTAATGTTCCTCAAAATACTTATAATATCAACCCTGGAAACGACTACACAAGAGATAGGAAAAATAAACACTTTGTCCTAAAGGAAGTGTATCTGTAATGCTTAATTTGGAGTAGATATATTCCCATTTCTACTTTAGAAGGCACTTAACATGCTCTTAGCATCTTTGTTCTCTAATATACTTTAGGCTCTCTAGACTTTATTAATAGACAGTTTTATCATAAAAACTGGTGAGTGTCACAACAGTTTTACATTTCTTCTGTCTGTATGTAAACACAGAGCAAACATGTCCGGAGCAAACACGGGCATTGTTTGAACTCAGTTCTCAGGATGTTATTTAATAATCAGAAACTGAACAAGCTCACAGGACTCATTCTTCAAGCCTCTGTAACTGTGTGTTCAGTTTCATGCCAGCTGGTTTCTAGTAAGAGTCAGCAAGACAGTGGCCAATAATTCCCACTGTATGTATGCCATATATGATGACTAACCAGCTTTCTCCTGCTAAGTTCCAGTTTTGCACTACTCTCAGGTTTGCAGCACCTACCTGCTCCATTTCGCAGGTCACTGCCTCTCAGTGATACTTACTGCTCTCAGGAGGGCTGCAGAATCACAGGGCTCAGACAAAGCCTTGCCTCAGAGAACAGGCTTCCTATATGCTCCTGCTCCATTCCTACATTTTCTTTAAATGGCACACCTAAATCAACCCTTCCACACATTTGGGTGGGCACCACATGGAAGAGACTTCCCGTTTTTTGTTTTTTTTAATTTTTAATTGTGAAAGATTATGACATGGTCAAAATTACACAACAAGAGAAGAAGGGGTTAAAACATCTATGTCCGCAAATTTGAAGATTTTTGGCCATTTCACTTTTGCTGCATGAGGCTCCATTCGGCCCCTCCACTTCTGCTTTTAGCATCCCAAAGGTGCGGCGGTGCGCGGAGGAGCCCGGGGGCTGCGGCTCCGTCCCCGCTGGCCGGCGGACGGGCATGGCCCCGGCACAGCCCCAGCGTGTCCCCGGTCCCCCGGCGGAACCCCCGGCAGCACGGCTCGCTGCCGGCCACTGCCCCAGGCTCTTTTTTCTCACAAATGGCTTCCTGGCGAAAATATCCTCCCCGTGTTTGATCAGGAGAAGGCAAGTAAATCAGCGGGCTCTGCCGGGGCTGGGACGGCGCTGGCTTAGCCCAGGGGCAGCAGGGACAGCGCACTGCGGGCGGCGATCTCCAGCCCCGGGAAACGGAACCCGGAGCGCCTCCGAGAGCACCGGCTCCCGGCAGCCCATCCCGGGTGCCGGCCGCATCGCGGGGCTGCGGGCAGCGGGGGCGGCCCCGCCGGCCGGGCCCCGCCCGCCGCGCACCTGCCGCGGCCGCCCCCAGCGCGGGAGGGGCGGGGGCGGCGGCCGCCCGTGCCCGGCGTGTGCCAGGAGCCCGCCGGTGCCGCAGGAGGAGCAGGAAGCGCCCGGGCGAATCCAGCCGCGCTATCACATGACTCAGCAGCCGCCGCCGGGCTGAGTTCACCCAGCGCCGCGCCGGGAGGGGGAAACCTGCGATGAGGCCTCGGCCCCGCGGCTGCCCCTGAGCCCGCCGCCCTCTCGCCCGGCCCGGCGCCCCGGTGCTGCCGGAGCCGCCTCGGCTGCGCTGCCCGCGGGCGCGCCCCGCTCCCCGCCCTGCGCGGCCGCCCCGGCGCTGCCGCCGCCGCCGGCGGGGGTACTATGCTCACGCGGGTGAAGTCCGCCGTGGCCAATTTCATGGGCGGCATCATGGCTGGCAGCGCGGGCGCCGACCACGGCAGCGGCGCGGACTTGCCCCTCCGCTTCCCCTACGGGAGACCCGAGTTCCTGGGACTGTCCCCGGACGAGGTGGAGTGCTCCGCCGACCACATCGCCCGCCCCATCCTCATCCTCAGCAAGGACACCCGGCGCCTGCCCTGGACCACGGGCTACGCGGAGTGAGTAGGGCGCGGCGGGCAGGTGGAGCGGGCCGAGCCCGCTGCCCGCGCCCCGCGCGGTGCCGAGGGAGCCCCGGCGGGGGCCGGCGCCGCGGAGCGGGGCAGCGCAGCCCGGGCCTGCGGCGCCGCGGGCAGCGGCAGCGGCGGGGCAGAGATGCCGGGGGAGGGAGCGGCATCCCCGGCGCCGTGTGTCCGGCCCTGGCCCGAGCTCCGTACCTGGGTGGCTCCTTCCCGGGAGCCCGAGGATGCGGGCGGGCAGCTGCCCTTGAACGTCCCCGCGGGAGTGGCCGGTACCCGGATCGGCGAAGGATGGCCAGGGGCAGCGCCGGGCCCCCTGCCCGTAATGAGGGCTGCGGGGCGCAGGGGCCGAGGATGGGGTACCCGCCGGTGAGCGGCAGCCTCGGTCCTTGAGCCTGGAACAAAACGGGCTTTTGGTTGGAAAGCCGGTTTGGTTTGTGCGTGTGTAAATATTTCCCGCTGCCCAGGAACGGGCAGTGTGTGGGGTTTGGAACACCTTGCTGTGGACCTGACAGCCGTCGTGCTCGCCGGTGGTAACTGGTCACTTATATCTCAAAGTGCTTCCCAGTTTGGGGAGACACTTGAGGACCACAAGATCCAAGCTGAAAGAAAAAAAGCAATCCATTGGCTAGCCCCCAAACTGGGCTTTCCAAATGGTTTGTTGCCCTGACTCACTCATTATATACATAATATATAATGGTATTTACTTTAGAGGGTGTTGATCAGGACCTGGTTGTAGCCGTGCCAGCCAGATGAAAAGCAGTGTTCCTTCGGGATGCATCAAGCTGGCAGTGGGAGTAGCTGCAGAGGCAAGGCACAACCTTGCACTTGATGCCTTTATGTAGGCACATTGTTTTCCTTGAGGATTCTGGATGCAGGATTCAGTATTTGGTTTCTTTCTGTTGCTGCTTCTAAGTCTTGATGGCCAGGTCTGGCCATCCATGTTGCTACCAGCTCAGAGATTAACCTAACTAAATTAACCCTTCTAGACTACAGTTGTTATGTATAATCTCTTCAGACATATATGACTTTCCAAAAAAAAAAAAAAAAAATCAGTGAAAGCTTTACGTTGTTAATGAACAACCACTAGCTTTCTTTAAAAGGTTGTTACATCATTGGGGATGCTGAAACAGGAGATTTAAAGAGAGATTTTAATGAGAGATTTAAAGAATTTTAAATTGGATCATTCTCTTCAGATTAATAAAGAATTGAATAGGTTACTGAGCAAATTCCCCATTAACTGTAAGTTTAAATATTTAAAAGTAAGCTCTAATTGTTCTGCCACTATAATAGCCCCTTAAAAAGCACTTCCTTACCAAAATAAGTACATGCTGCTTTTTATAGCTTGGGTGAAGTTATGTGGCTTTCAGCAAATAACTGTAATTGCAAGTTGGTGACAAAGTGGAAGGAAGTTCTCTGGCTCTCAGGTATGCACATCCCATGAGCTTCGCCTGAGACTGCTGGGGCAGAAAAATGTGGGTGTTGGAAAGTGAAGGTTTCATTGACCCCGCTGATGAGAGAAAGTGTTTGGAGAGAAAGTAAATGGCTGTGGTGGTCATGAAAGCAGAACATACCAGGATTGTTTTCATATACTTGTTGCTCTTCCCTCTTGAGCTTTGAGCAGCTTGGTTAATTGGGAGGCATAAAAGTCACTTGCTTTTTCAGTTCCTGTTGTTATCTATGCGAAAAGAAGTTGCCTTTTTGCTTTGTCTCTGGTGGCTTTTTTGTTTTGTTTTTTGATTGTTTGGTATCAGTTTTTTGTCTCATCCCCTTCCCTTGCAGTTACTGGCTCTAGTGCTGGTGGGACAGATCTAAGGGAAAGGTGATACTTCTTAGAGAGAACTAGTAAGTGTGTTACTACCCTGTTCCCAGAAGTATGTATATGATGTTTCAAAATTGGAGTTCATTGTAACCAGAAGATCTCAAAATGCTCGCTGCAGAGAAGCTGAGAGGAAAGCAGTGCCACCAAAATGACATTGTTTTCCAAACAGGCAAAGCATTGAAGAATAAAGAAATAGAAGAAAATATAGACAAACTCAAATTTTGCCAAATATGAACTTTTTTTTTGTTTGTTTTACCCATATGTAGCTATTACCAGGCTTTCTGAAAATAATTGCAAGACTTGCTAGGAGATATGTGTTGAAACTATGTTTTTCTTTTGGAAACAGGTTTGAGTTACACAGAGAAAAGAAATGGAATAAGTACCAGGAAGATGGAATTACTATTATACACATTCTGAAATTTGTTGGCTTGGGAAATGCAGGGATTAAATGATATTTTGTTAGTGCCTATATTAAGGAAACTATCAGAACAATGTTTGCCTTTTACAATACAAGTAAGCACTTACAAGAATGTTAGGAGGAAGTTCGGTGTCCTCACAAGCAGCTTGTGATGAAACACAAAGGTCAGCTATTTAGCTCACATTTTGCTGGTTTTCTTTGGTATGAAGACATGCCATACCTGCAGTGTGCCAAGGTGCAGCTTCCCTGACCTATTGCCTTTTCTGTGTTTTCATGTTTTAGCAAATCAGCAAAAGTGATTTCAGTGTTCTGTTGGTTGGGATGCCTATGGACACAGGGATTTTTTTACTGCCTGAAGCTAGTGAGAGGTTTGTTGTAGCTTTAGAAGGTGGGGATTTGGCCCAGAAGGTGTAAGGAGAGTGTGTGCCACCTGTACTGTGTCTGCCCTGATGCTGTGAGCCATTGCACAGCAGGGTTTGAGTCAGTGGATTTATGTTCCACACCCAGCACCAGCATCTGTCTCGCTATCTTTACAAAGAAATTCTGGCTCTGAGAACAGGTCACCTGGGGGCTGAGCATTTGTAGCGTTCATGTTCTTTAGTTGTAAAACATGTCAGTTTACAGATGATACTGGAGATCCTTGATGTCATCATGTCGGTGTTTCATCCAAGCTGGATAAGGCATTTTGGGGTTAGACCTGGTTCCCACGTCAGACTTTGTATCTACAAAATATGCATTTTTAGGGGATCCCTCTTATTTCTTTGATTCCTGAAGATTAGTATTTCTTACTAAACAACATATTGACAAAGTAGCTCATCCTGTTGACTATTTCTTTTCCCTTGTTTCTGTGTGGTATAGGCTTGCTCATCTGACTTATTCCCCTGGAACAAGCATTTCTCCTCCACTCCACTTTCTTCCTTCTCTTGAACTGAACACTTTTTGTAATGGCTATTTTTGCAACATTTCTTGTTCTTGTCATATATTTCAACTTATTTTTAAAATCACCTAGTTAGCTGTGTGATATTATATAGCAAAATGTAAACTAGCCTTTATTTTCTGTTATTAACTTTCCCTCTTTTAATGGTGTGATCTTTACAAAAAACATGTAGGCAGGCAAATTAAGTCTTCAGAAACATACTTGGTGCTGATATAAAATACCATCGCTTCCTGACATTTTAGTGGGAATCTCGTAGGGACTCAGCTCTCTTTAGTTAGTAAGCAGCCTAAAAGTTGTCTTCTGAAATGAGTGTCCTGCTGTCTCTTCCTTGCATAGGAGCCCTGAGACCTTGAATTTCATTTCACCTCCTACAGGATGGCAAAAGGCCATGTTTCAGAGAGATATTCTTACACCACAGACATTTGTCTAATGTTCATCAAGATCCATAGAAACAAAATTAAATTTGTATCCCACATCCAGTAAGCTTTTCAATTGTCTTTAAAGATATGAATTTATTTAGAAATAAACTTTTCATTTTTAATCGAGGGCATCCTTAACATAGTTTTCTGCATGTGGTTAGCTGGCATGCATCAGGAATGACCCTGGGAGAGGGTAGTCTGTTAACAAACCTTCCTGTAAGTCTGCCTTTAATCCAGAGGAGTAAGAAGATTTATGCTCTCTGAAAAGTTAAGTGATTTATTTGAATAAGGGAGGGTGGGAGGGATCCTGCCTCACACTTTATTTACTCATGGCCCTCCCTCTCTTCTGTAAGCAGCTGCACTCCCAAGGCCACTGGGATCTCCTCTAGAGCTTTCCCTGTCTGACTGAGCTGGTTTTTGAGCTTCTGCTTGGATTGCCCTGTTACTGGGAGGGAAGTTTCTCCTTTGGTCCTTTCCTGTGCTGTTTTCAGTGTTGTGACCTCTTCCCTGCAGCACTGCTGATAAGCAGCCCCAGTGTTCAACTCTGAAAGCAATTGGCAAAGTGAAGGCAGTAGCAGAGAGTATGTGAGGTGAAATGACCCAGATGATATTCACTGCATCTAAAGTCTACCCAGAATATGATTTTTCACTTTTTCCTCTTTTGCTTTATCTTCCCTCTGTGAAGGTAGAGGATGAAGAGGGTGCAGCAAAGCCTTCCTCTCCTGGTTGAATTCCCTTGACTACATATGGCAGGATAAAATAAATGCTTAATTTGCAAATGACAAATAGCTGCTCATGCTGGTGGGGTTGCAGAAACTGCAACTGAGTAGCATTTTGTGGTAGAAAAACAAGCTTAGTCATTTTCCATCCATTTTGAATGTATATTGTTACAGTCTGAATCCAGTACTACAATTACTCTTCTAAACTGAATGAATCCTGGGGATGGGACCATAGCATGCTGCTTCTGTGTCATGTGTTCCTCTCTTTACTCTTGCCTTTCTGCCATGTCTTTGGAAAATGTCAAAAGGTACTATCAAATACACTTAAGGGACAGGGGGAAAGGTTCAATAGTATGTTATCTGTGTCCTCATGCAAAAGGCAATTTTGCCTGCCTTTCTAATTTATTTTTTTAAAAACTCTAAATGACACTTCTTTTACCTTTGCAGTTTTGAGTTATAATAGGTTCCAGAAACTTAACTTTACTGGTATGTGTGTTTCTTGGCTTAAAATGCCAATTTATTATCCCAGCAGTGCCTTTTGTTTGATGAAACAAAGTCCGGGCTGTTTTTCCGTAATGTTACATTTCAGAGATACTGTGGTTTCTCTGCTCTGCAGGCCTGCAGTAGAAATTGCATTTTCTCTGTGGGGTTGGTGGCTACTGACCCATAATGAATGCAGAGTTGTAGGTGAAGTATGATGACCGTGTCCTTGTACAGCATTATTACAGTGGCAAGTTGTTACAGTTCAAAATGAAGAGGGAGGCAGTTTATGGATTTTTTTTTCCTCTTCTCAGAGCACTGGATTTTTTGTAAGGCTCATGATATTGCATCATGTTTTCTCATGCTATGTTACTTAGCTTGTAGCAAATTAATCTATGTTAGAATTAACTGGAGGTTTTTACTAAAATATTTTCCAGCATTTCTAAGTAATCATAAATACTTTGGTGTGTTACGATAACACAGAAGTTTTCTTCTACCTTTCATGTTCTATCTAGACCAAACTACTTAATCAAGTGCTAAGCATTTTAATAATGCTATGAAGCAGGTGAAAGCTTAACACTTCTGAAAGCCGAGGTAAGGCAAAACTCAGAAAATACTTGTTTCAATATTTCTGAATTGAATATTTTGATGTTGGATGATAGCATAGGGCTTGCAACTCCTGATTGCTTATTCTAATCCCCATTGGTTCTTATTAATAGAAGATAACAACACCACAGTTCTGCTCCTGTGAATTGGAAGTGATAGTCTCTCTAACCCTCACCTGGGAGCATGACTCATACCCCATCAGTAAACACATTTCTTGTGTGTGTTCTGTTTGGTACAAATTTCAGGGGGATGAGACTCGTGGGGAAAAGAATACTTTTTTCTTATTCTGTTTGGTTGTAAGGTTATGTACACAGAAATAATGAATTACTTTCCTTTTTAAACTTCTAAAAAAGTGTTTGCAGTTCTCTTTGTCTAGACGAAAATATTTTCTTTTATTCTTCTTGTAGTTTAGAACGTACGACTGAGTAGGACCTGACAAATGAACTAGAAACTCAAGTCCCATACATATACCTAGAGACAACTGAGCAGTCTTCCTCTGTATGAATTATTCTTCTATGCATATTATAATGTTAACTTTAAGGAATATTGCCTGGCTCTTGTTTAAGCCTGGGTTTGCATAAAACAGCCTACAGAAACCTCATCACAATTTTAAAAGCTTCAGAAATCCCTTTCCTTGTGTGAGACCTTATGCTATAGCATCTAATGTTTATGTAATGCCTCTAATCTGCCAAGTGCATTGCAAGTAATAATTTCAGAATAACCTTGGAGAAAAAATGTAATGTGTAAATGTACTGGTTGTTCCAAGTGAAAAAATTGCAGCAGTGAAGATAAGTTTTGGCAAGAGATTTGATGTGAATGTGGAGAATGAATCTCAAGTTTTAGGTTCTCTCTTTTGATGACACAGTTATTTTTCCTGCTGTTGTGTACTTGGCTTTTCCTATGTAGCTTCTGATTTCTTAGAACTTACAGGGGTAAAAGGAGAAAAATTGAGGATATAAAAAGGTAAATAGTGCTCGGGTATTTTTAATACTAAGTTGCACAAACATGATTCCTAATGGGACAAGTATGAAATTCATCCCTTGAAGCTGTCTCATATTGTTAGTCCCTCAGAGGCTTAAGACTAGTGTGTGTCACATGTTTCTGAAAGGCTTGCCTAACCATGGTCCTAGCTTCTACTAGAGCATGACTGAGCCTCACAGGTAGCCTTCCTTTGGGCCCTTCTGCCTTGGCACAGGGGGCAGCCAGCAGATGTTCCCTGCAAACACTCCAGCTTTGTTCATTTGTCTCTGTTGCAGCTGCATCACTTGGGATAGGTGTAAGTGGGAATGGCTTGGCAGAGTTATTATCATGGCATAAAGTAAACTGACAGGGCTGTGCCCCTCAGGGTGAACTGCTGTGAGCCTGTGAATGTGATCAAATGAAACATGCTCAGTTTGACCTTGAAAGGAGGCAGTGATGCAAAGCACAGGTCATTCCTGTGCTGGGCTCTGTGTGCCACTTGAGAAAGAAATATGGTTTGTGGATTTAAGGATGGGTTAAGTCAGCTTTGTAGATCCCAAATTAGACTTGGAGTGGGGGAGTGATGTTAATGAGTGCAGGGAGATTTAGGCAGAGCAGACATAGCTGCTTTGCTGTGGCATGGAACTGGAGTAGGTTCTATATCTGTGATGGAACAGCATTTGCAAGGAAGATAGAGGCTCCTGAACTACATCTAGCCTGGATCTTTATCCAATTCTGTTATAAGTGGATTTCTGTTCTGATTGAACTTGCTAAAATGCAAGAGGTCCTATTGGACAGCAGCACCTTCATATTAACTGTGCCTTTTGTTTTCTCAAATTATTTTTTTCTTCCTTTTTGTTAAACAGAAAGAGAAAAGTGACTTTTAAGAATTGGCTCCCATTTGACCAGTCACATTTACTTGGTAGGGTATGTTTTGGGATGCCCACCTGTAATACAAATATTATCCAGAGTGGTTTCCTGATCAGAGGCCAGGTGGAGTAAGTCACAGTTTCAAGTGCTCGGAGCACTAAACAGGGAATGGAGCTGGTGAGAGAACTCCCAGCTTGTGTCGAGCTGCTTTGCCCCTCAAATCCAACTGACATGGGGTGGAAGTTTTATTGCACGGTAATTACAGAGGGCCCAGCAAGTAGGAGATGGCCAGCAGGTCCATTGAAGCCTTTTGGCTTCTTCACTGCTCTCTCCCTCACCCAGCAGCACACTTGCTGTCTAGCAGATACTGCCAGCTGTACTTGGGGTGATAAGGGCCACAGTTGCTAAGTGGTTGATGCTGCATGAGCTGTTCAGTAGGTGAAGCTCATTAAAATGGCTGGAAGCAGATGTGATTCCTCCTCCCAATAGTATATGTAAGGCAAGTGTTTGTCTGAAGAATTTAACATTCTCCAAATAAGTACTGTACACAGTATTTTGTTGGCGGAAGGAGTGCTAGGGTAAAGCCAGCCAAAGGGATGTCTGTGGTTCTTGATCACAGCATGGTTTAATTGCTGGAGTCTGCGTGGGGGAAGGACAAAAATAACACCAAGCTGAGGCAGTCAGCATTAGAAAGTGCAGTAGATGGTGCAGGAGGGTATGCAGTCAATGCATAATTGGGGAATGCCAAAATATGGACCCTGTACATAATTTAGCAATCACACTGATTTAAGAAAGAAAATCAAATTAAGGAGAGGTTTTAGGGGACTGTGGCCAGCAGGCAACTTTCCGGCATGAAGCAGAGTGGTAAATATAGAGCTTCACTCATTTTTTGGGGTCTGTGTTCAACACAGTGAGGCTTAAGGGAGAGAGAATCTGCTGAGGGAGTCTAGAGCTGCTTGGATAGAGGGGTATGGGCAGTGCTGTGTCTGCAGAGAATCTCTGGCTTCACAGAACTGGAAATCTTGTGTGGCCCAAATGAGACCTAAATGCACCACCTCCAAGACAAGCAGGAGTTGAATGGGCTGGTCCCCCAAGGTCATGTCAGCCTCTCCCTGCTCTGGTGTGGGGAGATTCGTCTGTCCATTGCTGTCACTTGTCATAAAGCCAGCTTGTTTTCATCTCTGTTCACAGTGTCAGACCCTGTAGGCTCTGCACCTTTCCCTTCTTAGGAAAGCAGCTCTGACGTCCAGGTGGTGACTGTGGCTTAAAGGTGAATAAACATTTCTAATACATTTTTTTTCCCCTCTGTCTTTCTTCTTTCTAAAGTGCAACCCTAAGGTGTAGTTGATCTTTACTGATTGTTTTGATGCTGTTGCAGGTAACAATAATGAGACTGAAAATGTGATTTGAGACAGCCAGCTTTGCCTGATTTCAGGGAGAAAGAGTCAGGGGGATGAGTAGAAGACCATGTGCCTTTATGTTTTCAGTGGTGGTATTCTGCTACAAATAAGGGGAGAAATACACTGAACTTTGACTGCATCTGATATCCTGCTTACCACTGCTCCAGAAATCCTGTGGCAAAATGTCCTTGGACTGGCACTAGAGGTCTGTAAAATTGTCCCTTTATGGGCATAGCTCTGTTACCAAAGTCTTTGCAGTTAATTTTTTCTTTTATTTCATCTGCTGATCCCATATTAAAGTGCCTTTTGTGCTGTCCTGTCTGTCTATCCACACCATTGCCTAAAGGTACAGACAAGAGGTGAGTTTTTTCCCTTCTCTCTGCACCCCACTGTGATCCCTTCTGGATTTCCCTGATTTATTTCTCTGTCCTTTGTGTCCTGGTATGATAATTTCTGCTTTCCAACTCCCTGCAAGGAGCAAAAAGGGTCCAACTCCAGCCAAGTTCTGCAGCAGTTCACTTTTTTTTTTCCTGCCAACATTGATTCATTCAGGCCAAGTATGATTTTTCTATCTTTAGGTATGTGTTAGAGACCTCCTCAGAAACAGATGATGCGTAGTGCATGTTTGTAATGCTGTAAAATACCTGTCAGTCATAACTAACAATCTGGTCCTTGGTGGAGTTTTACATTGGAGGTGGGTCTGAGGACACATCTCCAGCTCTTACAACTTGAGCAGTGCTCCATTTTGTGCAGAAGTCTTGTGAAGAGACAAAATAAGTTACCTTGCTGTTCATCAGAGATCCCTGTATTTTCCAGATGAGGCAGGTCACCATGTGAAACCATGGGTTTTGTTTGATTTTGAGACAGTTTGAGTGAAAGGTGGGTTTGGGCAAGATTCCTTCCCCCCCTGCTCCCCAGATAAGTGCCACTAATATTTAAAATAATAATAATAATAATAATAATATTTTCTTCTCTCTTGAGGGAAGTTGTTACTTTATTGTTGGTTGTGGATTTTTTTCTTTTTGATTCATTATCTCTGCTGCCTGTCTGGGGAGGAGAGGGCAAGAAACTGTGCAACTTAATAATGAGCAGCAACCTTTTTCTTTCTGCTTGGGAGGAGCACTCCTGAAACTGGTTCAGGCCCAACCATTGTGAATGAGAGCAGGCTCAGCAGTTTCAAAGGCAAGGCCCCTGTCAGACTCCTGTCCCTGCCTTGCTGACCAGGCTCATGGAGCAGCTGGACAGCTCTGCTCCTGCCCTGGGGTGAGAAGGGCTGCACTCCCTTGGCTGCAGTGGCCATGGTGGGGGAGCTTAGAGCCTCCTCCTCTGTCCCACTGCATCCCTCCCATTGTTAATTCCATGGCTCCAAGTCTGTGCAAGTGCTTGGCAGGCTGAGTGAGGGTCTTGGGTTTTTAATTTGTTCAGCAAATTAAATGTGATGCTTTGCATAAGCCTTTGCAGTAAAGCTAGGGTCCTTAAATTGCTGGTTGTGTGTTTTAAACCAACATTTTGAAGAAAGTGCTTTTTCTTCTGAATTTGTATTAAGAATCTTTGATTCATTAATGAATGCTAAAGTTTGGAATTGAAACTAGATTCATCTGAATTAGTTTTTGTTTCTCTTTGCTGACCTTATTTATAGGGGGTCTTGATTGAGAAAGATCAATTCCTTGAAAATAAATTGGGAAAAAAGAAAACATCTAATTTCCCAACTAACTTATACAGTGAAACCTGCATTGTATTTGTGGTGCCATGGAGGGTGGAGTATGGCTTTAGATTTTGGTATTTGGAAATGGAAAATAATAATCTAACCTCAGTGCTTATTGCTGTTTATGTCATGACATAAAGGTCAAGGTTTTATGTATGTTTGGTTTGATATGAGTGACTTGCATTTTGAATAATGTAAATAGAAAATTTTCTCCCCTTCTTCGTCTTCCCCTTTGAGTAAAAAAAACCAAGTTGTTTTTCAGTTATTTCCATGAGTAATTTGAAGACTAGAATTTAGCCATACATGCTCTCAGTGGTAATGCAGGAATTGATAAGGCATTAAAACATACACTGATCTCTTCAAACTAATGTACCTCAGCATCAGTCTTGGAGGGCAATTCCCTCTCCCCTACCTTGTCACTCCTCTCATTAAGCACATCTCCAGACCTGGGCTTTCAGTTCATTTCACTTCAGTTCATTTTGTTGCTCTTCTCAATAAGCTTTAAGATCAGTGTCTCCACAGCTTTTACAGATGCCAATTTCTTCAGGCTGTGGCTCCCTCTGGGGTACTTCTCAATGTCATTTTAAGGTCTTTCTATCCCTTTCTGGTAGTGCAAAGCCAGGAATTACAGTCCAGTTAGTTCCTTTGGCAACCTCTCCAGAGTAATCCCTGTAAATCCTAGGTCTGTGGATGGTAATTCTATTAGCAGTTCAGCAAGCTGAGTCTGGAAGAATGCAGCTGGTGTGTGGGAATGTGGGAAGTTCCCCATCTCTGCCTTTAATCCTGCTTTTAGAGGGGAAAAAAGTTATAAGCTAATGTGATTAGCTGTAATTCCATTCTTGCTTGGTTTTAGAAAAGTGTCTAATTCCTGAATCACAGACTAGTTCTGTGAATTGCTTTTGTGGAGGGGAGAAGGAGCTATTTTGGTAACTCAGCTCATCTGTCTGAAAAAGTGCTGGAATCAAGAGAAGGAACCCTCATAGCCAGCAGTAAGTTCCTAGTTCTTGCTGCACAGCATAATTTAGACATCTGAAACAAAGAGCATGTAAATGGAAACAGAATAAGCATAGTCCTTTCAAGTGTGTGTGTATAAACATGGACATGGAACAACTTAATGCACACTGCACATGGTTCATCAGGGCTTTGCAGCCCAGGGGTTTGCATTGGGATTGTGCTATCAGCTGGTAAGTGACAGCTGCTGCTGGGACTGGTGGTGTGGCTGGTTTCAGGCACACTGGGGATAGAGCTGCCTCTAATAAAAGGTGGATAGAGCTGCCTCTAATAAAAGCTGTGGCTTCTACCTGAAGTGAATGGTCTGGAGATCTTTTCTTCCCCCTTGATCTTTCTAGTGCTAAGGGAATGAGAGGATGAACTTCTGTGTTAGTGCCAGTGTGAGCTGTTAGAAACGCTGAGGGTGCTGGAGAGGGGCAGAGGCAGAAGCCCCCACGACAGGAGAGGAGCAAGCTGTGGCTTGTGTCAGTGTGAGCATGGACAGCACGCTGCTGTGGGGGTGGAGGGCAGCATCCTCTCATGTGAAAGGCAAAATGCAGCCCCAGCCAGCTGGTTGTCCTCAAAGGTTCCATGTGCCCCTGTGGCCATTGTCTGGGGTGAAGGATGTGTTGCCCTCACCAGCTCAGCCTGATTTCTATTTCCATGGGGAACAAGGGAAAAGGCAGGAAAATACTTTGTTCGTATCTTGTTGGAAAATTCAGAATAAGTGGTCTCATCTTAGAGTCAGATATTGCCTGAACCTTCTGTAGTGAACAGCTCTGGCAAGGATGAGGTCAAAGGACCTGTTGCTTTTTTTGTTCAAGCAGCTAATCTGAGATTCTTCAATTTGGAGAAATTGTGTGAATTGAGGCTTTTCCTTGACTTCCTGTCAGGTTCCCCCTCCTCTCATGTCCTTTCTTGCCAATGTGGCAGCAGTGGCACTGGGGCAGGGAAGTCCTGTGGCAGCTGCCCCCAGAATCCCAGGGAGGAGAGGGAGTGGGCAGGCACTGCTGGAAGGATGCCTGGCCAAATTGTAATACAGCTGCTTGGTTCTGTTCCTAAAGGATTGCAAGGTGGGAGCAAATTCACTGAAAAGGAGTATTATTCACTTCTGTCTCCTGTGTTGAGTTGCCTCAAGTGTTTATCCTGTTACAATAGTTTGAATGCTTGGGAGAGGTGATGCTGTAGGAATAAAATGTTGCAATACCAATCCTGTAAATTTATAGGCTTAGTCAAGAAGTTGTTTGAAACTGTCTTGTTTACAAATAAAAACTCTTACTTTGTTTGAATGTGATGTGAGGTACACTGCCTCTCTTGCACTTACAATCCTGATGGTTTGGTATGTAGTTTAACTGCTGTGCTCTCTCACAGCTTTCTCTAAGGCCACAAAACCTCTTTAAGCTACCAAATAGTGCCTGAGTGCCTTTCACCCAACAGCAATAAAAAAAAAAAATCCTCAAAGCTCCTCCCACTATCAAATAAAGGAGGAATTTCTGTTCTTTTCCCTTTGAAATTGCCTCTTACTTCCTGGAGAACAGCACTAGAAGAGTAGATTAATTGAAAAAGTGTTACATAGGTACCTGTTTTGAAAATACAATTCCCCCACTGGTATCATTTTGAAAAGCATGTGTATGATCAAAGTAGGATGTGATAATGGAAAATGGGTTGCCTCTGGAAAGTCTACATTTAAAACATGCTAAAACTGTGTTCACCCTTAACTGAGGGCAGAGCTAAAGAAGAGTAAGGACAAGAAAAAAAAAAAGTAAGGAACATAGAGGAGTTGAAAGAGGGGAACAAAAATGAAGTCTAAAAAGCCAAGAGAGAGCACACTGAAGGCAGGCTAAATATTTTTGTGTTGGGAGAGAGGTTTAATAGGAGTATAAGTCCCTATGACAGAAAATTAAAGGCATATATGTAAATAGCAATAAAGATAATGCTTCCCTGTGTGACTTGGAGTATATTGGCAGAATTCATTACATGAGGACATACCAAAGAAGTCTGTTAAAGATGTGGTTCAGAGCTTCCTGTTTCAGGAAGCTCCAAGACCCTGGATTTAAAGGTATTTAAATTTAAAGACAGCTACGTTGAAAACCTAAAATCTTCTCCCACTCCTCTTTTTTCTTTGAAATAAAGAACTTTCTTGAGTTTGCTGCATGACAGGTGTCTGCTGGGCATTGAGGAGATTGCTCTGCCATGGTTGAGTTCATTCCTGAATTAACTTCTTACTTCTCCCACTCCCACCTGTGCAGCAGGTGCAATTACTAGGGCACAAACTGAGCTGCTGAGAACATTTTTTCAAAGTTGTTTATTTTTGTTGTTTGGAATGATAATCCAGAGTGTTGTGGTTTAACTCTGGTCAGTGATTAAGCACCAGCAGATGTTCAGTCACCCCCCCACAGTGGGACTGGGAGGAAAGTCATAAGGGCA